>OX421328.1:13723805-14973805 GCA_949125395.1 Diaphora mendica
AGCAATTTTCAGCGAAAAGCTTCGTAGGATTTACCATACTCCATATTTTTTAAGTGTTGTTGTTGAATGTACGAAAGGTTCCATTCTGTTGATACTTAATTTAAATTTAGACTTCGTTTATCCTTTATTTGTGTATTTAATCCTCCATTGCTAATTAAAGATTGCTGCAATTATCATAAAATTGAATGACAAGTTCATTCATATTCCTTTAATTTCATTTTTTTCTTTATTGATATATTTTGCACATAAAAGCATTGTAAGCTCAGTGTAGTGTTCTAAAGACCACAACAATCATTTTTACATTTATCTTGTAGCACTGAAGAAACAATGGTAAAACCGTACGTATTAAAAGCAAAAGAAATGTAGGGGTTTTTTGGACGAACAATTCCAAAATGTTATGCTGTTTACTTAAACCGAAACTCGCCAACTCATCCTATAAGGGTTGCTTGAGAAAAGATCGCTAAAACCCTGTCATGTACATGTATTGGAAATGTTGAATTGTTTGCTTATTTTTATATATTAACCGACGTAAATAACACTGTAAAGCTTTATAGTAGGGGAGCCCACGATGCTAAATAGGGATTTACTCGGGCGTCATAGAGACCTATTGGGTTGCAAAGCTTAGATGATAAAAAGAAAAAAATGTTATTACTGTATACCTTTTCATCGGTGGGGTGAGCAACTATGGATGTTCAAAAATGTAAAAAAAAAACTGTTGCATGGACGTACTCGAGCGCGTCAGATATTAATAGCATCCATGTCCTACGTATTTTTAATTGTGTACGTATGTTAATCTGATCGTTTGCCTAGTGGTGGTCGTACGTAAGGTTTGAAAATGAAAAAAAAAAATCGAGCGCGCCAGATTTTCAAAGGGGATGTTAAGTGAACCTAAAATAAAGCTCTCATTCACTAATCTGACGATTTGGATGTGACGCAAACTCACGGCCGTTATAAGAATGTGCAAAAAAAAGTAAGTCATATTGATATACCTACTCAAGCGCGTCAGATTAAGATATATATGGTTCATCTTTATGCTCTAGACGTGATGTCTTATAATTTGACGATTATCTGGAGGGCTTCGCTTAACCCGACAATTAAAAAAAAATGATCCCAAATTCAGACGTGCTTTTTAGAAAATTACCACAATATCAGTATCAGAAGCTTTGATAGTAATTGTAGAATCTTCATTTTGTTGGCAAGCAGGGAATTGCTATGTTCGTCTTCGCTTCTTCATGATCGAGGTAGTAGAGCCACGCTGATTTCAGCACGAACGGGCCGGCTCGACCGGGGCGGTACTACCCTCGCACAGAAAATCAACGTAAAATGACAGCGTTCGTGCTGTCGTGTTTCGTTGGTGAGTGCGAGACCGGAGGCCCAATTAGTCTAGTCAACAAGTTCCAAACTTGTTGACTAGACTAAAAGATGCAGCAGCATCACTAGGCCGCCATGGTGTGGGTTGCCATGCTGCATTGTCTGCATTCGCAGTGAGCATGGTGACCACCACTCTTGGATTCTGCTTATGCTTTCCATCAGGCAGAGTAGAGTCATTTTGGCGGGCCAAACATAAAAAAAAAAAAAAAAAAAAAAAAAAAAAAAAAAAAAAAAAATCAGGGCATGATAATTTCAGTAACTGAATATTTATGACACAAATCGAGGTAATTTACATAAAATTACCTTACTACCTATAATCGTTGCCATCTCCTGATCAGCCCAATGATCGATCAACAACTTAGTTACTTACAACTTTTACTTAGTTTGAAAATTTTATACAAAGTCATATCAAGTTATTTCAATTACTTCCTTACACACAGATAAATCTCGCGACAAGCCTTTGTATTCTATAAATTGTGTAATGACCATCTTCCGGGTCCATCATCAGACCCTGGATACTATCAAAACTAAGAGTACTTGTCAAGATGAATCAAAAGATTCCACTCGATGGTGTTGCGACGTTTCTTTACAGAATTCCTATAACCACCTTCTGGCTCCATCATCAGACCCTGGATACTATGAAAACATAAAGTACTCGTTGAGACGAATCAAACGAATCCAAACTCGATAGTGTTGCGACGTTTCTTTAAAGAGTTCCTATTACCACCTTCCAGCTCCAGCATCAGATTAGTTCCATGTTATTATAATATTGTATTGTCACGCTGTATACATATGCTTGCAAAATTTCAGCAAAATCAGTTGAAGATATCTGCTTCAAAATTGAGTTGCAAAATTCCACCCAAACATACATTGCAAGTTTCAAAAATCAAAATCAAAATCTTTATTGCTAACTAAGTGTAGGTACATTTGTGATCTTAGAATATAGTTTGTCGAAACTTAGTAGCCTTTTACAGGCATTGCAAATTTGAGATAAGATGACGATGTTACTCACATTACATAGGTATTAAGTTATAAAATGTTAGAATTATGTAAAGATAAACAAATTAATAACTATAACTAAAAAATTAAGTAATAAAGTAAACCATTTTAAAATCCTTAAAAAAAAAAGATCATTGATATAATGACATTTTACATCGAACAACTGCTTTAAATTTCATAAACCTAAAACTAATCATTTTGCAATATTATTTCTTTATTATTTATCTACCTAGCCATTATTGTCATTTATTGTTTAGGTTTTGTTGGCGTGTGTTCATTTGTGTGTGGCTGTGTGTGTGTGTGTTTTGTTTGTGGTATATTTTCTATTATGTATTATTTGTGTTTTGTTTCCATGTATTCTTCTACTGAGTAAAAGCATTTTTTGATTAAAAATGTTTTCAGTTTTTTAGTGAATACTGTAAGTTTGGTTTCACTTATAATGTGAATAGGTAAATTTTTGTAAATTTTAACTGCCATGTTGTAAGGGCTCTGGTTCAGCATTTTAATTCTGGATTGTGGTAGGTATAGTCTGTCTCTGTGGCGTGTACTTAAAATGTGGGTGTCTTTTACTTTAGTGAAGTTAAATAAAAGCTTGTAAAAAAGAACCCATCTACAATTATAAGGTCAAATTGGGATGGCGGTTGCTCCATATCTTCGACTTATTTCTCTACCACATGAATTAGTACTGACTTATCAGTATGAATATAGGCATCACCATCATCAATATATTAAACTTTATCGACGAAATTTTGTTACTTCGGCTTGTGGCTATCGTCAGATGATATATTTTTCGTGATCCCTGAATGATTTCCCACAAAATAAAAAAAATTAGCCACGCTCGAAAATGTCAAGATGACGTTTTTTTTTACAACTTTATAGCCCTCCCCTTTCCTTACGTCTCTCTCAAATTGTCAGATTAGTGGAATATACACTTTTTAGCGTGTACATTAATCTGCCGCGCTTTAGTAAATCCCGAAATTCCTTCTAGGGCTCCCCTGCTATTATACAGTAGGCAAATACACACATCACGTCTAGGGATCAAGCATTTTTATGCGGATTTCTTGAGATTGAGATGTGGCTTTGGCCCTGGCCTGCTCAGTCGCAGACTTGAACCCGATTGAACATACATGGGATATGCTACAGAGAAGAGCTCTGCCGAATATGGAGGGTATCCAGTCGCAAGAAGACCTTTTTTTGTTGTTGCAACTAACATGGGCGGCCATTCCACAGCGTGATTTGGATGAACTCATTTTGAGTATGCCAAACCGATTCTTGTGTTGTTAGTGTTCGCGGTAGAAACACGGATTATTAATTGTTTAAGTTACCTAATAAAATTTTAAAGAAAACTGTTATTTCAGTCTTTTTTTCGAACTTTAATGTTAGTAGTTCAAATGTCAAAAATCCTTTTATTAGGAAAATGGCAAATTTCTTTATTAATGCAAAGGTGACTTGGTTTATCGTTACTGTGACAAACGAAAACACTTTATTTGATGAATCCTTAAAGAAAATTTTAATTAATATCAATCAGGAGAAAAGTTATTGCAAAAATATATGTTGATCCCTAGACACATATGTTGATCCCTAGACACTTTTGATGTGTGTAGTTACAATATTTATTTATTTTTTATAAACTTTAACCGCTTTTGTAAATCGGCGGACTTAACCTAGGGTGGAGTAGAATTTTGGAAATAAAATATCAGTGTCTTGAATTAAATAAATATCATCATCATCATAAGCTTAATGCAGTCCACTACTGGATGTAGGCTTCTCCCATTAAATATACTACTTGAATATATCATAACTTCTAGATAAAACCACGTTAGATAAGCATTCAGAGGAGTTTTGTAAGAGGGTACGACAAATTTATTTACAGCTTTTTTATGCTTAGGTACAGTTTTATCACATATATAATTCTATTTATTAGTATGGTAAACTAATTTGCCAAATAAAATTATTATTATAAAAACAAAAAACCCAACTGCTTGAAAGTAATGAACTGAAAAGACAAAAACAAGTATTACAATATTCATATGATGTATCTTTAAATTAGTCAAACTAAATAGTTTATGGTGCCGCATGCGGAATTCTGATGAATTCAACGACACCTCATATGTCAAAAACGGTCCAGCGGTTTGGGCTAAGCCGTGCCAAAGAAATGGACATACATACCTACATGCCCTTCTTCTGAAGAAGTCGGGTAAAAAGTATGCCTATTGTACAATGTCGGTGTCACAACAGTGTGATAGCACTGACACAGTCACTTGTACATCACTACAGTGAAAGTGACGGTGGCACTATGGCAATACCTCCTCATTAGCGAATTAACAAATATAATAAATAATAAATAAATAAATATTTCGGACATCTAACACACAACGCCATCTAGTCCCAAGCTAAGCAGAGCTTGTGTTATGGGTACTAGACAACTGATACAAATACATAATATACTTTTTTTTTTGTAAATACATACATACGTAGTAAACACCCAAACTCCGAAACACATATTTGTAGATCATACAAACATTTGGTACTACCCAGGAATCGAACCCGAGACCTCATATTAGCAGTCGCATACGCCAACCGCGAGACCAACGAGGCAGATACATAACTATTGCAAATATAATATTACAGTAATTATTTTCCAATTCCAAAATATTTTAAAAATCATTATTCCTTTAAAATAAACACGAGCCAAGTATGTAAAGTTTGCGGTAATCAGCAGTCGTATATCACAGACCACTGATTAGTGGCCACACACGCGTATTGCCTAGCTTCGTATACAGCAAAAATATTCAATATTCGCAGCCAATACACTGGACAGCCGTGGTGTTGGGCGCTTGGGGGGAATCAGTCCGCCACCTCGACCCCGGTCCATTAAACCCCCCGCGCGTTTATTCGCCGGAATAGTGTGCAATAAAACGCGAGCGTCGACCGGCCACTGGCCACAGCAAAAAATATACTCCCTAAAAATTATTCTTCTGAACTGACTAGTGGATAGATAGCTGTATAGCGTACACCATACACACTGCGTTTTTATACCGGGATAAAAAGTTGCACGTCTGCGAAAAGTTTGTAGCTGCATTTTCCATTGCATTTTTTTATTTACAACGTTTGCATATCTTTCAATAGTCGGATGTACGAGCACCTTTTGATAGTTCCTTCCCTTTGATAGACCTTCAAATGAGTGTTCAAATAAAATAATTTCAGGAAAGGTTCCAATTTGCATGATTTTAAAATTTCAAGGAAATAAGGCAATACCTTATATCTACATATATGAAGACATAGGTATTGTCTTATTTTTTATGCAAAACCTACGTTTTTATGCAAGTAAGTTAACAAGTAAAACCAGGACCGGTTTGAAAATCAGCATGAAGAACCACAGCCAACCGGGTTGTGAGCAAGCACTATGCAATGTTCACCAAAGCGTTATCTCTAATCTATACCAAGTTAGAGATAAAGCTTATGTAGGCCAAGACCATACTTTGCACTTGTTTTTTGCAATGTAACTTAGAAGTTAGGCCCATTGTTTTAGGAGTAACTAGTCAGTGTCCGCGGCTCCGCTTATATGATTATTTAGAATTACATGTTAATAGCTTTGACAAAGTACCATACAATCTTCTTATCTATCTTCTTCTTATTTCCAAATCACTTCCCCATTCGTGGAGTCGAAATTGATTAATATGATCAAAATGAGATTACTCAAAACATGCCCATATTTTATGCAACACATAGCAATAACACAAACGCGCCTAACTACTAACGTTATACGATATTCTTTCTCTCTTTTTCAATCTTGCAATTTGTAATGCTTAATTGGAATGTAATAAATAACATTTGCCCGCGGCTCCGCGTGTATGTAAACGTGAAAGCGTAACAGACAAACAGATAGACAGAGTTATTTCCGAATTTACTTTGTTACTATGCAAGCATAGATACTACAAATTTTCGATAAAAATATGAAATAAAAAATGGGAGATCGAGACTTCGGCTTGAATGGGCCGGCTCGATCGGAGTGATACCACGGCCTCACAGAAAACCGGTGTGAAACAGCGCTTGCACTGTGTTTCACCGAGTGAGTGAGGATACCGGAGGCCTATACCCCAACCCCTCCCCCATCCTCCTCCCCCATCCTCCTCCCTATCCCTCAAAGGCCAGCAACGCACTTGTGACGCCTCTGGTGTTGAAGGTGTCCATGGACAGCGGTAATCACTTACCATCAGGTGATACGTCTGCTCGTTTGCCCCGTATTCCATAAAAAAAATTGGTTATTATGGTCTACATATTTCCTATGGACATATTTTAATGAACGCATATATTTCGACATTATAACCTATAATCATATTAAATCAGGGTGCTGTGTCAGGCCTACCAATCCACGCTAGGGGCTTAATTACGGAAACGCAACGCTTTGCACGTTGACGCTGCGTTCAACTTTACGTAGCAATGTGTATCGAAGCCATAGGCCATAGGCAATACTGTAATGGTATGTAGATAAGCAAGCAAATGTTTCGCGAATATATTTTTCCAATCCGAAAGTAGAAAGAGATAATGATGTGTACAAGTATGTTACATTGCAAAAAAGTCTAATCGGTAAGGAAGACAGTAAAATAAATAGATTCTGTTGATTAAACACTAGAATAGTCATAAACAGAAGCGTTTTTTGAAATGTCTCATTATCTCTCAGCGCTAGAAAATTGATATCCAATAAACTACAACAGTCGAAACACCTATTCAATTGGCAAATTAATTGGCGATTTACCGAAATCCCTTTAAAAGAAAAATAAGAAATCCTAATCACACTAATATTATAAGAGTGAAAGTAAGTTTGTTTGTACACCCTTAAGGGAAAACTACTTAACCGAACATCATGAAACTTTGTACACATATTCTTGGAGGTATTAGAAGTAACATAGAATACTAAATGCGAGCGAAGCCACGGGCGAAAGCTAGTAGTTTCTAAAACAATAACCCCTACCTGAAAAGATTTGATATGATTTGTATAGCCTATATCACCCTGGCCATTATTATGTATCTATTGAAACCTCATTCATTAAAATCAATTCAGTAGTTTAGACGCTACGGATGAACAAACATACATAGACTGCCAAAACTATCAAACCTTCCATTCCATTATTCCAGTATTACATTCCAGGATTACAGTATACAGATTTTGAAATACTATACTAAATAAAGAAATAGTATTTTTATTACTTAAAAATAAGTAGTTTTAGTAGTGTTCCTTTGGAGAGCCTTAAAACTATCGTCAAGTCTATAGTAACTGCTTATAGAGTTTAGGCTTTGACGGTAATAGGCAATCAAAATAAAATTAAAGTTGGCAAAATGTGTACCTTTAAAATGCCTCTATGCATGCCTTTCGGAATATAAACATGAGTGTATGTGTGTGTGTAGTAATCGACCGGATATGACTTCAAAAATGTCAACTAAATCTTTTTACTATCAAGTCACTTACACTCAGTGACAGCTGCCGTGTACACACATTTGATTTATTTTTCGCAATTTTTGTAGGGAAAACGTTAAATCGTTTTTTATAGTTTCGTAAATCAATTATAGGAAAGCAATTTGCCGGTAGCTTTTTTCATGATTCATATTACATCATCATATCAACAGCTTCTAATAGTTCACTGTTGGTTTTATTTTCATGAATTTGTACTTTTAATATATTTGTAGTCTGTGTTTTATATCTTTATCTATCTATATATATATATATATATATATATATATATATATATATATATAAATGAATCACTGAAATGTATGTACGCGCATAACCTGCGATCGGCTGCACCAAATTAAATAATTCCTTATTTTATGTGTTCCTTATTGTTAGGACAAGGTTTATGTACAAGAAAAATTAAAAGATAACGGGAAAAGTTTTTTTTTTGTCCGCGACTGTACGCTGCCAGTGGGAAGCTGAGACAGATATCTACCTAAATATGGCGGTACGAAGTTCGCCGGGTCAGCTAGTCTATCTATATAAATGTATCACTGAAATGTATGTACGCGCAAAACTTCCGATCGGCTGCACCAAATTAGATCATTCTTTTAAGGCTATTGCATAGCTTTTATCGCGGGTTTTGGGGCCTTTGTGCAGAAATTCCGTAACGTAACAAAAAAACCTGACACCCGAATTTCGCACGGATCGAGACGAGCTGCTCCGAACGACGAATCAACGAATGTTTCTGTCATGAGAGAAACGATGACATGACAGAAATGAGTGACAGAAATCTGTGTCCGAACGACGAATCAACGAATCTGTGTTACTGTCACTCATGAACATACTGCTTAAAAAAAAAATTGCATAAGTTGATAAAAAATGCTATGCAATAGCTTTACCGCGGCAGTCCCTGAGTGCAACACGTATTTTTTTGTGTATGTATGTGTTTGCTATTGTTAGGACAAGGTTTGTATTAAAGAAAAATAAAAGAAAACCGAAAGTGTATTTTTTTAGTCCACGACTGTAGTATCCGTGGGAAGCTGAGGGATAATAAAAACAATATTTTCGGCAATTTAGAAAATAATTACAAAAAAAATGGCGGTACTAAGCTCGTCGGGTCAGCGAAAAGCGAAAAACGAAAGAAAACAGTTTTACTGAATCTTTAAAAGTTTATAATATTTTAGAGCTTGTTTAACCAGCTCCTGATAACGTTATATGCCATATAAACTATTTAACAGATAAAAGTCGCTATGATGAATAAAATATGTATCTGAAATATTTGTCTCTATCCGAAACTTGTGAAGCAGAAATCTGTAGTTATTTTGCAGATAAGTTGACATTAGACTATCAGGAAGTTTATCAGCAAGGGATGAAACTGGCGTGTAAAGTATTATTATTATATTCACAGGTATTTATACAACTTAAACACAATTTAACCCATCATCATTAAATATAATAGTTATTACAATTTAAAACAATTAATTTGTTAAAGCATAAAATAAAACCCCATTTGTATCCCTGGTTTACTCTAGAAATGTAGTTGACAAAAATTGAATATACAATAACACATTTTCATGTCTTTATTTCGTAATTTAAACATCCGCAGCAATGGAGCTGTAAGCACGAGAACACTATTAAAACAATTTGTAAGCCATTAATTCATTTTTTTACCCATTTTGAGGCTGTTTGAAACGCGGCAGTAATTTCATCGCGTTACCAAGTCAAATTAAAACGGTGAGGATTTAATTAAATGTAATGGGTGCTCTTGCAAAAATCGTGGTGGTCGGCCGACTAAAGTGGTTTCTGCAACTGACTTACACCTTTATAGATAGAATTAATGGCTGGACTACAGGCTACCCTGTATATAGCTATACTTAACTGTATACAGCTTATTTAGATGTAAAGGACTTTTGAGGATTTTAAATGCCGCTTGTATTTTTGTTTGCTCGAATTTTCTTCCTTTCAAACGGCTCGGAGAGTTATGCGACTTGTAAATTGGAATGTCCGGCCATGTGAGTTTTTGCGTTGGCGAAAATTCTAATGCAAAAAAGCCGTCTGTTTACATCCATTTTAATGTTTTTATGGTAACTATTTTATGGTAGGGGGAAATTACAGCCAGAGTTGGACTATATAATCAGACTCCCCTAGTTATAGTAATGTATTAAGTACATATAAGTTATGTATTCATAGATATAGAACTAATAGAGCGTTGATACTCGAACTAATAATCGATTCTCGTGTGTAAATGATTGTGTGATTTTTTTGGATTAGGGTCAACAACCACCAATCCTGGTGGCCTGTCATTTATAAGTTCACAAATGTTCACTATTACATCTAGTCCGGGATCCCCGGAACAAATTTTACAAGTTATTACTATCAAACTAATTTTTTGTGAGTGGCTTCATTTTGATGAGGGCCCACCTATCACCTTAAAAAAAACCGATTGTGGGAACTAACAGGGCTAGCAGGAACAAAAAACTTTTGAGCGAAGGGATGAACTTTTGATAACGTAGCACGCAATTTGTAGGACAATGTGGCTGTTGGCTATCTACATGAGTATACAGCGTTCACATTTATTCTAAACTGTATTTTTAATAAATAAATGAACTTATTTATCGTGCCCGACTTAAAGCATCGTCATAAAGTCCGCATTACTTTTATTCTGTTTATATTCTTTATATAATACAATTTTCAAAGAAGTGCAGTGTATTTTCTATTTCGATATTGCTGTACATTACGTTAGACATGCTACGAAAATTCTACGAAGGACCTACGAAAGCAGCAAGTACAATAAAATATCGTTTACGAACCTAGCTGATTGCTTGTGGAACTGCCTTCATATCTGTAAATATTATATTGAAGTAGCAAGCAAGTGCTACGGTGAATGAACGTTTGCCCCTCCCGACTGCTCTATCGACCCTACTAGCCTTTGAGGATAGATATGCCCTAGTTATATGATAATATACATAAAATATAAGGTACTTAACACAAAATCCCAATATTTTTTGATAAAATTAGAAGCTACTTTTACGTATTTATATTAAGAAAGACATGAGGCTTCTATCTCGTCAAAATTCCTCGCGAGTATGTAACGCAAAATCGAATTAGACCCTCCGTCGTTTGGTATCAGAATCCTTCATTTCGTAAATCTTGGCGACAACATATGTATAAAAATCTAATGCTTCGTCGCGACCCATACTTACACACGCTCACAAATCATATTTGTGCTCGTTTTCAACGGGTTTCGTCTCGTGGTTCCATCGCTACTTTTATTGCCTAGATACTCGCACCGCATCTGTATATTTAGATACTAGGTACCCTACGGACACAGACGGCTCGTAAATTGTATAAGTGATATATGTTTGATGGAAGATGGAATTTCAGTATACAGTTTCCTGTTTTTGAAGGCAATGTGAAACTGGGAATATTGCACAATAACATTAAAAATATTTAGCATAAGCTTGATAATTTAGTAAAAGATAAAATAATTTTATCTGATACAAGCTTTTTACAAAATCACATTAGATCACAAGCTAGGTGGAAGGTTGTCTGCAGAATACAAATCCGAGGCGATACCTGACCAATACTATAAGAACCTTAGCTTCTTTTAAAAATACCCCCATGCGTTCAGTAAACTATAGAGATGAGGGGGATTGGAAGTCCTCGAAAAATTGGATGCTCTACCAAGCGGGCAAGTCGACCACCTGAGATTTCAATTTTGCGACGCTGAATAAATTTATTCCTATTTCACCGCCTTCTTTGTTGAACTTATCAACATAAAGCAATACCGGAATTGAAAAGTAATGTGATTCAATTCATTTCAAATAATATCAAATATCATATCAATTACTGGTTAATATAATCTTTAAATTATTATCAAGTATAATGCGCGGGTTTAAAAGTTAAGGTAGATTTATTGTGACTCACTTAATATCGTCTCAAGCTTTCTTGTCAATTTCATCTATATTATTACTGTATAATTTTAACATAGTTTAAATCGACCTTTGAGGTAATATCTTTATGCGTTATGATAATGAACAAGAAAACTATTAAATTAAAAAAAAAACGGGCTGATATTGTGAAAAAAATTTGATTGATTGAATTACGAATCGAACGAAAGGGTTTTCTCCTGGCCATTTTATGGTAGAGTCCAATAGATTAAAATTTATGTTACTTCCGAACAACTATAGTTTTTTATACTTATATTACAGTAATTGCTTGACGCACCACCTCGGTCATCTTAAATCAAACGAATTGTTAAAATATTGCTATGAATTTTGCTGACAAAATTTTCAGAAATCATTCTATACAAACACTAGCTGACCCACGCAACCTCGTTTACGTCTCCTATATAATAATATAGTAATAATTTTCCCCGTTTTTGTACCGTGATAGGAATTTTCCAGACTTGGAAAGATAATAATTGCACAAATTTCACTTATCTGAATAACTTAAAACGTAAAACATAAAACAACTTTAGTTTTTTAAAATGCCATTATCTTTGGAACCGTTTAAGGCTAAAAAAGAAACATGAAGAACCATATAAAAATGAGGGGTTATCAAAAAATGGAGAAATAGAATGTATGTCTTGCCAAATTAGCTCCAGAACTTTCATTATAGATTATTTGATTTTATTGCTATTTCGTTTTTGTAATTGTGTCACATCAAATAGTGTTTATGGTGTTAAGTAAATGCTCGAATTTCTTTTGCGTGATCGAATCAGGAATGAGGAGATCCGCAGAAGAACCTAAGTCATTGTCATTGCCCGGATAATTGCGAAACTTATGTGGAAGTGGGTAGGGCACATGGCTTTTTGATTTTTTGAACTCATTGACATGAGTTTAAAAAGTTCTGGAGTAGCAACCGCGTACTGGAAGACGAAGTTTGGGTAGACCCCCTACAATTTGATCCGACGACCTTTTGAAGGTTGCATAAAGGGGTTGTACGAGAGCAGCCCAGGACCAGTTGTTATAGAGATCCTTGGCAAAGGCCTATCTCCAGCAGTAAGCGTCTATCGGGTGAGATGAAATAGTACCTTATACCCATGTATTTTATTTTAAATTATCATTTTTGGAGAATATATTTTTTATTGTAAAACGCATATTTTCTGTAAAAGAGACATCCTTTAATGTTTGTGAATGTAAGTTTGTTTGTTACGCTTTCACGCGAAAACTACTTAACCGATTATCATGAAACTTTGTACACATTCTTGGAGGTATTAGAAGTAGCATAGATTACTTTTTATTAAATGCGAGCGAAGCCGCGGGCGAAAGCTAGTATAAATTAAACAAAAACAAACCTCAGTAATAAGCTGTCAGTATTTATAAATACTGGTTGCTATTTGGGTAAATGCCAAGTGGCTCTATCTGTTGGCTATCCACATCCACCATAGTCCGTAATTCACAAATATTTAACAGCGACATACCTAAAAAATCAGGCTTTATTACATTTTTGGGAAAACTTCGGGACATTTCCATTACATTACTCGGTACTCCTTTCTTATCTGAATAATTCAACGTTTCAGACGTGGGTGACAGAGACGGAATGATAAGAAGAAAACCATTAACGTGATTGCAACAAAATATTCTCTGCTTTCGAACAAAACTTCCTTTTAGAATTTTCCTACCACAAATATGTTTTTTGAGATAATTAATGTTTTGCATTTATATTATTTTTGTTTTAAAGGTGTTTGTTTTTTTTTTATGGAATAGGCTGGCAAACGGGCAGATGTATCCTGTTGGGGATGAGAGGGGGGGGGCAGTAGCGGTAGGGGATTGGGGTATGGGCCTCCGGTATCCTCATTCACTCGGTGAAACACAGCGCAAGCACTATTTCACACAGGTTTTCCGTGAGGCCGTGGTATCACTCCCGTCGAGCCGGCCCATTCATGGCGAAGCGAGGCTCTCCCACTCCCCAATTTAACTTTAAAGGGCAAGGGCCCTTTAAAGTTACTGGAATGTAACTTGAATCGGACTACTTTGTTTTATAAAAAATATTATATACCCGTAATATTAATATGTGGACATACATTTTAAAATAAGCTTTGAAACTGTGGCGTGAACTTCAAATGTAGCCTAAATAGATCACAATAATTTTTGTCTGGTTTTCAATCGACTTTTTTGGTTTTATTAGTTACTAGCTTTGCCCCGCGGCTTCACTCGCTATAAAAAAGTAAAAAGTATCCTATGTTACTTTTAATACCTCGAAATAATATGCGTACAAAGTTTCATGAAAATCGGTTAAGTAGTTTTCAACAAACTGACATTCACATTTATAATATTCATGATGAAGAGATTTCATGAAGTCAACGAAAGTTGATTTGAGACTCATTTGTCTAGATAGGCACAGACAGAATAGTGCTGTATTTTAAACCGACTTCAAAAAAAGGAGGAGGTTCTCAATTCGACTGTTTTTTTTTATGTCTCATAACTTTCGACTTGGTGAACCGATTTTGATGATTCTTCTTTTATTTGAAAGCTGGTGACTTCCATGTGGTCCTATTTAAATTTGGTCTAGATTGAAGTCGGTTTTTTTTTGTTAAAATTTGTTAATTACATTTATTTTCTTGATTTATTTTTGTTACCTTGCCATCTGTAAAAATACTTGAAACATTTCTTTGTTAACGAAAATACAGGTTTTCAGAAACCTTTTAATTCTTTGTCATATCTCTATTTATTTCTTTTATAAATATATACCTATCTCATTATTGTAATATTATTTCAAACTTCATACACTACATGCGCATAAAAGACTCCTACGGCATTAGCGCAGACAATTTTTTTTTCAAGCTGAAATATTTCTTTAGAAATCTGTATACATATTCATATGTGCATACGTGTGTGCATACGTGTTTTCATATGTGTAAATGTATATTCATAGATTGAGTAGGTTAAGTATCAGATCTGCAAACAATCGTAATTGACAGGAAGAAAATCCAGTTTATTTCGATGAGATTCCCTGGAGCGAATCCGAAATTGATAAGTAGAATGACTTATTGAAATTAATTATGCATCTAAAGCTCCATGCCATAGTTAAATTTATATTTTCGTGGAATCTTTTTACTGCAGTACATCTGATCCGCCTCAGTGAAGGACAATAATTATGTAACTTTAGAAAATATAGATGCCATTTCGTATTTTCTACTTTAAGAGCATCCTAATGGACCGAAAACCTAAACGTATCATGGTAGTTAATATTTCTCGTACATTTTATACAACAGGCTATCGAGGGCGATAAATCAAATAAACTGCTTCTATTGAGGTCGAGGAAAGTAATTTGTAGTACATAGTAAATAAAGTAGTAGCAAATATTATTATATACTACTTACTTTGTTTTGTTCAGTTTAAGTAACCTAAATATAAGCGATACCAATTATTTTGTAGAAAGCCTAAGAACTTTTGCCCGCGTTTTGTCGGATATCGCGGTAATCATTTTTCGACCTCATGATACTCACAAATAATGTGGCCATTTACAGGTAAAAGGATTTTCAAAAACAGTTAATATAATACAGAAATTACTCGCTAAAACGTCACAAACTTTATCTCTTTATAATATGATGATGAAGGCTTCAAAAAGGCTTGGTTGTTGAAATGAGATGCTCCTTTATTGTTAACTAGCTGTGCCCGCGACTTCGTCCGCGTGGAACAGTGACTTTGGGTAGCATTTTTAATTATTGATGCTAATATTGTTTTACAAATAAGTGTCTTCGCGTCTTAGTATTAAAACTCATTTAAGTAATTATTACTTACTTATTTATTTATGTACATAAAATATAAAGTATTTATATGAGCTTATTTCGACATTCGACATGGCCAAGGCCTTCGACCGGGTCCTGCACCGCTGGCTTTTCTCCAAGCTCTCGGCATTCGGTCTGCCTCCTAGACTCTGTCATTGAATTGACGCTTTTATTCATCAGGACTGCATTAGGGGCATTTGCGACGGCGCGGCCTATGATTTTCTGGAGATAAACGTTGCTGTACCTCAGGGTTCAGTCTTGTCGCCCACACTATTTCTTCTGCATATCAATGAAATGTTAGCCCTATGCAAAATACATTGCCATGCAGATGATAGCACAGTTCATGGGCGATATTTTGAACACCGTGCAGCCAAGCTGGCAGACGTTGATAAAAATCGACATTAGCTCGTCGCTGAGCTAGACCGGGTTTTGAACCGCATTTTACAATGGGGTGATGAGAATCTGGTCGAGTTCAAGGCTACGAAAACACAGGTTTGCGCGTTCTCTACCAATAAGTCTCCATTTCTTTCCCACCCCACTTTTCAGAGCACTGAACTGCCACTACGGGATAAGCTCGCTGTCCTGGGCCACTTGCCGGGACCTCAAACCGCGTAAGTACATCGAGAGCATCACCAAGGCGGCCTCGCGGACACTTGGCGTACTGAACAGGGTGAGACGGTTCTTCGCGCCCGAGCATTTGTGTCTTCTTTATAAGACCCAGGTTAACTCGGGCGTTCTCATCTTTGTGATGGATCCACGAAGTATTTGCTTGATGCTTTCAATCGGTTGCAGTCTGCTTTATCAACCGTCCCAAAGCCACCGATTTCCTTGAACCTCTGCAGCTGCGTAAAGATATCGCCTCTATAGCAGTCCTCTATTGCCTGTATCATGAGGAGTATTCTGAAGAGGTCTTCCAACTGGTCCCCCTTCTCCCTTCCTCTGCAGAACAACACGTCCTGACCGTAGAATTCACCGCCTCAGAGTCTTAGAAATACGCTCTCGAACCAAACGGTTTGGTTCTTCCTTCCTGTGCCAAACAGATAAAAACTGGAACTCACTACCAGCGCACGTGTTTCCCTCCAACTATGAGCCCGGGGCCTCTAAGTGGGGCGTGAAATTAAGTGGGGCGTGAAAAAACATCTCACTAAGCCGTCATAGCGTAGGACGCAAAACTGCATTGTCTGCTTTCGCAGTGAGTATGGTTGCCCCCACTTTTGGATTCTGCTTGAGTTATCCATCAGGCTTACCAGAGTCACTTTGGCAGCCTCAAATAAAAAAGTAATATTTTACTAAGTACGTTTTTTGTTTTACCATCTTTTGCCAAAATATCGAGATTTAGCGGATTTGATACACGTGAGTATGCTGCCCATGGGAAAAAAATTAAGTGCAACTTTAAGCATGTCTGTCCTTGGCTTTTGATAATCCTGTTATTGAAAATGCTGTTTTCAGCGGAAACTGCATTCTTTTAAATTAAAATCGCAAATAAGTTGGAATTATTGTAATACGGGGAATTAAAACATTTCTCATTTTGCCATTCCATGCGTCATTTTACAATGTGTACCTCAGATGTGTAATATTTAGCCGTGTACTATTACATAGCTTCGGCGGTTAAGATTCCTTATTTAATAGGACTGGAACATTAACTTTCAGCCTCAACTTACGGGAACGCACTCCAGATAATTCTAAAGAGTTGAAGTATTCGACAACATCTCCCTCCACGCCCGACATGATCCGTTCGTTTAATTGATAACTATCTCATTAGTCAGCAGATCAGGATAGATCTGATATTATTTTTAAATCATCTGTGCTATCATATACCAGAACTCACGTCTCAGTGTAATGTCGTTACTGTCAGTTAGCATACAATGTTCTCCGTGATAACTCCGTAAATCTCATATCAGAATAGCTCTAATACATATTTTGTCTCTTGTCGCAAACTAACTCACAAACCTTACATATTTCCATATTAACTGTCATCTGGTTTCTATTTTACCCCCTTGAGGGTAAAATTACAAACTTTAAATGACATTTTTATTTATATCTATTCTTGAAACAGAAACAGCTTGAAAAATTATTTTCAAACTTCTAGCTTATAATTACGATACTTCTGTAGAGGATTTTGAAGTTTATAAAGTAATTTGGCTAATTTATTTCTATTAATAAAATGAACACACAAATCAGATTGACGAATATCTTTTTAATAAGTGTGACAGTCTTGTTTATTCGTTGTCAAGACGCCCGGCGTAGGTAACGCGCAGGCGTGTGGAAACTTTAAATGACATTTTTATTTATATCTAATCAACAGCTTAAAAAATAAATTTCAAACTTCTAGCTTATATTGACGATACTTCTCTAGAGGTTTTTGAATTTTACAAATTAATTTGGCTTATTTATTTCTATTAATATAATGAACATACAAATCAGATTGACGAATATCTTTTTAATGAGTTTGACAGCCTTGTTTATTCGTTGTCAAGACGCCCGGCGTAGGTAATGCGCAGGCGTGTGGAAACTTAAAATGTCATTTTTATTTATATCTAATCAACAGCTTAAAAAATAAATTTCAAACTTCTAGCTTATATTGACGATACTTCTCTAGAGGTTTTTGAATTTTACAAATTAATTTGGCTTATTTATTTCTATTAATATAATGAACATACAGATTAGATTGACGAATATCTTTTTAATGAGTTTGAAAGCCTTGTTTATTCGTTGTCAAGACGCCCGGTGTAGGTAACGCGCATGCGTGTTGCGAGTGAACCCCCAGACTTCTATACAAACTTTCATCCCCTTTTAAATCCCTTAAAACCATTTTTTCTCATTAAAAAGTAGCCTATGTCCTTTCTCAGGCTCTACACTATCTGTGTACCAAATTTCATTGAAATCGGTGAAGCGCTTTGGCCGTGAAAGCACGACAGACAGACAGACAGAGTTACTTTCGCATTTACAATATATATAAGTAAGGATTTTGGAATATAATGAAATTATATACTAATAGTAGTCCCCATACTTGCATAACGTGAAATAAAGCTTGTTAAAATGCAGATAAGGCTGCCACCTTAAAGCAATACGGGCCACTGAACGGAGGTGAGTGGTCAAAGCGTCTTTATCAGATACCAAACAGTCTATAATTCTTTGCGGGGGAAATCTTCACCACATATATACATTTGCTCAGCGTGCCATGGAAAGAGCTATGCTTGGAGTTTCTCTGAAGGACAAAATTCGTAATGAATTAATCCGTCAGAGAACCAAAATGACCGACATAGCTCTGAAAGTTGGTAGGATGAAGTGGCAATGGGCTGGTCACATATGTCGCAGGACAGACAACCGCTGGAGTAGGCGTATTTTGGAGTGGAGACCGCGTCTTAGCAAACGTAGTGTGGGACGCCCTCTGGCCAGATGGCGGGACGACTTACGTAAGAGGGCTGGCAGCGACTGGATGCTGAAAGCAACAGTCCGGGCTCTGTGGTGTTCCTTGGGAGAGGCCTATGTCCAGCAGTGGACTGCAACGGGCTGATGATGATGATGATGATATATACATTTAAGAATCACAGACAAAAAATCGTTATTACTACGAACTCATACATAAGAATTTTAAAAACCATTTAGAATTTCACGCACACTTATGTACATTCTGTGTCTTAAAAGTGTAACGCGTAGGCCCATTTTGGCTTATGCTTTGACAGAGAGGAACGCCTGTGTAGTGCTACTCCCTACCGTGTTGCTTTGTGGACTGCCACAAACATGTTTTTATACAAGTTTACTAAAACACAAATTCTAAAGTACAAAAAAAATTAAAGAGGTTACCGTTTTTTTCCCGTTCTGTAATGTAAAATTAATGTTTTAAAGAGAATAAGGGATTGTAACAATCACTCGTCGATGCAGTGATCCGTTAACGTCAGATTAAATTAAAATTTAAAATAAGAAATGGAAAATTATTAGAATTACATTACTGTACCTTTAGACAAATACCTACCCAATTTATAATAAATATGTTTTCTCTTGGAAAATGTCGTATAAAATTATAAAATGACTACGTATTTTTTTTATAAAATTGATGATTGATACGAATAAAATTTTAATAAACATATTCTTAATTTATTTGTGTGAATAAAAGTTATTATTATTATTATGTATAACCTATGTCATCCGGGCCATTATAACGAATGTATTGTATTGACACCTCGTTCGTTAAAATCGATCCAGTATTTTTGTCGCTTCGGTGGAACATGCAAACATACATAGATTGCCAAAAGTATTACCTTTCCTTTTGGCTTAATCGTAGTTAGGTAAAAAAAGGTAGTAATCTACTACGTAACCCAACACAGCAGGTATCCCGGCACGCACCTGTTCAGATTTTTATACAATATATTATTACTTACTTAAAAATAATAATATAATCATTCATTCGTTTTTCATACCTATTCTTTATACAATAATAATGAAAATGTTTTAATTCTATGTTTACGATTATTATTTACCCGACTGCGCCAGAAGGGGGCTTGTGTTTTTCGAGAGTATGTTTCATTTCTAACTATTAAGTTTCATGAAAATAAGATACACAATGTGCACTGTCAATTAAAAACGCAATACACAACTACATACATCCTAAAATATTCTTTCATTTTGATTATTAATACTTAAACTGGCTAATATTTCTATAGATGCAAAGTACAGAGGCAAAAAAAGCTTTTTTGGTCTGTACTACCTCATATTTATTTCTTTTCATTCATTCATTTTAATTAAAGTTAAATTAGGTATGTTTGTTAAGTTACATTTACGTAAACCAGTGAATTTCATTATCCTAAAGCCAGCAATGAGATAGTCAACGTGAAATAAGTGATTGGAAGAGTCATGATTGTGTCTCAAAGTAAACACCTTAAGCCATTCGTGATTACGGGCGGGGTGGGACCCAGGCGAGGTGGGGAACTTCGAACGAGGCACGTTACGCTAGAATGCAGAAAATGTGTTCTGTTTTATTAGAGAGGCCAATAAATTCAGTACGTGAGCCGACGCGATAGATCACTACTGGGATCACGTGAAAAAATACTCTCTTTGAAACCTTGAGCTCTGATGAAGAATGTACCTTTATTTACTCAACACTAAATCCACCTAAATAAAGTACAAATTGCAGTTGACATGTATTATAATAATAATAATATTCGGAGTTGAGAATGAGCTTACATAAATCAGGTACGAGTTTTAAGATTTGTCGTTTGAAGAAAAAAACACAATTCGAACCTTATAGCACTTTTTATTGCTTTTCAAAGTATTCACCACGTAGCTAAGAAGAGACAAATAAATAAAATGGACACACTTTTATGGATATGGATACACTTTTCCATTCGCTCAAACCAGTTATTATAACATTTATTCCACTCTAAAGTGGGGTGTTCAAAATGGCTGACTTGAAAGCGTCGACTGCTTCTTCATCGGACTGGCACCTTTATCCAACGGCAAGATCTTCTGAATGGTTGTTCCTGAGATGCCTAATGGAGCCTTTATCTCTCGATACGTCACATGACGAATGCGGATTTTAGGCGTCCTTCGCGAGATTTGTCACTAACACTAGTATGTCCACGCTGGAATTCTAAATACTAGCGTTCGACAGTTCGCAGACGTGGGGCTTTATCACTGAACACAAATGTTAGCTCTTCAAAACACCGAAGCCGCATCAGGCCTCTTCTAAATTTGTAAAAAAAAATTGCACGAACATTTTCCTTAGAAAGATTCATTTTCGAACCTGACAAATTCCAACCGACGCTGTGACTAAACAATAGCATTAATCCTAATAGACTATGAGGCAGACCCAAAAAAAATCTCTGAATTTATTAAGCCTGTTTTTTTCTCAGGTGATTACAATCATAATTTACAATAAAATGCCGCGGCCAGTCAAGCGTATATTAGAACAGGTGTCTCAGGTGCGCGGTCAAACATGTCGTGACCACTGACATAATAAAATCAATTTCTTAAGGCTGAAACTTTATGAACTTTTGTTTTTTTATATGTAAATCAAAATTATGATAGTCAGTCAACGTCCTAATTCTACTAGAATTTATATAGAATACCTATCTATTAATTAATATTTCTATGTATTTATTTCATCATCCACACTATGTGTTACTATTACCTTATATAATATTTATATATACACTTCTTTTTCCTATCAACTTTTCATACACCAGGCACTACCCTATACTTTCCGTCTTTCTTTCCATCCCATGGTTGCCTGTAAGAGATTGCCTTCGGGCGATAAGGCCGCCAATTGTACCTCTTAGCTTTAAGTTGTTACCTTTATAAGTAACTAGCTGACCCGGCGAACTTCGTACCGCCATATTTACATATCTGTCTCTGCTTCCCGTCGCGGACAAAAAAAAATACTTTTCCCACTATCTTTTAATTTTTCTTATACTCAAACCTTGTTCTAAGAATAAGGAACACATAAAAAAAAAATGATGCAGCCGATCGGAAGTTATGCGCGTACATACATTTCGGCGATACATTTTTATATAAATAGATATATGTTGATACTGAATTTTAAAAATATTATCTAATATCATTACCAGTTACTTGATTAACCATTTTGATATTAAAATAATATCCATCTACTCCCTGCCAGAAGATTAATGGATATTGTAACGCGTCATAAGACCTATGCGTTTCAGACACACGTTTCAATTCATTGTTCCGACGATGAAGCATAACATCTCTAGACTGCAAATTTCTCCGACAACGACAATAGCCACTTCGTCGATTGTCGGTGAATTAAACCTCCTTGCATGCTCACCAGCAGGTGTTTTGTCAGCTCCGATTACAATATTATGGCTGTCCGATGGCATACGATCTAAGGCCATTTTGAACATTTTGACAAAATTATTGTTCTGATGAAGAAACGTTGGAGTTCTTGGACAATGGTTCGTTTCACTGTTGGATTATGAGCATAACGCTTTTCAACTTCCGCATCTTGATTGTCCATATAATAAATTTGTAAAAATTGATGGTCCACATCTGGCAGTGGCAACAGTGCTCCCAGTCAGTCATAAATTGTCCTTGTATCTGCAATTATCTTGTTAAATTATTATTTGTGATACAAATGTATTTTAACGCTTTACAATATTGACAAATAATTGTCATTTCCCCAATTGTCACGGATTTGTCGGCACAATAATCTACTTTCGGATTGCAGTGGGATGCTACTCGTTCCAGGTTCACAGGAACACTGTTTCTGCGGTATCGCTCGATTTCATTGCGTCGTGCTCGCTGTTGTTGTGTTTGGTGTGCCCGAACTCGTTCCATTCTAAGCGACTCCGACCACTTGATCCCCTGCTTAGATCCCCTGGGTGATCCATGTGAAAATTTCGTCCACATTGATCCCCTAGGGAATCTATTTGGATTTCGATTCCATTTTGATCCCCCAGGGGATTCATTTGGAAGATTTTACTAACTGGAAGATTTTGGAAGAGTTTAATACAGATAAATCCCATATCGGTTTAAGTAGGGGATCGAAGTGGACGAATATCTTCCAAATGAAACCCTTGGGGAATCAAAATCCAAATAGATCCCCTGAGGGATCAGTGTGGACGAAATTTCCACATGGATCCCCCAGGGGACTATTCCATTATTCACTGTAGAACGCAATTCTGCCATGGCAATACGAATGTTATCATTATCTGTCTCTCACTGGTCATCAGTGCGGATTGCACGTGAGGTAGCTCGTCGCACATCTGATTGACTTTCGACGACTTATGTCAGTTCGTCTTTGCCTTGGCATTTTTAAACAATGTGTATATAGTATATGTTAGTGTAAGTAGGTATATGTAGATGGCTTTATATGTTATAAATAACTTAGATCTATTAGTACACCGCCGACTACCCAAAATATCATTTTATAATATCCGTACAAAGGTTGTATGGAAGAGATCGCCGTGAGCGATAAGACCGCCTATTGTAATACCTGATGTTGATCTCCGTATATGTATCTCTGTAAAAATGTTCACTGTAGTGGTGTGCAATAAAGTTTAATAAATAGAAAAAAAAAAACTTATGTATAAAATTCACGTGTCATTCCATTGGAGACCGATGTGGATAAAAAATACAGATAAATGCCTTATCGGTTTAAGCTGGGGATCGAAGTGGACGAATATCTTCCAAATGAAACCCTTGGGGGATCGAAATGGAATCAAAATCCAAATAGATCCCCAGAGGGATCAGTGTGGACGAAATTTCCACATGGATCACCCAGGGGACTATTCCATTGTTCACTGTAGAACACAATTCTGCCATGCCATATAAAATTCTCGTGTCACAATGTTAGTTACCATACTCCTCTGAAACGGCTGGACCGATTTTTATGAAATTTGGTATGCATATCGGGTAGGTCTGAGAATCGACCATCATCAATTTTTTGTACCCCAATTTTTTTTATGGCAAAACAACGTTTGCCGGATTAGCTAGAAAATTAAATTAAATTAATTAAATTCTCACACACTGACAAACTGATGATAGAATATTTTAATAACGGTAATGGAATGACAGGTACTTTATATGCCGTAGGTGCAAAAAATAGCCTGTATTTATAATCTTTCGTCTAACGTTCGACAGACGATTGACATCAATAATTTTTTCGCATTCCAACAAAACAGCGTTTTGATTTTATTAACAGAGTTATTTTATTTTGTTTGTGATATGACCTCTATGGATATGGCTTTTTTATTTGCATTCAACAACAATAATAATCCAACAATAACAACCATCAAAATAATAATATTAAAATACGCGTAAATAATATATTAATAATAAGTGATGTCTATTTAAAATCCTTAATTTGATTTGTGTAATAATATATATGGTGTCTATTTAAAACCCCTAATTTAATAAGTGCTTCAATTTGACAGTCAAAAGTTTGACAGGAAAGTTGGTAGAACAGTTTATATGGGTAAAAGGAAATTGTTGTTTTTATTATCTTCCTCGCAATTTTTCCATATTTTCTCACCGTTTAAACCTTCCCTGAACTATGACAAACATTTCAAAACCTAAATCAGCTAAATCGGCCCGGCGGTTCTCGAGTTTTAGCGAGACAAACGAACAGCAATTCATTTTTATATATAAGATCTGGTGTACATTAAAGCGAATTATTATTATTATTATTATGGGGACGCAGCTGGTCAGTCAGCTGTAATGTACGTAGCGAGGTTTATTAGGGTGCAATTCGTTTATTAAGCGTGATCTTTTTTTAGTAACTACTACTGACTATATTATTAATAAATAAAATGGTCAGTCAACCATTCGTCAGTCAGTGAATAAGAATAGTTATTTGTTATACAAGAGTGCAAAGTTGCTTTTTAACCGCGTGCTCAATTTTGATGAGCGAGCAAGCAAAGGATTCTAAAACTCGCTGCACGAGGTGAAAAATCTTTGCACTCGAGTGCAACACGAAAAATTGGGAAATTATGTTTGCAATGCTCTTCCGGGACTGCACGCTTTGACTGGATGCGATTTTAACCCTGCTTTTTTACAAGAAAGGTAAAAAAAAGCCTCTGTTAATGACGCAAAGCGAAGATTTACCAAAAACCTTCACTGACCTTGGACTTGCAGGTGAAAAAAACCTAAATAATATATTGCATAAGATTCAAGAATTTGTTTGCCATTTATACGGCTTGAAAACAATAAAATCAATCGACGAGGCAAGATTCATTTTATTTTCGAAGACGTATAAATGTTTTAGTACTGCAAACGATTCTTTTAAAATTAGGGTAGTAGTAGGGCAGGAGGTAGTAGAGCCACGCTGATTTCAGCACGAATGGGCCGGCTCGACCGGGGCGGTACTACCCTCGCACAGAAGATCAACGTAAAATGACAGCAGCAGTGCTGTCGTGTTTCGTTGGTGAGTGCGAGACCGGAGGCCCAAATAGTCTAGTCAACAAGTTCCATACTTGTTGACTAGACTAAAAGATGCAGCAGCATCATTAGGCCGCCATGGTGTGGGTCGCCATACTGCATTGTCCGCATTCGCAGTGAGTATGGTGACCGCCACTCTTGGATTCTGCTTATGCTTTCCATCAGGCAGAGTAGAGTCATTATGGCGGGCCACACATAAAAAAAAAAAAAAAAAAAAAAAAAAAAAAGAATGTAGATGGGTCGAGTATTCCACCATGCCAATCAGAATTGATGCAGCAGTTCTTAAGAGCGAGCTTCATTGCAAATATTTGGCGTAAAACCGTCAATTTCCAACGGAGCTATCTCCTAGTGACTACGGCTGGAAATTAGTTAACGAGAAATATGAGTTTGATTGGTTCAAATGCGATCAATTACCAGAACTTGTACAGGATGTTATTATTCAACCTTTAGAAGAAAATATAGGTATACAATTTTTTTCTTTATCTAAATTAAACAATCACAATTTTTTTAATGAATTTATATAAGTATTCATTTATTTGTAATCAAAAGCCTGAAGACAAAGTTTCAGGCTACTAAATTAAAAAAATGACGGACTTCCAGTCTAACCTAGGGATAGAGTATCCAGAAACGCTTAAATACGTATCTCATCACTATCATCGCAGTCCACTGCTGGATATATGCATCTCGAATTGCACGCCACTTGGTTCGATCCTCAGCTTCTCTCATCCAGCTCCTGCCAGCCGTCTTGGGCAGATAATTATTCTATCTGGCCTGAGGACGTTCTACACTACGTTTGCCGAGACGCGGTCTCCACTAAAGAACCCGTTAACCCCAACGGTTATCAGTTCTACGGCTAATATGGCCAGCCCACTGTCACTTCAGCTTGCTTATCCTGTGGGCTATGTCAATGACCTTGGTTCTCTGCCGGATCACCTCATTCCTGATGCGATCCCTTAGATAGAGAAACGTTGAGAATAGCACTCTACATAGCACGCGGAGCGACTTTAAACTTGTGAACCAGCCGTGTCGTAAGTGTCCACGTTTCGGTACCGTATGTCATGACAGGTAGGACGTACTGATTGAAGACTTTCCTATTTAGGCACTGTGGGATTGATGATGAAAAGACCCGACCAAGTTTCCCAAACGCTGCCCAGCCCGGCTGAATTCTCCTGTTCAACTCGTCCTCGAAGTAGTTTCTACTTAACTGCAAAGTCTGTCCGAGGTACCACATTTATTTTTGAACAACTTCGAGAACGGCACTGTGTACCACAACCGGTTCCGGTAGAACATTTTCGTACATACGTATCTAGTAATTTTTAATTAGTAGCCCAAAACTAAATTTTCATGTTTCTCACTTAAAAAATGACGTACTTCCTTACAAACTTTCAACCCTTATTTCACCCCTGTAGGGGCATAGTATCCAGAAACTCCTAAATACGTATCTAATCATTTTTATTTAGAGGCCCAAAAATAAAGTTTCATATTTCTTATTAAAAAAATTACGGACTTCCATACAAATTTTCAACCCCTATTTCACCCCCTTAAGGGTAGAATATCCAGAAACGCTTAAATATATATCTACTAATTTTTAATCAGTAGCCCAAAGCTAAATTTTCACGCATCTCACTTAAAATATTACGGACTTCCATAAAACTTTTAACCCCTATTTCACCCTTTAGGGGTAGAATATTTAGAAATGCTTAAATATGTATTTACTCATTTTTAACCAGTAGCTCAAAAGTAAAGTTTTATGTTTCTAAGTTAAAAAATGACAGACTTCCATACAAACTTTCAACCCCTATTTCACCCCCTTAGGGGTAGAATATCCAGAAACGCTTAAATATATCTACTTTTATTTATCAATAGCCCAAAAATAAAGTTTTATGATTTTAACTTTAAAAATGACGAACTTCCATCCAAACTTTCAACCCCTTTTTCACCCTCTTAGGGGTATGATATTCAGAAACGCTTAAATACGTATCTATCCCTTTTTAATCAGTAGACCAAAAATAAAGTTTCATGTTTGTAACTTCAAAAATGTCGGACTTCCAGACTAACCTATGTACAAAATCACAACCCCTATTTCACCCCTTAGAGGTAGAATATTTAGAAACGCTTAAATACGTGTTTACTCATTTTTAATCAGTAGCTCAAAAGTAAAGTTTTATGTTTCAACTTAAAAAATGACGGACTTCCATACAAACTTTCAACCCCTATATCACCCCCTTAGGGGTGGAATTTCAAAAATTCCTTTCTTATGCTCACTTACGTTATATAAAGAACCTACATGCAAAATTTCAGGATTCTAGCTTCAGTGGTTTGGGCTGTGCGTTGATCTCTGGGTATGTCAGTCAGTCAGTCACCTTACTCTTTTTAACCGACTTCCAAAAAGGAGGAGGTTCTATGTTCCACTGTATGTATTTTTTTTTTTTTTTTTTTTTTTTTTTATGTATGTTACCTGATTACTCCGTCAGTTGTGGACCGATTTTGAAATTTTTTTTTGTATTCGACAGGGTATGCTTCCGTGGTGGTCCCATTGCCAGCATATCAAGATCTGATGATGGGAACCCAGGGAAATCGAGGGAAACCCTCATTTTTTATAGGCACATACTATGTTTTTCGTATATTTTCTGAAGTTACACCGGTATTTGCGTCTGGTTGTCATCATTTTATGATGATGAGCTGATGATGTAAGGTACCACTCCTTAACGGTTAGGAGTTGGAGGATAAATCTTTAAATATCATATGTATATAAGTTACCTTTAGTCGTATTCTTACAAATTATTTAGGTAAGCTGATGATGGAAGGTGGAAGGTACAACTCCTCAACGGTTAGGAGTTGGAGAATAATTCTTTCAATTTCATACGTATCTAAAGACCTTCAGTCGTATACTTTCAAGCTATTTAGGTGAGCTGATGATAGAAGATTAAACTCTTCAACAGTTAGGGATTAGAGGATGATTTTAATATTACACGTACCTTAATTTGTATTTTTGATGATGAAATTTGATGAAATAATTCAACTTACTACTTACCTACGATTGTTTGCACTAAAAACTGTAAAATAAAAACTTTTTATAAAAAAAAAAAAACCGACTTCCAAAAACATCCAACGAAAACTCTCTGTCAAAAAACACTTAAAAGCGTAAAATAAACTGGTTCTTCATAAATTGCCTATACCTAATTCTTTATTCATTTAAATAGTAGTATTATAATGGGTGCTAGGTACCTAAAATCTGTTTGAAGTCGGTGCTAAGCCAAAAAGAATACAAACGAACAATTACAAAAGTCTAAGCGATAGTCACTTGGCACCGACTTCAGACAGATTTTAGGTACCTAGCACCCATTATAATACTACTATTTAAATGAATAAAGAATTAGGTATAGGCAATTTATGAAGAACCAGTTTATTTTACGCTTTTAAGTGTTTTTTGACAGAGAGTTTTCGTTGGATGTTTTTGGAAGTCGGTTTTTTTATATATATAGATATTATTGTGTAGCTTGTGTATGCGGTATGTATATAACTAATATTAATAAAAAGTTTTTATGGATCCATGTGTTGGTTTTTCATGCAAATACGGCCTGGATGAAGTTTGGGACAGAGATAATATTGTTGTCTGGAATTGTGTACAGGCTACTCTTTGCCCGAAAAATGTAGTCTTCCTGTGGGATGAACAAGGTAATAAATTGTGTGGGTAATATCGGTTCAGCGGTTTAGGCGTGAACGCGTAACACACACACAGACAGACAGAGTTACTTTCGAATTTTTATTATAGTTATTGGCCTGTCAAATTTAAGTAGTGAAGCCGTTGTATGGGTAAACATTTCATGACTTAGTTAAGGTGGATTAACCTTTACATTAAGTGACCTGTTTTTTGCAAAGTAATTATTAAGTTATTTAAGACAGAAACTTCTACTATCCTATCCATATAATAATAATATTTTATTTTATTTCTCCCAAAATGTACAATATATATCAAAACACAAATACAAATAGCTCTGAAAAGGAGACAGGAGCCCATACTAAGTGAACTTGTGTTACAGGTCTCCTGGCCTCTCCATCCCGGATGAACATAATTGCAATTATTTACACAAAACTTATACAATAATAGCATGATGCGAAATATTACAAAAATATTAGAGATAATTTGTGAGTGTGAGTATGTATGGTTGTGTGTGCGTATTTGCGTGTGTGGTTGTGTGTGTGGGCGTGTGTGTGGGTGTGTGCTCGCGCGTTGTTTCTCATGTATGTTAAATATACCTATCGTTATCCTGTTTTTGAGAATCATATAACATTGAACTGTTTATTACTTCATTAATCTGTAAATGTAATTTGAAATCTAATTACAAGCTTGTTATTAACTTGCAAATCTTGCAATGTATGTGTGTATGCTTGTATGTTCGGGTGGAATCTTGCAACTCAATTTTGAAGCAGAAATTTTCAACCGATTTTGCTGAAATTTTGCAAGCATATGTATACAGCGTGACAATACAATATTAAAATGACATGGAGCTGATCTGATGCTGGAGCTGGAAGGTGGCCATAGGAACTCTGTAAAGAAACGTCGCAACATCATCGAGTTTGGACTCGTTTGATTCGTCTTGAGGCATTCCAGTAAAAGCTTGTTTTTAAAAAGCTTTTTTATTTAATTTATTATTCAAGAAGTCTAATACTACATAATTAAAATGGATTTAACAAAGATACTTCGCTTTTCAGATGCATGTAATTAGATGTATATGTCCAATTACTAAAATTTTATTGCTAAAGCCTTGAGTCATTTAAAAAAGTATCTTCCTTGATTTTTTAAATTAAAACTCTTATTATTTTTTGTACACATAAATTATTTCTCCTGACTTATTCATCAACGTAGGAACTAAACCGCTGAGGCTTTAGACTTGTTGGTAGCTGATACTTTTATGCAGTAAGCACCTACCAAGTTTTTTTTTTTTAATTTCTCCTCTAAGGGGACAAAATAATTGATGAACGGTTACGGACTTCCTAAACCGTCCAAACCTAAACTTGGGTTGCAATTCCAGGCACTGTCGAAGTCCCAAGTGTTGCCCCCATCTATCACGCGATGGACCTGGCACCCGCACGGTGAATCCATGGAACGCTAAGAAATAGGTCTAATTAATACACACATATTTAACCCGAAGCACTCGCTTTAACCGTAGAGGATTTTATGCGAGAGGTATTTCGCTTTATTTATTTTAACAACATGCATCATCAACAACTCTAGTATGTGCCTATTCAATTTGTGACAGGAGGTATCTTTTCACCATGTTAAAGAAAGGCTGGCCTGCAACATATTTACAAACTATAGAATAGTTTGGTTATTCCTTGAGAATTTCAGGTTTTATATACCTATACGTTCTAGTACCAAATAAACTAAGATAAGTTATGGAATCAGGCGTTACTTTGCGGAAATCCATGACATTAAATGCTATGAAATATATTTAGCTTTAATTCCGTGAGACAAATATCCAGGTCTGAAAGCAGGGCACAAATCCCACCGTCATGCATACTCACATGCACATATGGGTATCATGCATATGCACACATACAAAACAAGTGAGAAATAATTAGCATGCCATGCAACCAAACCTATACTCGACACGTGTTTCGCCGCTCCACGGGGCATCCTCAGGAGATGTTGACTCGTCGAGCGTTTGAGCTCGAACGCTCGACGATGTATGTGTGCATATGCATGATACCCATATGTGCATGTGAGTCTGCATGACGGTGGGATTTGTGCCCTGCTTTCAGACCTGGATATTTGTCTCGCGGAATTAAAGCTAAATATATTTCATAGCATTTAACCAAATAAACTGTTAGTTTCAAAGTTCAGAAACACAAAATAAAAAACAATGACGCGAGTGTACCGCGGGGAGTAGCTAGCTTTATATAAATCATTTATTAGATCAATTTTTTCACAGAAAAGAAAGAAAAATAGAATTGTATTACAAATGAACAACGGTATTATATTATCCAATACCACAGTATAAGTAGGCGGTGTCGGAGATACGTTCACTTCATCCCGGGGACATCTTTTGCAATTTCATTTCCCCTGAGAGGGCACAGACACGGTTTATGCGACACCTTATTCTTTACCAACTTTAATATTTCTCGGGAATATTTGGACCTGTCTGACGGACGCACAATAAACGATGATGTTTTAGAATAGACAAGATACGTGATAGAAAAATTGACCAAATATTATGATGATAAAATATTTGTTAGCTAGTTTCAGAACAAAGAGTAGAGGTAACATTTCGTATAGGTACATAAATTGTTAATGTTATTAATTACTAGCTTTTGCCCACGGCTTCGCTCGCGCAGATTTTCCAAAATTCCTTTCTTAGGGCTCACTTACGTTACATAAAGAACCGACATGCAAAATTTCAAGATTCTTTGTTCAGCGGTTTGGGCTGTGCGTTGATCTCTGGGTATCTTAGTCAGTCACCTTCCTCTTTTATATATATATAGATAGATTTATTTTTATTACCTTACCTAAAATTTTTAAGACACTGTGTGTTAAGTTAATTCTCTTCTCCCTTTTCTTTTTAGTGTAAATACAGTTATCAGAGGACGGAAGAACCTCCTCTCAGTGGTGGAAGAGGGGTCATTAAAAGGGCATCAACGCAGTTGTGTCTTGAATTGTAGATCTTCATAGGTGGTTGTAATCTTAAAATATCACCCATGAAGATTTATGTTAAATGTGATCCGTCTGTTAGTTTGTAAGCTATACATATAAAATGTAAATGAATAATAAATCGTCATCATCAACAGCCTTAAACAGTCCTATGCTCCGCAAGGAGGTTCAATAATAAATAAGTATTTTATTGATTATGTCCTCACCAGTCGGACTTTTTGTACTTATCTACATATGAGTTTGAATAAGACGTTACAATCGATCTAACACAGTCAATCGTCAATATAACGCAACGAACAGTGTTATAATAAAATTAACTAGGTACTTGAATACTAAGTGTCTGTCTGTACAAAGTCAATGTACTAGGCAGTTAACTTTCACCACTCGGTGCTTTTAGAAACAATTATATTATTATCTCTATTATATTTTTCTCGATTGTATTTCCTACGACTTTCCGATATCATATATTTGAAATCCATTTTCAAGCATTCGCAGAAGTTCAATTGGGTTGAAATTGCGTATGTAATTTGGGTGGCAATGCACGATGCAAATAGACTTTAATAGAACCCCTCTATTTACATAAGTAGTGACTTAAATAGGTGGTAATTTGAAGTTTAAACCTTTTTAACAGACTTCAAAAAAAAGAGGTTCTCAATTCGTTTTTTTATCTTTGTTACCTCATAACTTTCGACTGGGTGAACCGATTTTGATGATTGTTTTTTTATTTGAAAGCTGGTGCTTCCAGCATGGTCCCATTTAAATTTTGTCCAGATTGAAGTCGGTTTTTTTTGTTAAAATTTGTTTTATTGGAGCTATTTTAATGTAATGTATTCCATTAAAATGATACTAAAACGTGAAAGTTGGTGAAATGGATGTATTGATATTTGTTACTCAATATATCTGTCTATCTAATCTAATACCTTATAACGATCAATATATATAATCTGAATCCCGGAAACGGCTCCAACTTTTTTATGATATTTATGCAATTTATTTTTACCAATAAAATACAAATTTATTTAAAAAAACGTGTGGCACTCGGGGACTGCCGCGGTAAAGCTATTGCATAGCATTTTTTATCAACTTATACAATTATATATTTATATATTTTTTTTTATGCAGTATTTTTTTTCCTTGATCCACATGCGTTGGGTGTGGCATTATAAAGATACTATAGATACCTAATACACCTATATACTTTCTCACAAACAGCTGCTTACGTATTCGTCCGATTTCGGAGCAGCTCGTCTCGATTCGCTTCGGGTGTTAGGTTTTATTTTCGTTACGGAATTTCTTGATTCGGTCGCCGCGCTCAAAGCACGCGATAAAAGCTATGCAATAGCTTAAAAAAATAATTATCCAGGTACTTTCTATTATACATATAAAACTAGCACAGGAATAAATTATAGTCTGACAACTATTCCGTAACCAATGTAATAAAATTTTGATCGTATGCCAATACATGAATACTCAATGAGTTACTCTGAGGTTGTACGACCAATCTAATATGTACCTAACTAATCCCTCTTCGGGAATAAGCATCAAAGAGTAGAAAGCTCTCGTCATATTGAAACCCTACTAAGTAAGTTGTCTTGTAGAAGCGTTTCGTACATAAAGGTTGTACCACATTACCGAGTAAAATCAGCCTTTCAAATTCCCTGTCTTTTTGGTTTTATTACGTTTACCTAACCTAAATGTGCAAAAATACAATAACATTATTATGTCATTTTATCCTTTCATAGACAAATCGTGAAATGGAAACCAATTCATCAGCGCAGGCCGCAGGCTTCCACTGATATATCGACTTTCATTAATCCTACTAAAATTTCATTAAATTCAATGATGAACCGAATATTTTGGCACTTTAAGTACTAAGTTCTCACTGAAGCTTTATTGTTATAGCGAACTTATATATATGATGAATAACACGCTGGTGTAAGTAGTACAGCGACTTGTAGGTAAGATGATTAACACGATGGTGAGCAGCTGGTAGTAGTGTTTATTAGTCAGGAGCCCAGGGGGTCCTGGATACTCTTGGTGTTATTTGGTAACGTGTGGCTCGAGTGAAAGCCTCGAGTGAGATCCTATAACAACTCACAGTTATGTTTTATATACCAAAATCTATCGGTACAATTCATATACTCACGTCTCATTCTCGACGCGATAAGGACTGTTTGAATCTACGTGATCGATAAATATATGCTGACATCTGCTGGTCAGGCTTATCTATGTATAATTTCTATTAATTTAAGAATATGACTACATAGGAATACTTATAAAAGAATCATTGTCTACCTTGCGATTCCATCATCAGATCGGTTAAAAGATACAAAATTGTTGTCTGTGATCAACATTATGTTATAAACTCCCTTCTAACACAAAACTGACAGGTACTAAAACGTTGCTGGCTGTAAACGAAAAGCTAAATGCGATAAATATGTTTTATCGTTTGACTCATCGTTTTCGATAATAATCTTCAACCCACTTCAAGAAAAAGAAATAACAAAAGCTGTGCGATTGTACTCTATATCAGCAGTAGATAAACATTTTATTTATTCAGGACATAAAGTAATAATCAATAAGGTCGATATTTACATAAATAAATGTATTTTGCCATAGAAAAATTATTCACAAACATAAATTTTTATCAGTCGCTAAGTAGTTACGAGTGTACTAGTCGGTCGTTTCGGATAAATGGATAATTTAATTGTAGTAAGTAATTGTAGAATTTGATGTTTAGTGGCAAATTAAATGTGGTTTGGGTCACCTCGTTACGTCAGACGTTTTAACACACGCTTTTGAAACGAGACCGCAGTCAGCTGACAACTGGCATTCGAATCCAAACTGGAAATATTTGAACGTGTGCTATTTGCTTCTTCTAAAGGGCCTTTTTCCAAAAAAAAAATAAGGCAGGTAAATTGGCATTTTGTTTTTATGGACTAGGGAGCAAACAAGCAAACGTATCACCTGATGGTAAGTGGTTACCGCAGCCTATGGACACCCGCAACACCAGGGGTGTCACAAGTGCATTGCCGGCCTTTGGGGGATGGGGAGGGGGATGAGGGGAGGGGTTGAGTATATGGGCCTCCGGTATCCTCACTCACTCGGTGAAACACAGCGCAAGCGCTATTTCAGACCGATTTTCCTGTGAGGCCCAGTAAATTAGAGTATATAATCCAATAACAAATTTTAGTAAATTTTAGTTTAGTGATGCCAACAAGAGAATCACCACCATAGCATCTTTTTTTAAGTTTCCTTCTTAGTTGTACCAATATCATCACGATGATTGGTTAATAGTTAAAGCGTAGAATGTAATACACAAATTAAAATAAGGAGTACATACATATATTAGTCTTAGGGTCAGTTTCACCAGCTGCTGATAAACTTTCAGATAGTTATCTGCTAACAGATAAAGATGGCTAAGATGTATATGGTTATCTGACATATTTGTCTCTAGTCAAGATTTGTAAAACCGATTTCTGTAGTTATCTGGCACATAACTTCAAAATCGGGGACGTTATCAGTAACTTGTGAAACTGGCCCATAGAATAGGTTATAATTTATATTTTCAAAAGTGTGTGACTTTTCTATAAACTAAATCAACAATCAACTAATCTACACCAGAAGAATTCTTTTTTAATTGTGTAGAACGGCCTCGCAGAAAACCGGTATAAAATAGTGCTTGCGCTGTCTTTCACCGAGTGAGTGAGGATACCGGAGGCCCATATACCCAACCCCTTCCCCTATCTCCCCATCCCTCGCTTCCATCCCCCCCATCCCCCAAAGGCCGGCAACGCACTTGTGACGCATCTGGTGTTGCAGATGTCCATGGGCGGCGGTAATCGCATACCATCAGGCGATACGTCTGCTCGTATGCCCGCCTATTACATAAAAAAATAATATATATATATATAAAGATTGAATAGGAATTTTGATTCTTTGAAAACCCTGAACACAAAAATTGGAGGTAATTGGACAATTGCTGATGAGTTTACGATCGAATGGTTTAACAGATTTTCTAGAATTGTAGCTATCAACGAATACAACGTACAATCAAATAGTGTCTTTTAAATTACAAAAGTTAAATGCGAAATCATAAAATATTCAAAAACTCGAAATAACTCTGTGCTGGGATTGATGAAAACCTGACGCTTAGAAATTTTAAAAAGCCAATGCAGTAAGAATTGTCTCCAAAAACTTAAATTCAAAACAAATGTTACTTCGATAATTTCAGTCAATAATACATACTCGTATAACGCAGACCTAAACCAATAGATCCACAGTTTTTATTATACACTCTGTATAAGTTCAATCTCAACATAAACTAGATGTGTTATATACCTCAAAGTCGTTTGCAGTATATTTTATGAGTACACCATGTATTCGCACAAGGATATACCCGGCCTCGCCGCCGGATATTGGGAATAACATACGGATTTGAAACTCGCTGAAATTTTCCACTGCCTACCTACATATATGATATATTTTTAATCAATGTAGAATCTAGGTCGGTGTTTATGTACAGGCAATGTTTGCACATACAAAAATATTAACAGGATTATATACATTAGAAATAGGTCTTGTGCTGAACTTTTTTCCGTTCTTTAAGTCATGTCAAATTAAAAGTATATTTCCAAGAAAAAATGTAACATAAAATACTGAAAGTTGGCATCGCACACCTTTGATTAGTTTTTGCTTAAGAAAACGTGTTTTGCTTTCCCGTATTTTTTTTTATGGAATAGGCGGGCAAACCATGGTAAGCGATTACCGCCGCCCCTGGACACCTGCAACACCAGAAGCGTCGCAAGTGCGTTGCCGGCCTTTTGGCGATGGGGGGGAGGTAGGGTAGGGGATTGGGCCTCCGGTATCCTCACTCACTCGCTGAAACACAGCGTAAGCACTATTTCCCACCGGCTTTCAGTGAGGCCGTGGTATCACTCCGGTCGAGCCGGCCCATTCATGGCGAAGCGTGGCTTTCCCACGCTTCGCCATGAATGGGCCGGCTAGACTCGATAATATAAGTTTAAAGTTTATACTTTAAACTAAAAACTTTAACGTTATTAAAACCTATAAATAAACTCAACAGTAAATTGCCACAAATGAGCTTCTACATACATCGGTCAAGTCATTAGCTTGTTATGGCGCTAGACAATAGGGAATATGCATGTCTTTTTTTATTTCTTAATCTGATCATATAAGTCTCCATAACATAGAAAAATATATAAATAGGCTTGAAAATAGTCAAACTAATTTTCAAAGTGAAATTTAAAACACCGACTAAATTTGAGCTATTCAAACGCCGCCATTTTTCACGCGCTATTGACATAACAAATAACGTCATTGTCATTTCGTGTTTGTTTACTATTGAGTGTTTCAGTTATTTTATACCTATTTACAGTTTTGATTGCTATAAAAATCATGGAAGAAGTTATTTTTTCTCACAAACACTACAACACAGTAGCAATTTCGACGCCGATAATTTCGATAATGTAACAATCGACGTCACATTTCGTTTCGACCAATAGGACGCGTTTTGTAGGTTTGAATTTCCCTCCCTTAATTTTCACTTTTTATTTAATATTTTCTGGGTTTAAACAATCACTAAATAAAAAAAATACTTTTTATGTATATTGTAAAGACGATAAAGAATCTAGAAACAAATGTTTTAGACAAATAAAACATTTATGCATATGCCCTATTAAACGTAATGTGTTTTAATTAGCTTTAAAAAAGTAGGTATACTATGTATCTAGATAAGTGTAATAGTCATTTCTGTACCCAATTTGTTATATTTCCTTATTTCTAAATGGTACTTATATTGTAAGATTGTTATTTTTTATATTTACTTTTCTTTTTTATGTAACTTTTTTATGGCCGAGTACAGTTCAAGTTTCAAGTCAGAATTAAGTCGTTAATTTAGAAAATGATGGTAGAAAGTATTTTGTGATAGAAGTTCTTACATTTTTTAATATAAGCCTGCTAAAGTGACTCTGCCTTGTGGAAAGCCTACGCAGAATTCAGGGGGTCGCAGTGGTGGACTGCAGACAATGCAACAATGCAGCATGGTGACCCAAACTATAGCGGCCTGGGCCTCCGGTCTCGCACACACCAACGTAACACGACAGCATAAATGCTGTCATTTTAGGTTGGTTTTCTTTGAGGTGGTAGTACCGTCCAGCGTGGCTCTACTACTTAAAGATTTATTGAGTTTTTTTTTAACATGTTGTTATTCCAAAAATAATAGTTTATTTTTACGATTATTGAATTAATATTCTCCTTTTTAATGCGAGACAATAAAATATGTAATCTGTCAAAATTAATTATATCAGGAAGTTCTACGACGTAAGGTATAATTCTTGTATGAATACTTGAAGGTTTTCTTGTAACGTTACAATACCGCAAGGTCCAAAATCGCATGGATTCAAACATATCTGAAGCAACAACAATACTTCAAATTACTGTGTAATTTGATAGGAACGTGCCACAAATTTATATTCCATTAACAACATACGGACGTAACAAAGGCTCTGTATTGAACAAGACCTGTGAGCCTGCATTGTATAATTAATAATCACGAAAACTGTTTATATACGGACATTTACTGATGCTTTGGCTAATGCTACATTTCGGACATCTAACACACAACGCCATCTAGTCCCACGCTAAGCAGAGCTTGTGTTATGGGTACTAGACAACTGATACAAATTCACATACACTTTTTTTTTGTAAATACATACATATTATACATAGAAAACACTCAAACTCCGAAACAAATATTTGTAGATCATAGAAACATTTGGTCCGACCCGGGAATCGAACCCGAGACTCATGATCAGCAGTCGCCCACGCCAACCGCGAGACCAACGAGGCAGTCAACAGTTTGGTCACCATACTCATAGTACAGACTCTACCTTGTTTAAGATTAATCGGGCAAGTGAAGAAATGTTTTTTTTTAAGACAACTTCCACATTAGGAATATACATCCTGTGTCGCGGGGAACTTTATAAACATACATGAAATGGAAACAAAGAACACCCAGATTCAAACAAAAATTTTAGGTTCACACAAAGTGTTGTCCCGTGTAGGATTTGAACCCACAACATTTGTCGCAGTAGAAAGCGGCGTGGTGACTTCTTAAACCACTAGGCCAACCGTGCAGTCAATTTATAATATCAAATTTTATAATTCGTCTGAAAATATTTTCAGTGAAGGAAAGTATTATTTTTCTTAGAACCGTTCCGTGCCGTTGGTTTAGTAAAATATATTGAATAATTTATTTACGAATGAAAACAAGGAGTGCTACGAATCTTAATAAGGAACGACCACTTTAGTGGGAATGAAATTATTAAAGGGGAATATAAAAAAACTAAGTGTACCCAAAGAGTATATATGTAACAATATCAAAGAAATTGATCCTAGAAAACAACGTATTTATACTCCCATTAACGCGGTATAAGGATTGATCTGTCTTATTCAAGAGACGTACAACTTATTACTTAAACTAAAATGACCACTCAACAACTTATTTCCAGATTAGAGTAATTATATAAAAGCGTTGAGAGTTAAAAAAATTGTATTTTAAGTGCTTTTAAGGATGCATTCGATTCAGAAATGAAAACCTGCATAAATTATCATCGTTCTGCTTAAATCAACAAAAGATAAGAACAACCGTGCTGTTATCAAGACCTCTTTTGTTGAAAAAACCTTGTGTAAATCAGATGAAAAAATATTAATATTCATCCTTCTAGTGTATTTTCTGCCGCTTCAAAGTTTGCACGCGAAAGACTATCCAATGGTTAATACATGACCGAAGTATTTAATTCATTTATATCAATCCAACTTCTGTACACTGCCAGCCGCAACCGCAACTGGCTCAGAATAAGCGCTTGCTAGCGCTCGGGCAAACTATTCCATATTTAGAGGAGGTTAACTATGATTTAACTAGCATTATACAGTTTGTGACAACGGGCCGGTGCGGGCTGCCTGCTAACCCCACGCGGTATACCGCTTTATGCAAAATGAAAATAATGGAAGTTGCCGCTTACCGACCTAGGGTAGTGAAAGATTTATTTACGCTTAGAAACTCATTTGCCAGCAAAACCCAAAATAAAAAGCAACTCAACAGCTTGAAAAATATTATTTCAGTAAACCTGGGCGTGGGAGGTCGGTATCGCGTAATGTCCCCTAATGTGAGCGCATAAAAAATCCAAGGCCGGCCGCGAATTCTCTTCAAATGGACTGAATTTTATGCAAATTTTCTTTATGATCTTTTGGCATTTGACGGGGATTAACGCGACGAGGATATTCGACAGTTTTATCATTTTGACGACAGCGAAGGGTTGAATTTATACGCCTCCCTCTCTACAAAGATAATATTTAGAACGGTGTACCTCACACATTTAACAGACATGAAGATTTTGCTAATTATAATATTAGTATAATCGGAGTTCCTGTGTTTTTTAGTACTACACTGTATGAGTATGTAATAGTACAGTCATTTGGTGCTCAAGAAGAGGGTTATCTGGAAAGTTTTCCGTGAAAATTCGAAAAGAACACGTCGAAATCTATAATATCATAAATTTTCAAAACTCCCGGAAATCTTTCCAGGTAAAACTACCATATGACTCACAGAACAAAAAATATAGGTAGAAATGTTATGTAGGCGGGGCAGGCGCGCCGCGAAATAAGTCCAAATACCTCTATTTTGTCTGCTGGCATTAACTGAACGGTCGCATTCGCGTTTTACTTTCAACGGGAAAAAACAATTAAGCAGTCATACATTGCGTATTAAATTCGATTACTAACTACATTGTTTCCACAAGAGTACGCAATGAACTGCATTTCCTGCGTGAATATTTTGATTTATTTCACCCGAACAGATTTAGTGTAAGGCATAGGGGTGTGCCCAAATATTTATAATGCAATCGATACCGCAAAAATGTGGATGTCGATGATATTGGTTTGTGTTTTTCTTAAGTAGAAAGAGTTGATTTGTTATATATTATGATTTTTAACCGACTGCAAAATAATTTTTAATATGAATTTTTTTTGGAAAGCTTTTTGATGAAATGGAATAGGAATAATAGAAATATTTCTTTTAAAACTTAAAACATATTTTGAAGATTATCATTTTCGGGCCGTCCGACGTCTATACATTGTTTTTTGCATTTAAATTTAGATATAAAAAATGTACATAATATCTTAATATATATAAATCTCGTGTCACAACGTTTGTCCTCAATGGACTCCTAAACCACTTAACCGATTATAATAAAATTTGCACACCATGTGCAGTTCGATCCAAATTGAGAGATAGGATAGTTTAAATCTCAAATTATAGTCGCAATTTTAATTTATTGCTAATTATTGTATATAAATATGGCGGTACGAAGTTCGCCGGGTCAGCTAGTGATGATATAAAAATAACCTCATAATTACTGTTGATTACAGGGTTCTACAGAAAAAATATTAAGATTATGTGTGTTACGTCTATAGAAAGTTGTGTCATGTTGATAAATATGAAACGTCAAACTCCAAAATTAGATGTACAATATGTACTTATGTTTTGACAAAACAAATGTCTTATTTTTACCCGACTACGGCAAAGCCAAAGGAGGGTTATGATTTTGACAGGCTATGTATGTATGTTCATTTGTTCCCTCATAGCTCCTTAACTACTTATTAGAACTGGACAAATGAGGTATCATTAGAAGCGTCTTGATCGTCCGCTGGTTATAGGCTATATGACGTGTCACTGAATCTAATGTGGCGCCCTCTAGCCGAAATAATGTACTGCATTAAAAAATTAATTTGAGATAAATATGCCGTGTTTGGTATCATTGGAAAGGGCGTTACTTGTACATTTCAAATATATATATATTAATAACGGCACCAAAACATTTTAAATAAAAAAAAAGTAAAAACTAAAACCCAACTACGACAAAAAACGACGCTGAAAAAGTATAAAACAAGTTTGAAAAGCCGTAGTCACACGTTACATAGAAACGCACCATAACACTTTAACAACGTGTGACTAAGGCTTTTCAAACTTGTTTTATACTTTTTCAGCGTCGTTTTTTGTCGTAGTTGGGTTTTAGTTTTTACTTTTTTTTTATGATATTAACACAAGAAACTAGTACAATTTCACTCAATCCATTTCTAAGACAGTGACTTTAATATAAAAAATAGGATAGCGATATTTAAAAGTAAGAACTATTTCTTATAGAAATTAAGCAAATTTAATTATTATAATCGACAGGACCACATCTCTACGGTGGGTGGGTCATAAAGACGAAGATCCACCTCTAAACAGAAAATTGCACGTAAAACTCTACTTAATGCCAAGAGCATAAGGTTGTAGTTTAATATTATATTCATTAAATCCCTTGGACGAATTAGAATAGACTTAGTTATGTGTGTATATATGATTAATCGTTTATGTGTGCGTCCCGGCGACAAAAGATTACTTACGAAATTACGTCAAAGGCTTTTCTAGTAGTTCTGTGATATGACTGGACTATAAGCGGTTATGAGTAAAAGTGTTAATTATAAGGTAATTGTTACTTATACACTAACGTTGTGGTCTCACTGATCTGAATCAAATTATTATTTCTATATGAGAGTGTAATTTATCTATAATATATCATGTATTTAGAAGTATGTAAGTATATTTTTTCAGCATTCTGGTTACCATAGCACAGATTCTGCTTAATTTGGAAACAGACGGCTGTGTGTGTTGTGTCGAGTTATTATTAATATTGTTTAATACAATTTTCTAGCCCCAGATATGTAGACTACGTTACACAGGGTACTCCTACATCAAAAGGTAATGTGATTTAGAAGACTTGCTAAACACTTTTTAACAAAAGTAGTTTTTATTAAAATGTACTAATATACTAATGAAATAATTACTTTCAAGATGAACTATGTAGACTGCCTTATAAACAAGCAACAAGAGAACAGGTGTTTACATAATAATAGATCCAACACTGCAACTTTCCAGCTAACCCTAGTAGATGTCGCACGCGTTCGGAATCCATTTAAAAACTCATTTCTCGAAGTCACGTAAGTAACGTTATAAGCTGTCGATCGAAGTCCTTCGTCCCAGGAAATGTAAACAAATAATGGAGATACACCTATGTACATCTTCTTGTATTTTCCTTAGACTCTATCAGAAAATAGCGTCTTTAAATTATGCCAGATTTCAAGCTAACTTTTTAAGGCCAATATTACGATAGATATTGTATAAAATCTGAATAAAAAAAGCTATATTGCTGGCCCGTCTATTAATTACTTAAAAACACTTTTTGGGATTTTTGAGAATAATGGTTGCATAAAATATTTGTTACCACAATTTAGAACAATACAAAACAACAGGTTTTAATAATATCGTTCTGTAAATATTAATTAATACAACAGTAAATATGAGATTGAAATATACATTCGTGGTAAAACTAGTGCATTCTAAATGCCCGTCTCCAAGGTTTATTCCACTTTGTTCACCTAATTCTCATGATTGAGAAGACATCAAAAAAATTCAAAAAAATCTTTTTATTGTAGTTATAAACCTAATACATTAGACACTAGAGAGTATTATAACAACTTTTACATTACTTGCTTAAAACTAAGGTGTCTCACTTAAAATATTTGTAAACACTATATTTTAGGCTATTTTTAGCAAAGTATCCGTACCTTCTGAACTACACACATCAAAAGTGTCTAGGGATCAACATATGTGTCTAGGGATCAACATATATTTTTGCAATAACTTTTCTCCTGATTGATATTAATTAAAATTTTCTTTAAGGATTCATCAAATAAAGTGTTTTCGTTTGTCACAGTAACGATAAACCAAGTCACCTTTGCATTAATAAAGAAATTTGCCATTTTCCTAATAAAGGGATTTTTGACATTTGAACCACTAACATTAAAGTTCGAAAAAAAGACTGAAATAACAGTTTTCTTTAAAATTTTATTAGGTAACTTAAACAATTAATAATCCGTGTTTCTACCGCGAACACTAACAACACAAGAATTGGTTTGGCATACTCAAAATGAGTTCATCCAAATCACGCTGTGGAATGGCCGCCCATATTCGTTGCAACAACAAAAAAAGGTCTTCTTGCGACTGGATACCCTCCATATTCGGCAGAGCTCTTCTCTGTAGCATATCCCATGCATGCTCAATCGGGTTCAAGTCTGGCGACTGAGCAGGCCAGGGCCAAAGCCACATCTCAATCTCAAGAAATCCGCATAAAAATGCTTGATCCCTAGACACTTTTGATGTGTGTAGTTGAGACTGTGACTCAGAAGGTAGCTGTTCATTCGTGCTAATAATATCTTAAATTAAAGAAGGGAAAAAAAGGAATACGTGGAGATGGTAAAATTGTTTACACTAGTTAGGTAGAAACATGATTGGGATAAATTCGAATGCTAATTAAGTTGCCACCACGAAGGATTCAGTGTCCTCATAGTTTAATGTTTTTAAGTAGTTATAGATGGCCTTTTTACAGTCTAATTTGTTAAATTTGGGGAGATTTTAAATTATCTTAGCGAGTCTATTGTATATGAAAGGGCCGAGAAACAGTGCAAATCTATGTGCAAAGACATCAAAGGAGAAAAGGGCGCGAAGGTTGGTTTTCATGACAGTTTCTCAAACATACGGTTTTCTCCTGTTCTGTCTTCTCGCCTCAGTTGTAGTAGCAAAATAAATAGAAGTTGCTATCACGCGATGTAAAATTAAGAAGAAGAAGGTAAAGAAAAATATTTACTATCATGAAACACATATAATATTATATAAAATAGAATATGTAGTATTAATTCTTTATTTCATTCAATATGTCCATCTTTTGTACGTAAAACTAACCTTTTTAGGGTTCCGTGCCAAAGGAAGGAACCCTTATAGATTCGTCATGTCTGTCTGTCTGTCTGTCTTTCTGTCTGTCCGTCTGTCCGTCCGTATGTCACAGCCACTTTTTTCCGAAACTAAAAGACCTATAATGTTGAAACTTGGTAAGTAGATGTATTCTGTGGACCGCATTAATATTTTCACACAAAAATAAGAAAAAAACAATAAATTTTGGGGGTCCCCATACATAGAACTGAAACTCAAAAATTTTTTTTTCATCAAACCCATGCGTGTGGGGTATCTATAGATAGGTTTTCAAAAATGATATTGAGGTTTCTAAAATATTTTTTTTCTAAACTGAATAGATTGCGCGAGATACACTTCCAAAGTGGTAAAATGTGTCCCCCCCTGTAACTTCTAAAATAAGAGCATGATAAATCTAAAAAAAATATATGATGTACATTACCATCCAAACTTCCACTTAAAATTGGTTTGAGCGAAATCTAGTAAGTAGTTTTTTTTTTAATACGTCACAATTCGTAAACTGCAATTTACCTTTCATTCAATCAAAACAAATATAAAAAAAACGTTACTTGCTGCTGCGGAACCCTTCATGGGCGAGTCCGACTCGCACTTGGCCGCTTTTTTTCCACTGAGCAGTTATCACAAAGATAAAATTAGGGCGTTGACAAAGTAACATTTCCCGCGTTTATTTTACTTTACGCTCATCCTAATACTACTTTTTGCAACATTTTATTTAAATGTGCGGCAACCCTGGAAAATAATTAACAATGTTATCTTACATCTCTAGACTTGAATGGTAGCTATTTAAATAAATGTTTGTTGTTTCTTGGCAATTGCATCGATTTATTGATGTAGGTACTCGCTCTATATTTACATAGAAGTGTCAACTTCAATTCTTGTCAATCACCTTTATCTTTCAGTATACAAGTATTCCTTATATCTCGACCATTATACAACCACCACTTTAAAGTGCATACAACAAGCACTGTTATTGCAAGATCTAATAAAACTCTGTGGCACTTCGGGCAAACTGAAATGTGCAAGTTTTCTGTTTGCGATAAAAACAAGAATTCTAAATTGACATATAAGAAGGTAGGTAGAACTAACTTTGTTCAGCACTTATGTTTGTTCTAATTTCAGATATTACAGTGTTAAAGTTGCGGGAACAAATTATGGATGTTACTTTCGCCTGTTTTGAGATAACTGCTATTTGTTACTGTTGCTTATAAGGTATACGAATTCCTGGGGAAAAATAAGAAAAGTTTTTCTTTAACGTTACATTTCTAAGGCTTTAAACGAGCTATTAATTTAGCCCTTAGCCCTAATTTTTAATTCTTGTCTATTTATAAGCAAGAATAATATTACACTTATTTTGATGAAATTCTTTAAGGCAATTTTTAGTCTTCTGTGTTTCTTTTGTTAATACATTGTTTGTCTCAGTGTTAAGCATAGAAATGTAACTGAAACAAATTTAATAGGGTAATTAGAACAGTAACAAATTGCTTCGTATCGACAGACTGACATCAGTGTAAAATGAAGGGAGTCTGGTGGCTGAGTAATTTCCGCTACCAGCGCGCCTTCCGACTGCCAGTAGCGTCCAACCTGCACGCTTTTTGTAATTGGAGAACTGTATCGGTGTTTAAATGCAATTTCGTAAGGCAAGAAGACTTGGAAAATCCCAATAACTTCTGATAAAAGCTTTAGAGCATTCAGTTATGAAGTAAGTTATTCGCTGCTCAAGTGTTGTTGTATACTATTTTAAGACATTAAAGTTTTTATTCTTATGATAAATTAACAGGTACAAGAACAACTGATAAACAATACATGACATGTGTTTGACAAGGATCCCTGGTTAGTTTAGTCAAAAATTATAATAATTAATAATATTTGTTTTTATTAATAATATTTATTAACTATATTGACGTGACGTCTTATAATTCGATGGAGCCGGCTGCACGCACGAAAAAACATGACTCATGCGGCGTTACCTCGCTCTGAGGCCGCATCTATCTCTCATCATTTCATCAATGTTTCGTTATGACGTTGTCACGTTAAACTATCGTCCGTAAACAGGCTTTACAGACAACCATTTTTTTTATCTTTTTAAACAAACACACGAACAAACGACGCAGCGGGACGTCCGACAACGTTTCAGAATGACGCGTTAATCGATTCATTTCTATTCGATGTATCACAAAACCAACTGCATCTATTAATTTCTGTAACTTACAGATATTATATGAAAGAATAACTAACACACAATATAATTATCTGTCTAACAGAACAGGATGCGACTCACGACTGACTTAGTATGAACACGAGTCTACAAATTAGTGTCAACAGGAAGCTAAAGTGAAAATCATTCTCGTAGAGTATTATATAGGCTGAGTAATACAATTCAGTAATATAAAATGTACTTGACGTGAACTCAAATTGCGTCGAATATACTCACAGAATATATTCTGCATTTGCAAACCATCATTACGTCTCTCTTCAAACTAGGATTACAAAGCTGTCAGAAAGCGGGAGTCGTGCAGCATTCAAACTGTTCACCAGTATAAATCGAATTGCTTTAATCAATGTATGTTCACCCCTATTACATTGGAATAAAGTCTAATGAAAATGTACTCAATTTCCAAGCCAGTGAGATCGAAGTAAGCCTGTTTAATCAACCGACCGGTGGTCACTGTATAATTAAGCAAATCTTTTTTTTGTTTAAAAATCGTGTTAACAGTTTTGTTTTAAAGTTTGTGGAAAGGATGTCAACGACAGTGTTTTAAAATAGTCTTTATTACTAAGGCCATAAATTATATCTACAATATAAATAATAATATTTGTAGCTTAAAGCATAAACATGACCTCCCATAAAGACCCGTAGTAAAAGTACATTAATTAATAATATAAAGTACTGGCTTTGCCCCGCGGCGTTATCCGCGGTTGTTGTTGTACCGTGGGTAACACCGCGGGGCTCGATCAGTATTGTATATAATAATAATAATAAATAATAATAATAATTAAAATCCTTCTGCCATATTTACTTTAATTTCAATAACATTGGACTTTCATACAAACTACCATCGCCCGTTTTAATCCCAAAAAGGGGTTGATTTCTAAAGACACCTTATTAGTACACCTTCCACACCATCTATAGAGCACACATTTAAATTTCAAGTCTCTCTATCGGAAGAATTTATAGTTCGGATTATTTTTAATTTTCGTGGTATTACAACAGTATCTAGGGAAACTCGGGATTGTGCGCAAAGACACATGCATTTCATGCTACGGATCGTCGTCACGTTACAATTTCATACACAAGAAATGTTTGAATAAAAGCTTATATGACGACTGGCTTAACGAACGTAATACTTCGCGATACGATCGAGCATAAATCAGGAAGAGTTTCAGTTCCTGAAAATGTCGCAAACAAACAGGAGTATATGACAACTGGAGCTACTGCTCACAATGGCGCATGGAGCATGTGGCATTTATCAGCATGAGTGTTCACGTTCTACAATTGTCTTGTACAGTCACGGGCGGGGCTCACATTGCATTCATCACAGTAATTGTAATCCGCAAAGTGAAACTGCAAGAGCCTATTCTAAACTTTTGTGCTGAAACGAACAATAGAAAAGCATTTAACGGAGCTGCTTACTTTGTTTCAGTAAAAAGAACGACATATGTTAACGTTTTTATTCGTACTTAGTATGCTCATTATTGCTCATCACATCTAATCAATTGCGTTTAACCGTCCACTGCTGGATATAGATAGTAAGAGAGGAAATTGATTGTTACTGTAGTTTTGTTGCTACTTAAACCTATGAATTGTTGATTTTAATTTTGAACAGTGAATTTTGTTTGAATTTTGATTCTAATTTATTTTTGGATTTAATTTTTGATTTTGATTGGACTTTTAAATTTGTATTTCAATTGTGATTTTTGATTTAATTTTTGTTTTGATTTTTCTATTGTTGATTTTGATTGGATTTTTAAATTTGGATTTTAATTATAATTTAATTTTGATTTAATTGTAATTTTATTTGGTTTTTGAATATAAATCTTTGATTTTATTTTGGATTTTGACTGAATGTTTTTAATGTTAATTTCATTTTATTGATTTCATTTCATTTTAACTTGTAATTGTGTACATGCATCAAATATGGATCTATGTGGTCTGAAATAAATGAATATTATTATTATATTATAGGCCTCTAATTGAAACTGAGGTTTTGGGATACTATACCACGCTATGCTTATCAGCATAACTGTTTTTTTTTGGAAACAGACAACTTCCGAATGAGCAAAATACATCCTGTGTTGTGGGGGACTTTACAAACATATATGAAACGGACACAAAGAACACCTAGATTCAGAACAACAATTTGTGGATCACGCAAAATGTTGTCTCATGTGGGATTTGAAACCTCAACACTTGGCGCAGTAGAGTGTGGCGGGACAACCGCTCGAACCACTGGGCAAACCGTGCATTTAAAACTTTATGTTTTTGATAGATGCAAATGTGTGATTTGATGTTTGCTAAATCAGTGTTAATCAACCAATCATAGTTAAAAAAATATGTTCTAATATGATGATATGATATGATATACGGCACCTTGTAGTTAGAAAAAAGTACTGTTTAGCTTTAACATTTGGTTCTAAGTCGTATAAATTGTTGTTATAAATCTGGTTTCCCTTTGTGTCCATTTCACAAACTTCTGTAAAGTCCCATACAACATGTTATATATTTCTAGTGAAGATATTGTCTTTAAAAATATCTATCTAACGACGATTGGGTAGTTATCTTTTTAACTAAGAACCAACAGATAAGTCTATCTATATATATCATCTATTACATAGCATAAGTATGTATAATATGTTTTCACCCTATTTAAAATAACTATTCCGTTAATTGCTAAGCTACAACCATGCTTGTAAGAATTTCAAATGCTTATGGTATCCACGCCTGCACGAACTTTAATAGAAACGCATTCAAAGCAATATTTTTATGCAAAAACATGTTTTCACAGATCCTTGTATAAATAAGTCCAGGAACTGCTGAGAAAAAATAAATATTACATATACATTCAGTAAAAAGACACTGGATGTAAATGGAGTTTAATTAAAACCAGAAGAGTGCAGTATTATAAAATAGTGAAGTTGTGAAGGAGAGGGGAAGTTTGTGGATGGATATTTCTGGATATTTCTTTAACTGATGCTTTGGAAAGGAGATGTACTTGTATTTAGAGCGGATGCCATTGATTTGATAGTGTTCTCAACTGCTTGAAGATTAGATTTCATTAGAACGTTCACGCATGATATTTGGAACTTTATTTATTTGTTGATGAATTCTATTTACGTGTTTGCAGCAGGAAGTTTAATAAGGATCCATACTATTTTCAAACTAATATTATAAGTTAAAACTGTCTATTTCTTATGCTTTCATGTCTAAACCGCTGGGATTTTAATAGAATTTGGCATGGTGATATTTAGATTCTTGAGGAGAGATATAGGCCACTCTGTACCAAGATAAACGACACGCTGGTGGAGCCGCGGGCAATACTAATCTATACTAATATTATAAAGCTGAAGAGTTTGTTTGTTTGTTTGAACGCGCTAATCTCAGGAACTACTGGTCCGATTTAAAAATATATTTCAGTGTTAGATAGCCCATTTATCGAGGAAGGCTATAGGCTATATATCATCACGCTAAGACCAATAGGAGCGGAGCACCAATGAAGAGTGTTACAAAAACGGGGGAAATGTTTTACGCTACGGGCAATAGGAGACGTAAACGACACGTTGCGTGGGTCAGCCAGTAATTAATAATTTTGTTCAGCTCAAACATCAGTACAAACTTAGATCTTTATTAAAGGCTGGTTAAAAAAATAATTGTTTGTGTGGTTTTATTTAAAGAATGAAAGTAAATTGTTTCGATGTGGGCTTAATACAAAGCATGAGTTGTCCAAATTCAGAAGTAGCTAACAATTATGTCACCTGATTACAATAGTTCAGAAATAATGCAATTTACTAAACTCTTTTATCTTTATTTGTATTTACTATGTATCAAGGTACGATGGGGTCGGCATATTCTTACTGGATCTAAACCCCAAATTAAATTAAAATTAAAAAAAAGTTTATTTGAATAAAATATTTAGTTGGAACATAATTATGTGTAGGTTCAATCAAATCAGTCATGTTTTAGCGGAATTAAAAAAAGGAGAAGGTTATCAATTCGACTTTTTTTTTGTTTGTTACCTCATTACTTTCGGCTCGGTGAACCGATTTTGATGATTCTTTTTTAACCGACTTCAAAAAAGGAGGAGGTTCTCAATTCGATTGTTTTTTTAAATATTTATTACCTCATAACTTTCGACTGGGTGAACCGATTTTGATGATTCTTTTTTTAATTGAAAGCTGGTGCCATTTAAATTTGGTCCAGATTGAAGTCGTTTTTTTTTGTTCTGTGTTTCTGTTCAAATTTCTGATTATTTGTTTGCATACTGTTCGACTTCAATTAAATATTTTATTTAATCGAAAGAACCTAAGATGCTTATTAATACGCTTAAGCTAGTGCCCTATGCTAATTTTTTATTTGAATTTATTCCTCCAGGTTACTTAAACAGAACTTGAAACTAAACTTACAACTTTCATCGCGAGACCACTTAATTGGGGTCTGCAAATTAATACCGCTGACGGACATTTTAATAGCGACCTTACTTCTATTTGGCCTTTAAAGTTGTCGTAATAATTTGAGCATTTGCTGTAATCTTAATATAATTTTAAGCAGTTAAGAATTTTCAAGGTTATCAACTACAATGAAGCCTCATCTGTTAATAAAATCTGTATAAAGTTTTCATTAAACATGAGACATAGATTTTAACATTACAGCAGTTGTTGTTTGTGTGGAGCTTATTAACTCATATATTTAAGTTTTATTTTTATGTTTTTGTAGCGATTTTTGGGGCAGTGGTAATGAAAGAAGTATATTTATTGATTAAAACTTCCTGCAAACAAATTACACAAGGCGGATTTAATGCCACAGGCAGTATATGGTGTTCAACAGTACGTATTATAATTGGTTGCACGACTAATTGAAGTATATTATACAGGACTATTTATTAGTTTTCTTTAAATTAACACTCAACAATCCAGTTTTAGTTAAAATCAGCTTTTTTATCACCATTCAATGCTTAGTAAAATAACTTCTAATAACAATTATTTAAACTAGTTTTTTTTTACTGTTTAGCTTTATGTCATGCATTGATATAATCAAATGAAATCTATTACTAAGTTACTTTTAGAATTTAAGGCCGGAACAAAATATATTCGAAATTACATAAGAGACCACATTCAAACTACAGTGAAACTTGGTTAAGTAATACCTGGATAAGTGAGAAACTTCCATAACTATAACTCATGCTTTGGCACTGAATTACCTCTGCTAGTGGGACAAAGCAAACCTCTATATCTGAGATTCGTTCTTTCGATTTTTTTGTCACTGTTACCTCTATAACTGAGACAGTGAGTGAATTTTAGATACATTAACCTCTGTAACTGAGATAAAATCGTTTTATTTGTTTGAAAAGGAAGAAGATGACGACGAAATGGGCTCGGAACTAAATTTAGTAAAAATTCTAAACGCAAAGCAGTAAACTTTTATTTTAAAAGGACATCAATTGGCGACAAAAGCATATTTGGTAAAATTTATAACATCAAAAAACATCTGATGTCTGATACTTCCAAAAAGACAAACTAAAATGACAGATTTTTTTAAATTGATATATTATGTTTACATTTTTGTACCATTTATAAGAAAACGTGCTTGAATATTTTTGTTTATTACATTTCCTTTATTATCTTTTTTTGATTCCCAATAATAATTAAAACTCACTCATAATGTTTACATATTAGGTTATTTTATTTAGGATTATTTAGGAATCGCACCTCTATGACTGAAATCACCTATCTTCTGACCTCTATTAATGGAATCCTCTGTAAACGAGACAGATATTTATTTATACCTGGATGTCTGAGACACTGGGTAAGTGGGATACCCCTATGGGACAAATTTGCTGGTCCCTTGATGTCCCACTATTTACCAGGTTTCACTGTAATTTATTTTTTAGTTTTTGCCCGCGGCTTCGCAGCCGTGTATGTCGGTTATCGCGGTTAAAAGTAGCCTATTCCTCAAGAATCAATGTATCTCCATGCTAAAAATCATTTAAATCCGTGCAGTTGTTAAGCCGTGAAAGCTTAACAGACATACATAGTGTACTTTCAAATTTATAATATTATAGTACGGAATAATATCTATACTAATGTTATAAACGCGAAAGTTTGTAAGTATGGATGGATGGATGGACGAATGTTTGTTACTCTTTCACGCAAAAACTACTGAACGGATTTGGATAAAACTTACCATATCATAGCTTATAATACAGTAGAATAACACATATGTTACTATTTGTCTCGATAACCGACATACACGCGGGCGGAGCCTCGGGCAACCATTAGTATGTTTATATAAATTAGGTATTTATAAGTTACTTTATACTTGTATTCAGTTCCTGTATTTTGTTTTCAGATCAGTAACTTTAAGTTGTTTGTTTAATTTTCATGTATTTTATTAACCCCCGACCAAAAAGCGGAGTGTTATAAGTTTCACGTGTCTGTCTGTCTGTCTGTGGTACCGTAGCTCCCGAACGGATGAAGCGATTTCAATTTATTTATTTTTGTATGAAAGGTGAGTTACGTGCGAGTGTTCTCAGACATGTTTCATTAAATCGGTTGAGCCGTTTAAAAGTTATGGGGGTGAAAGTGGGGAAGAGTAACCGAATGTCTGCAAAAATATCATCGAGTGGGGTCTCAAATGAAAGCGCATAACGTGTTTTTTACTTTTTAAAGGGAACTCAGGTTATTATGTTGGGGGTTATTTTAAATTTTGAGAATTTATAGTTATAAATTGTATAATGTAATATTTTACTGAACTCCAAAACCCAAATAAAATTGTTTTGTAAACGTTGACTTAACTGAAAAGAATTAATTACTGATTACATTTCTGTCTCAGGATATTCCCCTTGACATTTGCTTCATTTTCTTTTAGAATTGTAAAAGCTCTTAGAAATAACTTTTTACGACCTATTTCGCGTAGCGGTCAGATTTTACTGTAAACGGGTCACGAATTCTATATCCGTTCATATTTATTTTTATGTTTATAGCATATTTTATATACAAATAAATATGTTATTCTTATTATAATATAGTACCTGGATGACCAAGCGTCTTTTTTTTATAAATGGGTTTTGGCAACATTGGGACTATCCAAACGCCACCTTTTTGTTATTTTTCTTCCAATAAAAAAAAGTTAAGTGGCGCCCTCTCTTAGTACGCCCTGATACTGTTTATTCTGCACCTTATTCCAGTATAGTTTAATTTAGTTCGCTCGAGTTGCGATAGATGGCGCTATATGAACATTGATTTTATATATTTGATTGTTAAAAACACGAATATAACGACATTTTCTAAAAATGAATCCTAGCTATATCGATTTATCACCCCCGAAAGCCCCTGCATACAAAGTTTTATGAAAATCGTTGGAGCCGTTTCCGAGATTCATTATTATCATAATTTTTATTCATCATCACTACATAGTATAAAACAAAGTCGCTTTTTCTGTCCCTATATCCCTTTGTGTGCTTAAATCTTTAAAACCACACAACGGATTTTGATGCGGGTCTTTAATAGATAGAGTGATTCAAGAGGAAGGTTTTTATGTATAATAAATGCATAATATAGTATGGAAACACTGTTAATTTTCGAGGTTTCTAATGTGGTGTAGAAAATAAACACATTTTTTTGCGCTTACATTGCAAACGCTGGTTGCACCCTACGAGATAGATCAAAATAATGTACAGTATTGTACACCTTAAAAGTACTACAAAAAAGTCCGCGACGGTATATGTCTATCTCTTACGGATAACCCACAACAACCATTTTTATTCCTTTCTTTTAACGAGAAATAATGGCTTATTTACGAAGTGATTTTAAGCAATACAAAATGAATCCTTATACAATTAAGTAAATTAAATACATTGTGCATTTAATATAGAAAATGGCCCTTTACAGTATCTAATTTAAATGAATATATTCGAAGATATTACAAATTTAAAATGCACGAATCGTGTCGTCGGCGGGGGCATCTGAAATCCACCCGTGCAAAGCCGGGGCGGGTCGCTAGTTATATATATACAAGAATTGCTCGTTTAAAGGTATTAGATTTGTACAACCTTTATATGTATGTATATTATTCTATATCTATGATGTATATTATATATCCTTATTCTAAAACGCATAATACAATCTAAATTTAGTTTTAAAGCGTACCTATAAGTTCAATGTCGGCGAAATATAGATAAACTTTAGAAACTTTATGGATTTCTTAAAGTACCCTGTTCATGTATTGCTTTAATTAGGCACTTCGCTTGTTTACTAATATTTCGCTTATAATCATAGGATTTCTCGAAGTTTCTATTCAGTTCGAAGATTCTGGATTGCTCGTTTTTTGCATCCCAATCGAACTTAGATATAACTCAAGCTGTACTTAGTGCACCTTTCATATTGAATGTAGTAAATATTTTAAAAGTAAAATATAATTTTTTCGTCACCATAAGTGCTCTAGAAATACCTTGGTTTAGAAAGACGTCCAAAAATAATTATTGGTATCGAAATATTTTGCGATACTGTTTGCTAATTTTGCCAAAGTCTGTTGTAGTAAAAAAGAATATAAAAATTTTCTTTTTGAGCGAAAACAACTGAGTCAGTTAATGAACAACACAGAGGAAAATTAACCTTTTATTGCATATAGTGAAATCTAATTTTGTCCACCACGTCGAGGCTAATATTAGTTTCTGCCTACTTTACTCTCAGTGTCGTCGTCTGCTCGTTGGCGTCCAAATGATCTTTAATATTCCAGTATAGTTTGTCTAAACTTTCGACATAAACTATTTACAGATTTTCATGTCCCAAAATATCACAAAATCTGTGTACATGAATGGTCGGCATTTTTGAGACTTACTTGTACACATTATTATATTTCATTGCAATTCTTTGGCTTCACGAAACCCATTGACCACAAAAACAAGCACATACTTAAATATATGTCAACCTACCCATATTGTGAAGGTTTCTTTTTGATGTGAAACATCAATAGGCGAGGGGTAAACCTGATATTTGGCGTGGCGAGACTTGTCGTGGCGACGTTTCGCCACTATACTATTCTATATTGTAATTTTAGATGTGAAACATCTATAGGCGCGAGTAAACCAGATTTTTGGCGTGGCGAGAATTGCTGTGGTGACGCTTCGCCACGAAGATTTCAAATAACTTAAAAAATTTAGAATTGTTGTATTTTGTATTTAAAAAAAATGAATATTAATGTAATAAACAGTCTTTTTATTTTATACAAAATAATTTCGATGTTTCACATCTGCCAGGCGTCCCGTGATAGCTCACGTTTTTTTAAATTTAGGTGTCTATTTATAGGAATTTACAAAGTACTTATTGTAACGACTTATTTATAACTCAATACCTCCACCGAATCCTCGTAGGTGTACTAAAAATTAACGAAGGGTGGTTAATAATGGAATTTATTGTGATCGGTTGACAGGCTCAGAGTAATACAAAAAATAGATTGTATCCGTCCAACATGTGTTATAAACTTACTTTGGTAGAATATTTGTGAATGACATGGCATTGTATGACAATAATAGACAATTAAGGTTATTTTAAATTTACAACGAAATTTCATGTAAGTAATTTTATAGGGAATTTGATACATGTGTGCAGTTCTCATGACCTTATTTCTCACCTACCTTACCTACTTTGTACCTTGTTACCTTGGCGTGAACTTTAAATCTACTTTCAAGAATAAATTTGAATAGTTTCGCATATAAATAGATGCTAAGTACTTACGAGTAGTTAGTTCTCTTTAAGTACTGCATTAGTAATCCAGTGTCCCTAAATGTTAAGACTTTGTTTTAGATGCTCTAAGTTGCCTGAGGCCGGATCGTTTCTATGGTTTTTAGATACACACCCTCTTGGTTCTTGCGTCCCTAAGGAACCGGAGATCCGAAGGGATTTTTTTGCCTGTCAACAAAAATAGAAACAAAAAAGCGATATCACTCATAGCAACTGTGGTGGCTTGATAGTCAACCACTCTTATGTGATTCTACAAATTCTTCAAATATGTACCGTCCATTAAAAGTAAATAAAAATCGAATGTAGACTTCAGAAAACCATTCAAAGGTGCTACTTCAAATAGCATTTCCAATAGCCTTACAAGAATTTTACCTTTAGGTATTTGCTTTCTCTTAATTTTGTTGGTTTACGACACAGAACCGGGTGGGATTTGAAACCGCAATCTTGTTTGAAGGACTGTAGCCGCTGTTTTAGTAAATTATTAATGGTTTTAAGGAACAATGGGCGGGCTCGACCGGAGTGATACCACGGCCTCACAGAAAAACGGTGTGAAACAGCGGGCCTTCGGTCTCGCACTCTCTAACGAAACACTCGTAAAATGACAGCACGAATGCTGTCATTTTACGATGATCTGTGCGAGGGTAATACCGCCCTGGTCGAGCCGGAACGTTCGTGCTGAAATCAGCGTGGCTCTACTACCTATAATTACATAAAAGTTTGCAACACCCAAAGGTTTGACTGTAAGAAAATGCCTGTGGCATCAAGTCCGCATTGTGCAATATGTGTGCAGGAAATATAAATTAATAAAAATACAAACGACATTTTGAGAAACAAATATATTCAAACTGTTAATTTCATGACAATATATGACTGCACGTTTGGCCTAGTGGTTTAACGGTCACCACGCCGTTTCCTACTTCGCCAAGTGTCGTGGGTTCAAATCCCACGTAGGACAACACTTTGTGTGATCCACAAATTGTTTTTCTGAGTCTGGGTGTTATTTGTGTCCGTTTCATGTATGTTTGTAAAGTCCCCCGCGACACAGGATTTATTCCTAGTGCGGGAGTTGTCTTTAAAAAAAAAAAAAAATATTTCTATTCATTAAATAAATGATTAATTGTTCGGAAAACTACTATAAATGGTTTACCAATAAATGCCTTATCAAATTTAATATTTCGCTTGTAAACAAGCAAGTTACAGTGAATGACAAGTACAAATTAAAACTTAACCCTGACACCATAATCTTTACAAAATTTAAATTCTTTGAATGGCCGAATATATTCCCATGAATTATATTTTCAAAGAAAATCTAAATCAAATTTGACTTCTCCATTCCGGAGCTACAATTCTACAGATAGTCATAAAATGTACATGTAAAATTTATAGCATTCCTGCTGTTTGCGTCAGGGGTTAACAATAAAGCCTTTAGTAATGAGTTATACAAAAAAATTTGAACATAAAAGTTTACGATAGCACCTACATTACGTAATTAAAGACTTTGCGGTACACCCTGTACAATATTCGCGAACAAAACCTCAACTATGTTTTCAACAACATCATTGTTCGGTGAACAAAAACTGAATTTGAAGCGTAGAACAAAAGGTGCGCTGTAACGTAGAAAATAATAGAGTCAAATGGCCCACCCTATTTCGAACATTGCACTTTTCTTGTAAAATTAAAAATAGTGTATATTTAGCAAATATCCTTTGGAATGCTAGAAATAAATATTAATGCACAATTTATTTAAAATATAAACTGCGTTAATGGTCACTATAAAAGACTATGACGATAAGTCACTACCTCAATAATATACATATAGATTTAAATAATGTTACTTGTTAAAAAAAAAACTTAAATTTGTTATTCACGATAAATACCTACTATTTAATAATATGTTACTTAAAATTTTAGGTTTATTTTCATTGGATGTAGCTTGAAGTAATTTGTTATTTCAGTGTATATAAGAATTTACTACCGTCTAAACAATTGTAAACTTCAAAGATCTTTCGATTACACACGAAATATAAAGGAAAACTACTTTTAGTAACTAGTCACAATTTTGAAAACTTTAGTCTACAATTAATACATCAAATAAACTAAATACTGACCGGTTTCACCCCGTTTACTACAAAGTTTTTTTATTATTACTTCGTCACATCATTCAATATATATTTATTTCCAACTAGAATAGAGGACAAAAATATCTCTAAAGAATTCAAGGACCGAATAAAAAAAAAACATATAAATTTTGTAAGAATTCCTAACAATTTGACCAACGGTACATTTTGAGAGCATTCAAGTGTTAGTACGAGTAGGTGTACAGTATAGTGTACAATAGAAAAGCTTTTGTGTCGAGACCGAATATTATCGATCCGCACTCTAAACAAATATGGGGTTCATAGAAGCACCATCAAGAGATAAGTACATACAAGGAAAATATGGAAAATATAGTGCTATACAAGCGGTCTCTTCCGTCACATTTTTTGGTTCTATATAAAGACCCTAACACTTAATTCAGTTAAAAATATACTAGTCTAAAGTGTCAAATGTATTGATGACACATGTAATAATAATGAGCATAACACGAACCTCCTCTTCTCTGAAGATTTCAGAGCAGGAATTAGGATGAAAAACCGAGAGGAAAAACTCGTGTAGGTAAGCAAAATCTTAACAAAATACACGTAATTGAAACTTACAAGGACCGAAAAACAACGCATTGATATGAGAAAAGTTTTTTTTTAATCTACTACATTTTCTAGTACACAAAGTTTGAAATCCCAGTTGACAAATTGATATAACGCAACCTAAAGCAATAATTTTCTGTTTAAAAACAAAATAAAAACATTGCAATGTTGATATAAAATAAATAACTTGATAAAAACGTGTTTTCAGCTGTCGCGTACAATGCTATCAGATGAACCTTTGGCAACAACAGTAGCTTTTACCAAACTGTAATCACTTACTCTGCAGAAATTTGAGCGGTTTATTTACAGCTGAACCAGTGAACCAATATCTGATTCTGCGATAAAACGCGATAACTCTTTGAGGTCAGCGCGAACAATTATATCTAGATCTCATTGGGCTAGGTATACAAGTTTTAAAATATCTTTACTGTACAATGTACTACTTAAGATATGAGTACCAGAGAGATGAGAAGAAGATATAGAATCCAAAATTCACATTGTCAGCGACGCCACAGCTTCAAAAAATATATATTGCTAATTTATATAAATAAATAAAATGAAATTAATATAATCGAGTGGTAATTTTTTCATGGACACTTATTTTGATTGAATACTGATAAAGTTACTGTGTGACTATACTCACGTTTATTTTTCAGACACATACCTCTTTCTAAACAATACACATGGATAAAAATACCTACACATAAATACATTTTTATTCCGCTGAGGTGTATTTATACAAATTTGTAAAAAAAAATTTGACTTACATTGATATTAAATGAACATTGGTTTGATAGAGCTATCCCTTTCCAAAAAAGTCAGTAAAAATATAGCCTTTTTTTATTGAATAGGGACGACAAACGAGCAGACATATCGCCTGATGGTAAGCGATTACCGCCGCCCATGGACACCCGCAACACCAGAGGCGTCACAAGTGCGTATTATTAATACTTTACCGAACTAAGATAAATTTAAAATCTAATGAGTACTAGAAATCGATTGCAATCATTAAAAATCGCTTTTACGCTTAATGCTATTTAAACACAGACTGCACGTGAAACGCTTTGTAGAATATAATTAAAAATTTCATACTGTAGCCTTTGGGCGATGCGGAGGGGAGGGGTAGGGGCCTCCGGTATCCTCACTCACTCGGCGAAACACAGCGCAAACGCTATTTCACACCGGATTTCTGTGAGGCCGTGGTATCAATCCGGTCGAGTCGGCCCATTCCTGCCGAAGCGTGGCTCTCCCACGGCACTAGCTGCTTGAAACTTCTAATTTTGAGGTATATAACTAAACAAGTTTCAATTGCAGCGGCTATAATCAGCTCCGACTGCAGTTAGCTAATAAGAAAGATAACTTTCCACATTAAACTAAAAGTAATAGACCAGGTAACTGCGGAGAAATAATTAAATGTTAAACGGTCGTAGAAAACTTGGATACAACGTGTTTAATGTTCAATTTAAACAATGCTTGTACCGCAAACAGTCGGAGAGATTCCGGGCAGATTATAATGCTGGCTTGTCTCGTTTACATCCGAGAGGCAGTTAGGTTAATGACTCGGCGGCGTTCAGCCTCAGTTTAGAAAATTGTAACAAGCCTAGGTAGCTAGGCTACCGTTTCATATAAGCTGTCTGTATTGTATATATTGTTGTACTAGTAGTTACCCAGTGGTCAATATTCGATTTTATTTAGCTTCTTTTGTTTGAATACTGTAGCTTTCTGCAATTCTCCTCAATATAAACATTAACTGTGCCAAATTTCACACTCATCCCTTCGCTTAATTTGCTTAAAAAGGGGTAGAAAGTTTTTGCATCTGGTATTAATATTTAGATTACAAGTATTATTGAGTAAGTGGCAGTAGTATAAGTAAGCGATACAAGAGATATTTTAAATTATTCACTTTCATCTCATTGGTATAAAGTTCAATCTTGATAGTATCAACCCACAGTTTTTAATTATATTCTACAAAGCGTCTCACGTGCAGTCTGTGTTTAAATAGCATTAAGCGTAAAAGCGATTTTTAATGATTGCAATCGATTTCTAGTACTCATTAGATTTTAAATTTATCTTAGTTCGGTAAAGTATTTAAGATTTTGTATTATTCTCAAAGACTAATACACATTTTCTTATTATAATACCAGTAACTTTTATCTTTCAAATATCTCAAAAACCCAACCATTAAGTTTAATAAGTTTTAATAAGCAGATTAAAAGATTTGGATAAAATTTTGTAATTGAACCAGATTGTTTTATAGCTACAAATGTATGTACATATGAATGAACAGTCGTGTTATCTCAACAAAATCGTTTTAATAAAAAAAGGAGTGTGACCGCGGTAAAGCTATTGCATAGCATTTTTTTATCAACTTATGCAATTATATTTATTTATTTATTCATGCAGTATGTATTATATTGTAAATGAAAAATACTAAACAATTTTTCAAATGTTCTATCGCGTTAGTAGTTTTATCTATATAATTGGTGCCATATTGACAACAAACAAATGCATGTTTGGAATTACCGGACCGTCAGAATTTATCAAGTAGCATAAGAACAACAATTTTAACATTTAGTAGTAATTTTATTAGTTATTGGCTGGAAGGTGTAAGGTGAACGATTTATGACAAAGGTGCCTCGAGTTCAAATCTCAACTGGGCGTTGTCGTCTTTTTGTGAATGTTTCCTTAATATTGTGGTAAATAGGTATTCATTAAATAAGTAATACTAAATTACACAAAACAGAAAAGATACGAAAACTTCATAACAAACAACAGAGGGCGCTGAGTGTGGATTTCGAAGCAGATTCGTCGTTCGGAGCAGCTCGTCTCGATCCGTGCGAGCTTCGAGTGTCAGGTTTTATTTGTGTTACGGAATTTCTTAATTCGGTAGCCGCGCTCAAAGCTTAGAGTGAATAGGCTCAAAGGCCTTAAAGCCCGCGACAAAAGCTATGCAATAGCTTAAAAAAAAACAAAATGTAAGAATGATTTTCCACGATGCATAACATTTCACCCTATAACAGATTGAATAGCAAACTAATTACGTAGGAGATCTAAAGTAGTGACTTAAAATATTATAATTATAAAAATGCAAATAGGCAAAGCATATAATCCACCGTCCAAGTACGTGTACTAATCAAGTGGAACCTTTGGTAATGTCGGGACCACTTTAAGCTGTACGCCACCCAGAATTCTGACACGTTTTAGATATGAACATGAGTCAAGTTAGTGTAAAAATTCTAAAATTATTTATCCAACACATCAATAAGGTAAATAATATATTTATTAGATTCACTAAAAGAACTAAAAGAAGGAACATTTAATTTTGATTTGATAGATTCCCAATACACAGCTCACGTTCGTTTGAGAATCAGGGCTTGCACTTATGTTACAATAATTTTTTTATTGTTATCATTAGTTACTAGCTTCTGCCCGCGGCTCCGCCTTCTTGTCTGTTGTGAAAGCGTAACAGAAAGACAGAGTTACTTTCGAATTTATAATATGAGTATGGATATTTACAAAAGCGTCGAAACTGCTAAAATAATTGATACAATTCACCATAAAGTGCACCTGCACCACCACATTCCATTTATAAATTGTCTAGAAAAGTCTGGATAGAATTCAACCCCCAAAGGAGAGTACTTTTCTAGTAATATTAGAACGAAGTAAGAATTTCGAGGCACATTCTCGTCTTTGGGTGAGTGCTTGTTTATTTACTGAGAGCTGTCCGACTCTCCCTGTTTTGTATTCTGCTACACAACCTCTGTTTTATCTAATGATGTTACTTATAATATTATATAACACAAGCCCTGTTATATGTTGCTTACTATTGTGGTATTTTAATATTAAATATCTAAGATAAAAGATGAGGTTGATGAGGATAGGTATTTATTTATCTTCACTAAATTCTATAAATGAATTAATGATACCACTGTTATTAAGTAAAGTTTAAACAGAGGTACTCCTAAAATATAATTTAACCTATTTTATTTTTTGATGTACTTATAGCTGTATTTGGTTTTGAACTTTTATTATAGTTGGCTTATATTATATAGATAAGTGGGGAATTAACCACGTCACATAAAAGGTATTCGGTTTTTCTTGTTTGGTGATGATAATTATTGGAGAGCTCAGCAGTATCTCAAGTCGCAAGTGTTGATGTTAAGTTTATCTTCTAATATAAAAAATTCTCGTGTCGAGGTGTGTGTTATCGGCTGGATTGTTTTTTATGAAATTTTGTGTGCATATCGGGTAGGTCTGAGAATCGGCCAACATCTATTTTTCATACCCTTAAATGGTAAGGGTGACCAACCTCAAAATTTTTATGGCAAAACAAAGTTTGCCGGGTCAGCTAGTTTTTTTAATACAAACCGTCTATACTTCGTCGTCAACAATACACAATAACCGTTAAATGCTTTTGAGCAGCGTATTTGAATATGCTTGCATATTACATCTACCTGTATTAATAAATGTATTAGTTTCGTTCCGTTACAATAACATTTTACCAGAAACACTTTATTACTAATCTGTCGCAGGAATCAATTTACCGGAACACATTACATACGTTAAATAAGTCAAAGCGAAAGCTTTAGTATATATTACATATATTTAGAAACTATCCGATCTTAATGGTTTAGGCTATTACCACTATAGTAGGGCGGCAGTTATAACTTTAATAGCTCGTGGATGAGAGTGGTAAACGTTTTTATAGCCGATGTTTCTTATCACTTGTCAACAACTTATTACCTTCTGATTGTAATAGTGATTTTCGTTTGTGAAACTACTGTAATATGTTTCAATGATTTTCTTATTTTATTTGAAAACTTAAGACACTATTAATTCGTAAATTTTCTAATTTAGTAAAATAAATACGGTAGAGTTGGGGTTTTCGGAATAGGCTGGTCGGGAATTTGCCTAACATTGGGAAATTTGTTTCACCGAGTGGGTGAGGATACCGGAGGCCCATATCCAACCCCTCCCCCCATCCCCCTCCCCATCTCCCAAACGTCAGCAACGCATTTGTGCTGCCTCTGGTGTTGCGGGTGTCCATGGGCGGCGGTAATCGCTTACCATCAGGTGATACATTGCTCGTTTGCCCACTATTCCATAAAGAACAGGTATAAAATCAAAAGCTTTTTCGTTCAAACTGTACACAAAGTTGCTAACATGAAACAAGCAAGAGTTAGCAAATTGGAAATGTTAGTGCAAGTCATGCAAGTTGCCGAGTTGCTTTCAGTACAAAACGGAATCGGTTTAAGTATCGGCAAATATTGTGTTATGCCAAATAATGCGATTATATTTCGCTTGCTGTGACTGAATGTTATGAAGTTATGTTTTCTGTTAGCTGAGATTTGAACTTCGTTGGATATTCAAACTTAATAAATTCGACAGGATCTCATAAAAGTGAATTATTTTCTACCTAATTTTAAAACCTATTATACTACTAAGTTTATATAATTTATACTCTCGATTGTCGGCACTTTATGGAACTTGTTGCAAAACATTTTAAGATATTATTTATCATATTCATACGTATCATAGAAACACATATTTATCATAATTAACCTTCGATAATGCCATAAGGCGAAACCAGTCAGGTGTAAACTTAATTAAAACAGTGGAATAAGTACAAGTGAGTTTGATTCTAGAATAATAATAATAACATTTATTGCACGAAAACAAAAAAGAAAATACAATTTGTTCAACTTAAAACTAGTATAACTTATAAATCGAACATGAGATAGCCATAGAAGTTTATACTTTCATTACCTTTTTTATATAAATTTTTTCCCTTCCTTTCCTTTCACCAATACCATTATCATCAAGAATCACTATTATTCTATTGCTGAACATATGTTTTTTTTCTTAGAGCGATCTTCTTCTAAGAAATCTATAGAACAAGTAAATTGTTTAAATGAAATTGTTTATTTATACTTAACGTTTATATCAGAATATTATTTCATAAGTTAAAAGTCATCATAAAACGTTAAGAGCGTTTGTATATCTTTCAATGTTATGTGGTGTTTTATATGAATTTTATTCAGTGAGAATTTTTATGTCTATAGTTGTTTGATGAAAATCGCATTAAAATGGTACAGCAGAAAACGAATTAAATCAAATCAAAATCATTTATTCATCTAAGACACCAAGTGACACTCATGAACGTCAAATTGAAGCTATAGTTAAAAATCATAGATCGACACAAACAGACGCCACAACATGTGCTGTATTGTCGAGGTAAATTAGGCGAAAACACCAAAAATGTACTGCCTGCGTGTGTCGATCCATAACTTCAAGCTTCCAAAATGCGTCTAGCACAAGAAATAATAGGTGAAAATAACATGCATAAAAATATCATCTCTATGACAGCTAGATTGACTGACAGAATACTTATATACTTCTTTTCGCAAATATATACGTAATGTTATACATAGAAAATACCCAAACTTTGAAACATATATTTGTGGATCATACAAACATTGGAGCTGAAGACCGGGAGTCGAACAAGAGACCTCAAGCAAAGCGGTCGCATACGCTACCACTGGGCCAACGAGGCACCGATTGAGTCATTGAGATCAAAATTGAGTTCAAATATTGTTTTTATCTGTTTTGTGTCTAATTTCTCATTAATCTATACTAATATTTTAAGAGGTAAAGTTTCTAGCCTTGAATGGTTTTAGGGGTAATCTTCGGAAGTACTGATCTGATCATGAAAATTCTTTCAACAACAGAAAGCGACACTATTCAGAAGTGACATAGGCTATATTTTATTATGATTGAACAAAAAATTCACATCACAAAAAAATTACGCCCAACGAAGTGGGCATGGGTCGGCTACGATATCTATAATACACAACTAGTCTTTAATAAAATACAGAAACAATCGTAGGTATTAAACACAAAACTTAATTCAGTACAAGTGCTTTCGCTATCCATATTGATACTCCTACACAAAATATACAATCCCGTACAGACATTATTGCAAAATTTTACTCTACATTTAATACCAGTACAATAGAAAAAGTCAAACATTTACTGGAATGCGAAGACTAATTACAAAGGCGATCATCGGTTCGTTCCGTTCCGACATTTTTGCTACAAATGAAATTTCGTATAATTTTCCGCGTCGCTTCATTTGGATTATTCACTTCATTACTGTTTAATCCTGACCCTTTTAAGGTTGGACGTCACCTCGCTCAACATACGTAAAATATACGTACGTACCTATATAGGGACATCATTTATTTTTTAATTTCGTTGACATTTGTTACTCAGTCATGTTATGACTGGATTCGTCAAGTAATTGCCTTTCGGACGTTGTGTAAAGTCTGTGTCAACAGGCTTAGAGCCTTTCCGGAACGCAAAAGCAATTTTCAGGGCGTATTGCTCGGAAATTAACTGCTTTTACTGTGTGTGAAGTAGAAATTACTTTCATTATTTCACTTAAAATTGCTTCATTTGTCAATTATTAAAAACCATTATATTACTATGTATATTTCCTGTTTATTTGAAAATATTTGAAACATTGTCTATAATCCATTAGTCTTATAATTATCTCATTACATTTTAAACTATTTCATTTTAGGCCTCAATTCAATAATCCACATTTGGAATTCCTTAAGTTGTTTTAACGCCTGATACTTAGCGGTTCATAAGGTTTTACCATTTTGAAATGGGCGATTATTGATTGAGCCAGAGAGATACAGTAATAAGTGTTTTCCATTTATTTGTTTAATTAAATTTACGATGACAAAGCAACCTATCGTTGCGGAGTCTTTGCGTTCCTCTAATGTTTTATAGTATTTAATGAAAATTAGTAAGTGTGACTGTGAAATATTGGTTACCAATTATTTGAAATAAAGAAACAGACTTTGAATTTAAATATTGCTAGATAAAAGCCTAACGGCTAAATTATAAAACTCATATTTTGATTTTAAATCTTAAATACGATGATATAATTTGAATTTTCCGAATATTATTCCCCGATTGGATATTTATTTTTTCAGGATTCGTTCGTATTCGTATATTCATATTGCCTGCCTGCCTGCGGTGACTGCACGTTTGGCCTAGTGGTTTGGCGGTCACCACGCCGTCTCCTACTTCGCCAAGTGTCGTGGGGTCAAATCCCACATAGGGCAACACTTTCTGTGATCCCCAAATTGTTGTTCTGAGTCTGGGTGTTCTTTGTGTTCGTTTCATGTATGTTTGTAAAGTCCCCCGTGACAGGATTTATTCCTAGTGCGGGAGTTGTCTTTAAAAAAAAAGGTATTACTATTATGTATATTTCAGACGCGAAAGTGCATGCTATTTAAGGTGAAACTATGTTAATTGGACAATAGAGAATATGATTTTCATACAGTAGCGCTACAAAGGTAAAGTGGGCAGCTAACATTCGAAACGAGCTGTACGGCCTGTACCTAGAACTAAGCGTCATTTGAAGTTATCATTCATCTCTTCTAGAACGTTGTTCAGGTATTCAACTTTCGTAATTTAATAGTTAAACTTATATAACATAGTGCAAGAGATTAAGCTTTTTATTAGCATATCCTATCATTTCTTGATATGCCTATTATACGACTGATACTGCGCAAAGTGTTACAATAATATTATAGCTAACCTTACTTACACCCAAATTTCACTCAAAACCTACTGACTAAAGAATTGAGATAAACCGATAAATAAAACGTCATCGTCGGCCTCGGCCAACGTCACGTGCCAAAATGTATATCTTAACGCCAAAGGTCATACTTTCGCCACCAGCTTTGGTCAAATCTATATATACAAAAGCGAAATACCACTCACTTATTAATCACGAAAACTCAGAAACTATAACACCTACAAACTTGAAATTTTGCAGGTAGGTTCCTTATAGGGTGTAGACATCCGCTAGGAACGGATTTGACGAACTCCACCCCTCAGGGGTTGGGCATTTGTATTAAAGTCCTATGTTTTTGAAGTAAGAGACTTGAAATTTAAAATGTTTGCTCTATAGACGGTGTGGAGATGTACTAATAATGTATCTTTAGAAATCAAACCCCTTTTGGGGTGAAAACGAAGGATGGTAGTTTGGACGCAAACGAGGTTGCTTGGGTCAGCTAGTATTTGTATATATGAACAATTAATGTTTGGTTTGGTCTGGGTGTTTTATGTAGGATATGTATATTGTATTCACATCATTTGTCAGTTATCTAAGTGGCGTTGTGATAATGTGGTAGAATATTATTTTAATATTTATCGATTTAATTAAATCAACAAATAAAATGAACCTTAAATTGATACATACTAAAAAGGTAGCGTTATAAAAATAAAAAAAAACAAATATTCAGTATCTTTCCACAAATGTGGATTTCTGCATTCTCACTTCATACATATTTATCCTACGTTACGTACTCGTTGTAATTCTCAACGTTGATATATAATTCCTAGGCAGCTCTTAACTTGTGAGATAACTCTTTGTGCCTATAAAACACGTTCTTTTCTCTCCAGTTTTTACAGTGGTAATAAACTTTAGTTTCCGGTCTTGTTTGCTAGTCTAATAAATATCTACCCACAAAACCGCACAGGGTCAGCTGTAAATCTTATTTTATTTCTATTCCAAACATATGAAAATCTATGATAAGCTACTTTACCTAATAAACGATTTTATGAGCTTCGTTTCACGTTATAGAATTAATATCGTTTATAAGTTATGACCTGTTTTATGGCTTGAGGATTTGAAAGAGAAATCTATTACTTTATTTAATGTTTGTAATCGTTATCATACGGTTCTTGTTTATCTAGGGGTGGACATGCTTCTCATTTGTTAATTAGGCTTACAAAAAAATAAAAATTGCCAGTTTGAAGTGCATGCCAATTGCAATTTGCTTTAAGGCAAAGGCTATAAGGTACATATAGGCTAAAAATGTAGCTTTTCTTAGTAACAATCGCTTGTGATAAAGCGATTACCGCCGCCCATGTATACCTGCAACACTAGAGGCGTCACAAGTGCGTTGCCGGCCTTTGGGGGGACGGGGGGGTAGGGGGATGGTGGGGTATGGGCTTCTGGTATCCTCACTCACTCGGTTAAACCCACCTCAAGCACTATTTCACACCGGTTTTCTGTGAGGCCGTGGTATCACTCCGGTCACTCCGGCCCATTCATGCCGAAGCGTGGTTCTCCCACGGTTAAAATTAATCTTGATGTATTAAATCAAATATCGAAAGGAAATATATAACTTGATGAATATTTAAGTTTATAGTGAAGAAATAGAAAAAAATTGGACTGCCGATAGAAGTGAAAACTTATAACTTAAAATGTTATTTGTAAATTTAATGTTTAAAATTAGAAATTTCATAATTTTTATGTTTAGATTATTAACATCAAACATTAGCATGTTGGTGACGTGAACCCACGAGATTTTACCTTACCAAAAAGTGCTCAACGCGGCCAAAGAAGTTGCCACTTCGAAAATGTCATGTCAGCATGTCGGTGACGCGAACTCATAAGATTCTCTCCCACCAACAAGTGATCAATGCGGCTAAAGAAGTTATTAATAAAAAAAAACTTCTTAGTTATCTTCTACTTATAAGAGTTATAAGTCAGTTTTATTATCACTGGATCAGCCTTTTGTCTGTAAATGTACTGAAATGTACTAGATAAATCTTCTGTCTGACCTTGTATTTTCCTCTTCATCTTATTTCAGGTCTGGTGTCAAACGTCTGAGGGTTGATTTTCAATTAGAAGATTTTTTCCTAATTTTGTAAAGACTTTTCAGTCATAACAAACTTATTGAAAGATATTTGTTGAACATAAATTATGTTAAAAATGGAAACAAAAGAAACTTTTCCCCTGATTTGTTACCTAAGAGTTTGTGGGGTCGCGATGATGCAATACATTGAAATATTAAAATGCATGATCACCTAATGTAGCACATCGCACCTCGGGCTCGACAGGGCTCCGTTGGAGTCTTCAGTCAGTCCGCACCTTCGAAATGTAACACGCGTTAGCATCAGTCAACCTCAGTCACCATATGCTAAATTGGTGACCCCGCCCGAGAAGAATATGCAACCTTGGAGTGGAATGAAGCACTCGGTTCGCAGCACCGATACGAGTCGGTCTGCATGCATCGTCGATAAGGTACGTAACGTATATCAGGATCTGTCGGTCCGGCATCCGCGGCACCGATACGATATGGGCGTTTTGTTAAGAAAAATGTAACCTTCAGATCACGTCGGGGGGTATAGACCTACTTATAGAGGCGACCACCGACGTGTATCATATGTAATTGGAATCAAGAGAGATTGCGGACTGCTCCCCATTGTTTGGAAATGGGTAATTAGTATTTATGTATGCATTTTTGGATATAACGTTTAAAAAATGACACCAGTACTTCCGACAGAATAGTATCACAAGATCAGAGAGATATCAAGACAAGTACGTCATCAGTACAAAGAGGGCTGCAGAAATATTAAAACGCCTTACTGGTGAGTGTATTATGTGAAAGTATAGTGAGTGAATATAAATTATGTGCCGTGAATAATAGAGAAATTAAAATGTGCAGATTAAGCACATTAGAATTTAACTTAGGGTTGAGCAAGGTCATTTAAGTATACCATTAATCACGTGACGTCAAGGTAATTTTGGGCGCAGATTCGAAGAACTCGTCAATTACTCCATTTTTGCGAATTTACTAGCGAATTAAGTATATTGGCAGTTTGAGGTGTTATCTCGCTAATAGGAAAGGTCACAATCACTCTAAGTTAACACAAGGAACATAATATGAATTGTAAGCACATCGACATCGGTAACAAAGTAGTATAGTATATGCATTGTGAAGTTTCTACTAAGTACGCTAGACCCTATGTACCTGACAATTCAGGGAATTAGTTTGTCATAGCATTCATGAAATACTTAAAATTGTGATAACGTTATTATTAAATGGATTTTTGCTACATGTCGGATTAGAATCAAAGTCTGGTTTAGGAAAGAAATGGTTAATTTTGTCAATCAAGCTCAAGGCCAAGTGTAAAATTGAAAAATGTAATCGATTATTATTATGTTGTGTAGTAATATGTAAACATTTTTATCATGTATTTTATCAGAATATGTATTTTTTTAACGTATTCTATGTTATGTAAACTATTGTGAAACAGCGGATAATATTTTAAATGAAAACTGTGATTAATGTTAAAATGTAAATGAAACCATAATGTAACTTTGTATTCAAATCATAATTTAATTGAGTAATTTTTATATAAACATTGTAATACCTGCGACATGCATAAGAGCATCAGGTTACGCGCGTGGGCAAGCGCTTATTCTACGAATCATTATTGTTGTGACCAAGGCTTAATCAGTGTCAGCGCTTTCATGTGTGCCTTGCGCGCACTAAGTAAGTTTAAAATTTTATTGTAATGATATATGATATTGTAACTGTTTGATAGAATAAAATTTTTTTGTAAGAGAGGGATGACTGTGGGGTCGCGATGATGCAATACATTGAAATATTAAAATGCATGATCACCTAATGTAGCACATCGCACCTCGGGCTCGACAGGGCTCCGTTGGAGTCTTCAGTCAGTCCGCACCTTCGAAATGTAACACACGTTTGATTGGACTAGTCAGTCCGCACCTCCGATAGCTAACACACGTTAGTGTCAGGCAATCTCAGTCACTCAGCTCAAGTAAATAATGTATCCACTCAGCTCAAGTAATTAATGTATTAGCCCATATAAGGAACGCGAAATATATTCGGTTTACATAAAGAACCTTTCATTTACAACATTACTATATTAGCAATATCTGCTAAAAGTTTAAACACTGCTCAGAAGTTTGTTGTAGTCTGTGCGAAATCTTATTTTCCACGATTTTATTATGTAAATTTCTTTGAGTTGTACTTTAGCCACAAACAAGCGTTTTTCTCTGGCGCCAAATTGTTTCTTCCACTTAAAGGCAATAACAAAACGTATTTAAATGAATGTATAAATAGTCATCGTGTTTTCAAACATAAGTTGTATTTTCCGTAGCGCGTGCATTCTCTACGAGACAGTGCTACGCGGTTACGTTACAATGACTACGGAGCTATGAGCTACGGATGAGTGAACTTCAAATTGTACGCTACATTTCCATGAGTTGTGAAATTCTTGTAAAATATTCTTACATAATATCTGTTTGAAAATATGAGACATTGTAAATTGGTTTCCTTTGAAACTGCGCGTCCTGACAGGCAATTTAAAGTGGAACGTGACATCAAACAATGTATCAATTTCTTCACATAACTGTGTTAGTAACTGATTTGTAAATTTGTATTACCTGTCTTACTCGGTGCGGAGACATGAGGTGCTCCGTCCGCTTATATTTCGGTTATCGCGGTAAATAGTAGCCTATGTGTTATTCTGATGTATAAGCTATATTACTGTAAAGTTTCATCCAAATCCGTTTAGTAGTTATTGCGTGAAAGAGTAACAAACATCCATCCATGCATACTTACAAACTTTCGCGTTTATAATATTAGTATAGATATAAGCCTAGTCTACAATTTAAAAGGTATGATCGAAGACTCATTTTATTAAAAGTACCCATTTTATTCAAGCAACGTCTTAAAGCAAGAAAATCCATCACAATATTATGTAAAAAAAAAAAACAAATGAACGTGTCTCCAGTAGATGCTCCAAAAGCTATCAGTCGATCAGGCTTTACTTATCCTTCTGAACTAACACGTTTTCACCTAATGGTTTCAATTTGACCTAAAGTGCTCCCCGAATAAAATCAGTCGGTGGAAAGAGGCCATCCTTCAGTAATGATATTTTGCAACTTAAATAAATAGAAGACTGATTTTTTTTTCGGTAATGGACAGGTAAGGGGTGTTTTTTGCTGATGTTGGAGAGGTTAGCAGATTTAGGGTTCATAGTTTTTTCTTTTCTAGCGCGTTCGTGAGGTTCACTTTTTTTAAAAAAAATTTAAAGACATACCTATTTTTCTGGTATAAGGCTACGTTTTATGAAAGATGATGTTTTGTTTAACTATTCTCTTTGAAACAATAATATGAGTGATAATTCTTTAGTCATTTTTACTTGATCAAACAATAATCGGATATTTATGGGTGATTCAAAAAAACAAACTTCAAGCGGTGTGTGTGTATATGTAAGTAGCGATTGTTATAAGAAAAAGGTATAAATTGAAATATACTTCAATATAAGACGGCACCTTTTCACAAAATTGGTTAGCACATAGTACACATATGTATATTTTGACTGAGCGCAAATATCTTTAAAAGAAAACAGGAAAGAAACCAATAGTAAGAATAATTAGCTATTAAAATTAAAGGTGAACTGAAATTCCTTTGACCAGATCTATGATGGGTCTAATGAGAATCTTTTTTTTCATCAGATCCTGATTTCAAACTTTGGATCTACTGAGAATTATTTTATTCATACAATCTCTGAGAATCCATTGGCCAGATCCATGACGCATCTAATGACGATTTTATTTTTTATTAGATCCTGATTTGAAGATGTGGATAGGCAATAATTAGTCTATCAAATACACCTATTTTCAATTAAATATTTTAGAATTTACCTTTCTTCTGCCATCTCCTCGTTTATTGCTTCCTTTTTTTAACTAGTGTCAGGATCTCAAAACACACATGTTCATTTGTTTTACCTAGTGATATTCATTTTTTATTAACAATTATTTTTTACAACAAATATTGTCATTAGATCTATCATGAATCTGGTCAATGGATCTACTGAGAATTAACCTGAAGGAACTTTTTTTCAAGTAGTGAAATTTTCTGCTGCAACGGAGTCAAGAGTCGTAGACACGTCGTTAGCAAGTTTGATTATGGACCTCCTTCCCATCCCTTCATAACTTTTCGGAGAGGGACTCGTGACTCAGTGGTAACAATGTAGGTTAACATATTGTAAAGTCAAGCAATCCTAGCCAGGTCAGTCTATAATGGGAAACTCTTCTTCACATATTGAGACTCCTCCGTACCTCGTAGAGAATCGTACATACGAACATCCTTGGCCAATCGTTATAGTCCGACAACAGTCTACTGACAGAACTCCGATTTCACCTAGTAAGTAGGTAGAGGTCTGATAGCGATCGCTTCACGTAAAATATTGAAGGTCAGCCGTATTAGAAAACAAAAGTAAAGCCGTAGTAGTAAATAAATAAATAAAAATTGTAGTCGACTTAAAGCCGACCCCAACCTGCTTTGGGAAAAAACCTCGAAGAAAAAAGTTGAAAACTTTTAATTTATAAAACCATAAATACCTCAATAAGTCAAGTAATAAATCTTATAACAAACAAATCCTAATAAAAGTATGTTCTGCTTGCAATATTGATTGACAACAATTAAACAAGTAAAATTTTAACAAAATAAAAACCGATTTCAAGGTTCGACTCGGTTTCTCTTGGATGCCATCATCAGATCTTAGTGTCCTTATCATGGTACTACCGTTGGGATATCTCCTTTCTATTAAAAAAAGAACCATCAAAATCGGTTCATAAACGACGAAGTTATCCCCGAACACACATAAAAAAAAAATATATACGGTCGAATTGAGAAACCTCCTCCTTTTTTTGAAGTCGGTTAATAAAACGGGCACAATGTTAATTTGAAACCCAAACAGCAGCAGTCAATTCGAAGTAGGCTATTTATAACCCTATAAAATTAGTCGGCTAGCATATTTCCCAGTAAAGCTATGTTATAAACAACGAGCAGTAGAGGAAAAGGCTTTGAGAGACCGCAATAAGAACGATTTCTTGCGTGTTTCTTTGCTAGGCTCGGTTGCCAAAACCGCGACACGCCCGCTCCGACATCTCCGTGGGATTAAACATTGTGATATTGCTTTGTGAGTGCTCGATGTTAGCTGGCATCATAAATTTTAAAGACTTTTAGGTATAAACACTAGATTGTGTTGTTATTTTTATTAAGACGTTTAAACTGAGCGATAAATTGATTCTTATTAAACAGTCAAGGCCATCATTTTATTGACTGGTTATATACTATATATTTGTTTTTAGGGTTCCGTACCTCAAAAGGAAAATACGGAACCCTTATAGGATCACTTTGTTGTCCGTCTGTCTGTCAAGATCCTTTTTCTCAGGAACGAGTGGAGGTATCAATCTGAAATTTATGTCAAATACTCAGGTCTACTATCCCTTGAAGCTGTGAATAAAACAAACTTCTAAGCCAACGCAATCAAAAGATACAACGGCATAAGCTGCAAATTTCGACACTCGCAAGGGAAACAAAATCTACAGGGTAATTTCCGTGAACTCAGAATCTTGAAATTTGGTACAAAGCAACGTCTTATAGCACGTATAAAGGAAAAATTGCGAAAAGCATAAATTTTTAGTTACTTCACATAATATACCCACAGGTTTGTACAAAACTGCACAGAATTGCACTTGACCGGTTTTTTTATCTACTACTACACAATCGAACTATGATTATTTTACGTGGAGTGACTGCTATCTGACCTCCACAACGTACGAGGCGATATCGAAATCCCTCAAAGATACTGTTGTCATACTTTTAAGGAGCCTAACTACCCGTTACGACAGTGCTAGATGTTTCAATGGCTACAAAAGTACTCTCCAAGGCACGGGAGATTTTCGATATGTTAAGAATGGCAATCCATCCATAGACTTGTCTGACTAGGATTGCTTGACTTTGCAATATGCTAACTTGGTTACCACTTAGCCAAAAGCATATCGTGATATTCGTAATATATTCTAGCAATGTTCGACCACTATCCGCCTAACTGCGTTCAAACAATACAAAATTACTCTCACTAAGTTACTTAGCGCTCTGCAAATTGGATCATGTAGTCGGTCTTAAAGGCTTTCCATGCGTTGTGTTATCTAGTTAATGAAACCATTTGTTAGTGTGAATTGATGCTTGTTATACGAGACTCTTGTGTTCTTTTTTTTTTCAAAAGAGATAAATAATAATTATCATCATTAACGGCCCTCAGTATTCCAGTTCTCAGTAACTACTAGACATAGGCTACTTTTAGACAGTGTTGGGCATTAATCTAGTATTTTTTTATTTAACTAATTAATTGATTAAAAAGTAAATGTGATTAAATTAATTGCAGTTGAATTCACCGCAATTAAACATTTAATCACGTTTTACAATTATTTAAATTAATGCACATCAATTGTAAATCACAATTAAAATAATAGCAATTAACTTTTTAATTGTTAATTGATCAATTGTTAGATATTTTTTCGTAAAATAACTAACAATTGATCATTTGTTAACTGTTAAAAACCACGATTAACAATTAATTAATTTTTAGTTGTATTTTTTACAACAACAATTGATTAATCGTTAATCATTAATTGTTTAAACAATTAAAATTTGCCCAAGCCTTCTTTTAGAAAGGTAGTTTCTGTCCTACTATTCCACGCTGGCCAGATGGATTGTTTTCAATTTGACTCAAATTTACCATTTTTGATATTGTAACACTCTGTATTTTTTAGCTCTCCTTGCATTATGAGTTTAAGTTAAATTAATTAGACAAATTATTTGTCTAATTTACGTATATCTTTAAGATAGAGAAGTTATCATTGTTATAAACAAACCATTAAATTTTTTAACTTTTCAGAGTATACGTATGGCTTTCACAGAACGCGTAGGTACATAACTTTTGTAAAAGTTAACCTGTCGTATACACATTTCTGCTTCTTTATAAATTGCACGTATCAAATTCTCAGAATTATTCCGAACTTAATTTATGTTGAATGGTTTCGGGATGTGCTTAGAAAATTGAGGAAGCGTGAATTTCATTCAAGTGCTCTTGGCGCACCTCCGTTCCGTATGAATATTTTCCTATCTATATAATATTGCCCGCTCTGAATATAACGTGAGTTCTGTAAATTATAATAGAAAGGTGTGTTATTAATCATATACGAATGTATGATTTTTTTACGTTCAGAAAAGGGAAGAGTATAAATGTGTGTCTGTTGGTGGCATTAAAGCTATTGTAGATAAACAAATGTTTTCAAAATTTAGAAAATCTGTTCAGTCGTTTGTTTTAGATTTTGCTTTTTAAATTTTTTGTGAAGGTACAAGAAGGTATCTATCTAGCGAGAATCTTAAAACTTTATTCAGAATTTGGTCATACTTTTCATTCATACTGTTGTGATTGTCATTCGACAAACTGTTTCACTTCCTAACCGACTTCAAAAAAGGAGGAGGTTCTCAATTAGAGTACATTTTTTTACTGCCTCGTTGGTCTCGCGGTTGGCTTGTACTGCTAATCATGAGGTCTCGGGTTCGATTCCTGGGTCGGACCAAATGTTTGTATGAACTACAAATATTTGTTTCGGAGTTTGGGTGTTCTCTATGTATAATATGTATGTATTTACAAAAAAAAAGTATAAATGTATTTGTATCAGTTGTCTAGTACCCATAACACAAGCTCTGCTTAGGTTGGGACTAGATGGCGTTGTGTGTTAAAATGTCTGAAATATTTATTTATTTATTTATGTTTGTTACCTCAGTATTTTGGACGGGGTGAACCGATTTTGATGATTCTTTTTTATTTGAAAGCTGGTGCTTCCCGTGTGGTCCTATTTCAAATTGGTCCAGTAGTTGAAGTCGGTTTTTTAATATTTTTTTTAAGTATCAATCAGGCTATTGTTCATTATTAGCACTTTTCTTATTAAAAATATTCACTTTGCTCGAAGGGGACTGTGGTGAGCAAACTGTAACATATCTACAATATCTTTGTTTTAAAAGCACTTATGTAGAGGACATACCCCATAAACGATAACAATGTATTATACTCTTCATTTTTGCGATTTTCCTTTTTCCGCTACACATTTTTATATCTTTGTACTAAAATGTCTTCCAAATTCATCATCGGTGTTCTTTAGAATACAACAATCTCAAAACAATCTCTTCAGACACATATATATGTATCTAAAAACCAATGTTATCTATCAGGTTATTCAACTAAGTGTTTAATTATCTTCTAGTCTAAATATATGAACTAACGAAAACTAGCTTTTGCACGCGGTTCCGCCTGCGTGTATGTCGATTATCGTGTGAGTTTGCACCTATGTCCTACCTTTGGATGCCAAATTTAATTCAAATCGGTGAAGCGATTTATCTGTGAAAGCGTTACAAACAGACAGAGTTACTTTCGAATTAATAATATTGGTATTGATTACTTTTTTTGTGTTACCTCGAAGTTTTTTTCCCTCCCTTTAAAGTTTTTAAAGGATTTGTCCTTTTCAAAGGATTTGTTACAGTTTTCTTACTGGCTTTAGTACAATTTAGTAATTTAATTCATTTATTCATTAATGGCTTTCGCTCGCGGCTCCACCCGCGTGTTTGTCGGTTATCGCGGTAAAGAGTACCCTGTATCCTTTCTGAAGATTCAAGTATCTCCATGCCAAATTTAATTGAAATCGTTGCGGCGGCTTATACGTGAACGCTTGACAGAGTTACTTTTGAATTTACAATACTAAGTATAAAGTATGGATTGTACACAATTAGTTCTATAAAGAAAACTTTGATTTGGGTTAAGTTGACCTTTGAACATGACCTTTCTTTGTTAGTTAAAGAAATAATTATTATTATTAGAGAAAACATATGCTTAGTGGTAATAAGTGAAAAATAATTAATTGAATTTAATGTCCAAATTTGTATGACAATATTATAATATACACTATTCCTGAAATACTTTTGTAGGTACTATGGTAGTAACTACTTGTCCACGGTTATTTCGTAGTAAATAAAAGATGGTCAAACCACTGTTATTATCATGTATTATCCAGCACACAAATAGATAGAATGTAGAAGTTGTAGGCAACAGGCACAGCACATATAAATAGTTTAAGCAGGAAGAAAATAGTTTAACACAATAGAACACTAGATAGAATGCGGTAAATAAATAGTATATAAGCACTAAATTAACGGCGTAAATGCGGTACACAAGGTTTAGGTAATTAAGCGTACAGTCGGCGTCGATAACGTATTCACACTGGTTTAGACGGCGCACGCGCAAGGAGCCGGTGCGTATCTCATGTAGCTATGCATTTACATAGCATAGTGAGAGGGACACGTCGATAAAATTTATCGGCAAACATATCGACAAACCGATATGTATCGCTGTGAAATGTAATATTTATTTATGATGTACTTATATTATAAACGTGTGTGTTAATGATGTATATATTTTATGAATAATATTTTTAGTGTAGAATAAGTGTAAATATTGTAAATATATAATAATATATAATCTATGTGTTAATGTTTAGTGTTTTTAGTTACATGTGTAACTTATAGTAAAATACATCAATTAAAGTAGGGGGATCCCTACACTTTATTCATGATTGAATTATAAAAAAAGCATGACAGGTATGTTTAGACTTTTAAAAATCCGCACAAAAGTGCTAGACTATGCTAGACAGTGACGCTGGATCGAGTAATAACGAATGATCGATGCGTTTTGGCCAACGGCGGCTTTCAGCGTTGCCCACTGTGCGCCCTGTGGGCTACAACTGACTATCACATACGAATTACTCGTTAACTGTATTAAATTGGTACAGACTATGGTATCCCCTGGGTATTATATTCATTGCAGGACCGAAAAACATAAATTAAAACACACTGTGTGGTTGTGAAGGCATTTGACTGATTCGATATAATAAGCGAGCATTGTGCACTACACTTTTGTCAATAATCTTACCACAATTTATTTTACGTTCAGTATATTTCAAATATCTGAATTTCTTTACTTACCAGTAAGTAAAGAGGACTCCAACGCACCATTCTAAACTACTGTGCAAATTCTTCGGTATTGGTGGACTGCTCATAAAACATGGACATTGAGAGGATCGCCATTTGCTTTCAAAGATTTAAATTATTTTTCTTTTAAGACGTAATATTCTTGAAGAGTCTCTGTCAGAAACATCTTAATATGATCTTGAGATTCTTGAGGCAATTGAGATAAGAGCTATGAAGTCTTCAAAAATGACAAGCTGACAGAATGAAGTAGTCCATCTAATTGTCTGTCGTCATTTCTGTATCAACTTTAAAGAATATGTAAGACGACGTTTAAGTCTTTCTCACTTTTAATATTATCGATCATAACATACATGATATAAGTAATGTTAATAATATAATATCTCGGTAGGATTGGCAAGCAACCTGAGTCGATTTAAATCGAACTACAATGTTTGTTGCCAATTATGTTACGGGATGCCCGGATCAAATTTTACAAGTTATTACTATCTGACTCTCAGCGGTCAGCCTGTGACCCCGGCCAGTGCTACCTGGTCGAAACGGCAGGCAAAACAGAGGTATGTAATACCTTGAAATAAGTGATCGCGTTATTTCCCGTAAAAATTATTATTATTATATCATGGAACGCGAAAGTTTAAAAGTTATTACTATCAAGCTAATGTTTCGTGAGTGGCTTGATTTTGTCGAGGGGCCCACCTTTCACCTTACAAAAATTTGCAATTGTGGTAGCTAACAGGGAAAAACCTTGTGAGCGTAGGACCGGGACAAAGTACCACGCAATTTGTAGGACAATGTGTCTGTTAAATTATATCAATATTAACTAAGCTACTGTTAAAAAATCAGCTAGTTAGTATCATTTTTGATGACCTCGTTATCGATATATGTCGGAAGGATCAAACCATACATTTTGTAGGACAAATATTTGTTTCCATTATGTTATAATGTTAGTTAATATTTATATAATTTAACAGCCACATTGTCCTACAAATTGCGTGGCACGTTATATCGGCCCTACGCTCAAAAGTTTTTTTCCCTGCTAGCCCTGTTAGCTACCACAATCGTAAATGTTTGTAAGGTGAAAGGTGGGCCCCTCATCAATATGAAGCCAGTCACGAAAAATTGGCTTGATAGTAATAACTTGTAAAATTTGTTTCGGGGATACCCGACTATTATAATTTCGATTTGCATAAATATACAATGAAACAATATACATAAGAAACAAAAACATTTCAACATCAAGAGTCAAGTGAGATTGTTCATATAATCGAAGCGTTTGTTATTTCATGTGTTATTTAGATTTCAGTTTGTATACGAGTAGCAGGTGATATTGTAAATTGATTGAAAATTGGGACCCAATAGATATTGATACTTTTACCATGTTATACTTCTGTGTCACGTTTTGATCTACCTTTTGACTTATATCAATTGGTAATCCATACAATACAATATTATAAATGCGAAATCTGTCTGTATGTCATTCTTTCACGGTTAAACCACTGCACCGATTTCAATGAAATTTGGCATGGAGATACTTTGATTCCTGATGAAGCACATAAGCTAGTTGGTAAATTAGGTTAAAGGAGTGGAATTAACTGTAAAATTAATAACAGTATCATCTCGATTTTGAGTCCGTGCTTAAGCAAGTAGACCACTACATCTCCCAAAATGTTCAGATACACTTTCGATATGAATATTAACGGTAATCGCTACAACACATGGCCTCCTCTCAAAGCCAGCGTATAGAATTTCGAAAATAGAAATTGATAAAACTACCAACCGAAAAGTATAACTCACAAAAATGAAATCCATAAATCGAAGCAAAATATTTCGTGGGTCGGCATTCAGAGTATTGCGCTCAACTACAGAACGAAATAGTAAAAAGGAAAGGTATAAAAGCTTTACCCTTTCTAAAAACACGTAAATAGAAACGCTCGTACGTTTCATTCGGCTACGGCACACACGCGCATCGCACCTACACTGCCCGCGAGCCCTACATACGGGGAATAAACGACGTGAAATGGGAAAAAAGTTAAATATGTATGAGTGCGGGTAAATATATAAATCGGTATATAAAGGCGTTTATATAAAATAGATGGAAGAGTGCGGGCGGCCGGCAGCACTCGGCTCAGTCTCACGCGAGTCTCGCAGCCGCCGAACGCGCCTGGGACCAAATTGATCTCCGCTTCGTCGAGACACTTCTCTCGTTTTGGCGCGAGTTAAAATTTTCTTCATAAACAATGCAAAACAATGTTTTAATTATGTTCAAAGTATTTTTATGACTTATTTGTTTGGAACACAGTGTTTTTGTGTTATGACTTAAGTTTTTTATACTTTTCGTCGACGGTCGGGCAGAAGTTTAATGAAGTTGGTAAGTGTTTATAAAGTTAAGGGAAGTTTTAGGTACAAAAATTAATGTTAAGATATAATTTTGATAAGTGTTGTAAATACATTCGTGATGGTTTTCTTGGGGATTTGTTTTGATCAATGTTGTTCGCTTCATCTATCAACTAGTTTTTGATGTCAATTCTTGTTATTATAAGTTAATTTTGCTATGATATAAATACATTTACCCACAAATGGCATATAAAGATACTATAAAATACTATAGAAAATGTGTTCTGTGTTACACTTGCTTTTCACGTATAGATTCAGTCCTTGGGGAAAAGTGGTTACATCCATCTAGCCTAATTCGCGATGGTGTTATTTGATATACTTAATACATAACATGAACATTTGTTTGGAAGAAAAAACACTTTGAAATAAATTATAATAAATTAATAATGACCAACATCAAACTGAAAAAAAAAGACCTGAAGACCTATATCAATGTTAAATTTCTTTTATTGTTTATTAAAAATCTTTAAGCACTAAGTTGGTACATATACGTACTTAAGGGGCCGGCGTTCACTGAGTTCTCCATACAAATTGAATACCAAAATAATTTGTAGTTTGAACATATTTCCACCATATTATGTTGATATCCAGATTTAAACAGTATTTATCCAGGCTCCCTTTCCCTTTTTATTTAAAAAAACTTACGTAAAGTAACGAAAACGTTGAATTTAATTTTGCACCTTTTTACAGCGTAAATGGCATGTTTTCAGGTTGTTTTTTCTATATTATAAACATCAATACGTATAATATTATTATAAAAAAGCATAGCTTGTATTATCAAATTACTAATTATCGAAAAGAAAATGAAAAAACATTGAGTTTTCATTGATGATTTTTGGTAGTCTACAACACATCCATATTTATTATAAAAACCAAATAGTTAGTAGTGCTATCGCAGCAAACAGATGTCAATATACTACGCCAGGTATGGCTTACTGAGATACAGTGACGAGATATTAGATATATATTTAATTTTATTATATATTAGATACAGCAATATTCCGAACAAATTTCGACTTGCAGTTGCGAGCGTCGGTCGCCGCGCTCTTAATGTCCGAACATAATCTTCCAGTCAACCTTTTGCTAAACTCTCGAAAATTTATCTCTTGGTTTAAAACAACTGTCAGGCATCGTTCGTTAGAGGAACAATCAGTCGTGCCGAAGCAAATATTAAACGGTGCGAAACATTGTGGCCATTTGTTTTGTTCCAGCACAAACCGTGACAGTTAAATTAGACCTCGCCGCAAATAAATGTAATGTTCCTCTTCAAGCGACGTTTTAAGCTACAGTTATTAAAGAACTCTCAAACAAAAAACCTTCTAGAAAACACGCAGTTTTATTCAAACTAAGTTGTCACTAACTGAACTGTATAAACTTAAATTAACCAAACTGTAACTAAGTTTAGTTTGATTTGTTTTTATTCGTGTGGTGACAGATACATAGTGCCGCTACACTACGGGTGTCATAAGAGGCGACTTGATGGATCGTAAAATAATTCAACTAATACTAACTTTTAAACTTTCGCGTGCCATGATTTGCCTCACATTTGACCACGGCCAGTGCAACCTGGTCGAAATGTCAGGCAAATCAGAGGTATGTAATACCTTAAATAAGTGTTCGCGTTAATGCCCGTAAAATAATTATTAATTCAAGTAAGTTTAATAAATGTTTTATTTTAAATTTCGTTTTAACGACTGCAGTTCAACCTTTAATTTTATTTGTTTAATGCATTTGCTCCACAAGCGTCATCTTAATCTTGATCAAAATTTGTATCATGTTAATAGTAATAAAATTTATTCACAACGCATTTGAACGGTTTTTTCAAATTCTATGATATTTTATAATGATTTCTATAAAACTTAACGTAATATTAACTATTTACTAAAATTAATGATAAATTTGACTGCGTGGATTAAGCGGTCACCTCGAGTTTTCTATTGTGCTAAGTTTTGCGGGTTCAAACCCCAGATGGAATAAAAGTTAGTGTAAACCACAAATTGTTGTTCTGAGCCTGAGTGTTCTTTGTGTTCTTTTCACATATGTTTGTGAATTCTCCTGGGACACAGGCATTTTCTTAGTGCAAGAATTGCATTTATTAAAAAAATAATTGACCGAGGTCTGGGCTGTTACACTAGCTACGACTAAATATTCTGCAAGTAAGTGTATTACTGTTGTCTATTCTCATACATATTATGAAGCACTAAACGAAAAAGACATAAAAAAGCGGCCAAGTGCGAGTCGGACTCGCCCATGAAGGGTTCCGAAGCAGCAAGTAACATAATATAAAAGTTGTTGTAGTTCGTTGTAACTTTGATCGATGTTTTAATAATAGTGTATTTTTTTGTGGTTTACCATTTATTAAAAAAAAATCTACTTACTAGATCTCGTTCAAACCAATTTTCGGTGGAAGTTTGCATGGCAATGTACATCATATATTTTTTTTAGTTTTATCATTCTCTTATTTTAGAAGTTACAGGAGGGGGACACACATTTTACCGCTTTGGAAGTGTCTCTCGCGCAAACTATTCAGTTTAGAAAGAAATGATATTAGAAACCTCAATATCATTTTTGAAGACCTATCCATAGATACCCCACACGTATGGGTTTGATGAAAACAATTTTTTTGAGTTTCAGTTCTAAGTATAGTTATAATATAGTATAATTTATTGTTTTTTTTTTATTTTTGTGTGAAAATCTTATTGCGGTTCACAGAATACATCTACTTACCAAGTTCCAACAGTATAGTTCTTATAGTTTCGGAATAAAATGGCTGTGACATACGGACGGACAGACAGACAGACGGACGGACAGACAGACAGACAGACATGACGAATCTATAAGGGTTCCGTTTTTTGCCTTTGGCACGGAACCCTAAAAAGAACTAAAGTGACATTAAACTTATTTGTCACGCAAAACTTTGGCGACAAAGTTAACTTATGAATAAACCTCACTCGAATTGCTGAGAAACATGAAAAGTGCTTTAATGTAACTATAGGAATTAATTTAAATTAATTAATTTAAATTAATTAATTATAAGTTGACTAGTTTTATTGCTAGGTATTATTTATTAATTTTTCCCAATTATTTCCAATTTGACTATTATATTACTTCTAATGTCTTCTTTACGCAACAATATAGTTGTGTTTTTAATAGAAGGTTGTTTTTAATTAGGCTTTGCTTTTTGTGAAGCTGTCATTAACTTGTCGACCTGTTCCAATATAGATAGGACATAAGCCTATTATTTATATTTCTATTATTATTATTATTATTAATAGGTATAATGGTTTAATTAAAAAAGTTATAAAATACTTAGACATGTGTGATATTTTTTCTGTCTTCGTTACAAGAAAGATTACTTTAATATCATATACTTCACATTTTGTTTTTATTATACTGTTAATATTGCAAATGTCTAAAGGAATTTTAAGAGTGTAGGGACACATCTACAATAACTTTGTTGTTTTAAAAAAAACATGCTTTTGTTGTTATTCCTGTAATGAAAATCATGATATTTCTACATACTTTTGTACTGGAGGAATTTCGTTTCTTTTTCGCTTCTGAGAATTTTATGTTCGATCAGTTTTGTATTCGTATATATAATAATAATATATAAAGATTTTTTTTAACGCTGCAGCTGCAATTTATTTAGCAAGCATCATATCACTGACGAAATATAACTAATTGTGTCATTGATCATATGAAACAAAATATTTCTGATATTTAAATCAGGTCGTGATTTGATAGCATCATTGTGCTGTTATGGTAAAATACTAAATAGCTAGATTTCGTTCGAACCAAAATTAGGTACCCCCCGCACGGGTTTGATAAAAAATAAAATTTTTGAATTTCAGTTCTATGTATGGGGACACCCAAAATTTATTGTTTTTTTTTTCTATTTTTGTGTGAAAATCTTAATGCGGTTTACAGAATACATCTACTTACCAAGTTTCAACATTATAGTTCTTATAGTTACGGAAAAAGTGGCTGTGACATACGGACAGGCAGACAGACGGACGGACAGACAGACAGACATAACGATTCTATAAGAGTTCCGTTTTATGCCTTCGGCACGGAACCCTAAAAAGCGGCCAAGTGGGACTCGCCCATGAGGGGTTCCGCAGCAGCAAGTAACATAATATAATTTTTATTTTTATATTGATTGAATGAAAGGTAAATTGCAGTTTACGATTTATGACGTATAAAAAAAACTTCTTACTAGATCTCGTTCAAACCAATTTTCGGTGGAAGTTTACATGGTAATGTACATCATATTTTTTTTTAGTTCTATCATTCTCTTATTTTAGAAGTTACGGGGAGGGGGGGGGGGGGTGGACACTACTATCCATAGACGTATAGACGTATGGGTTTGTTGAAAAAAAAAATTGAGTTTCAAATCTATTTATGGGGACCCCAAAATTTATTGTTTTTTTCTATTTTTGTGTGAAAATCTTAATGCGGTTTACAGAATACATCTACTTACCAAGTTTCAACGTTATAGTTCTTATAGTTTCGGAAAAAAGTGGCTGTGACATACGGACGGAAAGACAGACAGACAGACGGACAGACAGACGGACCGACAGACAGACTGACATGACGAATCTATAAGGGTTATTTTTGCCTTTGGCACGGAACCCTAATAAACGGACGAAGAGGGTTTTTTAATAACTCTGGAACATAATTCTAATAATTATTTGTAAATACCTTATCAGAATGAATATCCTATCCTTACCATGAGGATATTTCATCAGATCTAAAGCAATGAAATAAATAAATATTTCGGACATCTTAACACACAACGCCATCTAGTCCCAAGCTAAGCAGAGCTTGTGTTATGGGTACTAGACAACTGATACAAATACATAAATACTTTTTTTTTGTAAATACATACATATTATACATAGAAAACACCCAAACTCCGAAACAAATATTTGTAGATACAAACATTTGGTCCGACCCGGGAATCGAACCCGAGACCTCATGATCAACAGTCGCACACGCCGACCGCGAGACCAACGAGGCAGTTAAATGAAAATAAAATAAATATAAAACAAGTTTTCCGAGAACGCTCGTATAGTTCCTCAACAAGAATTCTTTATTACGAAATACTCATTCCAATTAAAAATGAGAATACTTGAGTTTATTTTCCTAATAAAAGATTTTGTTGTAAGTAATTGGAAACCATTCAGTTTTCGTAACGACGTGAACAATTGCTCAAGTATTACTTGTATTCATACATGTGAATAATTCCAGATTTAGAGATACACATATTCTGCCGTAAGTACATAGATATACACGGGAAAATAATATTTACTACATTTCCACCATATTTACCTCATTTCCACAATATTTACTTCATTTATCAGTATTTTGAACCTTTTCCATTACCGGATAATCCGCTTAAATGAATAACAAAGCGAAATCTATGGAAAAAAGAGTTAAATGGTCTTTTCTATACGAACTTTGGAACAATGGTTCATACAGTTGGAGAGGAGCCTAGCAGCTATCATAGTCAAAATTAGATTGGGCCTAACTCGCACTCAGCATTGGTATGCATGGTACAGATATGCATAGGAAAATCACAAGGAATATTTACTAAATTTCTATCAGTGCTCTCAGCCTATTTGGACCTATTCGTATTACTGTATAATCTGCTTAAATATTAAACAAACCGGAATTGATGGGAAAAAATAATGAACTGCTCTTTTCTACAAGACCTACGAACAGTGGTTCATATAGGTGGAGACGAGCCTAGCAGCTATCAAAGCCTGAATTAGATTCAAGCTGGCTCGCACTCTACAGAGGAATGTATAGAAAAATCATAAGGAATATTTACTACTTTTCAATTAGTGTTAGTATTTGGGAGGAACTTTCCCATTACCGAATAATCCGCTTAAATGCTTAACAAAGCGGGATCTAAGGAGAAAAATAGTGAAATGGTTGGTAAAGAAAATAATATTAGCTGTAATTGTGCCTGCGCTGTCTCGAACGGACAAAGATCGTGATATTTTCTTAGCAGCAATTGAATTTTCATTTACAAACTCTATGTTTAGGTCAATAATTTACATGAATACCTAAACATAAGTGCTTGATCCATAATGAATATTAGAAATTCGAAAGTAACTCTGAAATGAAATCATTCATTCTGCAATTAGGCAACAAGTTGTACACTTTTGCATGTTAAGATTTTTTTGAGCAGATGAGTTCGGTCTTTCCTAACTGGACTAGTCCTGAGAAGAAAGGACGAAACAGACTCAGGGATCACCGTCTCTTTTAAAGTACATACAATCTTCTCAAAATTCAAAATACATTCTATTACAAATAAAAAATAGAGCGATAATTATAATTTGAGTCAGAACTGTCATAAATTGGTAAATTATGAATTTAAGAAAATGTTAACAGCTATAAAATAAAAAATAAATCTCTTTCAAATTATAAATTATCGTCACAACTCTCTGACTCTCTGACTGTACCATTGTTAAGCTTTCACGTCTAACCCGCTGCACTAATTTCAATAAAACTTGGCATGGAGCTATGATTCTTGAGAAAGGATAGGCTGCTTTTTACTGCGATAACCAACGTACATGCGGGCGGAGCCGCGGGCAAAAGATAGTGGTAAATAATTAGTGCATTTTCAACATATATATAAATCTTACTGTATCTTAATGTTAATAGACAATATTATTTATGTATTTCTTTATTCCTGTTGTATTGATTTTTGACTTTCTTTAAAATCTTAGCAAATTTTTTACGGTATTGTTTTCTTATTTCAGATTCTTCGAAGATGATTCCTGTATTGGCATTAGCGCTGTTTGGTGAGTGTTATGTAAAAACACTATTTTTTAGGTAAATTCAGACCGTTTTCAATAACCTATCTCTAGTCAAAATTGAAGATAGATTATTGAAAACGACCATTAATGACGGCCGAAAGGTTTTGAAAGACTTTGTGACTGTTTATTATGAGCTGGAACAATCGTAAAAATGTAAAAATACTAGTAGTGTATTGTGTTCCGATGGACCGACAGTCGACACCTACGGCTACGTGAAACTGTCGTCTCTAGGACCCTCTAAGTGTCTTGCAGTTATTTTGATTTTTAATTTTTTAAACTTATTTAAAAAAAAAACGTTATTTTTAAGCATCATTAGGATACCATGCTGCATTGTTGCATTGTCTGCATTCGCAAAGAGTATGGTGACGACGACTCTTGGATTCTGCTTATGCTTTCCATCAGACAGAGTAGAGTCATTTTGGCCGGGACAAACATAAAAAAAAACTTCAATAATACTTTATTAACGATTCATACTGACAATTTCATATAACATTAATATTGTTTACTAATTAATATCGGATGTACCTTTGATCTTCATTTTAAATGCATAAATAACAGCTTAATACAAAAGATAGTAACAACAAATCTATCAGAATGTGTGTCAATAATTCTGATAGTTTATAATCTGAAGAGGAAATAAATAAAAGCTGTACTTATATCTAGACGTCACGTAGAGGTATAAACTACACGATCGCGGGCCCATAAAGTGCCAATGTTTCACAATAATGACTTACACTCGGTTTCCGTATGTGCAGGTATAGAAAGTTGCCAGTATTTTACTGTAGCATGTAGTTTATGGCTGGAGAAAAGGGAAGTGCTTTTGAAAGAATGTGCTGGTAGCTTTTGTGTGTAGTAAACTAGTATATCGTTTAGTGTACGCGGTCATTCTTTTGAAGTTGCTGCGGTGCTCCTGAACATATTTGAAATTGGAACAAAATGGCTTTACTGTGTCAAGACTTTTTGTGAAGAGAGAAATAGAGAACAAGGTTGAAGAAGGTCTCGCTTTCTCGATGAATTGACTGCACTTTTCAATAAATGATATCAACTTGATTATAAAACATAGGTGGCACAGACTACGAAAAAACTATTCTACTATACTATACTTATAATTAACTAAAATGAGATACACTTAAAGCTAGCAATTTTAATAAACTGTTATAAAACTCTTAATTAAAATGTGTTTTCATTTTGTAAAAAGAATAAAGTAGCTACCGAGCTAGTCTATGGTAATGTTACGAGCCGGGTATTAAATAATTAAAGATAGTCGGTTGATTACCAAAAAAATAACACACTGTTTATTTACAACCCTTTTTTTACAATAATAATTCGCTATGTCACTTGTTAATCGCACTAGAGGATCGCTTCGATGTTAACTCCGCTGTATCGTTAACAATACTGACTCGTACGGGTAACCCAATCTGCTTATATATGGCTTTGAAACCCCTAGAAAGATCTATAATATTCGATAGAAAATTCTACACTAAACAGAAATTACCAGAGTGAGTAATCTAGCGCCATCTAGAGTCGAATATCAGAGTTACTCCACAGTTGCGCACTACTTGACACTAGATGGCGCCTTCAATTCAATTCTCGCGATTGGTAGATTGTTCTAGACTATTTTTCTCGAAGGCGCAACACTGCCCCCGCCTAAGACATGCTCGTCCCGAGCATAATCAGTTCCATAGTATCGCGCCAATCGATCTACGTGAACTATCTTTGGGGCGCCTCTTGGACACTTCTGTATCCGGTAGGTAACATCATTGATTTTTGTCACCACCCGGTATGGCCCTTCCCACTTGGCTTGTAGCTTTGGAGATCTCCCTTTACTGCGAACTGGATTATGGAGCCATACTAGAGAACACTCTTCGAAGCCCTTATTGTTCACTTTCCGGTCATATCGGGTTTTCATCTTCTCAGACATTTGCTGGCCCGATTGTCTGACATGCTCATAAATGTCATTCATCTTGTTCCGCAAGTCATTAGCGTACTCCGTTATACTTCGCGGGGTGTCAGGGGGTATTCCAGTGATCAAGTCGGCAGGCAATCGTAGTTCTCTTCCGAAGTTTGCAAAAGCTGGTGTTACTGAAGTGCTTTCGTGGACTGCACTTCGGTATGACAGAAGAAACGGTTGGATGTGTTTGTCCCAATCTTTTTGCCTACTTTCAACAACTTTTGCTAGATACCTCTCTAGTGTTTGGTTAAATCGTTCCACCATTCCGTCAGATTGTGGGTGATAAGAGGTGGTTCTGGTTTTGTGGGCACCCATTACTCGACACATCTCTTGAAATATTTGAGACTCAAAATTTCTTCCTTGGTCACTGTGAATTTCTAAAGGCACTCCAAAACGACAGAAGACTTCGTGCACTAATTTGTCTGCAACTGTTGATGCTTTTTGGTTGGGAATGGCGAAAACTTCTGGCCACTTAGTGAAGTAATCCATTACAACCATGAAGTACTTGTTTCCAGTTTCACTTTCAGGAAATGGTCCCGCTACGTCTATTGCAATTCTTTCCCAGGGTGCCCCAACATTGTACAATTTCAATGGACCTCTGCTTCGTGTGTGAGGTCCCTTCACGGCCGCACAATTAGTACACTTGCGACACCAGTCCTCAACATCATCACGACAATGAATCCAGTAGAATCTCTCCCTTATCTTTAACAATGTCTTCTTAACTCCCATATGACCTCCTGAACATCCGTTATGGTAGAGCTGCAGAACCACTGGTATCTTAGCTTTAGGGACAACCATTTGCAGATGACAGCTGTCTCCTCGAGCGTTTTCCCATTTACGGCACAAGACTCCATCCTGGATGACTAGGCTATCCCATTGAGCCCAATAACTCTTTGTGGTTGAACTCAGCGATGCAACATCGCTCCAGTGAGGCTTAGGAGTCTCAGCTTTAATCCACTCGAGAATTGGTTTGATATCTGCATCCTCTTGCTGTGCTTGCTGTAGGCTTTCCTTCCATTCGATGCTAAGGTCCGTCTTTATTGTCCTTATAGGAACAGCTTCCTTTACTTCTTGCTTGGCACAGTGTTTGCAGTCTTCAGGGCAAGGTCTTCTTGATAATGCGTCTGCGTTACCGTGTGATTTTCCACTGCGATGTTCAATCATGAAGTCATATTCCTGTAGTAGCTCAATCCATTGTCTTTCAGGATTTTTAAATTGTAAGAGCCACTTTAGTGCAGCGTGGTCAGTTCGGAGGTGGAATTTACGCCCGAGCAGATATTTGTTAAAATGTTGCAGTGTCTTCACTACTGCCAGTAGCTCCCTTCTTGTGACACAATAATTTCTTTCCGGTTTTGACAAAGATTTACTGAAATATGCAATAACGACCTCTTGATCACCTTTCCGCTGGGATAACACACCGCCAAGCCCAGTATCACTCGCGTCTGTGTCAACTATGAATTCATTTTCGGTATCTGGATACCCTAAGATAGGTGTGTTGCATAGACGTCTTTTTAGCTCTTGAAATGCAATGCCACAACTTTCATCCCAGCAGAATTGTCTTTTCTCTTCAGTAAGTTTATGAAGGGGTTTGGCAATATCCGCAAAGTTTTTCACGAATCGCCGATAGTAAGAGCACAAGCCCAAAAATGCTCTTACTTGGGTCTTATCTCTTGGAACTGGCCAATCCTTGACGGCAGCGATCTTTTGCGGATCTGTTTGGACACCCTCTTCCGAAACCACATATCCTAAAAAGCTAACCTGCCGTTTGAAAAATGAACACTTCTTAGGACTTAACTTTAGGTTGGCACTTCGGATTTTCGATAATACGCGCTCCAGGTTTCGAATATGTTCTTCAAACGTACGGCCTACAATGACAATGTCATCCAAATAGACCAGGCAAGCGTCTCCAGTTAATCCGGTCAGTACTGACTCCATCAGGCTTTCAAAAGTTGCTGGCGCGTTACATAATCCAAAGGGCATAACTTTAAACTGCCACAGTCCTCTCCCTGTAGAGAATGCAGTCTTCTCTTTGTCCTTGGGATCAATTTCTACCTGCCAGTATCTACTTTTCAAATCTAAGGTGCTAAACCACTTTACCCCTGTTAGCATGTCCAGTGTGTCATCTATTCTAGGAAGTGGATAGCTGTCCTTCTTCGTAATGTCGTTTAAACGGCGGTAGTCAACACAAAAACGCATGCTGCCATCCTTTTTCTTTACAAGCACTACAGGTGAACACCATGGGCTGGATGAAGGCTCTATAACGCCGTCCCTGACCATTCCATCAATCATGGTTTGCACTTCCTTTTCTCGTGCTACTGGCAGTCTTCTTGGTCGCTGACGAATAGGCAACTCATTCCCAGTGTTTATTTTGTGTTGAACTAAACCAGTCTTTCCAATATCAGCTTCATTAGTAGAGAAAATATCAGCGTACTTAAGTAACATTCTCTTAGCCTTGTCAATCTCTTCCCTAGACAAGACATCTCGACAGTCTTCCAAAAGTGTTGACACGTTGACCCGTGCATCCTTGCTAACATTCGAAGTAGTCAAGTCTTGGCATCGATGCATCCAATCCACATCTTCGCAAGTGCCAATCAGTGTGCCCTTATGAATCACGTGTTGCTTGTCGCTCAGATTTAGCACACGTACTGCAGGGATGTTAGTAGTACTTACTAGAGTCCGTGCGATCTTCCATGGGAGGTAATTATATATCCTTTCAATAAGTACACACCGTTGCATTCGTCCGGAGTTATAAGGAAGACTAACTGGCATGATTGTTTCTGATCTGGGAGGAAGAACAACTTTTTTTAAGCTGTACACTTTTCCTGATGACGCTCCTTCCTTGAACAGTTCTTCTTGACTACATCTCAATACACCTTGATTGATGTCGATCTCACAACAATTGTTCTTCATGAAGTCCAGGCCAAGGATGCAGTCGTCAACTATATCAGCCACGATGACGTTATGCAGGTAAACTTGGTTGCCCAACTTCAACTCCACCTTCTGTTCGCCTCGGACGGGTATGCGCTGACCAGTGGCTGTTACTAGGTTTATTTGCTCACGGTTACAGGTGATGTCCCTCAGAAACCGATTTGCAAGTTGGGAACTGACAACTGTGCGAGAAGCTCCCGTATCAATCGTCAGCTTACATGTTGTTCTGTTGATTTCGCCTCTGATGACCAGACTGTTCCCATCATGACTTTGCGAGATCGAAATCCTTGGGGCTCTTTGAACACCAGCCAGCACCCGCCCCGCAGTCCTGGCGTTTACTCGTTTCCCTGCTGTTGTTGGGTAGTACTATCAGTCGCCCTAATCTCCTGAGGCCGCTCGTATTTATTTCCTATGCTTCGCTTAGAGCAGCTGGACCGAAGGTGACCTTTTTCACCACAGGCGTAACACCTAGGGCTGTACCCCTTAAACCGGTCCCGCACAGGTGACGCCACAACCTCCCGGACCCGATGAGACCGATGATCTTGTCTCACAGCTTCCACCTCCAAAGCATGGGCCAGAGCGTCCTTGAGAGTTTCATGGTGTCCAAGTCGCACGGCAGCTCTAACTTCGAGGTCACGAATGCCATCGATGAAAGCTTGCACCAGATTCCCGTCCACGAGCGCAGGTGCAGACTGGTATGCCTTACGGACCAGTTTTTCAACTTCCAGAGCCCATTGTTGCAAGTTCTCACCGATGCGTTGGGCACGATCCTTCAGCTGTGCACGAAAAACGTGCTCCAGGTGAGCGTCACCATATCTTGCCTCCAATGCCTCCAGCAGTTGCTCATAGGTTACCTTCTTACCGAGGGCTTCGAGGACGGTTAGAGCCTGGTCTCGAAGACCCAAGGTGAGCGCGGTCATAGCCTGTTCCTTAGTCCAGCCGTTCGCCGTCATAACAGCCTCAAACTGGATCTTGTAGGCTGACCACGAAGATGTCCCATCAAACGGCGGTACTTTGAACCCCCGCACCGAAGGAACAGCAGTTACTAAAGTCGCCGCTCCGTCTCCAACTTTGAGGTTCCCTAATGCCTTCTTCACGTCGGCAATCTGAGTTTCGGCCTCAATGATACGGTTCTCGTGTTGAAGAACCTGATCCTTCACTACCTTGAGTTCTTTGCCGAAGGTCTCGTGAATGCCTTTTAACAAGAGCATTTGTTCCTCCTGGCGGCGAGCCTGGTCTTCCTTGTCCCGTTGCAGCTGTTCCTCCAAGCGGCGGGCCTGCTCCTCCTGGCGGCGGGCCTGCTCCTCCTGGCGGCAGGCCTGCTCCTCCTGGCGGCGGGCCTGCTCCTCCTGATGGCGGGCCTGCTCCTCCTTGTCCCGCTGCAGCTGTTCCTCCAATCGTCGGGCCTGCTCCTCTTGACGGCGGGCCTGCTCCTCCTTGTCCCGCTGCAGCTGTTCCTCCAATCGGCGGGCCTGCTCCTCTTGACGGCGGGCCTGCTCCTGGAGCATCACCATTAGGGCCGTGATATCTGGAGCTGCTGACGATGTAGACGGCGTAGCTTCCATCGCTGGCTGCTGACCTTCCGGTGTGGGCAGTTGTGCACCTCCAAATCGCCTCAGGTCGGCCTCTTGCTGACGCTGACTCCTAGTTCGGATACCTTCCGTGTCTTCCTTTGGTAAAACTGGCATACTTTAATCCCACTGCTGACACCAAATTGTTACGAGCCGGGTATTAAATAATTAAAGATAGTCGGTTGATTACCAAAAAAATAACACACTGTTTATTTACAACCCTTTTTTTACAATAATAATTCGCTATGTCACTTGTTAATCGCACTAGAAGATCGCTTCGATGTTAACTCCGCTGTATCGTTAACAATACTGACTCGTACGGGTAACCCAATCTGCTTATATATGGCTTTGAAACCCCTAGAAAGATCTATAATATTCGATAGAAAATTCTACACTAAACAGAAATTACCAGAGTGAGTAATCTAGCGCCATCTAGCGTCGAATATCAGAGTTACTCCACAGTTGCGCACTACTTGACACTAGATGGCGCCTTCAATTCAATTCTCGCGATTGGTAGATTGTTCTAGACTATTTTTCTCGAAGGCGCAACAGTAATAACAACATATGGACTTCCGTAAAGTACGCTTGGGACATAGACAACCTACTGCTAGATGAGAAAATTAATCCCCGGGTAACTTAGTATGAGTAAAATTATATTTATACTACACCTGATCGGAACAGTAGTCAATATTTCCTGAAAATGAAAAGAGAACGTCTTTTTCTTGACCTGAACAAGCGGGAGGAAAAAATGTATGAAAATCCATTTCTAACGTGTTTTAGCGGGAGAGAAAGTTGTATGAATTTTCATTTCTCATGTGTTATCTTATCTATGGCGCGCACCTGCCCAAGGAGTTTTTACATAATTTAAATATGGAATCTCCGTGCCACTGACATCCTTTTGTGAAGAATAAAAATAAAAACAAAAGAAGTGCGAAATATCGGTCAAATTCTAAGCTGAAATTGTGTCTTACATGGTGTCTTACGTTTTGATTTTATTTTAAAAATAAAGTAAAATGTCGACTTCTAGCAGTGAAAACATAACTTTTAATTAGGTTAGTCATGTTCTTTATAATAAATTTTATTTCATATTATTACATACTTTCTACAATACAAGTCTTTAAATGTTCCTCACAGGTGTAGTATAAAGCACTGTGTAGCACTCGGGTGAAAGTCCCATTCCTACCTCGGGAGTATTTTTACTCCCTCGCTAGTAATCGACCCCTTTCCTCCCTCGGTGAACAATGTACTATTTTACTTACCAATAGATACTTATGTTATATGAGAGCTCACCATTTTCTCATTCTAGATTTAAAAAAAAACAATAAAATAGAACATTTTTATAAAGTACGTTGGCTGCTATTCCTTGATGGATTCCATAAAAAAATAAATAATAATACATCTTATTCACAACAATTTACGGATCTTCTTCTAAGTAAATTGACCAGAGCTTTCTCAGATTCTTTTTAAGTTAACAAGATTTCACGCAAACGGAGGCTCCAAATAGACGCGCTGTCGAATCAGCTAAAGGAGCCCACTGATTTCCTGTCTTTATTCAGCAGTAATACGTCTTGACGCGTTTGTTCGAAGGATGAGATAGGTTCTACTCCGTATTACGTATTTCCGAAAATATGTTATATATTTCCGAAAATGGTCTTGAATTTTAATGCTGGATTATTACTCACAATATTTAACGTTCCAATGGAACAAATATAAATATTATTTTACCAGCTACCAGTACAAACTTAGCAACAATAAATTAAATTAAAAAGCTTTTTATAAAAACAAGCTTTTACTGGAATGCCTCGAGACGAATCAAATGATTCCAAACTCCATGATGTTGCGATGTTTCTTTATAGGATTCCTATGGCCACCTTCCAGCTTCAGCATCAGATCAGCTCCATGTCATTATAATATTGTATTGTCATGCTGTATATATATTATGCTTGCAAAATTTTAGCAAAATCGATTGAAGATATCTGCTTCAAAATTGAGAGCATACATACATACACACATCAAAAGTGTCTAGGGATCAACATATGTGTCTAGGGATCAACATATATTTTTGCAATAACTTTTCTCCTGATTGATATTAATTAAAATTTTCTTTAAGGATTCATCAAATAAAGTGTTTTCGTTTGTCACAGTAACGATAAACCAAGTCACCTTTGCATTAATAAAGAAATTTGCCATTTTCCTAATAAATTGATTTTTGACATTTGAACCACTAACATTAAAGTTCGAAAAAAAGACTGAAATAACAGTTTTCTTTAAAATTTTATTAAGTAACTTAAACAATTAATAATCCGTGTTTCTACCGCGAACACTAACAACACAAGAACATCGGTTTGGCATACTCAAAATGAGTTCATCCAAACACGCTGTGGAATGGCCGCCCATGTTCGTTGCAACAACAAAAAAAGGCCTTCTTGCGACTGGATACCCTCCATATTCGGCAGAGCTCTTCTCTGTAGCATATCCCATGCATGCTCAATCGGGTTCAAGTCTGGCGACTGAGCAGGCCAGGGCCAAAGCCACATCTCAATCTCAAGAAATCCGCATAAAAATGCTTGATCCCTAGACACTTTTGATGTGTGTATATTGCAAGTTAATAAAAAGCTTGTAAAAAGAAGAAATATGATTTAATAGGTCAGATGTACCAATGACAATATTTTAATTAGAAAACGCTCGTGTTGTATCTAAAGAGCGACGAATTATTTTTCTGCTGTTTTATTACAATTTCATGCGCTCCTAAAATGAGAACACTGTTGAAGTTCATATGGGAGAGTCTGAAGTCTGTTTGCTGTAACGTGGGAGGAATGCCAAAATTTGTTTCACAGTACGTTGCGCCACATCAGACGTGTGTACAACATGAATCGAAATTCCCTTTAATCTTTCTTTTTTTTCATGATTAAGCAGTTGTTTAAGTCAGTTTAAGTAATCAGGAAAGGAAAGTTTAAAAGAAATTTGGTTTAAATGAAACTTCTATAAATTTTTCTTAAAAGTATTTATGAAAGGTTATTTAATTTCACAGAATTTTTATTCAATCAGATATTTGTTTGTAATAATTTTATAAGTCATAAATAATGCTAAAAATGGAGCTGATTTATGAACATAAGTAATTACAATTGCAATTTCGTGGTTTGTGTTCCTATTTTTACCCGACTTCAAAAAAGAAGGAGGTTCTCAATTCGACCTTATATATACATTTTTTATGTGTGTTCGCGGATAGCTTCGTCATAATATATGAACCTATTTTGATGATTCATTTTTTGATGGAAAGGAGATATCGCAACGGTGGTACCATGATAAGGACACTAAGATCTGATGATGGCATCCAAGAGAAATTGAGGAGAACTTTCCAAATTCGTAGAGGCTACTAATGCATTTTTTATTTTATTTGAAAGCTGGTGCTTTCCGGGTCCCATTTCAATTTGGTCGTACTTGAATTCGGTTTTTTTTGTTAAAAATTTCTTCTTTTCTTAGTCGTTAACTCTTAACAGAGCAGTCGTGGTTGACGTTGTTGCATTTTAGTCGGATGTGTCTCCCGCGATGTGTCTCCACTTATTACAGTTCGTTGCGTCTCGGAAACTCTAGACGATGGAGGTTTGTGTTGCAGGTCTGATGTCTGTACAACGCGTAGGTGAGCGTCCGCGCGACCAATGACGCAACTGTAAAGACATTTTAAACATACACTGTAATATAATAAGTGTTGTGGCAGATAACAGTTACTAAAGGGGTCAGGATGTCATAATAATAGTTGTTTCCGGATTCCTCATATTTCAGGCGCAGCGCAACAAACCATGTGGTATACGCAATTTATTTCCAATTGTTGTACCCAACTCACCGCATAACTCATTATTGACATTCATGATCACCATCATCTTAGCCGAAAAACCAGATTTGATCTGTGCTGTTCTATTTTCTAAATTGTATTTCGTAGTTTTATATGCATCGTTCTGTAATCGATCAATATAAACTGCACGGTTGGCCTAGTGGTTCAAGCGGTCGCCACGCCGCGCCGCTTTTTACTGGGCCAAGCGGGCCTACGGGTTCAAATTCTACATGAGAGAACACTTTGTGTTATCCACAAATTGTTGTTCTGATTCTGGGTGTGCTTTGTGTCCGTTTCAGGTTATGTTTGTAAAGTGTTGCGGGAGTTGTATTTAACAAAAAATATATACAAGCTAACTTTTGTTCTTCTTCTATCTTCCTGACTTAGATTCTTTTATTATAGTTCATAGCTTTATTCATGCTTTTTCATGGGATTCTGCTTTATACCTAATGTGATTCTTCTTAAAATTATATCCATTAACCATAATACCTTTCAAGCTATACATATGTATGTATGTGGGAATGTGGTGAATTAATGGGTGAATGACACTTCTTTTAAAAAAATTGCGACAATACGCGTCACATGCTCGTCAATCTAGATGGAAAGGCTTTGTCTCGTTATAATGCAATTAAACGATTAATCGGAATATGGGGCACTCCGTAGCTCGAGTGGGGTAGGAGCGATCGCTAACGACAAATTGCCTCTCTACTGCGCCGTTTCATATTTCTGAACAAGGAAACAACATAGTCAAGAAAACATTTTTATGTCGATTATTCATTTTTTTCACGCCTTGCGATGATCAGAATATTAATGAAGCTTGACATCGATGTGATTCGGGCAGCTTAACTTTGAACTTTTTATTGAAAATAGAAGCTAAGAATCTTTTAAGAAATTGTCTGTTTTCGTGGCTCTCTTACGCTGTTGTTTTTTATTTTTATAGGCGTTATCAATTTTATCAAAATAATCTAAGTTAATTTTTGTAAAATCTCTTTTTTTTTCAAGGAAGTCAATAGTCAAATTACCCAAGTGAAATTATAACTTAACACAACATTTAATTTCAATCACACACGATGACTGTGCAAAACTCGAATTGAATGTTGTTATTGAAAAAGTTACATTTATATAAAAAATACCAGGAATTAAAAAAGAAAACGAAAAGAAATACATTTAACTCTTAAAGGATTTTAGAGGTGAAAACGGAACGCAAAATATATTAACATAAATAATTGTAGACCCAAAAAAATCTCGTATATATGGGGATCGTGAATACGGGTACCACTCGACGGAGCAATCAAATTGAATACCATCTCAGTATATTTAAACCGGTACATTAGGTATAAGGGTACGTTTCAACGAGTATCGTAGAAAAGAGTATTGGAAGGAAGAATGTTGTTGTTTCTTTAAGCGACCGCACTTATTACAATATACTCCCGAAGGATATTGACCTATTTTAACCCTTCTATAACTACTTTAAGAACATGACCCCGTTTGTAGAGTCTCGGGAATTAAGCAATTTCACTTTATTTTTTTGGGTGTTTACTTTGAAGACATTGGTTTCTTACACAAGTTTGTTGATTTTTTTCTTATTGCCTTGTAGACCGGAAATGTTTCAGTATTTTTATGGAGAGGCCATGAAAATAGAATTATTGCTTGTCTCATTTGGCAAATAGTTTTCGTGGCTGAATATTATTATTATTATTTTTCTAAGCTTAGTATTTTAGTAGCCTCGAAGAGTTTAAGTACCGTTTGGTATTTTCTTCAAGAGTAAACAGAAAAATATAACATGAATGATTAAGATTCTTGAAATAGCTACAAAATATCCTGAATACAAAAATAATTTATCTATTGATCGACACTTAATGACGTCACATCTGAACATCGTTTTTCAATTTTTTTCATTACATTCATACCTATCCCATGTTATTTAGTTGTAAGATTTATATAATACTAGCTATTACCTGCGGCTCCGCCCGCGTGTATGTCGATTACCGCGCCAAATAGCCTATGTGTTATTCTGATGTATAAGCTATATTACTGTAAAGTTTCATCCAAATCCGTTCAGTAGTTTTTGCGTGAAAGAGTAACAAACACACACACACATCCTTACAAACATTTCTAATATTAGTAGGATTTTTTAATAAACTTCAAGATGTACACAACATTATTTTAACTCCTCTTAGTAGTAGGTACTCGTAGTAAAACCACTTCCTAGTTCTTAGTTGTTTTATGGCCTTATAAAGTTTAAAGTGTCGCAAAAGTACTGTTGACCGATACTAATAGCGAGGCGATCTAGTATACCAAGTATATACTGTACCTTAGACTTTGTCTGGGTGTGATGGTAATAATAATAATCATAATCGGTATGTTGTACACCAGATTAATTACAGAGGTAACTCAAAGCTTAGAGGTACAAGTGGCAGCCTTATCGCCAGAAGGCAATCTCTTACAGGCAACCATGGGATGGAAAGTAAAGGGTACCTGGCGTATTAAAAGTAGATAGGAAAAAGAAATTAAAGCAGTATATATCCATACTATTTTAACAATAATAATACCTAGTGGCTGTGTAAATAAATAAATAGAAACATTATTAAATAAATAAAATTCATACAAATTCCAAATATTCTTCTTCAAGTGCCTCTTCAATCTCGAGGGTTGGCCGTCAGCTTCCTGTACTCCTCCTTGTCGTTGGGCAGGCGAAACAGTTGTTCAACGGAGGTGGTACCGATCCACTCCCGGATATTTCGTAGCCACGATCCTTGCCCATCATTATTAATTAAAGCAGCATGTATCGTTCGTGCCTAAGCACATGGCCGAGATATTCAATTTTGCGCTTTTTGATGGTCTGCTTCAGTTTTCTAGGTATGTGGACACGCTGGAGCACAATATCGTGCATCAGTTTTTTAGGTATTTGGACACGCTGGAGCACAATATCGTTCCTTATCTTTTGTGTCCAACTGATGCGAAGCAAATATAATAAGCAAATATACTCAAGTGGAATTTTGTGACCCACATCTTAGACACGACAGTCTTATTCAAAATTAGACAATGTAGATTCATTATCTATTCTGTATGTTAGGGTATTTTACTTACCAGAAAAGTACCTACTTTAAATAGAACAGTACCTACTCTTGGCTTGATGAAAGTTGTACATGATTACACTTACTAATTTGCAGTAAACATTTTATTTTAATTCCGTTACTCTCAATAGACTTACCAAATTGTCCGTTGCTTAGTATTTTAAACAGCGGGCTTTTTATTGTCGTGGTGGCTAAGGCTTCGGGATTGCATTTACTTATGCAGCAACTAACTAGCTATAGAGGTTTTTCAAAATACATGCCAGTACAGTATGCAAGCTGTATGTATTCTTCCAAATCATACAAAATTTCAATAAGGTTTCAGTGTCTTAGTTTGCTTAAATTTTGTTTTTAAAAAAAACGGTTCACAATTGACGGTAATGGATGAACATACATAAAAAATAAATACATATAGTGGAATATAGAACCTCTTCTTTTTTGAAGTCGTTTAAAAGTAAGGAAGTCTTTTATTTGAAAGTATAGCGCCAAAATATAAAAAAATATTGATCAATTATTATTTTTAAACTACAAAAACGTTAAATAGAAAACACACCAACATATTATAAGTTTTACATTTTAATTGATTATCCGCTAGCAGGTGTGTAAAGAAAAACTTCATTAAAACACCCCGTCTGGAACACATTTGCAATCAATATACATCAAAAGTTTTTATTACTTTGAAGCGAATGTGAGTTCTCTGTATTTATTGAAAAATGTACTACACTGGATCTAAGAATTTGTAATGTACCGTGAAGAAGGCTTTGGTCTATATTATTACTTGAAAAGGTAATAACTTCTGACTTATTAATGAGACGCTAGAATTATAAAGAAGATAGGGTTTCCTTTTAAAACTCGTTAATATAATCTACACAAGTAATAAAATTGAAATGTTTGTTTATAATTTCAATAATAATACGGTACTAAGATCCATCAAACAATCTTTTTTTTCATTGTCTGTGTGTTTGATCCGCCTAATCTCGGAAACAGCTAGACCGTTTTTGACGAAACTTTCACTGGCAGATAGCTTAATATCTAGACACGCGGCAGCGTGTCAAGCCAAGTTCAAGCAAAGGCACTGGCTAGCCAGCGCCGAGTGTAATATTACACGAACCACTTGGTGCCACTTTTGACCCTTCTATAACTCAAAGCCTCTTCAACGTAAACTCATAAAACTACGTGTGTTTAATTATGTCTAGCTAGCTCAAATGGTTATAAAGATATAAAGGTCAAAAAGTCGTAAATTTTAGCACTGACTGAAATATATATAGTACCTAAACCTAACCTACTTCCAGATGACCTAGAAGGGTGAAATTTGGAATCCAGCTCGGTAATTGTATGTAAGCGTAGGTAAAAATCTAAAAATAAAACAAAATAAAAAAATAGGTCCCCATACAAATAAAATAAAAAAATTGTAGCGTTGGAACCATCGTTAGAAGCAGCAAGCAGATATTTGAAACTATCCCAATATATGTATTATTAAATCTCAATACCTGCCTAGTTTTCTTTACAAAAAGTAATTATATCCTACAACTTACCAAAAACATAACTAGTTTTTATCGGAATTAAAATATACATATGTTGAATAACTTTATAAAATGACTGATGTTATGAAAACTGGCTAAGTCAAATCTAACCTACTTTAAGATCTCACATTTTTAAATAACAGCAATTGTTATAGGTATCCAATAAAGCAAAGAAATGGAGTTTAATACTTGTTCATAATTTTATTTTGTTCCTATAAATACATATTTGGATTTTGCATAGAACTTGGCACTCATTTAGATTTCCATTCTTTTTGCGACGAAGCCCACAGCCAAGCATAATTTTTGTATTGAACTTGGCTCTCCTTTTTTACATTTATGTTTTTGGTGGGATATAATAAGTTACTTAGGATACTTTATTTTAGACTAGCTTCCCCCAACGGTGTTACACTTGGTCGCTGTTGCAAACATATAACAACAGCCGCGAGTATACATAGTTTCAAATAAGACCGTAACATAATTAAAGAAGGCTGTCTTTTTTTCGGTGAAAAGAATTAATAATGTTCTTTTTGACGCGACTATCATTATAGAGAAAAGTCTTTTAAGTTTGCTGTTTAACCATCATAGTTGTAAGACTGGGTCTCATTAATTTGCAAGCATGTCTAAACACTAATAAAATCTACCTCTACCTTTTCAATAAATATATAATATACTTGTTGATATTTACTTAATATTTTCTACAAAATGTGTACCTAAATATGGGAATATAATCGGTAACTTTTCTCATACACTTATCACATTAGTTACACACATACAAGCAACAAACAACTTAGTCGATGACAAATTAACGTCGGTGACGTCACAACAAAAATGCGACGCCATTATTTGTTCATTTGTTGTTCCCGACGGCTAAGCGTGGCTGTACTGCTTTACCCCTACCACGAGTATATGTAACTTAACTATAGTAATGAATAAATCTATCAAATGCGGAGTAGCTGTTAATTTTAGTGAAAGAACAACTGTTGTTTCATGCAGATTGTGTTAAAATAAAAATAAAAACTGTGATCTTTATGCTAACAGAGCTCAAAAGGGAGTAAGAATGACCAATCGTAGTTCTTCTACTTGTACGTGGTACTTTGTAGGTAGATCCTATACCCGCCATAATTCCAGATGATAAATGTCTTTCCTTCGTAGCTTATTCATTAGTTTCGATTACCAATCCATCCGTAAGAATTGCTTTGATAGAGGACTAACCGTACTTTTCTTGACTATTTCCATGATTTCACAGAGAGTTAACAGATTTTATATTAGCACTAGACTTAGTCTCGTCTAGTTCTAGAGTTAGGATTCCTTCAATGATTTACAAGTCACTGAAGGACCTATTTCTTAGCGTTCCATGGATTCACCGTGCGGGTGCCGGGTCCATCGCGTGATAGATGGGGGCAACACATGCGACTTCGACAGTGCCTGGGAATTGCGACCCAGGTTTAGGTTTAAGGAGCACTCCTTACGACGCGTCAACGCTCACCTCCACTGTCCGCCGTGTTACCCCCTCTACCTAACCATATTTGAAGTGAGCCTAGCAATGCCGCTTTGGATATTCGTTCAAGAAAAGAGCTTACTGAAGCTCTTGGCAATCCAAGGTCTTTAAGCAGGTTATAGAGGGATTTAGCTGGTATACCCCTCGCACCCACTTCCACGGCATACAGCGCAACGACATAACCATTTTTAGTTATTTCGTTGGTTAAGTCAAAGTACTTGTTTCTTTTTAAAGCGTGGTCTTTAGGGATGTTCGTTTCCCACGGCACCGTGAGTTCTACTAGTACTACACGCTTAATTGACATTGCATAAAGAAATATGTCCGGTCTGGACGCCGAGGCACAGATATCCTCCGGTATTCTGTAGTGATTTTCATACGTGTCCACTAATAATGTCCAGTCACTGGCGGTATTTATAATTGAGTACGGCTTTTGTGTGAGTGAAATCTTTTTTGTTGAGCCTTCCTTTACAAACGCGATGTTAGTTTTTATGTTTGTTGTTGTTCCTTTTTTCGCTCTCGCCAGTGATAAACTTATAGCTTCGCGTATGATGAGTAATACCCTATCATGGCGACGTGAATAATGACCCCGGTCTAATAGCGCCTTACAACCTGTCAGTAAGTGCCTGGCTGTACCTATTGCCGCATTGCACATCGTACAAGCCTTTTCTGTAGCTTTTCCCCACCTTACTAGGTTGCTTTGATCGGGGAGGGTTAATTGAAAGGCGTTGAGGTAGAATTTTAACAGGGCGGGTGACCAATCATATAAAAGTGTGCGCCATTTCAAAGCTGGTGGGATACAAAATTCTCCTAGAGTTAACCAGGTTACTTCAGAACCAGATGGGAAAGAGTGTTATGGTTGAAATTATATCTTTAATACAGCAGCAACATTTCGTTACTTACTATTATACAAGTTTATTATACAAGTAACGTATTAGGATTACATATATTTATATCAGTTTAGTATTACGTGAATTAGCAAAACTCTGTACTACAGTTGCTAGCGATTTATAAAATGCAGCCCATGGTATAAGTCACGTAACGAGTTTCCAAGAATACTTTAACAACGGGATTATGTTACAAGCTTCAATTTGCCAAGTATCTTGGCATCTTTCAGATCAACTCCTTTATGAGTCCGTTAATTATTAGATTTTTGATGGAGTGTTTAAATATTGAGAATGCTTACATTAACTGTAGGATTATAGTATTTAAGATCCTTAGTTCTTTTTACCTGTTATAATATTACTTGAGTCGATGCCGTAAATACATATTTACAGAGAGAAATTCGATGGTGAAAATTCAACCGGAATTTATTAAATTATTGATGACAATAGAACTCTGACGCAGGTAGAGAAATAAATCTTTTGAATGTTTCTAAAAGGTTTTTACTATCCACATCTATTCAATGGCCATTATATTCAAAAAGCAAAATCTGACAAACGAGTAGAAAAGGGTACAATACTGTTTCCTCGTATATATAGTTACTAACTTTTGACCGCGGTATCGCCCGCGTTTATCTCGGATATTGTGGTCAATAGTAGCCTATGTCCTTCCACAAGAATCAAAGTATCTCCATGTCAAATTTCAATAAAAGCGTTGTAACAGTATAGTCGTAAAATCGTGACAGACAGACAGAGTTACTCTCGAATGTATAAGATTGGTATCCATTCTAGGGAGTATGGAGTATTATATAAGGCTTGTAAATACATTCTTAGCACGGTTAAGGTATTAATTAATTAAACTAAATAAAACAGGAAAAGGTTTTACTACCTTGATTTCCTTTTTTATTTAGGACGTATCTGTTTAGCATCTAAACAGATACCTCATAGAGTAAGTTAAGACATAAACCCCAACGACTAATCTAACACGGAACATATCGTACATGTGTATGTCCAACATACATAAAGGTCTTTCTAAAGAGCTCATGCTTTCAAAAGGAAATAAAATGTTTTCTAAATGGAATGAGTAAACCCGTACAGTATAATTACAAATTTTAACAAAAAAAAACCGACTTCAATCTGTACCAAATTTAAATGAGACCATTCGGTAAGCACCAGCTTTCAAATAAAAAAAGAATCATCAAAATCGGTTCACCCAGTCCAAAGTTATGAGGTAACAAACATAAAAAAAAAACGAGTCGAATTGAGAACCCCCTCCTTTTTGAAGTCGGTTGAAAATACGTAATATTGCCATTGAATATTGCCAAAGCCGCAAGGTAAAGGTAGGAGGTTCGTGAAGTAAGTAATACACGAATGTGGGCCTTCAGACTAACACTTTTAAATACTTTGTAAGTTTCAACAAAATTATTGACATTTTACTCAGAACTGTTATACCTGTCACTCTTTACCTTTTGTATGTAGTGTAATGATTCTAATTTTCATTAATAATATTGTTGTTCTAGAAACAGTAAGATAAATTTGATGACATGGCTTAATTCCTACTTTCGGAAAACGAATATGTTCAACATCCTTTTTCCACGCCAGCCACGCAGATTTCAGCACGAACGGGCTGACTCGATCGGGGCGATACTACCCTCGCACATAAAATGAACATAAAATGACAGCGATTGTGCTGTCGTGTTTCGTTGGTGAGTGCAAGACCGGAGGACTAATGATGCAGAAGCATCACTAGACCGCCATGGTGTGGGTCACCATAATGTATTGCTGCATTTTCTGCATTCGCAATTAGTATGGTTACCACCACTCTTGGATTCTGCTTATGCTTTCCATCAGGCATTCACCACAGAGTCATTTTGGCAGGGTCATTATTAAAAAAAAACTCTTGGGTATAACTGGGTATATAAGATTGGAAACTGAATAAATAATATTTTAGTTTTTTTAAAGCACTATCGCGTTCTGAAGTGAAATTGCTGTACGGATTTATAGGTTCAATGGTAGGAGAACGAGTTGCTAAGTGTCGATTTATGAATAAGCTTGTTCATAATGAATTTCCCTTATTTACGTTACACGTCTGAAGCCATTTTTATTGCACGTCTCAAGAAACTGTAATTACGTTTACGACATGGTTTTTCTACCTTCCTTGTGTTAATCAGATTCAGGATACCCTCATTTGTGCGTCTATTCAGCAAGTTAAGGTGAGCTTAAACTCAATTTTCTTGTTGATGTTCTGCCAGTTCATACTGGCTCGATTTCCTTTATTATTTGTACTAATTGACGATGATGCTATGATTTGAAATGTTATCTGCCTATTTAGCCAAGATGCTAGTGTTTCTCGTGGATTCTTTTTCTTCGCTAATTCCTCTATTTTCTTGTATTATTCGCTAATATTTTGTTTCGGCCACGTGATTTTGCGTTGAGAGACGTCATTTCTATACATTTGTTAGTTTTCTATTAACGTTTACATTTGTAGAATATCAGCATAGCTAGAGGGGCTATTTATATCCTACTAATATTATAAACGCGAAAGTTTGTAAGTATGGATGGATGGATTTATGGATGTCTGTTATTCTTTCATGCAAAAACTACTGAACGGATTTGGATGAAACTTTACAGTAATATAGCTTATACATCAGAATAACACATAGGCTACTATTTGCCGCGATAACTGACATATACGCGGGCGGAGCCGCGGGCAATAACTAGTAATGTATAAATAAAAATTATTTCTTGAAATACATTACGGGTAACCATAAATAGATGTAGATGTATTCTGTGAACCGCATTAAGATTTTCACACAAAAAAAAAAACAATAAATTTTGGGGGTCCCCATACATAGAACTGAAACTCAAAAAATTTTTTTTCATCAAACCCATGCGTGTGGGGTATCTATGGATAGGTCTTCAAAAATGATATTGAGGTTTCTAATATCATTTTTTTCTAAACTGAAAAGATTGCGCGAGAGACACTTCCAAAGTGGGAACATGTGTCCCCCCCCCTGTAACTTCTAAAATAAGAGCATGATAAATCTAAAAAAAATATATGATGTACATCACCATGCAAACTTCCACTTAAAATTGGTTTGAACGAAATCTAGTAAAGTTTTTTTTAATACGTCATAAATCGTAAACTGCAATTTACCTTTGATTCAATCAAAACAAATATAAAAAAAAATGTTACTTGCTGCTGCGGAACCCTTCATGGGCGAGTCCGACTCGCACTTGGCCGCTTTTTTTTTCTTATATGTCGTTAAGTATTCGCTTATTAGGACTAAGAAGCAGCCGCCATCGATAATTTAACATCTACACTGTGAAGTTATTATCTTAAAATGTTCATAGTTTTTGCGATAGCTTTCCAATAAAAATATACGCCAAAAGAATGATATTAAAAAATCATATTATTTTGTCATGATTGAACATGTCCACATTATTAAATTTTCTGTGTCATAACTGTAAGTCGAATCGCGTATCGACAGAAATGGGAAAAGGTCAAAAATAAATAATATTCGCGGTGTTCCCTCAACTAGAATAATTGAGTCTTGTAAGAGCCGAGATATCCAATGTTTTGTTTCCATTCGAAGTGATAGAGTAATCAAAAGAGGTTACAATACTCTTCACTACAAACTCCTTTGGGAGTTTCTTCACCTAGAATGTAATGTGTGTTGTATGATGCTGTTAGACAGAAATGGGGATCATTTATTACTTTTTATGAGTAAGCTTACATAGGGATTTGAAATGATTATTGAGATACAAAGTTAGTGTTGCTGCAAAATAATTTTCGCCTCATATGTTGGTTGGAATGTGGCAGCTCGAATATCTTGTCCGTTTTATCTATTCGATATATAACATTATACACAATGTTTCACGATAAAAGTGACGTGCTATACAATTGCCAAAGGTTTTTGATTAATATAATTCATCATTAATTGGTGTAACTTAGAATCTTTAATATCTACTACGATTGCTATTGAGCTACTATGAGAACAATAATATTTTTTTAAAGAACAATCAAAATTCGCATCGAAATACAATACGGGACAATCTCGCTCAATGTTGGCGTGAGTCTACGCGCACTTATCCGTTCCATTTAATTTGAAGGCCAACCTCGAGTCGGCCGGATCCCTAATGGAAAGATAATAACTGTTTAGAGACAGACCCTTACATTTTATTCATTAAAATATCAGGCAAGTGTGAGATTCAAATATTAAATTCTAATTTGCCAAGTGTTTCTGGACTTAAGAGTTATAGATATTCTTTTTCAGAAGGACTTTACACAGAACAATTTTGAAAATAAAATTCGAAGGACCAAATTTGATCAATCATCGCTAAAAAAATTTTTCATAGCTAACTACCTATTTATTGTCACCGTTTAATGTCACTCCCACTGTCCACGGATAATTACGCAAAAGAACTCAAAATATTGTATCAAATCGCGACTTCAAACGGTTACACCAAACAAGTTATTGATAATATAATTAAGAAAAAGCAGAATGACCGGGCTCGCTCAGCACTTTATGCATGTACCCCCGAAAGAATTAACAAGAATGTCGGGAGTCTCACTTACATAGGCCCAATTTCAGATAGAATCGCGAATATTCTAAGAAAACACAATGTTTACGTAGCTTTTCGATCGGATCATAACTTGCGTAAACTATGTAACGGTAAAGATAAATTAGAGAATTCAAAAAAATCCGGAGTTTACAAATTAGTATGCAATGATTGCACCGGGGTCTATGTGGGTCAGACAGGCCGTAGTTTCGAAATTAGGTACAGGGAACATGTTGCCGCTCACAAGAATGGCCATCCAGATAAATCACATTTCGCAAAACCAATGACACAATATACTATAGACCGTCCCTCCCTTGGCCAATACTGTACGCCGTAAAAAGCTAGAAAAGTTCAACTAAATCTAGATGGCGCTCAAAATAAGCTCTGAAAAGCAGTTTAACAAAGTTTAACAGTATTTTATTGATGTGATTCAATTCTAGTAACTATATTATTATTTTTCAAATATAAAACTTGCTTTGTATTGCTTGCTTTAAAAAAATGATTTTCAATTGCATAACTAAAAGTTATCACCTATGTTTAGGAGATGTCGTTGCAATCGATTTAAATAAACTTGAAAATAATTACCTATTTACTACGCTAGATGTCACATTTATAAGTTATTTGGTTGAATCAGAGAAACAATGCACTCATGAATGGCAACATTGCAAAAATCGTTCATATCTTCCAGTAGTTAATACGGAACGGCAACGTCGCTTGAGCCGCGTACTCAGTTCAAAAATATTAATTAATATGAATGTTTATTTTTAACCGACTTCAAAAAAAGAAGGTAGTTCTCAATTCGACTGTATTTTTATTTTTAACCGACTTCCAAAAAGGAGGAGGTTCTATGTTCCACTGTGTGTTTTTTTTAAATGTATGTTCACCGATTACTGCGTCAACTTTGGACCTATTTTGAAAATTCTTTTTGTATTTGAAAGGGTATGCTCCCGAGGTGGTCTCATTGTCACCATATCAGGATCTGATGATGGGATCCCAGGGAAATCGAGGGAAACCCTCATTTTTTTAGGCACATAATATGTTTTCGTATATTTTCTGAAGTTAACCCGGTATTTTCGTCTAGTAGTCATCATTTTATGATGATGAGCTGATGGTGTAAGGTACAACTCTTTAACGGTTAGGAGATGGAGGATAAATCTTTAAATATCATATGTATGTATGTTACCTTTAGTCGTATTCCTTCAAATTATTTAGGTAAGCTGATGATCGAAGGTACAACTCCTCAACGGTTAGGAGTTGGAGGATAATTCTTTCAATTTCATACGTATCTATAGACCTTTAGTCGTATACTTTCAAGTTATTTAGGTTAGCTGATAATAGAAGGTTAAACTCTTTGACAGTTAGGGATAAGAGGATGATTTTAATATTACACGCACGTATAGACCTTAATTTGTATTCTTTCAGTTATTCATATGGATCGTTTTATTGAGTAGACATCCACTAAGGAAGGTATTTTGGAATTTCTACCCCTAAGGGGGTGAAATACGGGTTGAAAGTGTGGACGAAAGTCCGTCATTTTTAAGTTAGAAACATGAAACTTTAACTTTGGGCTACTGATTAAAAATGAGTAGATACGTATTTAACCGTTTCTGGATATTATTTAACTTGGTTACGCGCGACGCGACGTAATATGACCCCTGCCCATGGTAATACCACGGCCTCACAGAAAACCGATGTGAAAAAGTGCTTGCGCTGTGTTTCACCGAGTGAGTGAGGATACCGGAGGCTCATACCCCAACCTCTCCCCCCATCCCACTCCACTATGCCCCAAAGGCCGGTAACGCATTTGTCAAATTATTTTAAAAAATAATCAAACTTTACAAAATATACTATAAATCAATATATTTTCTGTAAATAAATGCAAAAAGCCAACAACACGTGGTATTCTCAGGCGGTTACCCATCCAAGTACTAACCACGCCCGATGTGGCTTAACTTCGGTGATCGGACGAGAACCGGTGTATTCAACATGGTATGGACGTTGGCAATCAGCTGGTTATATTTAACGTTGAGTATCCAGCACTATGACATCAACTCAATGTTAAAAGTGTCGCTACAACTTTTAGCGAGAAGCGCGATAAGGAATTTCGTTCCAAAAACATTTCTTATGATTGTTTTATTAATAACTAGGTTTCGCCCGCGACTTCGTTCGCATTTAATAAAAAGTATCTTATGTTACTTCTAATACCTCTACAAGAATATGTGTTTCATGATGATCAGATTGATCAGCTAAGTAGTTTTCGCCGGAAAGCGTAACAAACGAACTTACGTTCGCATTTTTAACATTAGGATTATTTATAAGACACAAACCGAAAGAAAATCCTTAATTACACCTTTTTGTCATCTACAGTTGATAAATTAATATGTGCAAGCAATTCTCGACATTATCAACTCGTAATTATCAAATTTTTTATTTGCATACATTCACGATCAACAACATTTATAAACGCCAAAAACTGTTTTTAGACATGTGTCTTATGGCCGGGAATTGCAACTGCAACAGTATTTTATTAATTCATCAATTTTTATTTTGTTTTTTGAATCCATTAAAAAAATAAAATGTCAGTCCTTAGTTCCTAACAATAAAATAAAATATTACATAAATTATGTAGGTACTAATATAATTAATTATTTAAAAAACGACATCTAGTGGTACATTTCGCAATAATACAATGACAATAATCTTGACAGTTGACTGTTGGGTTCGTATTGGTGTTGGGGGTCAGAAAATATCGTTGTAATTCACGATTTGATGCACTTAGTGACATCTAGGGAACATTAAGCTTACTATAAATCCGCGTACAGGTCTCGCCTAGTAGAGTGTTGGTCTAGTATATATTTCGTCAGTGGCAAAACATTTAATCGACACCGGCCACTCCTTGAGCGGCAACAATAAATATAACATTCTGCATGTTTGCGATAAGGGTGTCCGGATGAGTGTGTTGGAACAGTTAGAAATATCAAAATATAACAATAATAATGCATATACACTGTTGAATGACCAAACAAACTTAATTCCATCACCACTTCTAAGTATGATTGCGGGTAGTTCGGCACAGATGTCGTTGTGACATTGTATCGATCGTGATTATAGCGTCATCGAAACGGTATATAAAGGGCCGTCAGCGGTGCGCTAGCGCGCATTCGAGCTCAAACGCTCGACGAGTCAACATCTTCTGAGGATGCCCCGTGGAGGGGCGAAACACGTGTCGAGTATAGGTTTGGTTGCATGGCATGCTAATTATTTCTCACTTGTTTTGTATGTGTACATATGCATGACGGTGGGATTTGTGCCCTGCTTTCAGACCTGGATATTTGTCTCGCGGAATTAAAGCTAAATATATTTCATAGCATTTAATACCTATTTATTGTTATGACTGTGTTATAATGATGTCTATAGTCAGACGTCAGATGGTGTACAAAACTGGGTTTTATTGTTAGTTCCCGTTTAATCTTACTTTCATTTGATACGTCTCCAAATCAGGGCTTAGTTAATTGACTCCATCGTTTCACACGTGTGATAGCAAAACAATGAAATTTAATAAAGATCAAATTACAATCTTTCATAACAAAAATTATATCTTTATTACAGCGCTGGGGGCAATTTCGTGTAATTAATATCAAAGTAACAACAATGAAAATTTATGTTATATAAATTACGATGTTAGTTTCTTATAACAAAATTCAGTTTAGCATGAAATTCACTTGGAGGTGGGAATATGCACGGGAGGCGCAGCGAAAATCCAATTTGGGTGTGCAATAAAAGAAAGAGCTGCAGAGAAAATTCGCGTCGTTTATACTGGGATACCGCATTATTTCCTGGATGAAAAATTTGAACTATGTAGCCACCAGGTGGTTCGATGTAAGTTTTGGTTCAATAAAATAGAGCGACTGGAAACTTATTGAAATGAGTTACTATAGAATGGTTGTGTTAATAATCTCGTCGCTTAGAATGATTCTAAAGTTTTTTATATTATTTTAATAATACCGTTTTATTCGGAACAAAGAGCATTGTAGTTTCCGAGGTTTTTCAAAATACAGGGAGCCAACGAGCAGATGGTTGGTGACTTAAAATAATTGTCCCTCGTCTGAGATTTAACACTAGGCAACAAAAAAAAACTTTATTTTTTCCCTGAGATCTGATTGTGTGATTCTGAACCGCCATGCTATAGAAAACTTAGAACAGGAAATAAAATATCTCAGTCACGTACAGCTTTAAAGAGAAATTTATTTTTAATTTAAACAACTTTTCTTAATTATTTTAAAGTAAATGTGTTATTTGGACATAAGTAATAAACTAGTTTTTGTTCTTTTGGCCTGTCTATTATAAGAAGAGGTTGGTGTCTCTCTAATCAAAAACTAAAAGTAGTCTGCAAGCATTGCAGTGGTCCATTTTCCTCGATAACGCTTTTCTATTGAAGCAATATCTTGGTGGAAGCGCTCACCGTGCTCATCGCTCACTGCACCTAGATTTTCTTTAAAAAAATCTAGATGCGAGTGCAGAAAGTGCGTCTTTAATGACATATTGCAACCCAATTCTTTATAGGCATCTAACATTTGATTTATAAGGCTTTCATACTGAGGCGATCGTTTATTTCCCAAAAAGTCGCAGACATTGGGTTGCAGTAGATTCCATTGCTTTAATCTTGAACCTAATAGTTCAGATTTTTCCTTTGGCAATTCTAAGTCTCTAACCAGGTCGTTGAGCTCAGATTGGCTTGTCAAATGTGGTGATTTAGATGTACTTGCCACTTGGAAGTCCTCACCTTCATCATCAGAATCTGAAGTAGTACTTGAGTGTTCGACGTGACTTGGTGGCTTGGGTACTGCAAGATTTTTCGAATGTGGTATTGGTTTTGTTACGGAAGACACCTCTGCGTAATTGACTGAATGCTTAGATTTCTTAGAAAAACCTTTGACATCCGTTAGACAAAAATAACAGTCACTCACATGATCCTTAGGTTCTCGCCAAATCATAGGTTGACCAAAAGGCATCTTTGTGGGTTTCCCATTGAACCAGTTCGTCAAATTCTTGTGGCATGAGTAACAACACATATGTGGTAACCAATATTTGTCTTGGTTATGAATGTCCAAATATGCACGGTAACACTTAGTAATCGAAGGCGTTATACGTTTTTTAACTCTTTGGAGAATATAAACCGCAAATAAAACAAAATAAATCCGGAGAATTAACACAAAAGCGAGGCATGGTGAAAGAACTAAATGTGTACTGACACTACAAAATACTATTTTGATCGTATGTAAGAAAAATTTAGAACTACCCTCCTATATTGATCAAAAAAAGTGATTTAAAATGAAATTTAGAAATCTCCTATTATATACGTGATTGAAATAAATAATTATTTTTCTGATATTAGATGCCTGATTATCTGTAAAACACGCTATGAATTTTTCCCGGGAAATTTTGTGTGTTGCCTAGTGTTATTGATATTATTTGTGGTTGTGGATAACATCATGCCTCTAATTGAAAATTTATACACATGTGTTTAGAAATCGGTTGATTACTACGAAAAATACGTATCAGTGTACCTCCGAGTACTCTTGAATAAATCTATTAACTATTAATTTAAATTTATTAATAGTATTGAGAATGCCTCTAATTATTATTCTATAATATTATACTTGTTACCCATAGCGTTATAAAATCCACAGAGGGTTATTGTCTACCACACTTTCTTAAATAAAATATTTGCTGAGAAATATCAAGTTTATCTAAGGAAAAATATTTTAATGTTTGGCTCCTGGTTGATTGATTTATTGAACCGAAAGCAACTGATATGTATCTCTCCTGAATCACTTAGTAATTCATTTAAATGTATAAGTATATTTAGTCCCTTAAATATTCAAACGGGTTTTATTGTATTTGTTTCGTAAAAGTAAATGTAGACTTAAGTCTGTTTTATACATTTCATAAATAATAATTTCGAATTCAAAGCAAACGTTGTTTTGTTGAGTAACTAACGGTTTTATAATAATAAATCAGTATCTTAAGATATCTTACATAATGTAATAAGGAAAAAAATGTTTTAATAGTAATGCCAACCTTCCGAAAATTCACGATTTATTAAACAATGTTCTTTTCCTTTCTTGAACTTCATGCATAAATAAGTTGAATTTTTTTCGTTATCATCTTCAAAGCTAGGACAACATTGATCCCCTAGTCAGTGGAATATAGAGCTCTGTGAATAAATAAGGCTCTTTTGCCAGATTTCAACGCGTTATTTTTTCATATCTAAATGAGCGGACCGAGGAAAAAAATATAATTTATTATTCGCAGTCCCGTAGCGAGTTGTAACTACATTACGTGCCGGAAATCGGTCTTTATTTGTTTTGAGTTACCAGGCAGGCCTCCGACCGTACCAGTGTATTATTCATTAATTGCATTGATACCTACCTACATTTAGCTTACTTTACATACTGTAACGTAGGAACAATTAAATATCCAAACATTTACACGACATCCCTAAATAGTATACAAGTACATAGATTATTATGAAATAATTTCCCACACAGTTTTAATGAATACAAAATAAATTTCTCAGGGTATATAGTAATATTGTAATAATTGATTTCACGGTTTCAATGAAAATATTTAAATTAAATCTTTGATAAAGAATACTCCCAAGGGAAAGTGACGTGGAGATTATAATAAATTAATTAGGGGAATTCATAGGATTTTTCTGCTATGCAGCGTATATGACGACTATATTGTTGTTCTGTAAATAAAGATCTGAAAAACAAATAATTGTCTCTTTTTAATTGTCGGCGTGATGTAAACAGATGACCGCGGGTTCAAAGCTCTCGTTTCCGTACGGGGCAGGAGGGATGGAAACAAAAGATGCTCGTTTCCTCGACTGTACTGCGGCGGGGGTGGAGGCCGAACGCGCGGGGAGCACGTGCCGCAGTTCTACAATGGAGGCATTGTTTCTGCCCGGTGACAGGAAAAACTCCGACCTCCGTGTTTCTGTGCATTTTTTATTTCTTTCTTTCTTTAGTCGCTATTTCTCGGTAAGCTTCTTTGACTATGCCGGGTGGAAATCAAACTTGTTTTGAAAGCACTATCTCGAGGGATTTTGTCGGTTGCGGATTGATATCAAAATTTCATTATTCGTACGTCGGAGGATCAAAAAGGAAATGTTATTATTGAAAATCTTTTGACAGATAACTTGAGTGTTTTTGAGGTATACACAATTCGTTCTTTTGGATTTTTTATGACCAGAGACTTTTGTAATTAAATTCTTTTAGGTTGTAAAAATATAAAGTGTACGCTTTGAATAGAATATATTTTGTTTCGGCGATGATTTGTTAATCTTTTGTAATCATTTTTGATGTGTACATATTTTTAAAGACCATTTAATGTAAAGATTATTTAGATGGTACTTCGAGAGTGTAATACCTAATGTCTGAGATTGGCACAGTGTTTCCTAAAAGTGTGCGGTGTCCTACCCCCAAGCAGTGTTGTTCTGAAATACATTGGTTGTCCGTCCGGTGTATCCGCCGGATGAGCGGCCACCCTCCGCTGACCCTTTCCGGTTCGGGCAGCCTCTCACGATTCCTTATTTACCCGTTTTTCCTTATCAACCCGTACCATTCGCAACACATTACCAAGGATCTTGTTGGTAAAATTGAGGCTATTTTATCCTTACTTATACATAGGATGTGTGCGGGATTAGGGTTTGTTTGGAAACTCCATTTCATCTTACCAATTTCGGATTTCACGTATCATTAGAGACTTTCATAAAAGTGCGATTTGAGTCTGTTCCGTTGTCAGACGTTGGCCATTGCTATTTCTGTGGCGGCTGCTGAATATAAAATTGGGTATATTACGCAATCGCTTCATACACGACTGAACTTACTTTGCTTTTGTGAGCTACGTTAGAACTTTTTGGTCGTATATAACTTTATGTCACAATCAATGAGTGATCATTTGACCGTAATTTGTTATATATGCGAGTATTTGTAACTTTATTCGAAAAATATTGGGGTTTACATTCGGTTGAATTGTTGTTGATGCTACATATATTTGATATTGCGTTTTATACAGTTTCGATGGTAGGCAGGAACATTTGTAATTGGTAATTTGGGATAAGAATAACCGATAGGACGACTTTGTCCTAGTCGTCCTATCGGTTATTCATATCCCAGTTAGGGTAAGAAATACTGCAAGGGGACATGGGACTGAAACTGCGAGATGTCAGTAAGTAAAGGAGTCATATACATACATACATACCTTACATTAGTATCTGTGAAACTGGCCACTTCTTGTTATTTGTTTGTATTGAATAAAATATTATTATACTTGCTTATGTTAACATTGAAATTATAGTCCTTAAAATATAGCTTGACCTTTGTGACAATTGTCATTAGTGTCATTTCAGAACTTACTGTATATATTTTTTTCTCATCTAGTCCCAAGCTAAGCAGAGCTTGTGTTATGGGTACTAGGCAACTGATATAAATAAATATATTAATATTTTTTGTTAATACATATATATACATAGAAAACACCCAAACTCCAAAACAAATATTTGCAGATCATACAAACATTTGGTCCGACCTGAGAATCGAACCCGAGACCTCATGCACAGCAATCGTGTACGCTACCACTGCGCCAACGGAGCAGTTGAAATTAAATTCATTGCACTTCGTTTGCGATAAAACTGGCTTGTAAAGAATTAAAAAACAGGTGCGACAAAATTTTTTTTTTTATCAAAGTTACTTCGTCGATTTTATAGCCGTCTGGCAATGTCTGGCATAGAGATCAAGATATATTCTAAGGACTGTAGTGTATTGTTTAAATTTCCCAGTAGGTTTTTTTTATGAGCGTTTAGGTAACTGAATTATAACTTAAAACCATAAACGTTGACGATTAGAACTATAGTCTATTTCGTTATTAATGCTATATTTCTTTCAGCTTCGTTACGCTGTACTGCCGTGATTACATTAAAAGTAGCTATGCATCAAAATGTTTGCGTTCCATCATATTAGGAAGACTGTACGTTTAACTTTAAAATATGTACTTAAAACACTCATAAACCTACTGTTATATGCAAGTTACAGCATATTATCCTCATGTGCGGTCTGGGACCCCTATTTATTTATATTTGATTACATAAAAAAAATCTTATTTTTAACCGACTTCAAAAAAGGAGGAGGTTCTGAATTCGACCGTATATGTGTTTTTTTTTAATGTGTGTTCGCGGATAACTTCGTTGTTTATCAACCGATTTTAATTAATCTATTTTTAATGGGAAGGAGATATCCCAACGGTGGTACTATGATAAGGACACTATCATAGTACCACCGTTGATCCGATGATGGCATCCAAGAGAAATTGACTCGAATCTTGAAGTCGGTTTTTATTTTGTTAAAATTTTACTTGTCATTTAACTCTAACTGACTAGACCTCTTGTAAGTGGAAGACGTTTGACATTAAAGCTATTTTATTTCCGAAATGGTAAAAAATCTTGAAAGATTGGGGTCCACCTTTCAATAGGCCGATAATCAGGGTCGTCTTTTTCAATATACAGTGAGTTATCAAAACACTGTACTGGTGTGAGTTTGACAAGGGTAACGTCAATATGTAAAAATGCCAATTTCCTCCGTTCAGCTATGAAAAAAGTAGGAATGTTATAATTTCTCTTCGACCATGTTACTGCCTTGATTTATTCAGCCCTTTACAAAAGAATTTTTATTATAGTACTTTTTTATCGATTTCAAATAGGTTGGTGATGTTGTAACACGTTTAGTAGTATGATTAATTTCACGTCATCAAACATATTGCATTATGGCCACACTTGGGAAGACATTGTTCTAATACATTCTAGAATTAAAATCACTTGTACTTATTCCACTATTTTATTTTTGTTCACACCTGACCGGTTTCGCCTTATGGCATCATAAAAAAAACAACCTTTGATGATGCCATAAGGCGAAACCGGTCAGGTGTAAACCAAAATAAAATAGTGGAATAAGTACAAGTGATTTTAATTCTAGAATGTACTATAACAAGTCCTTCAAGTGCCGACAATCGAGAGTATAAATTACATTATTGTTCTGTTTGTGATACGTGTAGGTCTGTGATATCTTGTACTGCTGAAGATACCACAAATAGTTCTAACAATACTTTTATTTATAAGTATCAGAAGGCCCTAACACAACTGGTAACATTATAATTTGAGTAAAATATTAACCTTTAAGGGTACAAAGTCAAGGGACGAAGAGTACAACTTCATCATTTACGTGCATTGAAGTCAGTGACACTTCTTTTATATTTTATTTTCAAATTAAAGTTTTTTTTTTTAAATTTTATATATATGTCTGAGACACAAGAATAAACGAGAACATGAATCACAGATACAGCAAATCTGGACTATAGCCAAACACTAATCACTACTAAACGGATACGAATTAACTTAAACACCATCAGCAATCCCCCACGAGGGGATTGGGGCAACGATCACCCCTCCGCGATGCCCTGTGGAATTCGCCACCTAGACCTACCACCACCTAGTAATTCCCCCACTGATAAATATCGCCTCATACACACAATATAAAATACAGAGATACAATAAATCACAAATCAAATAATAGATATGGTCGTCGCGAGATCTGAAGAGAACTGTGTCCTGTTTCCGATCGCGCCGCTTTATATAGACTGTTCCGTAGTGTTCGATAGAGGCAAATGTTTGTATCACTTTTATTATTCGGATACCCTCATTCCGACACGGCCGTCCTGACGTATTACACGTCCTCGTGTTATGTTGAAGGCAGTGCATCATCATCATCGTTATCCGCAGAAAAGAAAGATTTTTGTGTTGTTCGGCCACTCCTGACCAAGGACATTGGGTACATTATTACATTTTATCTTCTGTGGAACAACTTCATTTAGGACATTCTCATAAAATAGGCTTTTCGTTATCAAATCTGAATGCTAATAGACTTCTCGCTACATACTAAATTAATAACACCAGTAAGTAGTATCGCAACAGTCACCTCACCATTTATCGCGTTACACATTTTTGGATTATTATTATTAACAATATCTACATGGCCTCTTATTCTACCAATTTCACTTTTCAATGGCCACCTCGCCTTTCAGTGGCCACCTCGCCTTTCAGTGGCAACCTCGCCTTTCAGTGGCCACCTCGCCTTTCGCAAAACTTAACTAAACTTTAACAACCACCACGCTGATAGGATATCTCATATCTCATTATAGAGACTACTCGCCACACAATTACAACTCAATTTCATTCCATTGCATCAGCATTAATTAACCCTTGATTATCATCATCAACATCAATAGGGACTTTATCTACAGGGATTTTCCTCACTATTATCAATGCCAGACAAATCTACCTCCTCGGGTATATCACTTAAAGGAAACTCTCGTATACGAACGCAAGCGCATTCGTAGATTCTGTTACTAGTTAAAGATTTCAAAGTATAACGATCGCCATCGAGCAACTACAATTTTAAACGGTCCTTTATACTTAGGATTTAACTTTGTCCAATTTCTTTCTTAACTTTGAATCAAAACTAAGTTACTGAGATCAAACTTTACTAATTTACACTTTCCCTATCAAATGTCACATACGTGTACACACAGTATCTCTCTCACTCTGCCATATCTGACCTCACTGTCTATTCTGTCTCAATAAAACAGTACACTACTGAACAGCAAAGAAAACAGTAACATCATTATTAAAATCAAAACAACATAAAATAAGAACTTTAGTAATTGACTACTGCTGCAAATTCTCAAAGCAATCAAAATAAATAGTATCGTAGGTCATCCCTGTGACCACCACAAGTGTAACAGTTAGTTATCCCTTGTGACTCCCACACGTGTATCTGCCAACTACATAGACATGCCAGCTACAATCACCCGCTGCTGCTGAGATAGCTGACACCAAATAGAAGTCCGACCAGTTTTTTTTATCTTTACTGAAAATATCGACATTTCATCACAAAATAAAAAAACGGTAATTATAATTCGAGTCACAACTATCTCAAATTGGTCAAAATAATAATTAAAAAAATGTTAATAGCTACAATCAAAGATGAATCCGCCTCAAACCAAAAATCACATCACAATCATAAATTTAAAATTGAATAAATAAAAAAACCCCTTATGCAGCATCAGGTCGAAGTTATCAATTACACAATTGTCATTTTACGATTATACTGGCACGTTTTGCAGACATTCGGTTATTCTTCCCCACTTTTACCCCCATAACTTTTTAAACGACTCAACCGATTTTCATGAAACATGTCTAAGAACACTCGCACGTAACTCACCTTTCATACAAAAAAACTAAATTGAAATCGCTTCATCCGTTCGCGAGCTACGGTGCCACAGACAGACAGACACGTCAAACTTATAACACCCCTCTTTTTGCGTCGGGGGTTAAAAATAAGAAATAAATTTAAACAATAAACAAACAGCATGTGCAGAACGGGTAACTCAATCCACCTCCATCACAGATATTCTGCTATGATATAATACTACACTATACTTCCGAAATCGTCTACCTTTGTAACGATGTCACCATTAGAAACGATCTTATTATTTAAAAAAATATTCTTTTCGAAAACAGATTCTCATCCTTTTCTTTAAATAATTATGTCGCTTGAAATACAGCAATCGTACACTAAATGAAACAATAACCACACTGAATAAACCTGGATTAAAACTGTACATAGAATTTCGATGCTACAATAAGTGCGGGCATTACCTACCCTCAATAATGTTACTGCACAATATTGTCAATTTTTTAATTAAAATCACTTTTACTTATTCCACTATTTTATTTTTGTTTACACAAAAATCAACAATCAATCAAACAATCGAGAGTATAAATTACACAATATTGTCGTTTGCCTAGAAATTCATCTGACAGAACTTATCTTATTAAAGAGCACTCAGCACAAAATAAAAATAGTACGACTCACCGGATTGTTGGAGTTGTCCGTACATACCGGTTACTTAGTTACCGATGCGTTGCTTTTACTACCGCACGCTGCCGCTGTTGTAGGCCGCACGTCTCATAAACCGTTCGTACGCGAAAAGGCTATACCGACACTTTGACACTATGTGAGCGTTCTCGCTTACAAAAATTTAACAAATGGCACCTCGTACGATTTTAGAGCGGAGGGTAGTTCGATAGCTCGCCGCGACTGACGATCCGTTACACTCTCAAACGTTGTGGGCAAATGAGATTCAGATCCCACTTCTGATGTCGGAGCCACAAGAATAAACGAGAACATGAATGACAGATACAGCCAATCTGGACCAAAGCCAAACACTAATCACTACTAAACGGATACGAATCAACTTAAACACCATCAGCAACCCCCCACGAGGGGATTGGGGCAACGCTCACCCCTCCGCGATGCCCTGTGGAATTCGCCACCTAGGCTAGTAATTCCCCCACTGATAAATATCGCCTCATACACACAATATAAAACACAGAGATACAATAAATCACAAATCAAATTATAGATATGGTCGTCGCGAGATCTGAAGAGAACTGTGTCCTGTTTCCGATCGCGCCGCTTTATATAGACTGTTCCGTAGTGTTCGATAGAGGCAAATGTTTGTATCACTTTTATTATTCGGATACCCTCATTCCGACATATATATATAATTTGACTACTGCTATTATGTAGCATATGATGAGATATCAGGATAAGATGATGTAACATAAATGCAATTAGTTTATAAGAATTGATAAAATCAGAACATAAATTTTGAAAGAAAGTTTATATAAACAACCTCTTTTTCCGAGAAAAGTGATGTTGGAAAATATATTATCAAACTTTGTACAAAAATACTTTTTACACTATTGACTCTTCTGAAAAATAAAAGATACAATTTCAATGATATGTTAGCTTCAAGACGTGTACTATCGTGGCATTTGAGCGGCAATACTCCACTTGGGAGTACGTGGTACAGAGCTGAGACGATATAGAGAGGCCCATTGTTTCAGTATACCTACTACGGAATGCTTATACTTGTAAGTACCACTTTGCCTTCCTTAATAGTGTCGACGAAGTTCAAAGGATATTTGCTGCAATGACGCTGTTCAGCCATCAAGCTGTTAGTACCTGAATAAAACTCGATAAAGTTCTAGATATATAGAAATAACCGCACAGTTGCAAAGATATAAAAAGAAAAGTGAATAGGATAAAGACTCCTTCTGCTCTATAAACGGTAGTATGTTCTTAATATTATTTTTAAATTACTACCTAACACAAAATGAATGCGAACTACATTCTAGATTATTATAATATTGATCTGGCAACACTGATATTAGGAACACTAAACTAAGTTTTAAGGTACTTTTGAATTACAAACTTTTGGAGTCGTGGGAAATTTGTTTTTTTTTTGTGGAACTAATCCCGCCCACCACGATATTAGAGTTTCGTGTATTGGATCAGGCTACGCACAATATACACTTCCACTATACATATGGTCCGGGAGCCAGGTACAAATTCGGTCAATTAATTCCTCTCGAGTGAAACTTCGTAAAATGCATTAGAAATGTATATTATGAATACTCGCAACCGTCAGCTGCTAATGCATTTTACGAATTTTCGATCGGGAGGGACTTGGTCATGAAAATCTGTCACTGGCTCCTGGTCCAATATGATGAACTGCCATGTCACAGAAAGTCGATATAAGGATGGTTTAAGTAATACTAGCCATTAAAATTAATCAAAAAAGAAATAAAAGGTAAAAATTGACTATCAGGTGATGTCTCGAATGTACTTAAATTCTTCAAAGATTTATCGAAATGTAGTAGGTAAAGGTGTTACCTATTTATTTTTTATTCACATGCTTACTGATATAACGGGATGCATTAATATTGATTTTGTCACTAAATACGTACCTACTTCCGATGTTTAAATCTTAGAAATATTTCAGTTTAAATCCTAGAGAAATCTATTAGGGATTTTCAAAGTATTTTTCCACGCCATCGAATGGAAACAGTACGACGACCACAGATTATATACAAAATTATGAAATGATGATATTGTTTACGTAACTTTTTGGCACCAAACCTCAAATCATGGAAGGTATCAGATTTGGATGACACGAGGCTGTGGCGAGCGCAAACTTGTGAACAATGGAAAAATGTAACTGAGTTAGAGCAGCTTTCGATTGGTTCGTTCGGCTAACTCGAAGATTTATGAGTATCAGTCAGAATTGTTTGCCCCGTTTTCGTATTTGCGCAACAGCAGCAATAAATTATATGAAAGGTATAAAGGTATTTTTTCTGTAAAAAAGCTGGTGGATATTGTGTAGTTTATTTAATCAAAGACGAGGGAGGAAAGTTAGGTGAGCGTTATTGTTTTTCTTTCTGACTTTCTCGTTTATTATGTAGTTTTGTGTTGGGCACTGCAGTAAATTGAATTATGACTTTTAAAAATAATCATACTTAATCAAAGTAAAGCAGAAAGAAAATAAGGTAAAACTACGTTCTTTAAACAGAACTTAATATATTTTACAAAGTTATATTCCCGTCGTTATTTGTTTTAAGGAACAAAATAAAAGGAAAGTTCTACTGCGTTTCTTATAACTCGATGAAGGGTGTAAACGCACATTCCATTCCAATTATCTGAACGCAGTCCGACACCTTTCATATAAAGAGCATACATCATAGAGTTTTGACACAGATAAAAGCTAATGAAAAATACGTGCTTAAAAATATATGCTTACAAACCCCAATTTTTTTATTGCTCTTTTCTTTCTTCCAGTGTTAATCTCACAATTAAGACGTGCCTAACGACACTCTTAAGCCAAATACACATAAACGTTTAGATTAAGGACCAGAGGTGCTGTCTGCGACTTATATTTCATATTAATATTTAGTATAGTCAAAATACATTAATACGCAATAAAGCCAAAAATCTCGAGTTTAATGCCGTGTAAGTAGGATAGCATAAGCCAGCCGTCCGAGTTTATCGCTATGTCAATCCACATTACTTTTCCACTAGATTCCACTCTAAATATATCTAACAGGAATGAATGGAACATTTTTCTCACTCGAGTCTAATAACATTCGCAAAGCATCTTTACTCGCGGCTATGAAATGTGTTTAGTGGTTACTATATCCTGGGGGACTGTACTTCCAGCGTCTCCTCATCACTCCACACCCCACACCCATCCTATCGTGATTTCCAATGGATTTCTCATTCGTTTTTTGCCTCTTGTCTTCACTCACGCGGAAGGTTTTATAGGTACTTGTTACACAATTTGTTATATAAATACATTTTCGGATCCTTGAGCTTCGAAATTGGTAAATAATTACTTAAGAAGACGTTTCATATTTGATAGCGTGATTGATCGATTTTACTGCTGCTTTTATTATTAACATTTTGTAATGCTTTTGTTTTTATATTCACAGCACCAGTGGTTGGATAAACATCTCGGGTTTATATTAAAAAAGAGGCATTTTTAATGATATGCAATGCAGATGTAAATAAATTTAATTAAAAAGCTTTTTAAAAACAAGCTTTTACTGGAATGCGTCGAGACGAATCAAACGTGTCCAAACTCGATGATGTTGCGACGTTTCTTTGCAGAGTTCCTATGGCCACCTTCCAGCTCCAGCATCAGATCAGCTCCATGTTATTATAATATTGTATGGTCACGCTGCATACATATGCTTGCAAAATCGGTTAAAGATATCTGCTTCAAAATTGAGGTGCAAGATTCAACCCGAACATACAAGCATACATACATACATTGCAAGTTAATAAAAAGCTTGTAAAAAAAGGTTTATGTAGGTGTTTATTGTCTAAATAAAGTTTTGAATCTATTTATGAACACTTATAGATATTATAGATTTTTTGTAATACTGTAATGCTTTCTCCACCATATCTGTATTATTAGTTTGTTGCTGATTAGTTTTTCTTCCCTTTTTTTAAATAAAGGGCCTTTTATAGCATGCCGATGTCATTAAGGTTATGCAATACTAAGAATATAGAAATATTTACTCATTTATTTAAACACTTCATGTTTTACTTTTTTTTATGGAACAGGCGGGCAAACGAGCATACGTATCGCCTGATGATAAGCAATTACCGCCGCCCATGGACACCTGCAACACCAGAGGCGTCACAAATGCGTTGCCGGCCTTTGGGGGGTTGGGGGGAGGAGGTAGGAGGAGGGGGGTTGAGGTATGGGCCTCCGGTATCCTCACTCACTCGATGAAACACAGAGCAAGCACTATTTCACACCAGTTTTCTGTGAGGCCGTGGTATCACTCCAGTCGAGCCGGCCCATTCATGCCGAAGCGTGGCTCTTCCACGGTATAAAAATTACTCTATGTTCTTAACGATTTCTCACTAAATGAGACAGTGCTTTTTTTAACCGACATGCAGAAACATATTCCTGACAAGTAAAATGTTAACAGAAAAAGAAACCGACTTTAATAATAACCAAATTGAAATGGTACCACAAGGAAAGCACCAGCTTTCATTAAAAAAATAATCATCAAAATCGGTTCATTTATTCGAATTTCTAAGGTAACAAAAATTATAAAACAAGTACAAATTATTAAAAATTAAAAACCCGACTGCGTCAATATTTAACAATAAAAACATATAAGTTTTATATATATTCGTAATCACCGTAAAAAAATCTTTATTTTGATACCACACTCGATGTATTTTGAAAACATATTTTTTTTTATAATACTTTTTGGCGCCAAAAATCCTTTTATTTTTTTTAATTTTGATGTACCCAGTGTCACTCTCACGACTAAGACGAATCTATTGACACCACTCACATAAAAATGCGACAAGCCGTTTAGGCTCTAGGGCGTGCGAAAGAAATATACATACATACATACACTTGAAAAACATAACCCTCCTTTCGCAGTCAGGTAAAAACAGTCGAATTGAAAACCTCCTCCTTTTTGAAGTCGTTTAAAAATCATTTACCCCCTTCGCACACGGGTCGTAAGCGTAGTCGTATCGTAAGCGTATCGTTACGAAGCTACGGGTACACGACCTGCAGTGTTGCACAAACGAATCGTCGCGTAGGCGTATCGTTTTGTAAGATCTCAGCTGAAATCACGAGTTCTACCAAACTGAGGACTGAGACTGAAAACTGAGAACATGCCGCGGACATGACTGTATATATACAACAAATAATAGTTCCAGAATATAAAGCAAATCTTCACGTTTATAGAACTTCATTATCAATTCAGCTTTTCGGTTTTATGGCAAATTAATTTCTGAAAGCCAGTAATTGTCTGTCGTGGCAGTCGCAGCATTGTGTGTATTTTTTTCAATAAGTAAATAATTTTCAATAAATCAGTTTATCTTTGACGATATTTCTGTCCAAGCTTTATCTGTTACATCTTTCCTTGATTATACATATTTACTTAATAAATAATTATACAGACAAGAACGTTTCAACGAGTTTCACGAATTTAATCACTATTTCAGTCTTATTGAAAATTAAAAATCATTAGAAGTTAAAAAAACATTAAATTTGAAAGAAATTAATGAACAGTAATTTTTTTACGCTTGCTTTTTTACGCCAGTACGCTACAACTATCGTAATGTCATTCGCATCTCCTACGATTCGCTGCAGCAACGCTTCGTGTGCGGACTTGTATTAAAATGTACACATGCTCGTATTGCTCTCGTCGTACGCGTGGATTACGATACGCTTACGCTACGACGCCGTGTGCGAAGGGCCTAAATGTGCAATGTTTGCAATTTCAACTACAAGAGAGGAATTAAATAATAAAATGAACGCAACTTGGGATTACGTTTTTCAATACTCAATACTTTATTGCATCACATAGGTTTAACAAGGTCTTACAGTAATATCAAATTGTTGCACGATGTACCCTGTCGAGCACAGCAAAATTACAAATAAGAGAGGACACAAACTTAAAACTAATACAATTCAAATCAATAATACAATCTTCTTATATATAAAAATCTACTGCCGCTCGCCCGTCTCGCTAAAACTCCAGAACGGCTGGGCCGATTTAGCCGATCTTAACCTTGAAATGCCTGACGCAGTCCAGGGAAAGGTCCAAACGGTGAAAAATCAAAACAACCCGAAAACCCAAGAAAGTTGCGGGCACAGCCAGTTAATTATATATGTATGTATTTAATATTAAATATATGTATGTTTGTGTATGAACATTAATCCATATGTCACATTTAAAACTTATTACTGCCAATGCCAAAAAACAAATTTAATCACTTTACAAAAAAATTAAAGAAGTTTCTAATTTCTAAGTGTTACTATACGTATTCACTTTAATTGGTCATTTAGGTACTCATGAATACTATAGTAACACTTAGAAATTAGAAACTTCTTTAATTTTTTTGTAAAGTGATTAAATTTGTTTTCATTTTTTTTTCTGGCGGCAATCTATTGTATACTTTGATGGACATGACGTAGGTGCTGGAGGAGTGAATTTTTAGTTTTGAACTTGGTAGATTTAGTCTTGATTAATGTCGTAATGTGTATCTTTGTTGTTTTTCTTCTCTGGTTGTATATAAATATTGATGTTTTTTTACAAATTTGCATATTTCTAATAAATAGATGCTAGGGAGAGTGAGTATTTCGTGTTCCCGAAAGTAAGGTTTGCAGCTATAAGTGTCGTCAATGTTGGCTAGGATTCTAATAAGTTTCTTTTGCATTGTGAACAGTGTTGTCGCATCCTTGCTTTCACTCCATAGTATTATGCCGTAGCTGAGCTACGCATAAGCATAGGCATAATATGTGGCGAGGGCAGTCTTAAAATTTGTGTTTTTTTTGTTTCACGGATACGGGCATATATAAATTTTGATAGTTTTGACTTTATTTTAGCGATATGAGATATCCAGTTGATGTTTGTGTCTATTGTCTATCTTTTTATATCAGTTCACCTACTAATATTTATTACTTAGTAAATATCGTTTAGCTTAATAAAACGTTGTATAAATAACCACAATTTTTTACAAGAAAAAACTGACTTCAAGAAGTGGACCAAATTAAAATGGGCTCACACGGGAAGCACCAGCTTTCAAATAAAAAAAATAAGCATCGAAATCAGTTGGCGTGATATTGAGTTATTCGTCAATTTGTCGCGCACATACTTATTGCAAATCGAAGACTTATATTGTTTTTTCATGCATGACATGTCAGAACTAGACCAAATTGAAATGGGACCACACGTTCATCCAGTCCAAAGTTATGAGGTAATAAACATAAAAAAACATACAGTCGAATTGATAACCTCCTCCTTTTTTAAGTCGGTTAAAAATTATAGATTTTCCCTATGAGATGGGTATAAAATAGTAAAGTGATGCTAGATTCTCTGCAGTGTCATCTCTTGCGTGCTATAAAAACTGATAGAAAAATCTGCTTATCAAGTAAGGGATCAAGAATGAATATATAAAGGAAATGAAAATCATAGACGTGCTACTCTAGAAAACTTATTTAACCTAAAAATTCGTTTGAATTTTACAGGCGACAATTTTACCTCTGACGTTTAACGCTTATTAATTGACTGTTTTATTTATTTTAAACCTGTGGTTTTTTACCCGACTGCGAAAGGAGGGTTGTGTTTTTCGAGTGTATGTATGTATATTTCTTTGGCACGCCCTAGAGCCTTAACGACTTGTCGTATTTTTATGTGAGTGGTGTCAATAGATTCGTCTTAGTCGTGAGAGTGACACTGGGTACATCAAAATAAAAAAATAAGGATTTTTGGCGCCAAAAACGCATATAAAAAAAAGTTTTCAAAATACATCGAGTGTGGTATCAAAATAAAGAATTTTATACGGTGATTACGATTATATATAAAACTTATATGTTTTATTGTTTAATATTGAAGCAGTCGGGTTTTTTATTATTTTTAATAATTTCTACTTGTTTAATGTTACTGACACTTTAAATTACTTTTATTATTAACTCTACAATGGAAATTCCAAATATGCACGTCATTTAGAACAAAAAAACTCAGTTCCTGTAATGGAAAACTTCGCATTTCATGGTATAGCAGAGCAGTTGTTTTACCTGATGGTAACTGAGAACTGCTGCCTATGGAGTAATTCTAATAAACATTCGAAAGCGCAAGATTAGTTAGGAGTGTCGATATTCAGCTCTTTCACCGATGAATCCCTTTAAGTTCATAATAACTAATTAATATAATTATCAAAATATTTATGTAAATATTAAAACAAATTAAACATTGTTTCATTATGTGTCGTAAGCACTGCAGATGGCTTTCATTACCACAAAGCGTATACCATTTATCGAGACCAACATTAAAAATTTAATTTCACCAACCATTTCATCTAAAAACTTTCAATATAAAGCGCTATTTCTACTGAACAACATTTTTAGTAGGTATACAATGGGATAACGGTTTGGTTTAAACTAAATTATAAGCGGTTGTGGGCTCAAAGTGAAGCTTAGAATGGTATCGCTAAGGGTTTAGATTGTACGCTCAATTCGCGGTTTAAATCTCCTACTAATGAGGCACTTTGTAAGACGAGCTCAAACGATTTTCAACAAAACACACTCTAAAAGGTGTGAGTTTAAAACGAAAACGTTTTGGACGCTATTTTTGTGACATTATTTCTACTACTTTGAATGCTTTTAATTAAAATGGACACTAATGTGGAAGTCGTCACAAATTTATATACATGTGTATGGGGCACAACTGTGTCTTTTTGACCGACTTCAAAAAAAGAGGAGGTTATCAATTCGACTGTGTTTTTTTTATGTATGGCCCGCCAAAATGACTCTACTCTGCCTGATGGAAAGCATAAGCAGAATCCAAGAGTGGTGGCCACCATACTCATTGCGAAAGCAGACAATGCAGCATGGCGACCCACACCATGGCGGCGATGCTTCTGTATCTTTTAGTCTAGTCAACAAGTATGGAACTTGTTGACTAGACTATTTGGGCCTCCGGTCTCGCACTCACCAACGAAACACGACAGCACGAACGCTGTCATTTTACCCTGATTTTCTGTGCGAGGGTAGTACCGCCCCGGTCGAGCCGGCCCGTTCATGCTGAAATCAGCGTGGCTCTACTACCTTCTAACCTTTTTATGTTTGTAACCCCATAACTTTCGAATGGGTAAACCGATTTTGATGTTTGTTTTTTTATTTGAAAGCTGGTGCTCCCCGTGTGGTCTCTTTTGTGATTATTAATGATTAGAATTTGACCCTACATAATATTTTAAGCTGTTTTAGATAAAACTAGCTGCGTCCCTGGTGTTACTCTAGGTTGTTGTAGTACCTTTACAACAACTTGACTGAAACCGCGTAGCTAGTCTAAAATGAATATAGCCTAAGTCACTTCTTATATCATAAGCTATCTACCAGAGAAAGTCCAGTAAACATCGTTACAGCAAAAGTAATTTAATAATAAGGTGAATAAACATACAACATATCAAAAATTAACCATTTTTTTAACACTCTATGCCAAAAACTAAGGAGAGCTTGTATTATGGATATTTGATAGCTGATATAAATACATTATATACTTTTTTTTTGTAAATACATATATAATTTATATAGAAAACACCCAAACTCCGAAACAAATACACACATCAAAAGTGTCTAGGGATCAACATATGTGTCTAGGGATCAACATATATTTTTGCAATAACTTTTCTCCTGATTGATATTAATTAAAATTTTCTTTAAGGATTCATCAAATAAAGTGTTTTCGTTTGTCACAGTAACGATAAACCAAGTCACCTTTGCATTAATAAAGAAATTTGGCATTTTCCTAATAAAGGGATTTTTGACATTTGAACCACTAACATTAAAGTTCGAAAAAAAGACTGAAATAACAGTTTTCTTTAAAATTTTATTAGGTAACTTAAACAATTAATAATCCGTGTTTCTACCGCGAACACTAACAACACAAGAACATCGGTTTGGCATACTCAAAATGAGTTCATCCAAACACGCTGTGGAATGGCCGCCCATGTTCGTTGCAACAACAAAAAAGGTCTTCTTGCGACTGGATACCCTCCATATTCGGCAGAGCTCTTCTCTGTAGCATATCCCATGCATGCTCAATCGGGTTCAAGTCTGGCGACTGAGCAGGCCAGGGCCAAAGCCACATCTCAATCTCAAGAAATCCGCATAAAAATGCTTGATCCCTAGACACTTTTGATGTGTGTATTTGCAGATCCCACCATCCATGGTCCGACCCGGGAATTGAACCCGAGATTTCATGTAGCAGTCGCGTACGTACCTCTGTGCCAACGAGGCAGTCAAACAGTTTAACAGCTGTGGTTATTTGTTTCAGTATTAAGCTTCTTAAAGGACCAAAATGTATAGGTGTAATTTTCTCCGTTCCCTAAATTACATATAAAACATTATTGAATACACAATACCTTTCAGAAGTTGTTGAACTGATCTAGAATGTACATTAATTTAAAATTGCTGACCCAATTTTGCTCAGGTTGAGACTTGTTAATTAGTCTGCTCATAACGTATTTTAATTGACTATCATACGCAAAGTCAAATTTCCAGGAAAATTCCAATTTCTTTCATCTTAACTCTCTTTGGAAAATATATTCATTTATTAATACAATACTTAATCTGAATATTAATGTAATAATTAAAGTATGTACATAAAGTACAACATTGTTACTTACTCACTTCTATGTCTTAGTAAAATATTTATCGATATAAAAGTGTACAATCAATACATGAAGTACTGTCAAATTAAGTTAGAAAATAACAATATAATGCAGTGATATTACATACAAATATAAGTGATACTGTATTTTTTTTCATATTTAAAAAAATACGGTTAGTCAGTTAGTTAAAGTCAGACCAAATATGGTTGATCCGGTTCGAGAAGGACCATAAACTAATGGATTTGCGGAAATAGATAAAATAACAAAAAGTTAATGCGGTTGCTATTAGTTGCTATTGGTTGCTAATAGTACAAAATAAAATGTATGCGGTAGAAAGAATAAGAAAAAATGGACTATATCTGCGGGTTTAAAAATATGACTGATGAACGTGAAATAAAGAAGATGAACTGCCTTAAGTGAAATAAGAGTAAGGAAAAAGACAGTTTTTATACTCTTTGCGCTGTAGCATGGTGCGTGGTGGTTTAATTTAATTTAATTTACTACAGTTTATGGTTTAATTTAATTTACTACAGTTATTAATAATTTAATATATTGCGAACGTGGTACAGCTGAAAGCTAAGTCATTTGTAAATCGCGGCAACTTTCAAGGGTGTAACGAAATGTTACTGAACCATGCCACACAATATGCTACAGCGCAAAGAGTATAGTATATAGGACTGTACTCCTGCCAGCCTGCCAAAGTGACTCTACTCTGCCTGATGAAAAGCAGGACCAGAATCCAAGAGTAGTGTTCACCATACTTATTGCGAATGGAGGCAATACAACTATGCAGCGTATTATATATTTGTAGAAGATAGTATTTTCTTTAGGCGATACAAAGAATTGTTATCACAACGCACACAAATCGCGACTACATTTGAAAACGAAGGAAAGAAAACTGTTTAGACTATAACTAAAATTTAAATAACACTCTACGCGAGCACTTAATGGAGTAATCATACCCCAAAAATGCCTTACATGATTTTGGAAAAGAGCGGATACTCTTACACTGCTGAACCGATATTAACCAACAAAAAGTTAAGAACCACCGCAAGGAAATTGGCTTTCAAATAAAAAAAAACCGCACTGAAATCGGTCCATCCATTTGAGAGCTACGATGCCACAGACACACACACACACACACAGACAGATAGACATCGACGTGAAACGTACAACACCCCTCTTTTTGCGTCGGGGGTTAAAATAATACATTCAGCTTCCAGAGTTTATCTCACTTGTCAGAAAATCATACAGTGAATTTCCCATAGAAGATAACAATAAGCGGATGAAATCTCAGGAATCGATTTCCGCCGGAAATGCAGAGAGTAGCTGAAGATATTGCTTGTGAGTCGACACAGAGTTCATTTGAATGTTACGTGAACTCTCGTCAATTAAGGTCTCATTGCTTCCCTCCGGACCTCGGTAGCGAGTGGACGTGTATATCTTGATCATTTGTTTTATTAAAATATAAACGTATTTTAAATAAATTAAAAGTTAATACAGCTAGTGAAGTACCAGGCGTTCATAACGTGGCAGCAGATCGCACAGTCGGTGTGTGAGGAGGACAGCAACAAGCGAGACGGACATAACAGATAAGTCACCCTCATATTATTTGACATATCAGCTGTCACTCATCAACATCGAGACGTCAACATCATCTGACGTCACCTGCACAATTGATCAGTCTACGTCACCTGTCATCGAGCAGCGAGTCAACTTCCGGGTGGTGTTGCCATAATAATTATAATCGATAACTACTAAACCACAGGACTGTGATTCGCTAGACACTTTTCGTTTGGAAGTTTTTCACAACATAGAAATATAAATTAGCAAAATAGCTGGTAAATATTTTCGTATAGTCCAGGGACTTAATAGTAGTTTGGTTTCGCTATGCCTCTCAAGAGAACGCCTCCCTCTTCCCCCGCTCCGCTGACACCGACAGAAGTACCAGTGGAGGCATCTATGCGTGAGAATACGCAACGTTCTGAAATATTGCCTACTACATTCACAACTAAGAACATCTCACCATTACATCAATCTGAGTCGTCGCCTGACCTAAACTTGCTTTCTGGAAATATCACAGAACGTAAAAAACGTAAATTTGATGGTGCCGGCTCGGACGTTTCCGACTTGCTGAAAGAAATGTTTTCTACCTTTTCCCATGAACAAAATTTTCGCCTCCAACAGCTACAGTTTAAAATTGACAAACTCACTGAAAAAAACAATGAACTACACAATAGTGTTATATCTATGTCAGACCGCTACGACGAGTTTTTATTAAAGATTTCATCACTGGAAGCCGAACGAAAGGCAGATAAAAAAATTATAAAACAACTAGAAGATAGATTGGAGTTGGAGGAACGCAATCCAGCGGTTCGGGTATTGAATTTCGCAATATTCCGAAAGGAAACAAAGAAACGAAGGAGGATTTGAGTAGGGTCATTATTGATTTAGGAAAAATTTTAGATGTCAACATTGATCAAACGAGTATAAGAGACATCTACAGAACCAAATCCAGGGATGCCTCTGACCCTATTGTTGTAAACTTTACAACCGTTTTGAATAAAGAGAAACTTTTACGCGCTGTAAAGAAATTTAACAAGCAGAAAACAATGGGAAACAAACTAAACACGATCCACTTAAACCCGCAATTTCAACCTAGACCAATCTATGTTACCGAAACTCTAACTTACAAAACTCACAGACTGTACTATTTGGCTAGAAAATTTCAAAAAAGTCACGGGTACATGTTTTGCTGGACTTCAAACGGTACCATCTATATAAAGAAGAACGAAGACTCCCTGCAATGTCGAATAACCACGGAGGCGGACATAGAGAAACTAAGACTTAGCGTATGACTATTCAATAATGTAAAATCTATATGTACTACTTTGATCAGCTTAATGCATGCCTTAAACTGTATTTTGTCTCTACTTTTAAACTACTACACCAACATCACACAAACATACACAACAACTAAATTCTACGGTACTAAATCAAAATCTAAGTATTTAAAATATTTGCTGCAGGATATATTTGGTTATTTGAGCGAACACTGTAATTACAAAACTAATTTACTCATAACATTAACACAAAAACTACACATTTTCGCTCATACATGCTATCAATACTCGTATTATCATATCAGACACACGCTAGGTCACAGATTCAAATATTTACGTCAACATTACCATAGCTTTTATAGCGGTTCTATTTACCAAAAAAGTTCCCTCTGCGGCGTTTTGATTTGGCTAATCCATGTTTTGGAGATAAAATACTACGTCAAAAATTTATATCAACTTATTAACATTCGATCTTAACCAACAGAACTCTCTTAACGCCGACTTGGATGCTCTGTCTGTGGCAGATTGTGGTATTTGTGACATTGGCGAATGTGCGAAATCTATATATACTGGCAGCACTTCTTTAAATGTCATGACTCAAAACATCAGGAGTATCAAAAAGAATTTTCCCGAACTCATAACTCTACTGTCTAGAACAAAAATTGAATGGGATCTGATCATCCTAACAGAATGCTGGCTACCACGCAATCCTAACATACCTGTAATAAATGGATATCATTTTTCGTACACAAAAAAGGTCAAAACACAAAACGAAGGAGTAATTGTATACTCTAACTCAAACCACAAATATACAATATCTGAACCGTCACTGGAAGATGCAAACTGTCTCTTGATTAAAATTAGCCAGTATACAGTACTACTTGCTATATATCGCCCTCCTGGTATGAGATGTACACAAAAGTTTCTGGAGTCATTAAATTATCTACTGAGTACACTTTCTAGTTTTAAGAATGTTATTCTTACTGGTGATATCAACATAGACATAATGGACTCGTCTACTGACTCCAGAGCTGAAAATTATCTAGCACTATTAGCATCACACGGAATGCTGCCTGCCCATAATATCGCTACTCACACAAAAACCTGTCTCGATCATGCCATCATTAAGACAAGTCTTCCTGCAAAATGTCTGATCGCACAAACTACCATAACTGACCACTATAGCGTAATTCTGAGCCTCAATTTGTTACAAGACAGACGCCAAACAAGTAAATTAACCACACGCATAGACTACGATTCATTGGACACTTTAATGAAAACTTTTAATATAGCACCTATCTACTCCATGGATAAAGCAGATGATGCTACGTCTACCTTACTTAATAGTCTTTCTTCTCTTGTAAATAGGTGTATAACTGTTGCAAAAGTCTCAAGGCGAAAAAGAATTTTCAAACCTTGGATAACACCGGGACTGTTGCGCTGCATGAGGAATCGCGACAAACTGCACTCAAAATGTAAAAAATACCCTAATAATGAAGAAGTTAAACTGACATATACGAGATACCGTAACTTTTGCAATGACCTATTAAAAAAAATAAAAAGAGATTACGAAAAAACAGAATTGTCAAAACACCAGAACAACACAAAGAAGTTATGGGAAACAATAAAAAGCATTACCCACACCACCAAAAAAAATGTTCCAGCAATTGATTTGATTAATACTGTAGATCCAATTTTATCAACTAATAAAATAAACAACTTTTTTGCAAACGTGGGAGCTAACTTGGCGCAATCAGCGAATTCACACTACAACTATTACAAATCTGATAAAAAGTCAACTTCATACTCTTTTGGATTATTACCTACAGACACATCCGAAATTCAATACATCATCACTACTCTTAGGGCTGACTGCGCAGTTGGGCGGGACGGCATCCCAAGTTGTCTCATAAAAAAGTATTCCAACATTCTTTCTGAACCTATAGCTTACATCTGCAATGTATCTCTTTCTTCTGGGGTTTTTCCTGCGGAGTTTAAAAAGTCACTTATACACCCGATCCACAAGAGTGGTGACAGGAGCTGTGTTAACAACTATCGTCCGATCTCCATTCTACCTACGATATCAAAAATTTTGGAAAAGATAGTTAATCAACAACTGAATAAATACCTTGAGTCCAAAAACCTGCTATCCACAAATCAATTCGGCTTTCGTACTGGTAGATCAACTAGCGATGCAGTACATGAACTCACTGATACCATAGTCACCAAACTTGACAATAAAAAGAAAGTTCTTGGTATATTTCTAGATATTGCTAAGGCATTTGACACGGTTTCGGCGCCTCTCTTGCTGGAAAAGCTAGAAAGTCTGGGTATTCGTGACACACAACTAAAGTTCTTTGAGAGCTACCTTAATAATCGTATCCAATCTGTTAAAGTGGAGAATTGGATTAGTGAGGACTGTGAAGTCACCATCGGAGTGCCGCAGGGAAGTATCCTAGGTCCAACTCTCTTCCTAATCTTCATTAACGACCTTTGTCAATTGACGCTGGAAAATGGTAGAATAATTACCTTTGCAGATGATACAGCTCTCTTGTTCTTCGGAGACACTTGGGAGGAAGTCTATCAACATGCGCAGAACGGATTTACACTCGTTTCCAACTGGCTAAGACAACATCAACTTACACTGAATATTAAAAAGACTAAATACATCACTTTCCACCTGAATCATTCGAACTACAGTCATAACGATTTACACAACATCATAGCCCATTCATGCACCTGTAACACATCATGCACATGTCCAACGTTACAAAGAGTAGATGACATAAAATATCTCGGTGTCGTTATAGATAAACACTTAACATTTAACAAACACATAGAACTATTATCCAATAGAATCAGGAAGCTGATGTACATTTTTAAGAATCTACAACATATAGCCGATGAAAGTGTCATAAAAATGACTTATTTTGCTCTTTGCCAATCTTTGTTGTCGTACTGTATTTCAACGTGGGGTGGGGCTGGAAAAACGCATATGCTAAAATTGGAAAGGGCTCAACGTGCCGTGCTGAAAGTAGCCTATAGTCTTCCATTTTTTCATCCAACCACTGAACTATACGCTCAGGTTGGTGTACTTTCGGTTAGAAAACTATTTATTCAACACATAGTTTTACGCAAACACTCGCTTTTAATTTATGATCCGCACTTAAACTCTCACAAGCGTAATAAATCTAAAGTCTGTAGTAAAAGGTCCTTCAAAACCAATCTGTCCCACCGTTTTTTCTGTTTTCTAGGTGATTTCTTATATAACAAAATTAATTCCATTTTATCTATATATACTATGACGAGATACAAATGCAAGGAAAACTTGACAAAGTGGCTTCTCTCACTTAACTATGAAAGCACAGAGATATTGCTGGAGATCGTAAAATAATGCAGTAAATAGAAACAAACCACACCCAACATATACACACGCACAAACACAGGCAGACTTACAACACAAACACACATACAATCCACATACACACACATACACTTCGCACATACACACATACATTTCGCATAGGTACACACACAAACACAATACACAATAATCTCTAAAATATTTATTGTTCCTTAGTAAAATGATTTATTGTTCTACGCTTTTAATTGTATATTTGCTACGATGAATTAATAAAACATTGTTCTATGTAAACAACTTCTATCCTAAGGGGGGCCTGGTAATCTGTGTGACAGGGACACCTAGTGCGGATACCAGTCTCCCACAAAGGAGTTAACAAACACAAATTCTTATAAGTATTAATGTTAAGGAACCTTTGTGGAAGAAAAAATAAACGTTTTTATTATTATTATTATTATTATCATGGAGGCTTTATATAGGCTCTAACTTAGAGGGTTATTTTTTAGTATGAGTATTACAAAAATTATAAGTTGTTTTGCTCTATTTAAAATACAACTCCCACATCCCACAACTTACCGAGGAAGAGCCACGCTTCGACATGAATGGGCCGGCTTGACCGGAGTGATACCACGGCCTCACAGAAAACCGGTGTGAAATAGTGCTTGCGCTGTGTTTCACCGAGTGAGTGAGGATACCGGAGGCCCATATCCCAATCCCTTACCTCCCCTCCCATCCCCAAAAGGCCGGCAACGCACTTGTGATGCTTCAGGTATTGCAGTTGTACATGGGCAGCGGTAATCGCTTACCATCAGGCGATACGTCTGCTCGTTTGCCCGCCTATTCCATAAAAAAAACATTAGAAATATTTCCTATATCACGACTTTATTTTATTTATTTAAATCTTTATGCACAAATACATGCATCGGCGGACTTAATGCCTAAGGCATTTTCTGCCAGTTGACCGGTTGGGCAATGCAGAGAAAACTATACAAACATACATTACCCGGACACAAAGAATACCTAGACTTAGAACAATCCAAGTTTTATTCCATGTGAAATTTGAACCCTCAACACCTTAGCACAGTAGAATGCGGCGTGGCGCTAGCTTAATCCACTAAGCCAACCGTGTAGTAAAAAATGAATGCAACATGAATAAATGGTTCTATACGGACAAATGGAAAGATTGGCGGTAAGTGACCACCGCCGCTCATGAACGCCTGTAAATAAGATTCGATTAGAATTTGTATTATATAACTCTAAAATTAACATTTTCTCTTATTTAGACTTTTGAGGTATGCTAATGCATGGCGGAGTAGACAAATTACCTTAACTATATACATGTTTGTACGGTACTCGGATTTTGCCGATAATTTTACTTTTTGTGATAAAGTCATTCTTTATACATAAGCCAGTCACATGTTTAACTGCCAATGTATAATTATGTATAATAGTTTTCCAGCCATTATACTTTTACGCTTCTTTTATCATTATCGCAATTCTTATCGATCATTCTACTAATATTATAAACGCGAAAGTTTGTAAGTATGGATGGATGTTTGTTACTCTTTTACGCAAAAATTACTGAACGGATTTGGATGAAACTTTACAGTAATATAGCTTATACATCAGAATAATACATATACTACTATTTGCTGTGATTACCGACATATACGCGGGCAACAACTAGTATTGCTTTCGGTGTAAACAGGTTTTATAAAATAAAATTATGTATTGTTTTGAGATTTTTCCCTGTATTTGTGGTCCATAACGATGTTACTGTATTTTTATAGGGAGTCGAAATTTCAAATTAAAGGTAATAGTTCAAATGGGGTATCATATGAAAGGGCTTGATGTGCACATTGCAAAATATATTTCATTAATTGTTTTACGACGCATTATTTTTTATTTATATCGGTTTGATTTAGTGTTGCGATTACTGAACTATTTATAATTATCCTACCTGCAGAACTCTCGGTGGGCGAGCCCGACTCGCACTTGTCCGGTTTTTTTATAAGTAGTAGGTAGGTAGGTAGTAGAGCCACGCTGATTTCAGCACGAACGGGCCGGCTCGACCGGGGCGGTACTACCCTCGCACAGAAAATCAACGTAAAATGACAGCGTTCGTGCTGTCGTGTTTCGTTGGTGAGTGCGAGACCGGAGGCCCAATTAGTCTAGTCAACAAGTTCCATACTTGTTGACTAGACTAAAAGATGCACAAGCATCACTAGGCCGCCATAGTGTGGGTCGCCATGCTGCATTGTTGTATTCGCAATGAGTATGGTGGCCACCACTCGTGGATTCTGCTTATGCTTTCCATCAGGCAGAGTAGAGTCATTTTGGCGGGCCAAACATAAAAAAAAAAAAAAAAAAAAAAAAAAAAAAAAAAGTATAGTCAGATTTATAAAATAATACTTGAGAGATAGGAAACGTATGGTTATATTAAATATAAGGAATATTTTTATTCGATTTCATTACTTAGGTATCATTGACGGAAACGGGAAGAGCTTTGATTAGTTCATGGTATATGTGTGATATTTATTTGATTGGAATGAGTGATAATAATACTTATACATCTGCTAATATCCCGAGTTAATAAAAATGATTAAAACATATACATACTTAATTGGTATATTTGATTAACTTTTATTGATTTGAGGTCTCGGGTTCAATTCCCGGGTCGGACCAAATGTTTGTATGATCTACAAACATTTGTTTCGGAGTTTGGGTGTTTTCTATGTATAATATGTATGTATTAACAAAAAAAGTAATATATGTATTTGTATCAGTTGTCTAGTATCCATAACACAAGCTCTGCTTAGCTTGGGACTAGATGGCGTTGGTGTTAGATGTCCGAAATATTTATTTATTTGAAACTTGAGTGTGATATTTACCTTTTTAGGGTTCCGTGACTAAGGCAAAAAACGGAACCCTTATAGATTCGTCATGTCTGTCTGTCCATCCGTATGGCACAGCCACTTTTTCCGAAACTATAAGAACTATACTATTGAAACTTGGTAAGTAGATATATTCTGTGAACCGCATTCAGATTTTCATACAAAAATAAAAAAAATACAATAAATTTTGGGAGTCCCCATACTTAGAACTGAAACTCAAAAAAATATTTTTCATCAAACCCATACTTGTTTCCTCAAATCTATGGATAGGTCTTCAAAAATTATAGAGGTCTCTATTATATATTTTTTCTAAACTTTAAACATAAGTTTGCGCGAGAGACACTTCCAAAGTGGTAAAATGTGTCCCCTCCCCCTGCAACTTCCAAAATAAGAGAATGATAAAACTAAAAAAATATATGATGTAAATTACCATGCAAACTTCCACCGAAAATTGGTTTGAACGAGATCTAGTAAGTAGTTTTTTTTAATACGTCATAAATCGTAAACCGCAATTTATCGATCAAAGTTACAACGAACTACAAGAACTTTTATATTATGTTACTTGCTGCTACGGAACCCGTCATGCGCGAGTACGACTTGCACTTGGCCGCATTTTTTCACAAGCTTTAGTCCAGTTAGGATAGGTTAGTTTAATGTTATCTTTCTATCTATATTAATACATTAAGAAAATTGTTCTTAAACTATTTAAACATATTTCACTAATGAAGGAATGCAAAAGTTCGAATACATAAAGTTTATATTGATAGGTGCAGAAAACCACATAATTTTTAAACAATACGCTTATAATTTACAGTTTAAAACTATGTACTTTAATCACAAAATAAGAATTTGAAGTGTGTAGGAATTTACGTTATTGAAATTAAGTGAAATTCATTTATTCATTATTAGGAATTTTTGTTGAATAACTTTTGCTAGCTTTTTCACTGTTTACATAACCGGCCCGAGGTCCGATTACGTTAAGCCGTGAAAACTTAAGAGACAGACAGATATTTATTATTACTAAGAGTTTTTTTGGGTTTCCGAGGGAATCCGGGCTGGTTAAAAGCTGTTGATAGTGATATGATTGATGTTCTAAGGAAAAGCCTATGTCCAGCATTGGACTGTTAACTTCCCACATAAATGTTTCAGTTTGCATTAGATACAATGTATTAGTTTATCAGTTTGCAGTATTATGAGGTTTTATATACCTACACCATTGGGTACTACTAAGTACCCAATGGTGTAGGTATATAAGTATATGTTTTAAATATATTTTTAATCGAATGTCCGTGGACGCGCCGTGTTGACCGACATTTTGTTTACGAGTTTCGGAGGTATGGTTATATTAAATATAAGGAATATTTTTATTCGATTTCATTACTTAGGTATCATTGACGGAAACGGGAAGAGCTTTGATTAGTTCATGGTATATGTGTGATATTTATTTGATTGGAATGAGTGATAATAATACTTATACATCTGCTAATATCCCGAGTTAATAAAAATGGTTAAAACATATACATACTTAATTGGTATATTTGATTAACTTTTATTGATTTGAGGTCTCGGGTTCAATTCCCGGGTCGGACCAAATGTTTGTATGATCTACAAACATTTGTTTCGGAGTTTGGGTGTTTTCTATGTATAATATGTATGTATTAACAAAAAAAGTAATATATGTATTTGTATCAGTTGTCTAGTATCCATAACACAAGCTCTGCTTAGCTTGGGACTAGATGGCGTTGGTGTTAGATGTCCGAAATATTTATTTATTTGAAACTTGAGTGTGATATTTACCTTTTTAGGGTTCCGTGACTAAGGCAAAAAACGGAACCCTTATAGATTCGTCATGTCTGTCTGTCCATCCGTATGGCACAGCCACTTTTTCCGAAACTATAAGAACTATACTATTGAAACTTGGTAAGTAGATATATTCTGTGAACCGCATTCAGATTTTCATACAAAAATAAAAAAAATACAATAAATTTTGGGAGTCCCCATACTTAGAACTGAAACTCAAAAAAATATTTTTCATCAAACCCATACTTGTTTCCTCAAATCTATGGATAGGTCTTCAAAAATTATAGAGGTCTCTATTATATATTTTTTCTAAACTTTAAACATAAGTTTGCGCGAGAGACACTTCCAAAGTGGTAAAATGTGTCCCCTCCCCCTGCAACTTCCAAAATAAGAGAATGATAAAACTAAAAAAATATATGATGTAAATTACCATGCAAACTTCCACCGAAAATTGGTTTGAACGAGATCTAGTAAGTAGTTTTTTTTAATACGTCATAAATCGTAAACCGCAATTTATCGATCAAAGTTACAACGAACTACAAGAACTTTTATATTATGTTACTTGCTGCTACGGAACCCGTCATGCGCGAGTACGACTTGCACTTGGCCGCATTTTTTCACAAGCTTTAGTCCAGTTAGGATAGGTTAGTTTAATGTTATCTTTCTATCTTTATTAATACATCAAGAAAATTGTTCTTAAACTATTTAAACATATTTCACTAATGAAGGAATGCAAAAGTTCGAATACATAAAGTTTATATTGATAGGTGCAGAAAACCACATAATTTTTAAACAATACGCTTATAATTTACAGTTTAAAACTATGTACTTTCATCACAAAATAAGAATTTGAAGTGTGTAGGAATTTACGTTATTGAAATTAAGTGAAATTCATTTATTCATTATTAGGAATTTTTGTTGAATAACTTTTGCTAGCTTTTTCACTGTTTACATAACCGGCCCGAGGTCCGATTACGTTAAGCCGTGAAAACTTAAGAGACAGACAGATATTTATTATTACTAAGAGTTTTTTTGGGTTTCCGAGGGAATCCGGGCTGGTTAAAAGCTGTTGATAGTGATATGATTGATGTTCTAAGGAAAAGCCTATGTCCAGCATTGGACTGTTAACTTCCCACATAAATGTTTCAGTTTGCATTAGATACAATGTATTAGTTTATCAGTTTGCAGTATTATGAGGTTTTATATACCTACACCATTGGGTACTACTAAGTACCCAATGGTGTAGGTATATAAGTATATGTTTTAAATATATTTTTAATCGAATGTCCGTGGACGCGCCGTGTTGACCGACATTTTGTTTACGAGTTTCGGAGATATTTTCCGTCCAAAATTACTGTGTAGGTGTTGCATAGCATTTAAAGTAATATTATCCACATTCGATTGTGAAATAAATGGTTACAGGACTAGACAATTCCAGAGCTGACGTCAATATGTAATTTAAAAAAATACATAATTTCGAGCTGTGGAAAGTTCGTGACAAAGCGATCGAGTCTAATTTCTATGGTTTAGCATTCTTAACAATGAAATTGTCAAAAAATTTACGTACGCAACATAGTTGTTAATTTTTCCAAATAAATATGCTTTACGCGTTAGGTATAGAATAGATTTTAGTTTTAGTTATTGTACTGGTAATCTTTTAAGTTAGGGCAAAGTAAAGACAATTTAAGGTTCTCTATTTTTATTGTGTAATTACACTCGAGTAGCCCTTCCACTAGGGGTGTAGTGCAGTCAAATGGAATTACAACATAAACAGAGTTTTATAAATGTTAACTATCGGACTCACTCAAACGTTATGAGCTATATATGTGGAAGGAAGCTACAAAGAAGGTTAAAGGAGGGGGGAAAAGCACGTAGTTTGGCTTGTATGTAGTAAGTGCAAGAAACTTAGAAAGGTGGATATAAAACAGTTGCTTTTTTACCGCTACCGAGATGAATAGAAATAAATGTATGTCATTTTTACATACATACATTACTTTAGAACGAGGGCTTCCTCCAAGGGATACATCGCCGGTCTTAGGGAGTCCACGTTCATCCACTGTTAACCATTTTCCGCAAGACGTCAAATCATTAGTGCTAAATATTTGTTAAATATTGTCATAATAACAAAATTTGTGTAATGGAAACAGCAAAATTATTGTCAAACAGCAAAGTTATTGTTGCAAACCCGTTATAGTCTAAACTTCGTGCTTAAATTGTTAGAATGACTCTTATGACGCTATTACAAAGGTTAAAATTGCCCGCATTTCAGTTTAAAAATGCCAAGAATGTTTCATCGTTTTCCCTTATTCATATGTTGGCGTTGCTCCCATGGCTAATGGCTTCTGTGTTTTCGGCTTGTACCTATTTGGCACTATTAGTAGAGAACCGCTTGGTTAATGTCGGTTGTGTGTATTTATTTAGATTTATTGAGGTGGAAGAAAATATGTTTTCCGTTCATTTATTGCATTCAACTGAAAGATTTATAAATCAGGTTACCAAAACTTAAGTGCTTTTCTAGAAAATTATGGAGTGATGCAATGGAACCGACGAGGTGATTTTGAAAACTATTATATTTGCCATTAGCTTCCTGTGGTGGTTCCCGTGTGTTATATGGCCGGCGTGTCGACTATCGACTATTCCCTGTTGTACCGGCCTGAATATAGGTCCCTTATCTGGAAATACTCTCTGGATATTTCATCACGCATGTTGTCAACAGATCCTAAATTAGGCTAGCTTGTACTATGGTTGCAGACTGCTGATGAACTATATTATACACTAGCTGACCCGACAGACTTATTTCTATCAAAAGTTGTTGGCAGTCACAGCTCAATAGAAAAAATAAATAAGTGTTGTTTTTACTATTTTTCTCGCGATTTTTATATTTTTTGTCTCTACAAAAATCTTCCTTGTGCTTTAACGAGAATATTAAAAAGTAAAAGCCGGCTCGACCGCTGAGCTGAAAGAAAATTTGAAATTTTACTACATATCATCATTTCTATAAAATCGCTGTGCTCATTTTTACATCTAACAATAAAAAACTTTACGTAACTGATAGTTTGTTCTGTTACCAAAGTTTCCAATTATGTACTACTACAGAAAAGGCCGAGTTCCTTAACTTCCGACCGGTGTTGGCTTATACAGTATGCAAACAAAGCGCGCAACGTACGTAAAAGTTAAGGCTACGCGCCCGTACTGGGTATTCTCATCTCATGCCTACGTCAATAATTGGAGCGGTTGTTCATGTGTTTTTTTTATTTGTGCAGCGGTGCTCTCGCCTGGGCCGCATTGTTCGTGTGCGCCCTCCTCGCAGCAGCCCAACCCCCCACTGCCACCCAACGCAAAACGGTTCGTATTTTTCATTGTTGCTTTAAAGCCTTATAGGTTTTGCTTTATTTATGCCCTTTATAACTCTTCGTAGAAGATAAATGCTTACAGGCCAATGTTCTGTTTTTGTCACTATTGTGAAATATTTGTTTTAGTTTCTTTATAGTTAGAAGTATCTGTGTTGTAAGAAGAAATAGATCAGCATTTTAAGTGATGTAGTTTTGCCTAATACTTGTATCGTTTTCTGTTTATTGTTGTTTTAAGGTAATGATTATTCGTTAGACTACATAATTATGTTTTTTTGTCTATACCAATCAATTATTACAAGTGACAAAGGATTATATTTACTGTAGATTAAATTATACGTTTTACTCCGGATTGTTTGATCTTTATGTAATTTAAAAGTCTTATCAATAATTTCGTAATCAAACTCGTTATAATATTATTCACCAATAGGTTATTAATTTGATTAGATGAGTAAATAATATGAATTGGTCCAAAACCAATCTCCAGGCATGTTTGGTTTTCCCACAGTTGAACTTGAATAGTTCCCGACTGGCTTTGAATACACAAGCGAGGGCAACATCAGCTGTTACAGTACGGTCACTCTATTTGATAGGTATTACATTTCCTAGAGATCAGTCAGACCTTGGATACAGTTCATTTATTATGCCTATTTATAGAGGTATCGATTTAAAAATCCATGTCTACTAGTAACATTATAAATTCGAAAGTAGCTTAGTTTCGCGTAGTTTAGCATAGGCTCGGCTATACTACTGAACCGATTTGAATGAAATTTACAATGGAGATCATATGATTCTAAAGATGTAGGTTACTATTTATAGTTATATACACGCGGACGGAGCCGTAGGCATAAGCTAGAACTCAAATTAATTTAAGAAATGAGATCTGTCTCTCTGTTTAGCATGGCTAAACCCTTCAACCGATTTCAATTAAATTTGACATGATGTGTGGCAACTTTGATTGTTAAGAAAATAATAGTTAAGTAAAGCTATTTTATACACACATCAAAAGTGCACATCAAAAGTGTCTAGGGATCAACATATGTGTCTAGGGATCAACATATATTTTTGCAATAACTTTTCTCCTGATTGATATTAATTAAAATTTTCTTTAAGGATTCATCAAATAAAGTGTTTTCGTTTGTCACAGTAACGATAAACCAAGTCACCTTTGCATTAATAAAGAAATTTGCCATTTTCCTAATAAAGGGATTTTTTACATTTGAACCACTAACATTAAAGTTCGAAAAAAAGACTGAAATAACAGTTTTCTTTAAAATTTTATTAGGTAACTTAGACAATTAATAATCCGTGTTTCTACCGCGAACACTAACAACACAAGAATCGGTTTGGCATACTCAAAATGAGTTCATCCAAATCACGCTGTGGAATGGCCGCCCATGTTCGTTGCAACTACAAAAAAAGGTCTTCTTGCGACTGGATACCCTCCATATTCGGCAGAGCTCTTCTCTGTAGCATATCCCATGCATGCTCAATCGGGTTCAAGTCTGGCGACTGAGCAGGCCAGGGCCAAAGCCACATCTCAATCTCCAGAAATCCGCATAAAAATGCTTGATCCCTAGACACTTTTGATGTGTGTATGTACAGATAAACCAATACAGCAATTGAAAAGTCACATATGCAAACGTTACAGTAGGTACACGCCACTCAAATGCAGATAATCTCTGCATTGAGCTGCTAACACAGCGATTTACAAAAGCGAAGTATATCTAGAACAGACGTGCGTGTCCGGATTGTCCGGTACTGTCCACCACACGATGCTAGCTACACTGGCTTATCTTGTTTCCGCAAATACAGTAATGTTCCCTCATATGATATCTACAAGCTGTATTTTGCTGAACCAGAACCGTACGTATAAATACATGTAAAAAACATTTGTAAATAAACTTCTTTCGTTTTATGTTTCGAGAGTATTTTCTTTAAGTTGAAAATAAAAATGTCGAGCTTCGGATTAAGAGTGTCGAGCTTCGAATTTCTTATTCAATCTTTTACCGACAGATTTTTTTAGGAGAGATGCTCAACTTTTTCCAGAAGCGAATGTAAAAACTGTTTATTTAAGTTAAGAATTAACCACGTTTCCATTTAAAACCTTTCTTTAATCCAACATCTGTACAAATTTTAAATAACAAGTAACAATGAATATTTAAAAAAATATTTAAAATTATAGGAAAAGATGTCCATTCCAACGCTGCTAGTATAACTCGGCCGAGCTATCTTGGCACGCGTGAACATAGGCTCTGCGAACTTTAGCGCATGTACACTCTAAGTAACCAATAAGCACGAAGTAACCAAAAAGGGATGCCCAATACGCGTGCCTGAGGGTGTTGTTTAATCGATATTTATTAAAATCGATTGAAATTAAGTCATAAAAATATATTTATTTTCAATTTTATAAGGAGGTTTTAAATTTTCTCAAACAGTCGTTACTCAAGTAGATGTTAATAGATAACTGATATTTGAGTAAATCATGTCTATCAACTGAGAAAATAAAATTTTAGTAGTTTTTATTTTATTAAAGTCGAAATCTCGTTTATTGACTACAAAATTCACTAATATTTGTAAATCTATTTAATTTAATATATATAAACAAAAATCAATAACTTCTAAATAAAACTAATCGATTACGATTTTCGATTGAATAAAGCGTCGATTGTGTTTACTTATGGTCAATCTCTAGCCTAACCACCGCCCCCCGTACGTCGCCTTATGCCACCGTTTTGTAGCAAAAAAAAAGTTATTGCGCAACCTTCTGCGCGAAGTTCCCGCATGCCAAGATAGCTCGGCCGAGTTATTGTTATTGACGTAAATTTAAAAATAATACTTAACTACAACAGATTCAATTAGAAAAAATATATCTAATAAATATCAGTGCAGACGAAAATTCCAAGTGAATCCCCCGGGGATCTAAGCAGGCGATCCTAGTGGACGGAACCATGTTATTATATAAATATTTTCTTCAAATTTGAACTTAAATTTTTTCTCCTAAAAGTTTGAAACAACAAATTAGTTAACTAGCACTAAGTTTAAGTCAGCTGCAGGATATTGCCCACGCCTCTCAAACTGGCGTCATGCTACTTAACGTACTTGCTAAATGAGGCTTTTAGGAAATAACGATGCACGTAATAGTCGTAGATGCTGCAGTTTCGTTGCTTTGTTGAAACAGGTAACACATTATGATGAAAAATTCAAAGTAAAATTAGCTAGATATAAATTGTAAAAAAATAAAAGTAACATATATCTATAAATAAACAAACCTAATTATTTTCTAAAAAAGTAATGAAGAACGATTTCAGCGTACCCATATTAAGTGCTCGCCTGATCTCACAGAAATGAGACAGATCCAAAAAGGCGGTGAAATAAAATGATTTATCCTATTTGAAAAAATAACCAAATAAATTGATATATTATACACGAGATAATAATTACGGAGTAAATCTGCCTCGTGCGTTTGTGAATATTGCCACCGGTGGATAAAGTGTGATTAAAGTGGAAGTGGAAATTGTATTTCAATTGCGAGGCCATTAGCGACTACAAATACGAATGTGTTTGAACAGGACGTGGCTTTGGGCACGAGCCCACAAGTGCTACACTCAGTAAAACTGTTACACACACATACACGCATACACACAAACATGACGAGCATTTAGGAATTCAACATTTGCTTTCAGTAAAATTGTGTTTGATAGACGACACTCATGATATAGCAAAATATGCACTCTGTAATGTATTAAAATTGAACCTTTGAGTGATTGACTATAACGTCAGAAGTCACAAGTCTCAAGTTTTTATATGCATTTTTACTGAGATGTAGAGTTTGTGAAGTTAGGGTTGATAGAGTTAGGGCGTGTAGATTCAGAAGCTTGGCTCTACATGAGATCTGATATCTTTTTCATAGGGTAAGCCATATGCAGTCGTTTTGGCAACATTTTACATGAAAATGTTTTAGTGGGATATATTATTATCATACTATCATTACATTTCCTCAATGAAAGTTTAAAGTATAAGGAAATTCAATCTCATTACTTCTTTTATCTTGCTGGTGTGACTATGACAATATGTATTGCCTGGACTGACGGGCATTTATGTATACATAGTTTTAAATTGCAAAATCACATTACATAATTTTCTAACAAACAGTTTAAACAATTAAATTTTATATTTTATACTCATATATTATTTAGCATCGAAAGTCCGTATTAAACTCGAACATTTCACGGTAGGATCTTGAGATGGTCAACAAGATACTTCCGATAATTAGGATTCAAAAAAATAAGGTTCCTTAAAAGAAACAAACAAATGAAAAGGCAAAGTAATTACAAAAGGGAAATTAGAAAATTACTTATATGATTCATTAGCAAGTGTCATATATAGTATGTATACATATTTAAGCAGTTTAAGGGGACACAGCTGTAACTCAGACTTGCCGATACCGGAAAAATCTCTGTCATATACCTAGTATCCACTGATGCAATTCAGATCCTCCTCAACATGAAAATAAAAAATTAAAAATAACACAAATATTTGTGTAACACCAGTTTTGTGGTTACCTTGCAAACAAAACTTACCTATTATGACTCTAATCGAATTGCACTCAGCAAAATCGCCGCGGATTACGTGCTGATGTAACCTAATTCCGACACGCGCCAATATGGTTGAACTATTTTCCCATCCCGGCTTCTGTTCATATTTGCCATAAATTACATATTTTCGGCACCTGTTTTGTAGTAAAGATACATTATTAAGGTGTATCGAGCAAAGGAAATGAGTATTTAGTGTTTAAGGATCATTTTAAACCAATAAAGAGTCAATCTCAGTATTTTTGCAGATTTTTAAAGAAATTTCATTTAGTAAAAATATTGAAATTACGAAATGGGTTCCGAAAGATTGTTTAACTGACATTCAGATAGGTTTGCCTGTGGTTTACCTTAGTTGGATCTAATTTTATATATTAGTTCTAATTAAGACAAAAAAATATGGAACAGCATAAATGTTCATTTATTTTACGAGTGTCAAAAAATATTTTTACCTTTTTAAAGCCTTATATTTTTAAGAGTAATATGCAGTTCTCATTACTTCAAATTTCTGCTTTGAAATACCTTTTCTATTAATTTATTTAATGCAGTGTTATAATTAGACATAGCAGGTATACTTTTCTGCCGTCTTTATAGGTACTTACGTTCTGTTATTAGTGAGTGTCTTAGCGGACATAAAGGAGCCTCAATTGAAACCCAAAATACTTGGAATGTTGTTTAATTACATATAAAATATAAATTACAATTTTTCGTGCTAATAGTGCGAAGGTCGATTTGATTGTGAAACAAGTGGGCAGATGGTAGACAAATAAATTAATAACGCCTATGCGTTTTGGAACGCAACGTGACGCTATACGGATCATCTCCTTTAGCAGGCACTTGGCCTGAACATACTCCCGCCCGTTGAAAGGCCCAGTCTTTCAACAGCTAAGTTCTTCACTGGTAGGTAATGGGCACAGTCTCGTAAGAGGGCGTCGCACTTGACCTCTTGTAGTGCGGATGTCTGCAACTCTTGCAATGTGGTCCGGCCCAGGAAACAAATGTGTGACTCGTCCCAGACGCCAGTTTAATGGAGGAGCGTTATCCTCTTGAAGTAGGACAAGGTCGCCCACATTTAGGTTTGCACGGTTGACGCGCCATTTTGTTCTCTGCTGCAACTCTGAAATGTATTCTCGTTGCCATCTCTGCCAGAAGTCTTGGTGAAGTTTTTCGATGCGAGCATAGCGTCTTAAGTTTCCTTCCTTGCAGTCTTCCAAAGGCGGAGAAGGCACCGCGGTCAGAGGTCTCCCGATAAGAAAATGCCCTGGGGTAAGGGATAGCAGGTCGTCGGGAGATGCGGATAACGGGTATAGGGGGCGACTGTTAAGAATAGCCTCCACTTGCGAAAATAGGGTTGAAATTTCCTCATACGTTAAAGAACTATTTCCCATAACTCGTTTGATGTGAAATTTTGCAGACTTAATCCCGGCTTCAAAAATACCCCCGAAGTGAGGGGCGTAACTGGGTGAGAAAGAGAATTTTATACCTTCCTGATTAGTGAAGTTCAATAAATGGTCTTGGTTCTGTTTTAAAAATGTACCTACCTCTTTAGAGGCAGCTACGAAATTACGGCCATTGTCGCAGAATATTTCCACTGGCTTACCCCGGCGAGAAATAAACCTACGAAGCGTCATAATAAATGCATCCTTTGTAAGGTCACTTACAGCTTCCAAATGAATACATTTATACCGCAAGCAAATGAATAAACAGAGATAACATTTTACCAACCTGCTACCGCGGCCCTTACGATTCAAAATTTGAAAGGGACCAGCAAAATCTAATCCTATAGATAAAAAAGGTAAATCTGGTGTGATTCGTTGCGTTGGTAAATCACCCATTTTTGGACATAGCGTTTTACCACGCATACGTCTGCAGCGCACACAATTGTTGACTGTGCGCCTGGCCAGATGCCTTCCATTAACAGGCCACACAGTTTCTCGTACCACAGCTAACAACAATTGAGGGCCAGCGTGAAGGTGTTTTAAGTGTTCCATTTCAAAATATAATTTGGTGAAGTGATGAGATGCATGAAGTAAAATGGGATGCTTTTTATTATAGTTATAATTTGACCGATTAATTCGCCCACCCACTCTTATTACATTTTGTTTATCCATAAAGGGAGATAAAGCTAAAATTTTTGAATTTGGACTTAACTCTTTATTTTTAGTTAATAACTGATATTCAGTTGGAAATGACTGAGTTTGATCAAGACCACAAAGATCATGAAATGCCTCAGTCAACTCATCCACAGTTAAGCATCCTAAACGCCTATCCTTAGAATTTTTAAATTAAAAATGAACCTTTTAACGAACGCGAAAGTTCTTTGAAGTTTGGTTAATTTCGAATAATTGTTGAAGTTGATTATCGGTTCTGCTATAGAAGTTGTATGCGATTTAATTTCTGGTAACTCAGTACCTTCAATACGACTTTTTGATACGGGCCAGTCAGATTCGTGTTTTGTTAAGTATTCAGGACCTGACCACCATAACCTCATAGAAACCAGCTGGCTGGCGTCTACCCCCCTAGAAATTAAATCGGCTGGATTAGAAGATGTGGGCACGTAGCGCCAGTCTGTTGAATTGGTGATCTCGCGAATTTCACTGATACGATTGGCAACGAATGTCTTAAGGTTGCGAAGATCATTAGCTATCCAGGCTAACACTACGTTTGAATCGCACCAATGTACAAAACGATCTGGTTTGGATCTTAGTGATTCTGCAACAGATTGACATAGTCTAGCTGCTAAGAGTGCAGCACTTAGTTCCAACCGTGGAATTGTAGTGGTCTTAAGGGGCGCAACTTTAGATTTAGCGCACAATAATCTGACTGTGATTTCACCATTGACATTTAAAGATCTCATATATATACATGCACCATAACCTGAGAGAGAAGCGTCACTAAACGAGTTTTAAGTAGACCGGTTCTATGTAATTCTGCAAAATATGTTGAATATTTTGCAGAATTACATAGAACCGGTCTACTTATCTTTAAACTCAGAATGTACGGTAAGTTTTGTTGAAATTTAATCCACTTATTTTTGATCTCTTGAGGGACTGGTTGATCCCAGTCAACCTTTAGTTCCCAAAGTTTCTGTAAAATCATTTTAGTCTGTACTATACAAGGACTTAACAATCCTAAAGGATCAAAAATCTTAAATGAATTCGACATGATTATTCGTTTGGTAATACTATCACTGGAGTTAAAATTCTTAACTTCAAAGTGTAAACAATCATCTGATGGATTCCAACCTAACCCAAGAGTACTAGATGATTCACTTATTGTTAGATTTTCCTTTGTGTTTACATCTGAATCTAGAAAAAGAGTATTCAAGTTGGTTTTATATTTTCTTAAATTGAAGCAGCCGTTTTTTAATGCTTCTGAAACGGACCTTTGAATATAACGCAACTCGTTTTCGTCATTAGACCCTGTGATCATGTCATCAACAAAGAAATCATGCTGTATAATATTTTTAATTAATTCATCACCTTGCTCCTCTCCTAGCTGGCTCAAACATTTTGTACTTAAATAGCTCGCACTTGCAGTTCCGTAAGTGAGAGTATTCAGCTGCATAGTACTGATTGGCTGTGACTCGTCATTTCTCCATAATATGAGCTGTAGCTTACGATCACCAGGGTGCACTTGCACTTGCCGATACATTTTTTCGATGTCACCCGACAAAATGTATCGGTATTGCCTTGCTCTAATTAGGATTGAAAAAAGAGAGTCCTGGACGTTAGGTCCTACCATTAGTATTTGATTTAATGATATGCCAGAGGTAGAGGTAGCTGAGCCGTCAAAAACCACTCTGAGTGATGTTGACTCACTATCCTTAAAAACTGCATGATGACATAAAAAATAACTCAAAGGTGGCTTAGCAATCGGAGACTCGGATAAATGCCCTAAGTCTTCATACTCTTGTATAAATTTAGAATACTCTGATTTCAATGATGGATTTCGCCTAAATTTTCTCTCTAAGTTTAAAAAACGCCGCTTAGCCAAATTATATGAATCACCCAGACAACTTGGATCATCAGTTAGAGGCAGTCTTACATTGAACCTGCCTGTGGGCAATCTAGACATAGACATATTTGCTAAAATGATTTTCACATGCCTTTTCTTGAGGGCTTAAAACCTTTGCTTTGGGAATCTCTTCAAGTTCCCAAAATTTGGTAAGGAGTTCGTCAATAGAATTACGCGAATTTTGTGCAATCGCGCTATGATTGCACTGCACGTAATTTTGAATTAAATGTGTGTTTGAAAAATTTGTTGGGCCAGTGACCATCCAACCCAATTTAGAATTTTGCAATTTAGGCCCATTGGGAGCTAAAGAAATTTGTTGAGAATTTAAGATATCCCAAAATATGTCAGCCCCAATGATCATATCTACAGAGCTTGGCTGGTAGAAATAAGGATCAGCTAGCAACAAATCTTTCGGTAAATTTAGTCCATGTAAATTTATTCGAGACCTAGGTATATCGCCAGTTAACTCCTTTTGTACTAAACATGTCAGTTTAATGCTAAAATCACTAGTTAGGGAATTTAAATGAACATCACAAATCTCAGTGACATAATTTGTACAATTATTTCCAATGCCGATGATCTTTAGAGTATCAATGCGGTTAGATTTTAGACCTAACAGTTCTCTAAGGGAAGATGTTATAAAAGATGACTGACTTCCGCAATCCAACAAGACGCGGATCTTTTGTCTTTGGTCAGTTCTAGGATTACATGCTTCTATCAACGCGGTTGACAAAAGTGCCTGGTTGCAATTTTGACTAGAAAGTGTAACTATTGATGCTGATTTAGTGATGACTGCATTATTTTCTAAGTTAGCTGAGTGAAGCAAGCTATTGTGCCTCCCCTTGCATTCCCGGCACGGCCCCATACGGCATTCATTACTGGGATGCCCTTGCCTAAGACAATTGGAGCACAACTTATAGGTAGCCACATCAGCCAATCTCTCGTTAACAGTTTTGGCCTTGAATACAGGGCATTCATATATTTTATGATTATTATTACAAATAATGCATAGAAAACCCTTTGAACGAGGTTGATTTGTGCTCGTAAATGATTTGGTATAAGAATCTTTAAAATACTTATTATGACGGCTGTTATTAATACTCGGCCTATTGTTTGATTTAGCTTGAAAAAATGGTGCTCGTGACGTAGATGGAATTGGATTATTTTGTTCATTTTGTTTACTGCGATTAAGCGCTTCGATTACGTCAGCACGATTAATTAGGAACTTGTAAAATTGATCTAACGTTGGGATGTCATCATCTAGCGTACTACGATGTTCCTCCCACTTCATTAAGGTCGTGCTATCCAACTTAGATGACAACATGAATATAATAATTAAGTCCCATTTGTCTGTGGGCACAGATAAACTAGATAAGGCACGCAAGTTTTTAGTGACGTGGTCCACTAAAAATCGCAGTGATTTTTCAGTCTCACGGCTGAGAGGTTGAGTATTAAATAGTGACTTAAGGTGGTGATTTATGAGTAATCGTTTATTATTATATCGCTCGCCGAGAAGCCGCCAGGCCTCCGCGTAGTTGGCCGTTGAGACTTCTAAATTAGATATGATGCGAGCAGCTTCTCCTTCCAAATATGAGATGAGATAATGGAATTTATGAATTGGTTTTATACGATTATTATCATGAATCAAGCTTTCAAAAGTATCTCGAAATTGTAGCCAGTGGAAATACGCGCCATCAAATTTTTCTATCTGAATTTGAGGTAATTTAAAACCATGTTCGTGATGATCGAGCAAGCACTGAGTTTCAGTTGCAATTGATTCGCGTCTTTGCTCGTTTTTATTAAAATTTTCAATTAAAGTTTTCGCTTTCGCAATATTAATAATGATATCATTCTCAATTCTTTCTCGCTCATCAATTTCCAACTGCATGTTATCTGCATCTAACAACTCAATGTCATTTTGTAAATCGTCAAACTTAACAGATAAGCCCTCAAATTTAGTAAGCTTAAGACTCAACTCTGCATTTTCAATATTGGTTAACTCAACCTTATAACTGACTTCTGACAAATAATTTTTAAATTTAGTTATTTGACCCTTTATTGAACTTCTCCTTACCTTTTAAGCCTTTAATTTACTTTTAGAATCGACAATATCTAACTGACCACTTGCATCAGTCATTGTAATAAATGTGTAAATAAAATAAACAAGTAATAAAATCTCTCACGTCCCTCACTCCGTAGGCTCGGCCGATAAGAAACCGGTTCCGCGCTCAGCTGACGAGTGCGCAAACACTGCAGCGGACGGCAACGATTGCACCCAGCTGTAGGTTCTGTTCTGAAATTGTCGGCGAGACGTGTGAATGTCGCGTTATAAATGATAACAAGTTATGAGAAATAAGAATGCTAACACTCAAACTAAAATCAAAATGTAATAAATTATCCACATATAGTCACGCCTGCTATCCTAGAAGAGTTAGCAGAGTTAAAGTATATTTATTTATATAACTGTCGGATTTCGGATGTAGACAGCTATTTTATTTCACCGCTAATCTATCTAGTACACGGCTACAAATATTACAAGATATTAATATGAAACTTAGTATGCAAAACACCTCTGTCTACCCTTCAGTGATTCACAAGCGTGAACAAATAAAATAAAAATTAGACCCGAAATTAATAAATAACGTAGTCTAACAATTGACGTAGTCTAACTATTGAGGTAGGTACCCACGTAGGTACTACGTTTTAAAAAAATATTTTTATTGCATTTAAAATACTAAAACCCTTTTATGAAATACTTTCTAAGGATTTATAGCTTGAGATGTATTTTCATTAAAATTACGTGATATTATTTTAAGCAAATACATATGTTCTTAAAATGTATACGATTAAATAGATAAGTGTTATTCACTTACCGCAGAAAATTAACATTTAGGTATTCTATTCTATAATATTAAATTAAGTTAGCACATTTAAATATTTATATGCAATTTCTTTGTACTAAAACTGTAGGTTACAAGTGGAGACAATATTTAAAGTCTGATTTGGAATAAAACTGAGGTCAAGGACGGGTACTTAACTTTCGGGCGGAACCTCGACGCGCGGTGCAAAGCTTTGGGTACTTCACTGACCGAGCTGGTATCGCTGTCCTGCTGTGTACTCCTTGTGTGCTCCTTGAACTCCGTCAGATATTAAACGCCGTCAACCTTTTGCTTAGTCGATATCGACGCCGGAACAAAATGTTATATTTCTTGAAATTTTATTGATGTTCCCCTCGTGGACCACCAATTTATGTCTTAGCGGACATAAAGGAGCCTCAATTGAAACCCAAAATACTTGGAATGTTGTTTTAATTACATATAAAATATAAATTACAATTTTTCGTGCTAATAGTGCGAAGGTCGATTTGATTGTGAAACAAGTGGGCAGATGGTAGACAAATAAATTAATAACGCCTATGCGTTTTGGAACGCAACGTGACGCTATACGGATCATCTCCTTTAGCAGGCACTTGGCCTGAACAGTGAGACTAACACGAAAATCTATAAGATATACTTAGTGCTCTTCGCAGATAAGACACGGTTTGTATTAACGTGTAATCGACTTGAAACTTGGTTTTCCGAAGTAAGCAAAAGCAACTAAAGCTTTGAAAACGAAGTAATACTAAACAGTGCAATCTCGAACTTAGATTTTAGAAGCAGCTAAGCAAAGAAATTGTTATAGGTCTAGGTTATAGGTATTTAAGATATCGAGCAATGAAGTGGCTGGTCTTAAACTTTTGCCAAAGTATCTGTATACTTTGGCAAAAGTTTAAGACCAAGTTTAAGTTTAAGTAATAATAGCTATACGCTGACATGATAATATACATAATTTCTTAAGGATGTCAATGTTTAGTAGTAATGGGTTTATTTTTGTTCATAAGATTTTACATTATTTTTTAATATTACGAAATTAAAAATTTAAGATCGAAATGAAGAGCTCCTTCTTTTATGAAGTCGGTTAGTAAACCGTTATTTAGTTTTGTTCTTGGCGAAAGTTGAAATATTCTTCAAAAGTATTTACTACTGCATACCCATATAGGATGGCTTACAGAAAACTGTTGTTAAGTAATTATTTTGCTGCACTTAATAATAATCAAATGCTAATAAGCTGAAATTAAGTTCCGTCGAAGGTGGGCAGGCAACATATATAATTTGTGAGTCCTTGTTTTGTTGACGGTATGGAAAATCCCTTCGATGAGTATGAAAGCCATGAGTGTGTAGTGATTCCACAAAAAATCACCCCAAAGGCCGGACGCCTGGGACAACCCGTACCATGTTATTTCAGGTCCTAGGATCACGCTACACCTTGTCAGACTCTATCTCTTTCTCTATATATATATTTATGAGTCCTGATTTGCAGGATCACATGGGCGACAGTCACTTTATTCCTTAATACAGATCAATGCTTTTAAAAGATGTCATTAAACGAGTAGGCGTTACGTCATTAGTTTATTTATACAGTACCTTCCGACAAACATGTTAGATAAGGCCTCAATTTTTTCCTTTTAAAAATTAATAAAATATCCCACGTTGATGCTATTAGACAAATTAATCTGATTACCTTTTAGGGTATTAGAGAATTACTGTGTTGTCTGTTTTTTTTTAATCGGATTATGTAGGTGTTGTTTTTTCATTTAATTCTATTTATTAGCTCGCCTTTTGATGGTTAATTTCCGAATTGAAGATTATTTAGCGTAGTTATACCATAAGTAACTTTATTATAATGCACTCTAAGTATATTTTGTTTTAAGACTTTATGAAATACACACTCTTTTATGGTTTTTATGGCAGCCATACTCTTAATGGGGTTGTTGATTTACTACTTTCTTCATGAATGAACTTGTATGGTTGTTATGTCGAGCTTGCGTACGTTATAAAACTTTTTATGAGCATATATATTTATGTACTTTTTAATTTACTCTTTTCTTGAGATTTATTTCTTATTAACTTTCCTTTTACACGTTTCCCTTCTAAGTATACTTCACTTTAATTTATATCTTTTAATTTACGTTTCTTTGAACTTGCTTTTTAGCCTTTGAAACCGAGAGCAATCTAACGTAGGTCGTACTATTCGCGGTCTCTTTTATTTTGTTTTTATTATTGTAAATACCTCAAAACCCAAGCATTGAATCACTACATACTAGGTTTATGTGATAGGCTGATGAATGATGATAAGAATATTATATGTGAAAAGATTCGTTGCAAAGTAATAGTAAGCGGCAAACGTCTATTGAATGTGTTATTTTATTTTCGATATTTATTTTACCATACAAAAGGAGTTAAACAAGGTATTTTGAAAATAAAAATGTATAAAGGTACGTATCGAAGAATTTATATACCACCATAACCACTATTAGCAACGGAAAGAATTTGAAGAATCAACTGAAATGTATTTTAGCATTTTGGTGAAATCCGCCTCTTCTATTTTTACCAAACCACGGCTAAGCCAACAGGAAAGATAATAGTTTTGGATGTCTATCTGTGTGTACGTTTTTTTTTACACTTCCGCATTAGGAATAAATCCTGTGTCGCAAGGGACTTTACAAACGTACATGAAACGAATACAAAGAACACCCAGACTCAGAACAATAATTTGTGGATCACACAAAGTGTAGTCCTACGTGGGATTTAAACCCACGATACTTGGCGAAGTAGGAAACGGCGTGGTGACCGTTAAACCACTAGGCCAAACATGCAGTCAATCAATCCGGCAGATCTTGTTTCCCGAGGCCTGAAGGCTGACCAAATCAGCTTCAATCAGTTGTGGTGGAATGGACCATCATTTTTATCATTAGATCAATATATGTGGCCTAAATCACCAAAGCAGAAACAGGATCTACCAGAAGTTAGAGCTTTCTTAGTTAATTCAAATCAATCATCCTTAAATGAAGCTAATTCTAATTCAATCATATCACAATTAATTCATAAATCTTCTAGTTAAGATCAGTTAAAAAGAGTAGTTGCTTATATAAATAGATTCGTACACAACATAAAAACTAAAACAAATAAAATTATTAGTTCATTAACATGTAGTGTAATAGTATCTCTGTATTCATGTGATTAAAAATGTTATTCGCCTTGTTAAAGTCTAAATAATAATGTAAAAACACCGAGCGAATGCCAAAAACATTTCCTACTTATAAAAGAAGGGTCAACCATAAATATAGAAATTGATGGCCTTTGCGCAACAAAATACGAACATGACACTATTGAACACTTATTGTACTTTTAACTGGGAACGTTTACATCTGGGTGCAATAAACTCAAATTTTAAAGTGATACATAGGGAGAGCTGTAAAAAAGGACTCTACCTGCTTCTTGAGGGGTTTGATGGGGACAAACAGGGCGTAGGCAAGACACTTGATCTTGAGCGGCAGAAGTGCCGTTCACTTCTTCGTTGCTTAAAAGTAGGTGCCTTTCGAGGTGATTTGGGAGTAAGTTGTAAGGTGATATAACATGCAAGTAAGCCAGGTGAGTCGCTGTTTTTCTATAATTACTTGTAGGATAATGAGCTTATTATTTTAATATGCAATTGTATCCCAGTCTGAGTAACGAATTGTGTGATAATAATTAGAAATAATATTACAGTTACTTAATGGTTAGTCATTACGATTGGTTATTGGTATCTTGTTCGTGACGAATGTGTATGTTCCAGTTGCGATGCGTAGATGTGTCGGGGGATTAGCGTGGTTATGTGTGTGTGGAAAAGATTCGTTGCAAAGTAATAGTAAGCGGCAAACGTCTATTGAATGTGTTATTTTATTTTCGATATTTATTTTACCATACAAAAGGAGTTAAACAAGGTATTTTGAAAATAAAAATGTATAAAGGTACGTATCGAAGAATTTATATACCACCATAACCACTATTAGCAACGGAAAGAATTTGAAGAATCAACTGAAATGTATTTTAGCATTTTGGTGAAATCCGCCTCTTCTATTTTTACCAAACCACGGCTAAGCCAACAGGAAAGATAATAGTTTTGGATGTCTATCTGTGTGTACGTTTTTTTTTACACTTCCGCATTAGGAATAAATCCTGTGTCGCAAGGGACTTTACAAACGTACATGAAACGAATACAAAGAACACCCAGACTCAGAACAATAATTTGTGGGTCACACAAAGTGTAGTCCTACGTGGGATTTAAACCCACGATACTTGGCGAAGTAGGAAACGGCGTGGTGACCGTTATACCACTAGGCCAAACGTGCATTCACCGTAGCGACTAAACTACTGGACCGATTTTATTCAATTTCAGTATATTTGTAATAAATGCCCAGATGAGGTAGGCTATATAATTTTTTTGTAAAGTTTTCACACTTTCAATTTATACTTTTTGAACTTTTTTTGTTCCCTTTGTTTCTACAGAATGCAGTATTCCTAACTTACCGTGTAACTATAAATGGAAACTGCAATGAACCTCAAGTTTTTTCCTTCAACCTTATTGTTATTCTGCACGAGTTGTATAAGTTAAGTGCGTGCAATGAATAAAACAGATTTCTGTCTAGTGGGTACGGCACCCCCTGCTACTTATGTCCAATTTGTTATATTTTTATTATCTGGGTATTTTATGACATTTGAAGACAGAATGTTATAATAACTAATCTTTGCCTTTGTTATACCTTTCTTGTTCTGTTGACATGTAAATCGTCGTAATTAATAACCTCGACTTTAAGGGTCCGTTCACACAGACCGGCTCGGAGAGCATCGGCTCGCATTTTTCTTTTCACATAGACCGGATCGTATACGCTCGGAATTGGCCGGAGCGGAGCCGCCAACTATTTCACATAGGCTCGCTGTGGAAGAGAATCAGAGCTGATCGACTGCGCGAGTGACAAAGAGCACGCAATCGTAGCCGGTCGGCTCCTCTTATTATTGCACACTAAGTGCGTTTAAGCATTCTTGATGACAAAAGAAGTGCACATGCAAAAATAAACCTTACTACAATTACTCAAACCTCTGTTTCTAATGTGATAAAAATCTGCTCTCCTCTCCGAGCCGGTCTGTGTGAACAGAAAAAAAGGTGAGAATGATAGAGTTCTGAGGTAATAAATTTCAAAATAAAATACGATTAAATCTTGACCATCTACCATTTCTGTCTGACTGTCCTGTTCCTATTGAAATCAGTTAGAAATACATTATTTTTGTGTATTTTTTACTCCTTTAAAATACTTTCAAACAGTTACATTAATTTTCATTGTATTTAAATTACATTCAAAACTTTGAACTGCAGTGTACTTGCTATAAATAAATAAAAACTTTTCCTCCTTAAACGAATATGAAAAAAGTTTTCATATCAGAGTGGTGACAGTTTAGTTTTATTACCACATGTTCCCACGTATACAGGTTACATAAATATGTATGTGCCCCGACGTCCTATGATAAATTGGAATAAGTTAGCCATTATTCTCGAGCGTCCATCTATCATAGCTGTCTTTGCCTATACAAAAGGAAGGTACACATACAAGCTTTGTGTACGTTTATAAATCTTACTTGTACCAAAAATCAATTAAAATTATAGGCTTGAATAATAAATCATAAGCCGGTATTACGTTTTTTTTGTTGTTTGCTTTTTACTAATTTGAATATTGGACTTTATTGTTATACGTATTGAAAATGTAATTTATACTCTACAAATTTTATACTCTACTTCATCAACAACCTTTATATAGTTTTGTTGGTTTAAGTAATATTATACTTTGCCCATTCGTTTATTTTCTTTTTGACAGCTCACGCCTATAAATTACAGTTTTTTTTTCGGAATAATGTACTACAGTAATGTCGTACTTTATTGACGGTGACGGTACTTTAGTGAAGGGGCCTGTGCATAACAAACAACCACAGACTATAAAACAGTACTTGAAATACGATATATCGATCATATGATAAAAATAATTGGACTTCATGTAAGTATTTTTTCTGTAAATTTAATAAAAAAAGGAAATAAAAATAGTATCTATGACTCCAAGATTGATTATTTGCAAGGAATTAAGTCGAAATCTTGGAATTTAGGATCAAACCAAGAGTAAAGAACAATAACTCTGGCCATTCATCTAATTTACTGATTTATTATTCATATTTATTTCTTACATAATATAAAAAACTAATAAAGGAATAATAAAATTAATATTTAAACTAAAAATATTTAATTAAATATATTGAAAGTTCTTCATAAATAAAATCGCTTTTCATTTCAAATCGAATCGGTAATGTGTAAGAGCATCACTAATTTCGAAATTTCTTGAACTGTCAAAAAGAAAATAAACGAATGGACAAAATAGTGTATTGACTTTATGAATGACAATACTTTATAAAAATTGTTTTGACATGAAATTTCTGACATTTGTTTATCTTAATAATTTTATTTGTTCTTTATCTTAATATGATATAGTAGTAATATAGCAATAGTAATAATTAAGCCTAATTAACAATACATCTTATCTTATAACATATTATTATGATTATTGTATTAAATGACAGATAATTTGCATGCCTTGAGGTACAATGTGGCTGCTCATTTGTAATTCACTTGACATCTGAATTTGTATACCCATGTTCGCAAAATAAATGATTTGATTTGATTTAACAGTTCAGTTCATGACTGCACGGTTGGCCTAGTGGTTTAAGTGGTCGCCACGCCGCTTACTACTGCGCCAAGTGTTGTGGGTTCAAATCCTAAATAGGACAATACTTTGTGTGATCCACAAATTGTTGTTCTAAGTCTGGGTGTTCTTTGTGTCCATTTCATTTATGTTTGAAAAGTCCCCCGCGACACAGGATGTATATTCCTAATGCAGGAGTTGTCTTTTAAAGAAAATATAAACATTTCTGGACATATAGGCCTCTCTTATGAAAGAATACTTTGACCTTGTATACCACGCTGACCAGACGGGTCGGTATAGTAGAGGGTTTGTTTCAAGTTTTCCTTGCAGTTTTTTTTTTTTAAAGACAACTCCCGCACTATGAATAAATCCTGTGTGTGACTTTACAAACATACATGAAACGGACACAAAGAACACCCAGAGTCAGAACAACAATTTGTGGATCACACAAAGTGTTGTCCTACGTGGGATTTGAACCCACGACACTTGGCGAAGTAGACCGTTAAACCACTAGGCCAAACGTGCAGTGATGTCGTTTTGCGTAGTTTGATATCCTTAGACCATTGAAAGTGCTTAAGTCGCTGACTGTACCTACTGAATACTTTTATTTATTTCAACTTAATTTAGATACAGGAAAATTGTATCGGTAGATAGATATCATTGTTTACGAAATATCTTGGCAGATAAGATAGGCGAAGAGTAAACGAGGAGGTTAAAGACCGGGTGTAAAGGTTATTTGGATGGAAGCATATAGTAAGGACTGAATCAGTTATAATTGAACAGAATTATACCTTTAGAGACAATGGTACGTGAGACGCAGTCTTCTATTAATAGATCTTTCCTAATTAAATAAGATTAATAAAATCAACCAGGACATTATCCATATTAATATTATCAATTCAAAAGTGACTCTGTCTATTTGTCTGCATCATTTTCAATGAAATTGGGCACGGAGATACCTTGGTTGTTGAGGAAGGAAATAGGCTACGTTTAACCGTGATAACCAACATACACGCGGACGAAGTCGCGGGCAAAAATTAGTAATTGTATGTAGCAGCTCTAATATGCTGTTGATGTTTTTTTTTAAATAAAAAGACAACTCCCGCACTAGGAATAAATCCTGTGTCGCGGGGGAATTTACAAACATACACGAAACGGACACAAAGAACACCCAGACTCAAAACAACAATTTGTGGATCACACAAAGTGTTGTCCTACGTGGGATTTGAACCCACGACACTTGGCGAAGTAGGAAACGGCGTGGTGACCGTTAAACCACTAGGTCAAACGTGTGATGAGTCTTGAATGATTTTACCCTAACGGCAAAATACATTAACTGTTATCTTCCAGAGAATCATTTTTGAGAGTAGTAACGAGGCGAACCGCAAAAGAGATTAAACTGTGTCTCATTTGACACCTTCTGCGAAATATGTATATCTCGTAGAATATATACATATCTCGTAGAGGGCGTCTGACCGCAATTGGAATACAATGAAATATAAAATAAAGGAAAAACGAAATACAAGGAAAAGATTTATATTTGTAGAATAAATATGTAGTAAGAATATTCTTTGTATATATTCTGAAGGTCGTGTCCCATGAGGGATAACATTTCTGTTGAAATTTCTGTTCATATTTTAGCGCAAAACTACGATAACAAGACAAACAATATGTATCTGGATTGTAATTTACAACAGATGCAAAATGTCATTTTTTTTATGTAAAACAACATAAAAAAAGATTAAGTGGCACATGCCTAAATAGACCAGTGTGGATAAGTTTTAAAACCAAAAAAAAAATAGTAGAATGAAACCCATTAGAAGAGGAGGGGCATATTATAAAAATGAATGGAAAAATAATTTACGGGCGATCTGAGGTCGGGAAGGGGATGAGGGGGGAGGTTTTAAGGGTAATAAACGGTCTTTCTCGATTTCCGGCAAAACTAAAAGTCCTATGGAAAAAAGTCAAATGGCAAAGTTCTAGGTAATAAAAAGATGTAAACTTTTGAATTTACACTTTTATCACATAACCTCAAAATTTATGTGAAAAATTCAAAAAACCAAGCTTTTGGTTTTTTATTTTTATCTTTTATAATTTTCTTTTTTTTTCACGAAATTTGGTGAAAACTTACCTTTTATATCCCAAATACGCTGTAATTTATTTCATTACAAATATTTATTTTTTCACCTTATATTGAATTAATATCGAAAAAGCATCCTAATTTTCAATCGAAAATTCACCCGTCAAAATATCAGCTTTTTTCAAAAAGTTGGTATGTTTTCTGTTCGTTGAAATCTCTACTTTCCGATGGTGAAAAAAAAAATGTTACCATAGTAAATCTTCTCAGAAAATTCAATGATCCTCCTCAGGATGAAACCCATCCTACTATTTTTTTTTCAATTTCTATAATTTTTAAAGGCTTCTTTCTACCCTGGTCTAAAATAGATATCTTAGAATTAACATATAATTTTCAATACTACCTATTGCAGTGTATGGTCTACCATATTAGAGATGTGGGAGAGCCACGCTTCGGCATGAATGGGCCGGCTCGACCAGAGTGATACCACGGCCTCACAGAAAACCGGTGTGAAATAGTGCTTGCGCTGTGTTTCACCGAGTGAGTGAGGATACCGGAGGCCCATACCCCAATACCCTACCCCCATCCCCAAAAGGCCGGCAACGCACTTGTGACGCTTCTGGTGTTACAGGTGTCCATGGGCGGCGGTAATCGCTTACCATCAGGCGCTATGTCTGCTCGTTTGCCCGCCTATTCCATAAAAAAATAATTGAATATCTAAATTGAATATCCAGGCAAAAGACCTGAAGACGTAATATTATGTGACTTGGGTAGATACATACATATCTAGAGGACTACACAAAAAAGCCGTATTTTTTCGGGTTTGCTAATAAGTGTATTTCACGCTTTTTATTTATTTGGATGAAATACGCAGCGCCGAAGCTCGTTATTTAACTATGATCCTAGGACTCGTTTAATATATATTTTGCTTTGTTTATTAATATATTTGACGGCTAGTTTTTATTAACCAACTTCATTTATTGCGTTCATCATCATCAGTCTCTTGTCCACAGCTGGACATAGCCCCTCCCATTGCACGCTACTCTGGTCGATTTTGGCATCCAGCTTACTGACTGATTATAAAATTAAATTTATTTAAGTTCATATATACACACATCAAAAGTGTCTAGGGATCAAGCATTTTTATGCGGATTTCTTGAGATTGAGATGTGGCTTTGGCCCTGGCCTGCTCAGTCGCCAGACTTGAACCCGATTGAGCATGCATGGGATATGCTACAGAGAAGAGCTCTGCCGAATATGGAGGGTATCCAGTCGCAAGAAGACCTTTTTTTGTTGTTGCAACGAACATGGGCGGCCATTCCACAGCGTGATTTGGATGAACTCATTTTGAGTATGCCAAACCGATTCTTGTGTTGTTAGTGTTCGCGGTAGAAACACGGATTATTAATTGTTTATGTTACCTAATAAAATTTTAAAGAAAACTGTTATTTCAGTCTTTTTTTCGAACTTTAATGTTAGTGGTTCAAATGTCAAAAATCTCTTTATTAGGAAAATGGCAAATTTCTTTATTAATGCAAAGGTGACTTGGTTTATCGTTACTGTGACAAACGAAAACACTTTATTTGATGAATCCTTAAAGAAAATTTTAATTAATATCAATCAGGAGAAAAGTTATTGCAAAAATATATGTTGATCCCTAGACACATATGTTGATCCCTAGACACTTTTGATGTGTGTATTTGATACTATATGTATAATGTTTACTATTTTGTAAATTTTTATGTTATTTCTTGGTAAATCCATTAATAAAAACAAATAAACGTTTGGAATCTGAATTCAAATTGAAATATAATAATATTTGAATTGAATAGGTATAATTGAAACCACATTTGTAATGAAGTAAACAAATTGAAGTCAGTGCTATATTACGTTGAATTAAAATCACGAACAGTCAGTGTGATAAATTGATATGCCATTACATATTCTGACGTCAAATATCAGTATCTGAATACACATCATCAATCAAAACTGTCGATAAGCTTAACGGTGTTGCTTATAACTTTACTATGAAAATGTTAAGGGCTCCTAACAAAGCCTTATAGGCGGTCCACACTACAACGATATATCGTAGCGATTTAACTTTGCAGTTCGTTTGTGCAGTTTTATCGTACGTGTGGACGGAAATTGGCTCAGATACTTCTCAAAAAATCTGAGAGAGCGTATTAGTGTCCTGTATCATAGAACGATAACAAGTGATTAATTTAAAAAGATGTATTTAAAACAAGCGTTTATTACTTGTTAATAAAAAAATAACTTTAAGCCCTTTCATTTGATACCCATATTGGGTGGGTTGTTCAGAAACATGTACGCCGTCATTTTGTTACGGCGGCCATTTTGGATTAATAATAATACCAATTATATATAATTGCATTGTCATCAGAACTAAAGGTATATTTCAAATTTCAGTTCATTCGGAAATCGGGAAGTGGATCAAATTTAACTTGCAAGATGTGATGACAAACAAACATCAGGATAGGTGAAACTAAATAAAAGCTTGTAAAAATACTACTGCTTGAGTGACAATTAATTAGAGAATGAATGGAATTGGAACGAGACTCCTATAATTATGATAGTGGTTGGACTATAATATTGACTTGGTACTAATTGAGCATCATTCTGTGATGAATGCTTTTAAGAATATAGGTTTACGCATTATGTGTCTTCTTTGTCCTTAAAGTAAATGCCTATTAATTATAGTGTGATCACATGATATATTATTATTATGTATAGTTTTGTAAGTCTCCAGAAAATAAATCGGAGTGAACTTCTTACGTCTTAAATAGTACTTTATTGGACTATCTCACTGGAAACGTAGTATAATAAAATCAATCATAAATAATCCTACTCAACAAAACTAAGTTACATATAATTAAAAAAAAGACTTTCAATTTTAATAATTTGTGAAAATAAATAATTAATATTTCGGACATCTAACACACAACGCCATCTAGTCCCAAGCCAAGCAGAGCTTGTGTTATGGGAACTAGATAACTGATAATAAATACATATTTACTTTTTTTTTGTAAATACATACATATTATACATAGAAAACACCCAAACTCCGAAACAAATATTAATTGTAGATCGTACAATCATTTGGTGCGACCCGGGAATCGAACCCGAGACCTCATGATCAGCAGTCGCACACGCCAACTCGCGGTTGGCGTGTGCCAACAAGGCAGTCAAAAAAAAAAGAATTTTAGACATTTCACACTCAATACCATCTAGCCTCAAACTAAGCAGAGCTTGTATTATGATAGCTAAATTGGCTGATAGAATGCTTATATACTTTAAAATTCTTTTATATTCCCTAAGTAAAATCACATATGCCCATAATGGAAAGTTTTCCTTGAATAGTGTATAGGATGTGAGTCAACAGAAAAACTTAAATTATTATAAACCATTTTAATGATAAAGCAAATGACTGAATCTACCTTTTTAAACACGTTAACTTTTAATAAATATTGTGTTTTATTGTTTGGAGTTTTAAAGTTGCCACATCTACTTCGCAAGTCTCATGTGATAAACCTAGTTTGGGAGCCACGAACCTATTATTGTTTGCAATTAGACTGATTACTTTATTTTTAGTTACATTGTGGAAATATTATTTGTAAACAAGGGTATTGAGTGTAATTTTTGGTAAATTAAGTTATTATTATTATCACTTGACATTAGAGACTGGAGTCTCTCATAACTTTTGGTATTATAGCGTTTTTCCAGATTCTTTCTTTTTGTGTTATCACGTTTCTCATATGTTCTTTTTCATTTAATAATAGCGTAGTGTGCCAGTGTATACCTGATTTTTTTTGGATGTACCTACTGACATAAATGAAACTATAAACATTTGAACATTTAAAATGTTAAAGTATATTCAAGAAATAATTGACAATCCCATGTAACATCCATTTTTAATGAAACATTTTTGAAGTACATCTTCTAAAAGATGACGATCTAATTAATAATTATAATTATATAAGGTATGCGCGCCCGGCATGATAATTATATAAGGTAGTCTTAAACATTATATATAATAATAATAAATATTTTGGACATCTAACACACAACGCCATCTAGTCCCAAGCTAAGCAGAGCTTGTGTTATGGGTACTAGACAACTGATACAAATACATATATACTTTTTTTTGTAAATACATACATATTATACATAGAAAACACCCAAACTCCGAAACAAATATTTGTAGATCATACAAACATTTGGTCCAACCCGGGAATCGAACCCGAGACCTCATGATCAGCAGTCGCACACGCCAACCGCGAGACCAACGAGGCAGTTAATATGTTACCTTTGTGGGGGAAACGGGTGTCGTGTCCCACCGACACAAAGGGAGGAGCCTCCGTCCAGGCGAGGTGATCATGTCTGGCGGGCCAACTGCCCAACGGTTGATATTGGGATGTTATTTATATGATAATCGGCGCGAGAACTTCTATTGCGCGATTCAGGATTGGTAGTTACTCCGTGTTGTGCGTTACTTCGTAGTTCAGTGTATCTTCGGTAGATGGCGCTGTCATATGTTTTTGTTGCCGCTGTATGTGGAAGTCACCACACCTTGACCTCAAAGACGATAAGACAAGTGTAGTTGTATAAATAAATAAGTAAACCTTCATTTCTTGTGCGGTCTTTCCGCTACTATAATGGTGAGTGCCTTTACCCCTGAAACTAACCTTACTTTCTTTTACCTCTACATGGCTATCCGATTACAAAAAGTGCTAACATATACCAGGGATGTCAAGATACGCCAACACCATTACACACACGTCATGTATTAAGAAATTGAAGAGTTCCTCTTGAACACAATACGTTGCCACCTTGACAGACAATGCAGGTACTTTAACAGCTCTTATGACATACCCGAGACCGCGCTCAGTGACTTACTGTGTCACATAAAAGACATTGTTATCCTGAGCACTTTCCACATCCTGGACATCCTATAAGTTGAGTGCATGTTGACCTATTAAAAATACACCCAACATTTTGAATAAGTAGAGAAGTGTACAGAAAGTGTATCTTATAATAAAACTAGCGACCCGCCCCGGCTTCGCACGGGTGAAGTTTAGATGCCGCGTCGACGACACGATTCGTGCTTTTTAAATCTGTAATATCTTCGAATATATCCATTTAAATTAGATACAGTAAAGGGCCATTTTCATCTATATTAAATGCACAATGTATTTAATTTACTTAATTGCATAAGGATTCATTCTGTATTGCTTAATAACGCTTCGTAAATTAGCCATTATTTCTCGAAAAAGAAAGGAATAAAAATGTTTCTTGTCGGTTATCCCTAAGAGATAGACATATACTATTCTGGACTTTTTCGTAGACCTTTTTAAGGTGTACAATACTGTAGTACATTATTTTGATCTATCTCGTAGGGTGCAACCAGCGTTTGCAATGTAAGCGCAAAAAATGTGTTTATTTGCTACATCACATTAGAAACCTCGAAAATTAACAGTGTTTCAATACTATATTATGCATTTATTATACATAAAGATCTTGCTCTTGAATCACTCTATCTTTATAAAGAAACCGCATCAAATTCCGTTGCGTAGTATTAAAGATTTAAGCACACATAGGGATATAGGGACAGAGAAAGCGACTTTGTTTTATACTATGTACTGATGTATTGGTTAGATAACTTTGGTTAAAACTAAGGTTTAAAGTACCCAGTCTAAGTATGTTGAACTAAACCTCGACGTATCATGAGGTAATTCTAAACTAAGTATAATTAAGTGGTTAAAGTTGTGTTTATATGCATGTCCATCTCATGGTATGTTTAAGTATGTATGCATTAAAATTCATTGCACCATCAACTACTACTGTCTTTCCGAAACATTTCTTGAGGATAAAGCATGTAGCACGCACACTGTACTATATATTTATTTAATTGGTCGGTTCCTAGGCCAGAAATAATCTAATAATCCAACCAACAAAATTAATCATAAGGGTTCCATACCCAAGAGTTTAAAACGGGACCCTATTATTAAGACTCCGCTGTCCATCTGTCCGTACGTCCGTCCGTCTGTCACCAAGCTGTATCCCATGAGCCGTGATAGTATGACACAGATGATGTATTTCTGTTGATGCTATAACATCGATACCTATTTAAGGAGGCTCCCGTTCAAACAAATCTGATTTTTTGCCGGGTTTTGCTCAATATTAATAACGGCAACAGGTAGGCGCTTGAAATATTCACAAAATATTTAGTTGTATTCTCAATTTAAAAACAACTAATTAAATTGATACTAAATAAAATTAATACAACAAACACGTGTTTTATATAGTTTTTTTAGATATTAATTGTAACTCGATAAAAATAAAAAAAATATAATGTCTATTGATATATCTGATAATGGTACGGAATCTTCCGTGCGCGAGACCGATTCGCATTTCACTACTTTTTTTTACTCGATACATGTTTATAATTATAGTTCGTAGTAGTTCACATGAATCATTATCGCCTTTACTACGGAAAATATAAAAAGTCAGTCAAACGTCAGTGTCGAACCGGGACCTTATGAAACTTTAATATACCTAGCGTTATTTTTTCTGTACTCAGCTGTACTTAATTATTTAGTGAAAGTAGTTACGTAAACTTAAAATGTATGAAGTTTTAGGTACTCCGTAACATTAACCAACATTGTACATACAATTTCCTACCCATATTTGTAATTGGTTGAAAACGACATTTCCTTTGTAATGGAACTTGTACGATGTTTCTAATTAACAATTCAATGTTAACACCTCACTTATTTAAGCCTCCAGGTACAAATTTGTGGCTGTAATTATACATATATTGAAATAATTATACTCAAATTCATAGAAATGTAACAAATTTTTGATTATAAAACTTTAATTAATTTCCATAACGCTATATTAAAATAGTGATATTTTGCTGTATTATCATGGAATGTAATGACTTTAATAATGTTATAATTATTTAAATTTTAGAACTCTCATACCTACTTTTTCTATGAAATTTAAGTTGTATCATATTTTTTAAATGTAATATTAGTTTAATAAATAACATTTTACGCACTAAGTATCAAAAGCCTTGTAAGAAATGTTAGCGCTTTGTCTGTTTTTTATTTTTTTTGTTATACAAAGACAACTCCCGCACTAGGAATAAATCCTGTGTCGCGGGGGACTTTACAAACATACATGAAACGGACACAAAGAACACCCAGACTCAGAACAACAATTCGTGAATCACACAAAGCGTTGTCCTACGTGAGATTTGAACCCACGACACTTGGCGAAGTAGGAAACGGCGTGGTGACCGTTAAACCACTAGGCCAAACGTGCAGTCAAGAAGAAAAGAAAAATATTCAGTCAGTTAAGAAAAAAGAAAAATATTTTCCAGTACATATAATGCTACCTATAAATATCATATATCGACTTTAAATCATAAACCTGTTTGAAAAATATATCCAGAAAAATCGAGTTGAGGGAAATTTTCGTTACTGCTATAATTAACTGTGACAATGTCTCCATCCCTTTTGAACGAGATGGATTTGAATTCGCGTGATTCCGTCAGCCCACGTGACCTGCTACTTGATATCGAAATTTTTAATGCTATTTTTATTAGTTTGATGTTACGTTACTACAACTCGTTTATCATAGTGAAAAACAAACAAATAAGGATACATTGTTATTTCTAAAAATGACAATCTGTGTATCATTATTTATATTACTATTATTATTTTAGTAACAAACTGAATTAATATGTACCTATCACAAATAAAACAGGTTTTCTAAAATGTTTTCGTATTGGAGAAAGCTACAATCGGCAGACATGAATGATTCCTTATTGATTTTTGTTGAATAATTTAATGACAAAATTTTATATCTGGCCTTCGTCTTATTTGCGATGTGAGCGATTAATGTTTAATCGAATTCGTATATTATAATATTTTTATTAAATAAATAATGTCTGATAATTGTTGACAGATGCTGGCGGGTCACACCGAGTGAAAAGACATTGGAATTTAACAAGAATGCAGTCGGTGATTCACGTGAGTATTTTGATTGTATTGTATGTATTCATATTGCTCTTTTGGTAAAATCAGCATAAAATCAAGTCTGCATTTTAATTATTTTTTTTAGCCATTTAGACATGAGATATTCTTAGACCGCAGACACGAAGTCAGCGGGAGCAGGATGGCGGCGGTGGCGACGCGGGTAGCGGAGCGTTTCAATGCATAGATTTTTATAGAACTGGCCTAGAAGGTAGCGGTTTGGGTAGCTCGGGTAGCGGACAGCGAGCCACCAATTCCACGTTGTTTACCGTACTGCACCGCCACCGCCCCGCTCTCGCCGATTTCGAGATCACGGCCTTAAGTTGAATCTCCCCTCCCTTCTTCTGGATGGAGGAAACACTCAAAGACCAAAAAAAAACTTGTGGTTCTAGAGTTGTATGTGTTTACATATTGCGCTATTTGGTTGCATTGTAAGCAAATATGACTGACATTTTGCCCATATGAAATTCTTTATGTTTTTGACCATTATATTTTTCAGGTTTAACAGACACATTTCACAGAAGGCATTATGCCGCTTAGTCCAGTTTTAATGAACAAATGCTGTTCCTTTTTTCACTTACAAAATAATTGGTTTCGGTGGCTTTCTAAAAATATACTCAAACGGAAATTGACAGATGACATCCAGCTTGCAAATGTCCTCGAAAAATCACGTTCAAAAGTAATTTTCTCGTGCAAATTGTGGAATCGTTACTGTAAAGTACATTATAGTGAAGTGTTTTTAGCGATTGATGTATTAGTAAACATCATGAATATTGAAAATCGTTTTATATAAACCGTATTCGTTGAAAAACGTATCTCATTATGTGCAATGGAAATAAATTGAAGCAGACTATTTGTTGAACACTTGGTTGCCGCGCCCGATCCGCTTCGATTCAATTTGCCCCAAATTTAATAGCAATTGAAATGGTTGAGTGAAATGAAAGCCGCTTGTGGAGATTATCCTTAACGTATTACGATGAAAAAGGCTAGGCAATTAATTTTAACAAGTGTGTCTATAGCCTTAAGTAGATTAAATAATACGTTTTTATTTATTGTGGTAGTTTTAAGGGCCAGTGTTTTGGTAATGTAGAGGTAATTATGACTAATAATGTTTAATATTTAGTACCTACTTTACTATATCTAGTCTTATGAAGATACGTTATAATAATTGTTAAAACTTAAATAATGTTACAGTAAAATAAATGAGTGTAGTAATTAAAGTACAGCTAATTCTTGTTAATTTCTCCAAATAAACAAAAATACAAGATGTACTACATGTAGGATAATACGAATAGTGTACATTTTTGAAGACGTATAAACAATTTTATCATTTAAAGATTTATTTTCAGAAGCTCTTAACATCTACACAGTTTATGATAAATATGAACTTTAATCTCTAGTTTCGAAGCATATATGAAACCATTTATTCTACTAATGGAAGATTAATAGTACCCTTGTTCTGAACATTAATATTAATAATAAGTTTTAGTCTATAGAGATATGTTTCTCCTAGACTAGATCATTAAATACAATGTCTGTTGATTTTCTTGGGAAAGGAACCTCTGAAGGTTATTGTTCTCTATATCAAATTAAGATTAACAAGTAAATTTTAAAGCATTTGCTTCAAAATATCAAATGAAACATCATTATGATGTGATTCCGAAAAGCAAAATAATTTAGTCCACATGAAATGTATTTTTCCTTAAATGGATATTTCAAGTATCTTAAAATGACTGCACCAGATTCATCCTTTTGAAACTATTGTAGTATGTGAAAAACAAACCGGCCAAGTGCGAGTCGGACTCGCGCACGGAGGGTACCGTACAAATCTGTAGGTATATTATATGATGTAACCAAAAAAATATGCTTTTAGCAATTATTCCTTTATCTGTGCTATAAGACGTTGCTTCGTATCAAATTTCGAGATTCTGAGTTCACGGGAGAGAGATGGAAGATGACTCAATCTTTCAAAGATGTAAATTCGATGTAGGCCTCTTTATTTTAATATTAATTAATAAACTTAAATGTTGCATCAGGCGTGTGCCTGTGGAGCACACCATAAGGTGTGCTCTCTTTAAAATGGTAAAAAAATTAAGAATTGATATAAGCTTATTAACACAAGTACTAAGTACAAAATATGCATAGGATATTTATAGGACTGAACACTAAAAATATTTATAAATTCGTCAATAGATGAGAGAAACATTGGACATATATTTATTTATTTTATTACTTTATGCACAAATACATGCATCGGCGGACTTAGTGCCTAATGCTAAGTACCTACTCACATACGGTTTTACTTGATCGAGCAAACATGTCGAGTAAAAACCACGGCATGGGCCGTCCACACATTTAGCATTCATCGATCGAGAGACAGCGTTCAGTACTCACCGAACCGTTCGAGCCAAAAGATGTCTGTTCAACAAAGGAGACACAGGAGTGGCTACATTTAGCAATTCTTAATTATAAAAGAACTGAAGAAAATGAAAAGGAGGAACGTAAAAGGAGGTACTGGGTTAAACATTAGTTAGATCGCCGCTCTGATTACAGCCACGTAAACTTGATTAAAGAGCTCTGTCCTGAAGATTATAACAATTATTTAAGGATGCCTGAATATACTATAAAATAGGTTCGGTAGTAAAATAGGCGGACTGAAGCTCGACTCGCGCCACTTGCGGTCACGTACAGACGCTTGCGTCAAGCTTGACGGCTTGCTTCGAGTAGGTGCAAAGGAAATTACTTTTATTTAATTCCATCGAGCCGGCTCGATGCAAGCCTTCGAGTTGTGAGTTTTGTGGTCCACACGTAAATTTTTACTCGTTTTAGAGTAAAACTATCGAGTAATATCCGCATGTGAGTACGGACCATAAGGCATTCTCTACCAGTCGACTGATTGAGCAATGCAGAGATAAGATGACACATTTATGAGGTACGTATTGGTTTTAGTGATTTTAATTAATACTACAATTAGCTTGAATATACTACTACTATGGTATGAAAACATGTGAACTGCCTATATTCTTCACATTTGTATCCGGGTAAATAATAATAAATAAACAAATATCAGTTATACTACCGATTTTAAGACTTATTGAAGTACTTATTTAGTAATATTGAAAGGTCTTTGCTATTTATTTTCAAAACCTTGACCTGTTACGTCAATCACATCAATTTTCATTACACAGTAAGGGTAAAAAGGCGGGAAGCAAGTGACAGACTGGCATATATGATAAGGGTATCTCGGCATAAGTATTTATGGACTGAGTACTCAATCGGATAATAGGTCAAAGTTGAGCGACGTTTTGTGCCGTCCGGTCAGATATTGTAAAGACGTCTCTATTATTCTGCCTTTATCTTTAAAATTGATATTATTTGAAAATTGAATATAAAACTGTTTTAGATCACTGGCTAACTCTCAAAAGAAAATGCCTGATAAAAACTATCCCATCTAAAGCCGGGTCTCCACCGAACAAAAGTTGTAAATTTTTGTGTTGTCAACACGTGTTTGGTGACAAAAGTTTCTGTTATTTCCTTGTGTTGGCAACAAAAACCGTTTTTGGCGGTAAACGTAAAAATAATACGCTTGTTGCAAATATTTATTGGCTCTATGGTGACGTTTAGTTTGAATGTTTATCAAATTGTTGGCGACTCGGTGTAGACACAATGGAAACAAAAGTTGGCGATTTGTTGTAGTGTTGCAAACAGTTCGAAACACTGAAATTGCCAACAATTTTGGTTCAAGCAAAACGAAGGGTTTCGGTTTAATAGTTTCGGAGTTTATCGTGAGCAACAACGTGACACTAGAAATATATATAATAGGTAATAACACTAATAACACTGGCAAACAGTTAAAAGAATGAAAAGACTACATTGTTTTCGTAGAATATATTGATTAATATTAGCTAACCAAGCGAACCTAGCTTGGCTATGTTTAGTCTGTCTATTTATACGCCCAGCCCGCTTAAATAATGTAGTAGGTTGTACCAGTGTAATTAAAAAGATCTAAATCTATGAACTTCAACACAAATGTACCTGTCGCTCTATATAGTAGGAGAGCTGGTATCATTTTTGGGTAGGTATTTGAGGCAAGCTGAAAACTTGTCACACACCTCTCCTAATATACCCCAACAGGAAACTGCAGACCTGGCTGGTGAGTAGCGGGGCAACACTCAACTCATGTTATTCAACAGTAGTCAAGTCCAGAAAGTTAGGACGATATCTTGTTTAAAGTCGGAGTCATTCAAACGCCAATTCAACGTTCGGACTGAATGGCATAAAAACTTCAGATGTTAAGGCGCGTCTCCACCAATATTGTTGGAAATTTCAGGGTTTCCAACTATTTGCAACTCTTCAGAAAATTGCCAACTTTTGTTTCCGTTGGGTCTGCACCGAGTCGCCAACAAATTGAAAAACATTCTCACTAAGCGTATATACAGAGTCAATAAATATTTGCAACAAACGTATTCTTTTGATGTTTACCGCCAAAAACAGAAAAACGGTTCCCTACATTTATTAAAAAAAATTGTTGCCAACACAAGGAAATTACAGAAAGTTTTGTCACCAACACGTGTTGACAACACGAAAGTTGCCAACTTTTGTTCGGTGGAGACTCGGCTTAAAACTACGCACATTCACTTTTAATGTAGCAGGAGTGGCTGTACTCCTATAGAGGTATCCTTTGAGAGACACAACTACTAAAGGAAAGCGCCGCATCTATCTCTCGCTTCCATTTAAGGCTTGAAGTGCAAGCGAGAGATATATGGAACGCCTCAGAGCGAGGTAACGCCGCATGAGTTATTCAGTCGTTCGTGCAGCCGGCTCCATCGAATTATAAGACGTCGTCACGTCAAAAAAAGACGTTTTATTACATTTATCTAATACCTTAAACGAGAAAATGCTTATATATAATGTATTTTGGAAACGGGTCGGACAATTTTCATGAAATTCAGTATGCATGTGATTTCGGGGGTGTTCAATCAATCTAGCTAAGATTCATTTTTAGAAAATTCACCAAAACAAAATTCCAGATCATCGGTCATCCAGGTACTGTTCTTTATATTGTGCAAGATGCGCAATACAGAAGTTAGAAAATACTTTAATAAAAACTTTTATAACTTTTATTGAACTATGGATTAGACACACATAATTTAGTAACATGTTACTACTATAACTTAGTAAAATGTAAACATTCATTCATTAGTATGTTGTTCCATTTTAAATCTTTATTATAAAAGTAATAAATTAAATATAACTAAAGTATAGAACAATAATATCCTGGAGTGATTCTCGGTATGGACAAGAGTTTTATGTGTTTCTTAATTTCCGTATAATAATTTTTTCTTTTATATTATCTACACGACTGCGATAATAACAAAACGTTTTGAAATAACAGTTACCATATAACAATTCTGTTCTCTATAAAAACGTATCTGTAACAAAGCTATCGCGATTTCTCTTAAAGAAAAAAAAATAAAAGCAAAGGAATCACAATATACCGGATACCAGAAAAAATCATTACACGAATTTCACATCCCCTGTGGAAAGTGAAAAAAGGAACAAACGGAAGTCTTTTCATACGAAACGACTATACTATACATTTAGTCATATAGGTAGGTGAGGTTTCAAAGGAAGGCATCTTTTTTTATATTTTACCTTTGTGTGTTTGATTGTGAAGATAGGTCAAAGTATAAATTTATATGTCAAATCAAATCAAATCAAAATCATTTATTCATCTAAGACACCAAGTGACACTTATGAACGTCAAATTGAAGCTATAGTTAAAAATCATAGATCGACACAAACAGAGGCCACAGCATGTGCTGTATTGTCGAGGTAAGTTAGGCGAAAACACCAAAATTTACTGCCTGCCTGTGTCGATCCATAACTTCCAGTTTCCAAAATGCGTAGAGCTCATGAGAAGAATACTGGCAAAGAAACTCATGGCTACTCTTTTTCAAAATCTGTAGTCACTGTGTAATGTATGCACAACCACGTACTAAGTTCTTACGCTACGCGAGGTCAACTTGCATTATTCTACACCTTTTTGTCTTGACACAAGATACCATTCAAATGTGCAATATATGTTAACGTTATTTCTATTTAATGCAAAAGAACATTAGTTTAATAGTTAAAGGACATTTTACAATATGTATGAAGTGATGTGCAAGGTTTGACAAAACCAGATAATACGCAGATATAAAAAAATCGTTTATTTGGAACTGAAAGCTGTATTGCTAGATTAAAACAGAACGGTAACGATGATACCTGCAAAAGAATGAAACCATGACACAGCTACCAACGCCCCCGTAGGAAAATAGGAAAGGTTGTTCCAAATTAAAACTAAGACATATACATTAAATTAACAGTTATATAACCACTCTACATCCGTTTTCTCCTGAGTATTTAATATTTCTACTAAAATATCCACCGTAAGCCGCCTTTAGGCATTCTACCTTAGAGAGAAGCAGGACCATGTGATTTCAGGTTCCCCAAATCGCCGTTGTATTTAAATAGTCCTTATCCCAGCGGATAGTCCAAATCCCATAACAAAAATATTATATGGATTGAAAACCGTATCTAAACTTTAATAACTTTACTCAATCTCGAAGAAACATTGAAATTAGTAAATCCTAGAAAAGAATAGTCCCTCAGCAAAAGTCTTCAGTGTAATAATAGGCGCATTTTTAACAGGTTCAGCGAACAAAGGAAGCTTCATCATGTGGGCGTATCGCAGTGACGAGGAACTTTATATCGAATGTACGTACCGCGACTCAACTAGAGGAACGGCAAAGAGGGGAGAACATAACAGGTAACATAATTTCTCACTTATAACATCTTATTTTGTATTTAATTTATTTGTCTTCCAACTGTCTGGAAATTTTCTTACCAAACTTCTGAATTTACAAATTAAACTTTATGCCTTTTTGTTTACATATGATTTTATTTAGAACGCAGAGCGCGAGCGTGTACCGTTACTCGTGTATATATGGTCTGTACAGGTCTTAGCATTAAAAACTAGGTCAATTAGGAAGGCATGTACGCTTTTATCGATGCAAATATAATAAAGAGTTTACCGTGGGAGAGCCACCCTTCGGCATGAATGGGCCGGCTCGACCGGAGTGATACCACGGCCTCACAGAAAACCAGTGTGAAATAGTGCTTGCGCTGTGTTTCACCGAGTGAGTGAGGATACCGGAGCTGTATACCCCAACCCCTCCCCCTATCTCCTCCCCCCTCAACCCCCCAAAGGCCGGTAACACACTTGTGACGCCTCTGGTGTTGCGGGTGTCCGGTGTTGGAGTAATCTGCAACAGATTTTGAAAATTCTTTTACTAACCGTAAGCTACATCATCTGTGTCATAGACTATTTATTAATTGTAACTGTCTTTATATCATAGTTAGTTCTGAGTAATCTGACTAATAAAGTAACTGCTACTTTTATTTTATAATATACTAGCTTTTACATGCGGCTTCGCTCACGCAGACTTTCATCCCCTGATTTACCTCCTTAGGGGTGGAATTTCTAAAATTCCTTTCTTAGTGCTCACTTACGTTATATAAAGAACCTACATGCAAAATTTCAGGATTCTAGCTTCAGCGGTTTGGGCGTTGATCTCTGGGTATGTCAGTCAGTCAGTCACCATACTCTTTTATATATATAGATGAAACGGAGGAGGCCATTAGGTAAAAAAGAATATAAAAATATAGTCTATCTGAATAGTATAAAAAAATCTTCTATAAATTTATTTGAATGACAAAATAAAAATCCGAGCTCTCAAAAAGTGTGTGCGGTTAGTATTATTTTCGAGACAACTAGAGCGTCGGATGAGATAAGAAGTGCTACGTAATATGTATTTTGTGAACCCCTATTTAACAAAACAGTAGTACTGAGACGGCACAAGTAGGTATGGCAAATCTCAAGTGAGACCACCGGTTTGTGTGACTGTCTACAGCTAACCACTTTCCACCGCGCATATCGATTTTATTTTCTTAAATAAAAATAACGTTTCTTGTTCACAGTTCAACTTTGACCATTAACATCAGCGACATCTTATCAGCAGTATTTCAAAATACGGGTAAGTTAACATTTTGATATAAACTTAAATATCGCTTTGTCATCTTCGGACGATCAAGGCTTTTTATTTTCTGTACAACATAACTTTAACTTTATGCGTACTTCTACTACTACTTAATAAGAAAGTTTTTATAAATTGAATTACTTTATTCTACGACGTTTTTTTATAAAGTGACTATTTATTTGCTCAATCTGTGTTACTATTTGACACAAAACTCTTTAAAGATTGATTAGATTTTTTATTACTATAAGCAGAAGAGTCTGTAACCCACCTTTATAGCTCGTAATTTCGTTTTTATATGTACTATAAATTCCAATATATACTGACAGGTAGAGTAGCAAGTTCTGCGTCGTCAGCTTTTTCAATGTGACCGCTCCTACAATACGATAAATTACCAGCCTAATTCGATCCACTGGCCGTAATGTGGGTTCATCAAACATCTTGTTTGTGCGACATAAAGTACAATAGAGGGCCAGCCTCGACCCGCCCGTGGCATTAGCGTCGTCCCCGCAATTTCGCTGTACTTTGTCTCCATTGCCAGTTGTCTCCAAGCGCTACGGTCACGGAACGAATGAGAAATGAAAACGGAACAGTCGAGTATCTTTTCATGAAGGGCGGTCCGCAGTATCATTAGTTACCCGACAGTACAATACAGGACTAATAACGAACAAATCATTCAACTTTGGAGGGTGAACGGATCATTACATTAACATGTGTACATACAGTGAAATATTCAAATAAAATCTAAAAGTTTGTAGTAAACAAAAACAATATTCTATTATTTTATTTCTTATTTATAATAATGAAGAAGAATGAAAAACTTCTGAACATTAAAATAAAAACACAAGTAAAACTAACATTCAAGCTACGTGTTTATGAGTTTCCCTAGGTTTCAAAGGGAGAGATATTACGTCTCGTGCTCGTATTTGAGGAACAAGAGTGTAATTCCCGGTGGTTTTGTCATGAGGCAACACATCCTACAAATGAAAAGCTGCCGACTTTCAAAGCGAACTTGCTACATTTTAAAATTCTCGCGTTGGTTGGTGTGTTTGGAGTAAAAAACTCATATAGTTTCGCCTACCAATGCTTTTTTTAACATATTTTATTTCTTTCAGCCTTTCTTGCATTTAAATTCAGAGCCCTAATGCATGTAAAGTATTCTAATCACGCAACCCTACTTACCCAGTATAGCGAGACGTGTACATTAAGTTACGATTAGTTTTAATTTCACTCTCGGGGCACTGGCATTTTGTGCTGTTGCGCTGTTCTCTTGTGAGATTTATTGCTAAACTTTACCACCCAGCGACATGTTTTAAAATACTAGAGACTTGTTTCACTTGTTTTCAATTTTAATTTTTATAGCACGTTGCAAAGCGTAACTACAATACCACAAATCATCTCATACCATCTTTTTTTAGTAGCTAATTATTTAGTATCATTTACAATCCTTTATTATTAAGATAATATAGACGTAAAGCTTCTGTATATTCAAGAATGAGTAATACACGGTGCAATGTTTCACAACGAGCTCGCGAAGCTTTGAGGGGATGAGACATTGCGATTCATTCTCGCATTTAAAAGCAAGACTGTAATTTCACAGGCCTTTGTCTCGGGCCCGCGTGGGACGCCGGCTTGCAGGAAAATATGCGCATTCGAAATGGATTTTTATCGCTTTTCAAGTGGTAGGCTTTAGCTGTGTAGGCTGTTCAGAATACTTTAGCGGCCTATACAATGTTCTATTATGGGTAATCCTGGTGTGTATAAATATTGAATTTATATATCAAGCCTTAGGACGGGTCTTTGTTTAGTTAAGTAGCAAGAAACTCGTTATGCTTAACTTTAATTCTGTGCTTATTATTAATCGAACTTGTTTATCTGCATGGTTTTCTCAAAGCATTAAAATTACCAACTTTATAAAGATGTATTTATGTATTATTTTGAGAATTTAAATGTGTACTAATATTTTTTATGAAAACAAAGTCTAAGCATGAAGAGACTTAAAATAAATATTATTATAATTGATATTACAAGAATAAGCTCTGAGGTTGGGCAAGTAAAGTTTTGAAATGGAATATAGTCGAATACCAGTAAATCATACAATAAAGTTTACTATTGTTGTAAATATTATATTAATCAATTTTTAAAACTTTTTCTTTAACTTATACACAATCACTCGTCCCTCATTTAAAAAATACTGGTAGAGTTGCCTTTTTTAGGTTCCAATCACGCTGTAATTATTAAAAGTAAAATTTGTCGTATATGGTAATAAGTTTGATAATCGAAACTTAGAAAGTACTAAATTTCGAATTTCGATAAGCTGAATGGGCACAAGCATACAAAATAATAAAGGGCTGGACATACAACCATAGACATCGGACCTCAGACCTCTATATCTGAAATCCCTTGGTTGTTAGCTTAGGATTTTGCACTTTCCTTTCACAGTATATTTAGATATGTACCACTTTGACATACAACTCTGCAAGACAAGGACTTCAGAATAATTACATTGGTGATAAGGGACTTATTTACTTGTGTACCTGTGATATTCAAATGAGATACGCGTGAACGCTTTGACGTGCAAACCTGTAATGGCTCTAATTGGTCTCTGTTACATGTTACATGATACTGTTGTGTATTATTTTACGTCACAAGTACTTTATGCACAGTGTGGCCTTATTCAAATGGAGCGCATGGCTAGGTCACTGTACTCGTAGAAAGTTCACAGTATTGATTTTATTGCGCACGCCCGAAAATATACATGGGATCTGGTGCCATACGAAACTGGCCATTGATTTAATAGACATAAATAGGTGTGGCGCAAATATCTACACCCGGCCATCAATTATTCAGCTGATGTGCACTGTTATCCTACGTACACACGAGTCTAGTAATCCGAGTGGTGTAATACTCCCTCAAATTGAATTAAGTTAATGAAACACTCACAGTGTGTTTGATGCTTTAAATTTAATGGATTCACGATTCAATCGAATTGTCGTTATTAATTTGATTACAATCGACTTTATTGAACATCGTTTTCACAGGCTTCATCGAGTTGCTGGAGATGGAGGATGGTTACGAGTGTGAAACATTACTGAAGTGTAATCTCATACATTCAACGTCTGCGTAAGTATAATATAAAAAATATTAAACTGAATTAGATTTAGAGAATATGTTGTATGTATTATAGGTACGTATTAAGTTACGCTATTTCAAAATAATTAAATGACTTTTTTAAAACTTTTAAATACTCTCCGACCGGGCAGGTGCAAGTCAAGAATCTGAAAAAAAGTCAGACAACCACTAAGTGCAATTCAATTCCTTATAATTTTTAAAGTTACATTAAGTAGGTTTAGCTTTGCAGGTTTTAAAGGACAAATTATTTTAAAACGCACATGAACTTGGTACGATTTATAATTGATTTTAAACTGGATCGCTACTAAATAACAATCTTCAACGCCTAACAAACCGCAATAGAAAACCTGGTACTTAAATTGTAAAAAGTTAGTTTTTAATTACTTCTGCTAACTCGCTCTATCGCGATCTAAAACCACAAATGCGTAGATAGGAAATCATTCTAGAATTACATTTTTGTTCAATACTTACTTCAACAACTAGATAGCAAAATGAAAATAAATGTAGGTTGCAATAAGTTTGAGTACGAAGATGAAACGTATCAATTTAATTATGTACTTTATGTGCATTAACTACGATTCTAAGGCTTTATTCTATATATTCTAATTTAATCAAAATAGCTTTAAATGTGTTTTTACACATTCTATGTAATAGTGGAGAAACTGATAACATGATTGAAAATAATATAATTACTTTTACATCTGATGAGTGAGCAATGCTTAAAACTTTATCACTTATAGTCTATACAGATGTAGTTATAAAGAAGTTAAGTAGATTATCTCAGCATTTGCCAAACATAAAGCTAGCTTGACAGTAGCGACACGTTATATAGTAGAAATTACTGATCTTAATTCAGACAGAGCGGGCACAGTCAGTGAATACACACCTCAACAAAGTCTAGGGATATCATAATCCTACTTTTGACGACTTTATAGTTAAAAATCTTTTTAGTTTCCATAAAAAGTGTATTTACTAAATGAAATCTCTATTATACTATTTTCAAAATTTAAAAATATAAAAAGAATAACAATGCTAAAAACAAAATACGGCGGCAAAATTGTTGGTAATTCATAACGACAAGAAAAATTTGTCAGTCAACCTTCATACTCGAAGACCGCTACCACCGCAAGTTTTGGATTAGCCTGCACAGTCGCCCGACTTAAATCCCATCGAGCATGCCTGGGACAATTTCAACGAAAAGCATTGCGAGATTTCCCGCCAAATTTGACGACGGAAAAAGAACTATACAGACACTTGCAAAGAACTTGGGACCTCATACCGCAGCAAGACATTGACAATTTAATTTTAAGTATGAACAATCGATGTCGATGTGTAATTAATGTAAGAGGTGGCAACACTGATTATTAATAATTAGATTATATTACACTTTTAATTATTTTATTAATATTAATAATGTTACAAAAATTCTATGACATTTGTTTACGCACTAATTTTCTACACCAATTAAAAAAGTTAACTTTTTAATTAAAAACAATCATCAAAAAGAATCACTTTCTTCTTTTATTAAAGTCCCTAAAATAAGCTACTTTTCTTCCATTTACTATCTATGAAAATTCTTCTTGGATTTTTAGATATTTGATGAAATATATAAGATATATAATTGAGGTGTGTACTTTTAAGAAACTCGTCAAAGGTCACTATCTATCTATGTATTTGTAAGAAAGCATATATGGATTCATATTTATATATGTAAGAGTATGAATATGTATTCGTATATATGTATGTGTAATTATGTTAGGTAATATTAGTTTTATATGTAAACTGTAAATATGCACCACAAACCATGCATTACTCTAAAGTACAGTCCATCTAAAAGTTGCATGGAAAAGAGATCGCAGACTTCGATTAGGCCGCTATTTATACCACTGTTTTTATTTGTTTTTATTCTACATTGTATGTTTCATATTATGGTGTGCAAAAAAGAGTACTTATCTATCTACTACACTAAAGCGATAAATCAATGAGAGAAGTTGTGCGTTCGACAGTGAAATAGCTTTCGGAACTAATCCAGTGCAATGTGCAGACAGACGAAATATTGTAAGCACAATGTCGTCACGGTGTCCTTGTTACGTAATTATTAGACTCTCGACACGCCGCCGCAGGCCGACGACCCCGGCTCGACTTTGACCCACTTCTTACCCTAATTTCCCCGTCTCAACCCCGTAGACGTCTTCGTGTATAAACTCATAACTAGTTATAATAACCGATAACAAGCAGTTGTGCCTTGTTTAATTAACTTTTGGGCTTAGTTGGTCTTACTAAATTTGTATAGATTTGACTTGATTGATTGAATGGTATGATCTCATTTAATAATAATAGTTACACACATTTCACACACGCCCATCTGATCCTAAACTGGGCAGAGCCTGTACTATTGTAACCGGATGCTGGTAAACGTACTTATATATTTAAAAAAAGGCCAAGTGCAAGCCGGACTCGCGCACCGAGGGTTCCGTACAAACATGTAGGTATATTATATGATGTAACTATTTTTTATGCTTTTCGCTATTTTTCCTTTATCTGTGCTATAAGACGTTGCTTCGAACCAAATTTCAAGATTCTGAGTTCACGGGAAGAACCCTGTAGGTTTTGATTCCCTTGCGAGTGTCGAAAATTTGCAGCATAAACGGCTGTATCTTTTGATTGCGATGGCTTAGAAGTTTGATTTTTTCCCAGCCCTAAGGGACAGTAGCCCCGAGTATTTGATATGAATTTTAGCTTGATAACTCCACGCGTTTCTGAGAAAAGGAGTCTTGACAGACAGATAGACAGACGGACAACAAAGTGATCCTATAAGGGTTCCGTTTTTTTTTCCTTTTTATTAATTTATACTTTATACACATTAAAAATAACAATGGTGAACTTAAGGCCATAGGTATTTCCCACCAGTCGACCTTAGGGTGATGCACAAAACTAAAAATATAAGTTGATATCTCTATAAGAAATAATTTAACCTTAAGTAATGATTATATTAATACACATTATAAATACGTATTTAAATACATACACATACATACACACATCCATACATAATATATGCACAATATAAATTTTATATGGAGAGAGTATGATGATATCAAGGTGGATCTGATAGGATATGTAGACAATGTTTCCACAACAAGTGTTCAAAACCTTTATGGTACGGAACCCTAAAAATACACATATGATATAAATAATGTACACTTAGATACAGGATAAATAATCTATCTCATCACAAAATTATTTATCCTGGGGAATCAAAGACACGAAAACTGGTTTAGCAGTCAGGGTCACCGTACTGTGAATGACTGGATTGTCAGAATCGGAACCGTTTATATTCGGACGTCCACAAGCCAGGTGGAGTGATGATCTGCGCAAGACGGCTGGCAGGAGCTGGATGCGAGAAGCCGAGGATCGAACCAAGTGGCGCGCAATCGGAGAGGCCTATGTCCAGCTGTGGACTGCGATACGCTGATGATATTTGATACCAAGTAGTTACCAACTCTTAAATCCTAAGATAAACGTATTGGTTTAATATTTATAGTTACGTACCAAGAATTCCTGTCGCAGACCAACGTTATGTAAAGCGTGGGTGTGTGTGAGTGAGATTTTTTTAGTAATACTTTCACATGTTACCTAAATTACAACGCCCTATTTGTGTAACGTATGGTAGATGTATTTAATTTTTCGTTGTAACGTTATAAAATTGCTCACCTATATCGTGCACAAATATTTTCCTTTACCGGCCCTCGACTAAAAGTTATACCCATTTAATGTTTTCTTTCCATTATCTATGATTCGACAGGTTTGCCAAGAGCCTTAATATAATAACATTACGGGGGCAAGGAAAAAATGGGTTTTTCATATTTTCTTTCTAAAATTATAGGCATGTTTTATCTTTTTACTAGGGAGATGGTAAATATTTAATTTCAATTTATTTGCAGTACTCAACTCCCGTACATTGCCTTTCTTACGATAATAATTATTTATTTATGGATATCATTATAAAATAAAATAAATATAACTGCACCGATGGCGTAATCATGGTTTAAACGGTCACTTCACTGTTTTCTACTGCGCTGTGTTATGGGTTTAAATCCTACATGGGACAACACTTTGTGTGATCCACAAATTACTGTCATGAGTCTGGGTGTTCTTTCTGTCCATTTCATGTATATTTGTAATGTCGCCTTCCACACAGAAATATTTCTAGTCCGGAAGTTATTTTGTTTTAAATAATAACATTTTGAGATGACATTATCTTATGGAAAACTTCTTATATAAAACTTGTATTGTTTAGTGAATCTAAATTATAAGTACCTTTTACCAGTGATGTTACACGTGGATTTTATTTTAATTTCACTGTCCCTCAAAAGCAAAATTTATCTAATAGATGTTTCTATACCCCTTGCATCGTGTCCGCAAATTTCATAATTCAACGATTAAGGCATGACAGCTTTACAAATAAGCAAAATAAAGTCACATTCACATTATATAACACTAGTGGTTGCCCGTGGCTCCGCCCGCGTATATGTAGGTTATCGCGTCAAATAGTAGCCTATGTGTTATTTTGATGTATAAGCTAAATTACTGTAAAGTTTCATCCAAATCCGTTCAGTAGTTTTTGCGTGAAAGAGTAACAAACATCCATCCATCCATACTTACAAACTTTCGCAATTATAATATTAGTATAGATAGTATAGATTAGTAAGATTAGCTAAACTTCACAAGAGACTACTTTCAACAAACCGTCTTCCTTCTAAAGTGCTACCGAATTTATTCAACAAGTTCCTCATGGGAGACGAAATGGAATTCGAAAAGTAAACATGTCCACAATAACTAGAGAAGAAGCAAACAAGCAACTCTAACTTAGCTACTTAGTTGGTGTTAAAGAGGGATTTCCTATAGCTCCTCATTCGTCTGAATAAAATCACGATAAAAGTTGTTGATAAGTTGTGCGAGACGTTCGCCGTCGCCCTCAAACTTTGTAATATCCGAATGTTCAACGACACAAACTTTCTCTATTTACATATTTCCACTTACAACAGCCTATTAAAAGTAAATAAATCTTGTCATTTCAGAATGAAAATACACATTTAAACTTTTGTACACTTAACATTTCCTGGTTTTAAAGCGATTCAATAAGTTTTTACAGTCATTTGTGGCCTTTTTTCGGAAAACATTTGTTATTTCCAGATATCATAAAAACTGACGTGTATGATCATATTTGCATAAATACATATTCTCAGAAGTTCATTGCAGCTGCATTATGTAGCTACTGGCACCGCGAGCTGTCTAACTGATATATTATACATAAAATTTTCAAGACCAACAATTTCGAATTAAAACTTAGGTAAATGGTATTAATAGTATAATTTCTGACATATGACTTATAACGCCATCTACTTTCAAACTAAGCAGAGCTTGTACCTTGTTGTAACTTGTAGCGTAAATAAAAACTAGATTGGCTGAATAGAATACTTACTTTTTTTTTTTTAATGGGACTAATCCCGCCCACACGCCCACCACTGTAACTCCTGTACACCAGGATCAACAGCGGTGACCCACGAAAACACCGAGTTATGACACTCGGGAAGTCCCAGGAAAAATTTAACTGTCTTGGAACCCGCAACGAAATTAATCAGAAGAAAACTGGAGGAGTTGGAAATATAATAAGTCCACTTCCCTCCTTAGCAAAGCGGGAGACAAAATGGAGTCAAAATAGGCAGACGCCTTTTTCAAACCGGGAAGCACCACGGATAAAAATATTAAGGGTCCTAAGTGAGCTATATTTGATTTCTATAGTATGTATGGCAGAATCGCTTAAACGCACGGAAATTCACCGCAGTTGACACAAGATCCCCATAATATACTACCCCAGACGTCATTTGTAAGCTATTTAGCATCATGTTACGTTCATTGTACCAAAGACTACATTCCCAGAGGATATGATGAGCCGACTGTTCACAGCTAGAATCAGGTGTTGAGCATTGACACAATGGTGAATCGACTAATTTAAATGAGTATAGTTTGCTCTTAAAGTTACCGTGGCCTGTAAGAAATTGAGCAACACAGTGATCTACCTCGAGCCATGTCCCTGACAACCTTTCGCGAACAGATGGAAAGAACTGGTAAAGGTGGCGCCCCTTAGATGATTCGTCCCATCGTTTCTGCCATTCATCCAAGAGGTCGTTATAGACATTGGTTTTTTGTTGAAACAATCTTATGATTTTACCGCGGTCTCGTATGCCCAAAAAATCGCATTCCATGTTTTGTAGTGTGGAATAGTACATGGCTGCACGTCTTTGCACCTCGAGATCGACCGGAAGAACACCTGCCAACACCGGTAAAGCCTCAGTGCTAACCGTCCTATATGCCTTGCACAAGAAAATCAATGCAGGTCGTTGGCCTTGTAACAGTTTGCGACGGACAGCACCTACAGTCGCCCTATCTGCCCATACAGGAGCACCATAGCAAATAGAACCCAAATAAGTAGCTCCATATATGATCTTAAGTGTATGAAATGACAGACCCCATGTCGCAGTTGATATCCTCGTCAGTGCAAAGAAACTCTTTTTAGACTTTTCATTAACTGTTCTAATATGTTCAATAAATGAAAAATTTCTTTCTAAAACCAATCCTAAATAACAAACCGAGGTTTTATTTTTAATAGAATAATATTTATCAACATAAATTTAAAAAATGCAAAGGTGTCATACGAGATTGGCTTATGACCCTTGACTACACCCAGACAGAAAAAATTGTTCATAACAGAGACTTAATGTAAAATCTCATGTTTACATTCACACACAGACACGCACTTACACTCTCACACCATCTCACACACACTCTAACATGCACACGCACCTAAACACATATTTGTAGTCCTAATTATATAATTCTCAAGCAAGCACATTTTATACTCCTAGCTGGCAAACATATACGTCTGATTATATATTTTACTACTTCTACCTACATAATATAATTTTGTTATTATTTTTGTTTTGATTCTAGTTTACTTTAAAAAAATGTACCTATTCTAAAGATCGAATCAGTCACGTTAACTGTATTGTAGAACATTTTAATCCTACATCTACATCTAACATCTAATTGTGAGTTCCCAGAGTGGAAGACGCTGGCAGCTATAGCACAGTTTAATACTATTATGGTTGCCGACGTTAACCTACAAATGTAAGGATTTGTAACATCTGCTTGTAATTTTGTAATAGCTATAAGAAAGAGTGAATAAATAAACTTATTATTATTATTATTATTATTATAGTAATATTTTCAAATTTAATACAAGGCGGTGATTTGAGGTTACCTTTCAGAAGTAGCTGGAAGGTTTTGTTTGGTGCAAACGTCAACCGATTACGCCCACCCCACCGAGATATTAAGTCCAAACATTCACTGGCCAGCCTCTCAAGCCCCGTTCTAGTATCCGACTCTATCAATAACAAACCGTCGTCCGCGTACGCATTCAGGGTACATCCGGACGGCACAGGCATTGCCAGAAAATCGTCGAAGCCTATGTTCCACAAGTATGGTCCTAGCACTGACCCTTGAGGACACCCCATCGTAAGCGCCTTCGACACAGAATGATGCCCAAGTCTCAATTTAGTAGTACCTTGTAAGAAGTACGAGGAGATAAGGGAATAAATATTTTTAAAGCAACCTCTTAATTTTAATTTTAGCAATAGCATGGGCCACCACGCATTGTCAAAGGCGCCAGATATATCTAAGAAGATGCCTAAAACGTATTGAAAACTTGACTCGGTGACAGTTTTCCTTACAGATATAACCGCATCAGTTGTCGATTTTCCCAACGTAAAGCCGAATTGTCTATCATGAAATTTAACTCCACCCGGTAGAAGTCGTGGTACTACAAGACGCTCTAAAAGCTTTCCCAGCGATGGTAACAGTGTTATGGGTCGATAGGATTTAGGATCGTCCGGCGGCTTATCGCCGCTTTTTGGTATTATTCGAATATTACCGCACCGCCAAACACTAGGAAATACTCCTTCCGCAATGCAACGTTTAAAAACTGTTAAAACCGTATCACCCGAAAGTTTACAAGCTTCTTTTATCATTTTGTTTGATATTTTATCGTCGCCCGAAGCCTTATTTAGTGGCAATGACCTAACAATACTGAGGAATTCGTCTGAAGATGGTAAGTCAGACATTGGAGACAATGGTGGTTCAATAGCCCACTGCCTAATTTGTCGGTGATAATCCGTGTCATCCTCCGGCCGATCGTCAGGCACAAGTGATTCTAAAAGATATTCTGTGGTTTGTTCTACTCCTGTAGTAGAATACTTACTTGTGAATACATACAATTCTTATTTAAAATAGAAAAAACCCAAACACCGAGTGAGTGAGGATACCGGAGGCCCCCTGCCTTCCCCCCCCCCCGCATCCCCAAAATGTCGGCAACGCACTTGTGACGCTTCTCGTGTTGCAGGTGTCCATGGGTGGCGGTAATCGTTTACCATCAGGCGATACGTCTGCTCGTTTGCCCGCCTATTCCTTAAAAAAAACACCGAAACAAATATTAACAGATCATTCAAACATTTGGTCCGACGCGGGATACGAAGCCGAGATTCACCAAGGCACTCAAATCAAATGAATGAATGATATTAAAATTTAAACGATGTCCTCATGTTATATGAAACTTTCATTAATGAAAGATATATTTGCATTGCATTTCATCGAATAAGGAAGGTTATAGAAAGTTCAACCCCTGTTCCTCTGTATCTAGGGAGAAGCTATCAAAAGACTAGCAACACATCTCTAATTGATTGGGCACCGGTGGTCACTTTCCTTACAGAATTGGGTGACTCGTATGCTCATTTGCTCCCAACCGGCATAAAATGTGTTCTGATGAATCCATTTCTCATTAACAAGTCTTTTATCATTCTTCTTCCTTTCATTTTTTTTTTGTTTACAGCAGTACTGGACTGTTCAGAATAAATTACAATAAAAATATCGTGGGAAAAAGTTGTTTCTGATATTCACATTTATATTTATAAGTGGGTGAATACGATTCAAACGGATATTTGCGAACAATAAAATTTCACAATAAATGATAATATCTTTAAGCATCGCTAGAATATGTATTTCTGAATCGATAAAATGTTTACTGACAGTAAAAAACGGATTGCTTAAAATTTTAATTTAAAAATATACATATAACTTAATTTAAACATGAAGAAAGATGTAATAATTCAGTTAGTTGAACGATAATCTGCTGGGTTCAGAAACATGACGACTTAGGTGACGTAGGTAGGTAGCGGTATGCACTACGGAAGGATTTCAAAAATACTGCCGTCCACTGTTGAACGAAAGTTTTCCTCAAGGAGCTCCAACTACCCGGGTCTTGGAAAATCCGCATCCATCCATATGCCTTCATAAATAAAGTGTGATATGGAATATATAGTATAGATTTTAACAATACAATTTTTTGTGAATGCACCAATACTAAAGATTGTTTAAATTAGTTAGAAACAGTTACAACAGTAACAATTAACAAATGATTAAGAAAGATAAATCAAAGATAATTAGAAATGTTTATTATATACAAGAGTACAACTCATTAAAACGTGAGACTTATACTAATCAAATTCTGACAAGTAATATAGTTTTCTTTTCTTGCTTTATTTTACTTTTCCTAGTCTGAGTTGATTGGTTCTAAGTACTTTAAGAATCTTCTTTGAACGGAATATGTATGGGATTTGTTGTTTTGAGTTCATTTGTATAGTTTACACCCGTAACAAATTAATTAATCCTTTTGATATTTCTTTCATAATGATTTTAAGTTCCTAACATGAAGTACTTCTTCGAGAATATAATAAGTAACACATTTTTTGAACCTTTCTTTTTTAAGCAAGAGAAAAGTTGATACACCTATCTATACACATGTCTAATTTATACAAAAACACGTTATTTCCTCAATCTAAACTGTGTGACGCTGTAGCTACTTACTGAAAGTATGTCCATTTAATAAGGGACATCATGGATACATTACACCACCCAAATAAATTAAGAGTCTAGGTACATTTTTTCTTTACGTTTTTCATACATACATATGTAGGTAAGCAATTAGTAGAGGTTTCGAGCAAAAGGCGAGCTCAAGGAAAATAATTTCAGTTCGTTATTCAGTCCCCTGTGGGTGTAATTGGTAGGCTCTTGTGTTCCTCCCTAGCACGACTGCGATGTGGCTGTACATCAAACAAAACGACCCAAATTACTGCCTTTTAATTTTCTACAATTAATAAATTGAATTGCCTTCTTTGTCGCCAGGATGTCGCCAAACGAATGTTACAATTTATATTCCTAACGGAATATCCCATGTTATACTTAAAACTATATTAAATATACCTACCTCGGTCTTATTTCTCTTATCTCCATTATTTATTTGAGTTGATTCATTTGATTTTTATATCTCGCCGAAGGCTATGTGGACCGAACAAATAAATTACTTCACTTAGCAAAAACATTACTCAGCCATAAAATAAGAAACATTAAGAATGCGAAGGTTTCGCTTAAATGGGTCACAGTGGGTTGTAATCATAAATATGCTCTTAATACAAATGGGAAGATGAGTACATAAGTAAATATACAATGCTTGAGTACAATATGGGTTCCTATGAGAAGTATAGAATAAATTTCAGTTCAAGATTCCATGTAGTTTTGATACTTTAACAAGCAAATAAAGACTTTGTCGAATACTGCCTCTTAAGACACAGGCTTTGTCTAGTTTAAGAGACAGGGTCCACAACCTTTCGAGATCTATAAAACTAAAGAGTACCTGATTTATTGCTGTTGTTGGTTGTAGTAATGAATAAAAAGAAAAAGTATTTTATTATATTTTCTAAGGGGTTACAGTCAAACAGTATTTTTATCGAAAGGTAGCGGTTATTCAGACCTCATCACCTACTCTGGTCGGAGCATCTAATTACAAGAAATAGGTATTGCAAGAAACCATTAAGTAATTGTTGCCGTTATATAAAATAATGATAGTTGTGTTAAACATACTTTTGTTTCAGACATGAACACCCCATCGAGTTCCACAGTACTAAATTCGTTAGTGCCAAGTTGGCATGTGATGTGGTAAACTTTGCTCGCTCCAGTGTCCATCAGAACAATGGTACGTACCCAAAACTTATAGGTAACTTTAATTAACTTTAGATATAGTTGAACTAAGATTTGAATTATTTTCTTCATAGTTTTGGTAGAATAGGATAGTAATAATATGTTTATTTCACACCAAAGTGTTAACATTTGAATTCATACAGTGCAAAAGAAATACTTGACAGTTTGATTGTGTATAAATTGGTACTGATACCCAAGCTAGGCATAGCTTGTATTTTGGGAGACAGAATTCAGTCGTGTATTTTGTTCTAATGTATTTGAAGGTGTAACCAAAGAATTAAAAACGCATATTATGAAACAAACTTGACGACTTATATACTTGAATTTATATGTTTAAGTCTTTTCATTTCCAATGACCTAATATTAAGTAAATATATATAAAATAGTGATAGAACTATATCAAAAATGTTCACATCTCGTTAAAAATAATAATAAAGTAATACAAATAAGTTTGCTCATAAAACATTTTCGGCCAGAATTAATTCTGCATTTTCTAACACTTGAATCTTTTTAACAAGCTTTTTATTAACTTGCAATGTATGTATGTATACTTGTATGTTCGGGTGGAATCTTGCAACTCAATTTTGAAGCAGATATCTTCAACCGATTTTGCTGAAATTTTGCAAGCATATGTATACAGCTTGACAATACAATATTATAATGACATGGAGCTGATCTGATGCTGGAGCTGGAAGGTGGCCATAGGAACGCTAAAGAAACATCGCAACATCATCGAGTTTGGACTCGTTTGATTCGTCTCGAGGCATTCCAGTAAAAGCTTGTTTCTAAAAAGCCTTTTCATTTAATTTATTTATGTTTTGGAAGAGTGTGCATATACATAAATTGGACATACTTCTTGTATATTCAAATCTATCACATACAATGCATGTACCTTTCAATTCGTTTAGATGTAGGTTTTCATCAAATTAAATTAAATATCTACTATGGTAAAATATTAAGTTCTTTTGAACAACTTTTACCTATAGCTGTAAGTGGCGTCATCGTATTTGGCCTTAAATATCCCCGAACAGTAGCGGAGGTCTATTCTCGAATATATACGTAATGTATATTATGTACGTAATGGATATAATGTGGGTCATAACCTCACACACATAATACCCTAAAGAAAAGTATGAGGTGGCGTGAGGCAAAGGTATTCCCACACAAAAGAAGTTATTTACTTTTATGAGTTCCGTTTTAATGTTTCTCTCGAACACTTTTCTTAGATCATTTTCGTTTTGTATTTAATGGTTTTGTGTAAATTATGTGTATATTTGTGTTCCTTTTTATTATGATTATTCCTTCTACATTCCTACATTTATGACTGCCTCTGTGGCGCAGTCGTAGCGTCTGCAACTGCTGTGCTTGAGGTCTCGGGTTCGATTCCCGGGTCGGACCAAATGTTTGTATGATTTGCAAATATTTGTTTCGGAGTTTGGGTGTTTCCTATGTATAACATGTATAAATTTACAAAAAAAATAATTTATGTATTTATATCAGTTGTCTAGTACCCATAACACAAGCTCTGCTTAGCTTGGGACTAGAGTGTGTGTATGTATGTATATTTCTTTGGCACGCCCTAAAGGCTAAACGGCTTATCGAATTTTTATGTGCGTGGTGTCAATAGATTCGTCTTAGTCGTGAGAGTGACACTGGGTACATCAAAATTAAAAAAAAACAAGAAAAAAATGGGCCGGCTCGACCGGAGTGATACCACAGCCTCACAGAAAACCGGGTTGAATTAGTGCTTGCGCTGTGTTTCACCGAGTGAGTGAGGATACCGGAGGCCCATACCCCAATCCACTTACCCCTACCCTTCCTACTACACTTCTGGTGTTGCGGGTGTCCATAAGCGGCGATAATCGCTTACCATCAGGTGATACGTCTTCTCGTTTGCCCACCTATTCCATGAAAAATAATATAAAAATGGCAGATGTTGACGCAGTCGGGTTTTGTTTTAATAAAATTCGTTACACAAGATAAGATGAACTGTTATCAATATCCGTGTTTTAAGGTATTAAGAATATGGAGGGCCACCACTCCTATTCATCCTATGGGTATCGTAAGAGCCAACTAAGAGGCAAGGAAAACTTGACAATCCATATATCAATACGTGTGGCCAAAACTTCCTTTCTAAAGAGAGATCTATGTCCACCAGTGAACTATTAAAAGCCGTTGACGATGAGACTTAATATTATCAACACAAATAAGTTAATGAAGTTCTTTCTATCTGACGAACAGATTTACTGCAGTAGAAACTGCTGTATAAAAGTATGCAATGGCTAATAAGTATGAATTACAAGGGCTGAATCTCATATATACGATGATTATTAAGTAGATTTAATTTATGAAGAAACCCCTCGACTAAGACAAGATCTTAAAGAATAAAATAAATATTTTTATTTATTACGACTTGATTTTTCTTCTTTTTGACTTATTTAGACTGACTTGTTAGGTGATCGAATTCAACTGCCGTCCGAAATTGTGTTTAAATTTGGCATTAAACGGTTCGTGTAATATCTAAACGATAACTAAACCGAGATTATTTTAATAAATCTGTTAGAACCGACTTTTACGGCTTGCTATAAAACCAACATAAATCCGTATGCAATAAAATTCAATTTAAGCACAACGCATTAACAAAGGGGACGCGGACGCTTGGACGTAGAAGAAACTAGAAAATAAAACGTAAGTTATGTACGAGGTAGCTTTAAAATAATAAGTTCTATTGATTTTGGGAGTTTTATATTAACTAGTGGTCGCTCAGTGATCGAAATTCGACCACAAGTACTTTTTTTTTTTTATTTGGCTTTTTTGCACTGCGCCTCCATATAAACTTTAAGCCTACCAAATTTGATACTCCTCCGTTTAAATTGTTTTCGTAAAAAGTGGCCAAGTGCGAGTCGGACTCGCCCATGTAGGGTTCCGTAGCAGCAAGTAACATAATATAAAAGTTCTTGTATCTTGTTATCATTCTGTTATTTTAGAAGTTACAGGGGACACACATTTTACCACTTTGGAAGTGTCTCTCGCGCAAACGCAAACGCAAACGAAGTTTAGAAAAAAATGATATTAGAAACCTCAATATCATTCAGAAGACCTATCCATAAATATAGATAGACACGTATGGGTTTGATGAAAATTTTTTTTTTGTGTTTCAGTTCTATGAATGGACCCCCAAAATTTATTGTTTTTTTTCTATTTTTGTGTGAAAATCTTAATGCGGTTCACAGAATACATCTACTCATCAATTTTCAATATTATAGTTTCGGAAAAAAGTGGCTGTGACATACGGACGGACAGACAGACAGACATGACGAATCTATAAGGGTTCCGTTTTTTGCCTTTGGCACGGAACCCTAAAAAGGGGTACAAAGTTTTTGCTTCACATATTAATAAATAGATTACTATCTTTTACCCGCGGCTCCACCCGCATGTATGTCGGTTATCGCGACAAAAGTAGCCTATGTTCTACTCCAAGGTCCAATCTATCTCTATACCGAAATAAATTTAAATCGGTTTAGCCGTGAAAGTGTAATAGACAGACAGAGCTACTTTCGGATGTTTAATACTAGTATGAATTAAAATTATAATAATTTAAAACAATAATCTAACGGTCCGTTATGTGGTGACCGCTTAATATTAATAATACCAACTTCAAATTAAAAAAAGTACAACATTTTGTTGCAATTAATCACCCTATCACCGGCCACTGTAGAACTACCCAGGGAGTGTCAACTATTCCGATATAGGTATCTTAAATGAAACTATGGCACACACTTTTATTTTTGAGAATTCAAATAAAAAAAGAGTTTGTCTACTCTTTTATTTGCTATTAACTTATTAATAAATCTTTATAATCTTTCTTTTTTAATGAGAATTTTACAATATACTACTAATGGGCTAGAAAATGAGTATAAAACAAGCAAGACTAGGAGAAAATATAGCCCAGCGTCATAACTAGACAGACTGTAAATATAATAGTTACCGTAACGGCAGTGCTTCGAGCGGTGTCCACAAATGATAACTGCAGTGTCGGTGACTTAGTGCATTTGTTACAAGATTTCTATCGCGACTTGGAAAAATATTCAGTTTAAGAGTTCTTTTTCTTTTCTTTTTAAAAAGACAACTCCCGCATTAGGAATATACATCCTGTGTCGCGGTGGACTTTACAAACATACATGAAACGGGCACAAAGAACATCCAGACTCAGAACAACAATTTGCGGATAACACAACGTGTTGACCTATGTGGTGTGTTGGTTAAATTAGCGTGGCGACCGCTTAAACCGCTAGGCCAACCGTCCAGTCAAAGTTCTTGCTTTTATTTTCATTTTTCTCCGAACTATTTCCTGAAACTAACTTCGGGTTGGCTTTAAGTCTACTACAATATGGCTGAACTTCAATTACTTATGTGGGGTACCTCAGACCTCCATAACCCAAGATCTAGGCGATACCGAGAGGCTGTAGAAAAACTGTTGCAAGATCGTTAAAATTAACATATTATTATGTAACTTACATCAAAATACCATATGATATGGTTGTGAGATAGAATATTTAAAAAAAAACCATTGCTACTAAATAAAGGTCAGCAATTATGATTATGAAGTAGCCGTATACGCAGTTTGTAAGAATTCCTACGTAACAGTATTTTTCTCATATTTTTAAATAAAAGTACCAAAACAATCTCAGGTGGAATCTACTCACATAAAAGTAGCTAACAATGTATTATTGTTACTGGCAACATTCATCGTTCAATAGTGAGACGGTGAAATATTATAACCTTTGCTCATAAATATTTCAGCTACGTATGTAGTATCGTATGACGTCAGCATACACGAGATTTGAGTAATGTAATGATGTATTTTTTATACCGTTTAAGTATCAAAATAAGCAAACGGTCCTTCTCATGATAAGGTGTAACTGTGGTCTAGAGGTTAGAGGTTTCACATAAATGTTGCCAACTAAAAGTGTTAAAATGTAAAACAAATATGGGAGAGGCCAGATCGGAGTGATATCACGGCTTCGCCGAAAACTGGTGCTCTTTTGTTGTTGTTTGTCGAGTGTGTGAGGTCACCAAAGTAACAAAATCCCAAGTCAACACATTAAATACAGGACTCAACTTGTTACTCCGTATTTTAAAACTGTTAAAATATGCAAATGTAATTAATCACTCAAAAATATTTATGTGTTTTTGTTCTTTAAACATTATTTCAGTATTTAATTACTGATTGAGTGCATTGTTTATTTTTCTAGGGTCCTGGTTTTTATTTTACTGTGACACGTAGGTATATTACAGTTCGATTTTAATATTTTAATTATGATAGTTACAATTAAGTCGAAAGTTGAACATTATATTGCTAATATTAACAAAATCTAAAACAAACTAGCAAAGAAAATGTAAAATTTAACACTGCAAGTACATGTCGATAGTTAAATTAAATTTGTGGAATACAGAAATTGTTGATTATGCAAAACAGTAAACAGACAAATACAATAGGTACAATCGTGGCCTACGAGGTAAGTAAATAATTTATGATCTCTCAAAGAAAGGACAGCTCTACCTACAGTTATAAAACATTCATGGTACGCAAAGCTACAGGATCTTCTGCTATATCTATACATCTATACAATTTCGTATTTACAACTTGTTGCTTGAATATATAATAAGCCTTAACAACCATTATTTGGATGTTCAAATAACAAGATTTTTTTATATAAGTAATATTTGATAAGGAGTAATGATACATATTTGTGATATTTCCTTGGAAAGCGCGCATAATACCGGGATATTATTTGTACAAATGAGCCCCAGGAGATATACGTAGATTCACATGGAAGCACAAGTATATTTTTGGTTATTTCTTCCCATCTCATATACCACTTCGTTAACTTGAGTGTTGTTTGTTTTTTAGAAGCTTTTTTTTTAAATAAAAGCTCATGTTTTCTTAATATTGTTCTGTTTGTAAAAAAATTAAACCTAGTTTTAAAATTAGTTCAAGTTTGGATTTCCGCCACAAATTCATAATAATAAGCTAACCCTCTATATTCATTATAGAAAAAATCTCTTTTTTTGTGACTGTTAACCTATCTTCTATATCAATAAAAATGAATCACCGAAATGTATGTACGCGCATAACTTTCGATCGGCTGCACCAAATTATATAATTATTCTTTTTTTCTATGTTTCGTTATTGTTAGGACAAGGTTTGTTTAGAAGAAAATTAAAAGATAACCATAAAAGTTTTTTTAGTACCAGTACGAAACTGAAACCGGCATAATTACTAAATTAAGTTATTAAGACATTTAAAAAATATTTACGAAAGAAAAAAATGGCAGTACGAAGTATGTCGGGTCAGCTAGTATGGATGGATAGATGGATGGATGGAATTACTGAACGGATTTGGATGAAACTTTACAGTAAAATAGCTTATACATCAGAATAACACATAGGCTACTATAACCGACATATACGCGGGTGGCGCCGCGGGCAACCACTAGTGTATAATAAAATTGTCCTAAGTTCTATGGATTTTTGGTAACGTAACTGATATCGAAAAATAATAAGCAAGTACCTATTGAACCCTTAAATTCTTACTTTCCGATAATACTGCTGCTAATAGTTCTCCCTAAACTTATCAGTTTGTTTGACCTTTTTGGTTAAGTTCACCATACAAGATTGTTATTTTGTATTTTTTATGTATATCGCTCCCGTGGCGAGTCGGCAACAGTACGATAAAGTTCAGTTTATTAAGCACAAAGAAGAAACAAAAAGTAATAAGAAAAACGGAGGTGTCTGTTTTATAAAACAAAACGAATGGACTTCATAAGACATAGAACGTTTCCATAAAATACATTTTCCCCGCAGATGGCTAAAACGGTCTCCCTCTAGCCACCAAGAAACAAATATATTGCGATTTGCTCCTTCATTTTCTCGCAAGGTATTTTATTGCGTTGGGGTCTCTCATAAATTTCGCAGTCACTCACAGAGAAAAATAAGGTCTAACGCAGGCTCTGAAGAAATTGCTGTGAAATTTTCTTATTAGTTTATTTTCATTACGTTAGCCAGTTGATCATTATTGCTTGTTATTGTACAAAATCCACATGCTTTTTTATTTCTTTTTCTCGGTATTCAAAAGTGAAGAACTCAATTTTTTTTAAATATAGGTACATATTTGAGCCTACCAAAGTGACTCTACTCTGCCTAATGGAAAGCATGAGCGGAATCTAAAAGTAGGGGTCACCATACTCATTGCAAATGCAGAGAATGCAACAATGCAGCATGGTGACCCACACTATGGCAGCCTATTGATATGTATCTACATCATATAATATCCAAATTCAGTAAATCTCAGTTAAATATTTTCGTAGTTATTAAAAACCTTCCTAACAGGGCTTTTAAAACAGACGTAATCAAATTGGCTTAGCGTCAATGCCTAAAAGAGCGGGCCCGCGCAACCATTTCAATCCCGGCAAACTTTTCAAACGAAACGGCATTTCTAATTAAGCCTCCAATCTTTGGCTCCACAAATAACTAAAGCCAAAGCTTCAAAGTGGAACTGAATCTAACATAGAATATGCAAAATCCAGCACAAGTTTAGGTCATTGCATTTTTAACTAGGTATATACTTTTTTCTAATGTTCTTATTTTGTTAAATTATAGTGCACCACTTTTTGCCCGCGGCTCCACCCGCGTAACTATCTGTTATCGCGGTAAAGACATAGATGTCTTTTCTAAAGTATAAAAGTACCTCAATGCCACATTCCAGTGGTATTGGTGCGGTGCTCTGCAAGTGTAACAGACAGTTAGATAGACAGACAAAGTTACTTTAGAATTTATAATATTAAGAAAGTATGAAAGCATAGATTGCAATATTTACAATAGTCTTCGGAATTTCGTTGAATATACTACTGGTTTTGAAACCTATTTAGGCATTGGTTACCGTTTACCGCCATATTTTTTTTTTTTTTTTTTTTTTTAAACAACTCCCGCACTAGGAATAAATCCTGTGTCGCGGGGGACTTTACAAACATACATGAAATGGACACAAATAACACCCAGACTCAGAACAACAATTTGTGGATCACAAAAAGTGTTGTCCTACGTGGGATTTGAACCCACGACACTTGGCGAAGTAGGAAACGGCGTGGTGACCGTTAAACCACTAGGCCAAACGTGCAGTCTTGCTTTTTATCTATTTATATTTAAAAATCAATCTAAACCTTTAGTTATATGCATGTATATGTATATATAATAGTAGGTATCTCCGTCAAAGAATATTTAATGAAACCCAATCCGAAATCCATTACGGAAAGTTTCATAGATAATAAATGTTTCAGAAAATACTTTACTTCTTTTGAAGGTCTTCGGTGTTATATTGATACATCAAAATAATAATTAGGAGTAAATTTTATGTGACAGAGAGGGCACCTCGAGGACGAACGACCTTACCCTTGTCCAGAATGTTCCATTAAATTACGGTTAACACAAAAATCTGGTGACGCCCTTCAACATATTATATTAAAATTGATTCGACAAAATAGGGAGACAGACTGAAATAAGAGCACTTAATGTTATTCATGTAACACAAAAGAAACACCGAAGTAATTTATATTGAAACCTTTATTACAGTTTCGCGTAATTGCTTCAATAAAATTCAAAAACATTTTTGTTATAAAATCTGATATCATATATTGGATGTGAGCTTTACTCACGTAGATTGATTAAAAAGATACAAAGCAACTAGATGGTGTAGCAATAAATTGGCAGGTCTTTGTGTGAAACAAAATATTTAAACGTAAAACTGATTTATATGAACACCATATGTCAGTAGATAAATCCACTAGATTGGTATTTACATAGGCAGGTACAGACCAGCTGCAATGATAGATCCATACGAATACAAATATCAGGGATTCGAGGCCGCTGCTGTGTTATTTGACTGCATGTAGATGCTCCCATTTTATGACCTCGTTATAGAAAGATTTATATAGGTACATTTGTACTTGAAATAGTTTCATTCAAACTATATCATGTAATAAATTACACAGTTTGTTCTATGTGGAAAAAATTTTTAGAGGCTTATGTGAATAAGCCGATTTGCCATAATTGTCTTTTTGTAAAAAAAATGTTTTTATTTAATAGTCCCGTTTGTTATTGATCGTAACGGCTAAACTTTGATTGATTCTCTACCATCTTTTCTTCGAACATGTATACTTACGGAGTGCACATGCGGTGAGTGTGGCATTATAAAGATATGATAGATACCTATACACCTATATACTTTCTCACACACAGCTGCTTAAGCCGGACATACATGTTCAAGTATACTTGCGCAAACCCAGACTGTTTTGTTTATTTTTCGGAGCAGCTCGTCAACGAATCTGTCTGTCTGTGACAGAGACAGACAGATTCGTTGATTTTCGTCATTCGGAGCAGCTCGTCCCGATCCGTGCGAGTTTCGGGTGTCAGGTTTTATTTTCGTTACGTTACGGAAATTCTTGATTCGGTCGCCGCGCTCAAAGCCTGCGATAAAAGCTATGCAATAGCTTAATAAAGTATGATAAACACGAACTAATGAATTCTATAATATGATAGTGTAATTAATCTGAAACATTCTCTACATTTTTACCCTCGTATAATATAATACATATAATAATATAGTTGCCTAGTCTGGAATCAGAGGGCCGTGTGTGATGTGTCTCCACTTATTATTATTATGTATTTGCATGACAATTATCATGTTACCTTAAGAATGTAGTAAAGATTTAGATACGATTTTCATCTAGAAGCATCCCTCGATCTTTCAAGTTCTTAAAACAAAAGCAGAAGTAACATAAAAAAACGTTTTTGTGCTTACTATTAATTTTGTAATAAAATAAAACAAAAACTCATAAATCTCTGGAGAAATGTATAGACATACAATGTTTGGAAATTGGAGTAATGTTCTTTGTTGAAATGACGAAGACAAATATGCTAGCATATATAGTTATGACCTTCGAGCTTCGGTAGAAGCTCTGGCTGTAAGGTCTGGATCGATTCAAGCGTATTGCGCCCTCATAAATATTTTACGCTCGTATGCATCTGTAAACCACGTCACCGAATATTTATATCTGACGTTTCGGGAACAATGTCTACGCCCCAATAAATAATATTTCAAATGTTTTTTGTTGTCTGTACTTTACGAGCTTTAGCTTTTTTTTGTTTCTAGCCCGGAAAAATAAATTGGTACTCAGAAAATACAAAAGATTGTTACTCCATATAAAATTTTTAGCAAATATTAAAAAATACATCCTATTTCTAAATATGACTCGTGAATCGATAGGTATCCACATTGTAACTTAAACACGAGTGGGATGATTATTTTCAAGTTTTAAAACTAAATCATTAAGGTTGTCAATCTGTTGTCACATTTTTGTTCTATTTATTTCGGGTTCTGTGTGGTTGATTTAGCCGAAAGGAACTTTTAAAATTGGAATAGTTCATCGGATATTTCTCGCGTTGGCGTCCATCTTTGTGGGTGTAGGTGTCATTGGGTGGCAGTGGTATGAGACTGAGGCAACTATGGGGATGTGTTTTTTTTTTTGCCAATACCTGTGCGCTTTGTGAATAAAGTTTTTATATGTTTAGCTTTCATCGAATTTCCTAGGGTATTGTTGTTCTTACACATTATGTACATAAATCTGCATTTCCCTCGTTGTGATACGCTGTTAATTTTATTTCATACTAGTGGTTGCCCGCGGCTCCGCCCGCGTATATGTCGGTTATCGCGGCAAAAAGTAGCCTATGTGTTATTCTGATTTTTTTATTAGATTTTTTTAATGGTTGGTAATAGAAAAGTATCACAAAAATTTAAGATTTAAGTACCTATTTTAATTAAGTCTAAAGCCTTATTTAAACAAAATAATATATATATATTTTACAAAATCTATATCAATTTTAATTATTCTCAAAGAAGGAGATGGCTTACTACGTAGTACAATTTAAAACAATAATTAATACGCCAATCTCTGAATCATAGACATTGAACTTCTTGAACAAGAATTTAGTACACTTGTTCAATAAAAATATTTAAATAGAAACGCAAGAGCAAGTGCCAGATCAACAATACTTCCTTGTATAAAGAGATTGATTTGGGAATTCGATTCAGAGTAGTATTTAATATGCATTTAATTATTTATAATTCGAATAATGATGCGCTACAGTATATTATTCCGAGTACCTTGAGTATACCGATTATATGTAGGATGGTATAACATGACTTAATAAGGTTTTTTTTTTTTTTTTTTGTATTCATTACTTGTTGCCGTTAGTTTCATATATCCAGAATGTTCGCTTGTTTACAAGAAACTAGGTAAGTGACTGAGAAAAGTTCTAGTGACAAAAAGGTGGACCTTTTTCTTAATTCATTAACATTGCCATCCAAAGTAATACTGCCATCCTTTAGTTAAAGCAACCTGTAGGCTACGACGCACAGACACTTTACGAAGCTGTTTAAATAGTCCGTGTTTTTATGATTTTTTACTTGGTATATCTATATGTGATAATACGTGAAGCAAAAACTTTGTACCCTTTTTTACACAAATTATGTGAACGTATAGGCATATCAAATGTTATATAATGCATACTTAAAAAATATACACAACCGGACATTACACAGTATTCGTATCGAAACATTCAGACTGTTTTCTACTTTCTGTTGGATCTTTTAGTATCCCTTTAAATAGTGTTTTACATGGGATTACACACATATGCACTTGTATTATTATTACTGTAGTTTACGAAATGTGTAAGGTCAATTTATTGCAATAAAACACAATTATAATATATCCCACCAAAAACATTAATGTAAAAAAGGAGAGCCAAGTTCAATACAAAAATTATGCTTGGCTGTGAGCTTCGCCGCAAAAAGAATGGAGATCTAAATGAGTGCCAAGTTCTATACACAATCCAAATATGTATTTATAGGAACAAAATAAAATTATGAACAAGTATTAAACTCTATTTTTATTTCTTTATTGGATACCTATAACAATTGCTGTTATTTAAAATGTGAGATCTTAAAGTAGGTTAGATTTGACTTGGAGTTAGAGTTAGTTAGAACAGATCTCCATTCTTTTTGCGGCGAAGCCCACAGCCAAGCATAATTTTTGTATTGAACTTGGCTGTTCTTTTTTACATTTATGTTTTTGGTGGGATATCATTACTTTTTGTAAATAAAACTAGGCAGGTATTGAGATTTAATAATACATAATTATATTGGGATAGTTTCAAATATTTGCTTGTAACGACGGTTCCAACGCGACAATAAAAAAAATGTTTGTATGGGGACCCCCCTTTTTTTAACTTTTTTTAATTTTTAGATTTTTTCCTACGCATACACACAATTATCGAGCTGGATGCCAAATTTCATCCTTCTAGGTCATCTGGAAGTAGGTAAGGTTTAGGTACTATATATATGTCAGTCAGTGCTAAAATTTACGACTTCTTGACCTTCATATATTTATAACCGTTTGAGTTAGCTTTATGAAATTTGGGCTTCTAATGTTCTTATGGATATAATTAAACACATATAGTTTTATGTGCTTACGTTAAAGAAGTTTTGAGTTATAGAAGGGTCAAAAGTGGCACCAAGTGGTTCGTGTAATATTACACTCGGCGCTGACTAGCCAGTTCCTTTGCTTGAACTTGGCTTGACTCGCTACCACGTGTCTAGATCTTTCATAGCTACCCCACGTAACCTCTATTACTTTCAACCTATGCGTCTCTTATTGCCCGTAGCGTGATGTTAATACAGTGTCGTATAATAAATAAATCAATAAATATATACGTATAATAAATAAATAATAAATAAACTTTTCATCCCACCAGCTCGTAAAGAGTATTTTTGCCCTTCGATATCTGAGTGCAAAAGCCGTTTTTATCCGCTAGAGGAATAAAGTAAATTGAATTTAGAACATCGCTCGAGTGCACTAAGTTCGTGAATTCAAAACATTATTAAACCTATTTACTTCTACCTCCATGGTGCCGAATTAATCATACAATATTTTTTAATTTGTTAAAAACTCAGACTCGGAACCTTCTAGGTGTAGTTTTTTTTAACTGTAACTTTTGTTGTAACTATAGCAACTTAACTTTCAATTTTTCTTAATTTATCTATACATCCATACAAATAAATAAAATTGAAATATCTGTATACACGGTACATATACTAAAATATATTTTTTATAATTTCTGTTACATTGTCTGTCTGTCAGTCGGTCTGTCTGTCTGTTTGTTCCGGGTAATCTCTGGAACGGCTGGACTGATTTTGACGTGACTTTCACTGGCAGATAGCTGATAATCTAAGGAGTAACTTAGGCTACTTTTTTTAGACTAGCTTTGTCCCGCGGTGTTACTCTCGGTACGACAAAAACCGCGGGTGACACCGCGGGGTTGAGCGAGTACCTAAGTATTTTTGAAATAATTTAAAAATTAATCTGTAATACTTACCTATCATAATGTAGTACCTAATAAATATTAATACCTAAACTGAAATAAAAGTATCTTGTGATTGTTAATGCTTTTTTGCATTTAGTTGTTTCCTCGCTGAGGTGGAATGAAAAGTTACGTGTTGCACTCGAGTGCAAAGATTTTTCACCTCGTGCTCTTTTGATTAACTCGCTGACGCTCAGGATTCTAATTTTTAGAATACTTCGCTTACTCGGTCATCAAAATTGAGCATGCGGTTAAAAAGCAACTTTGCACTCTTGTATAACAAATAACTATTAACCGTATATGCAGCCCACGCAATGGAAGCTTTCAAAAGAAATAAATTTCTTCCGTTGTTACAACTTTTTCGATAACTGGGGTGACACTGAAAGAATTTTTCTTTCAGTGTTAGAAAGCCCAGCCCAGATTACCTTTATCAAGCTGTAATTTTGATTATAAATTATAAAAATCATTAGTAGAGTAGATTTCTAAGTAATAATTAATTTGACACGGGACAAGGAATAGTGGTTTTAATTTATTAATAATTGCTGATAGTTTCCAAAGCGTCATCTTCAATATCCTATATTTTGGTATATTTTATATAAAAGCAAATCCTGAATAATCCGACGAGGGATTCTTTTTAACCGACTTCAAAAAAGGAGGAGGTTCTCAATTCGACCGTATATATGTTTTTTTATGTGTTCACGGATAACTTCGTCGTTTATGAACCGATTTTGATGATTCTTTTTTTAATGGAAAGGAGATATCCCAACGGTGGTACCATGATAAGGACACTAAGATCTGATGATGGCATCCAAGAGAAATCGAGTCGAACCTTGAAGTCGGTTTTTGTTAAAAAAATTATTAACAAATGATGACACACGTTGTAGTAGGTTTGTTGTTAGTTGTTATTTATATTCTACTTTAATCCAGTTAGCGTGGTTCTTGAATGAACTTCACATTGGATCGTCCAACATTTGTGGAAAGAGTTCTCAATTATTAAACCTTTAAGTTAAAATGTTTCATAATAAGAAATTCTGTTAAGTTTTTAAAACCATTTCTAATTCTCCCTGTTAATCTAAGCATTAATGTTGTTTTAATCATAGAAGTCCACTTGTTGTACACGTATTGCTTATGGTACAGGACTGAAGCAATTTAAAATTTTAACCAGAAACTTGATTAGGTGTTTTTGAAGAATTAGTAAAACACACAACAACAGTGGTGAGAAACAGTAGGAAGACAAGACATCATTGAATTAGATTGTCATAAATTTTTAATAATAATCCCTCAATGTAAGTATTTCTTAGCTTAGGCTTAGAGCAAAATGTGTAGAGCAGCATTTTATTATCATCTTATTTCACGATATCAGTTAGTCATGATTTTTATTAAATGGAAAATCATAAAAAGGATGTTTACAAAAAGGTCTTAAGTACCTTGCGTGAAATGATGTGCACACAAAAGTTTTAATGCTGTCGTTATCTAAAGCCAGTATACGTTGTTTATGAGTGGAGATAAGAGTCGTATCGAGCCACTGTTTATCTCAGCGATTCAGTATCCTACACGGCTGTAAATTTTTTGCTAGCTTTTTCGATTCACTGTGTTATAAATTCTGAACGAATACGGATAGTAAAACGAGGGTCTGAGTGAATTTTTCAACGAGCCCTCAATACTATGTACCTACGATGTTTACCTCGCATATTGTGAGCTAACGCAATACCTCTTTCGCTCCGATATTATGTCTGCTTTCATGAAATACGTGATTCAAATTTGATTTGGCTTATAAAATATGTGTAGTGTCGTTTAGACACGTTCCGAAATGTCCATTATTAATGGGTTTTTGTTCAGGGGTCGAATACGAACGGAAATGCTAACCCTGTTTAAATTGGAGTCGAGGGAAGGTTTTGTACCTCAGTCTGACTTATATGAGAATGTTGCCAACGTATTTAGATATTGACAGTCCCTTACTAGTTGCTATCAGTAAAAATGTCGAGTCAAAACTTTTCCTATTCAATTCAGGTAAAAAACGACAACAGAGATTAAACGTGTTTAGTATTACTGTTGATATGTCATGCATGGTTAGTTCAATTATTAAATTTATATCGTAAGATTAAAGCATGGCAAATCAGTCACTTGCACGGGTGGCGGCGCGGCGGCGGTGATACTATACAATATATCATCATCAGCCTATCCAGTCCACTGCTGGATATATGCCTCTCCCATTCCACGCCACTTTGATCGGTTTATTTGTAATTTTGTGACCAACTGGTGTTATGTATAATACAAAATAATTATCTAGTGAGGTACTAGGGCATTCGAATTTGTTATCAATGAGTGTATTGAATACCATTGTTTGCCACCATTCAGGGCTCCCACACATAACAGCGATGCGCTGTGATGCGACGCTGCATCGCAGGAACTTGCGATGCGGATTGCTGCGGTACGAATTCGTGCGGCAAAGCGTTGGTTACGGTGACCATAATTTTTGACGGTAGTCTGCCGTATTAAAGCCGCCGTCAGATTTCTACATATAACATATAACAACATAAGGGTTAATAAGCAAGAACCACAACTAAAGTACATTTAAACTCAATATTTTCAAATGATTTCCAAATTTGTCACATTATCAGTTTTTTAATCGATAGAAGAGATTAACCGAATGAAAGTATGCAAGCAAAAGCTTAAAACAAATTTATCTTCCCTCCCCCATCGATCGAACTCTCTAGCTCCCACCGTATCAGTAGTGTTGGATAGCTGCGGTTTTCTAAACGTGTCCGTTAAAGGCTTTTTCGCCTTTTAATCGAAAATTAAAGCGACCAAGATCTGCTTCCAGGAATGAGTTCATGAATAAGTAATTTTGAAACGAAGCACAATTTTGTGCTAAGTTAAAAACCAATAAGGATTGCTTACCACCATTTTTTAACATTTCTCGACTTTTGGTATTTCCAATAAAAAATCTGTTATTTACTACCTACTTCGAAAATACGCTTAAATATATAGTTATTAAAATATTGTTTGGCGTCTTTATTCTATATTTATATTATAACTAGCTGTTGCCCGCGGCTTTGCCCGCCTGTATGTTGACTATCGCGGCAAATAGTAGTTTATGTGTTATTCTGATGCTATAGCTATATTACTGTAAAGTTTCATCCAAATCCTTACAGTAGTTTTTACGTGAAAGAGTAAAAAACACACACAACCTTACAAACTTTCGCATTTATAATATTTATTTATTTATATACTTTATTGTATACATACAGATAGATACATAACAAAGAATCATTTACAAAGTTGAAAACGTAACAATTGGCGGTCTTATCGCGTATACAGATACTAGCTATTGCCCGCGGCTCCGCCCGCGTGTATGTCGGTTATCGCTGCATAAAAAATAGTAGCTTATGTGTTATTCTGATATATAAGCTACATTACCGTAAAGTTTTATCCAAATCCGTTCAGTAGTTTTTGCGTGAAAGAGTAACAAACATCCATCCATACATACTAACAAACTTTCGCGTTATTAATATAGGTAGGATTTTTATCGATATAAAATCATAATACAAAATGTATCGGTACCTGAATAGTTTTATTTTCTTTACCTCGCATAGAACTTTTATATATTTTTATAAATCAGTTTAAATAAAATAAAGGGGTTAAGACAATTTTGTGAAAACTAATAATTTAGTATAGCGCCATCTGTAATGATTAATTTATTTCGTGAACGCAAAATTTTGTATAGCGCCATCTGTATTTTTGATTTGGAACTCATTCCTATCTGATGTCCCACGGCACCATCCGATTTTTTTACAAATAAGACACACACGTTTTACTATTAAAAACTTATTTAAGTATTTATATATGTAAATAAAATATAAAGTGTTTATATGAGCTTATTTCGACGTTTGACATGGCCAAGGCCTTCGACCGGGTCTGGCACCGCTCGCTTCTCTCCAAGCTCTCGGCATTCGGTCTGCCTCCTAGACTCTGTCACTGGATTGACGCTTTTCTTCATCAGCGCCGCGTTATGGGCCTTTGCGACGGCATGGCCCCTGATGTTCTGGATGTAAACGCTGGCGTACCTCAGGGTTCAGCCCTGTCGCCCACACTATTTCTTCTGCATATCAATTACATGTTAGCTCTTGGACGATAGATAGACGATAGCACAGTTCATGGGCGATATTTTTGACACCGTTCAGCAAAGCTGGCAGACGTTGAGGAAAATCGACAGAAGCTTGTCGCTGAGCTCGACCGGGTTTCGAACCGCATTTTACAATGGGGTGATAAGAATCTGGTCGAGTTCAACGCTACGAAAACACAGTAGTGCGCGTTCTCTACCAAAAAGTCTCCATTTCTTTCCCTCCCCACTTTTCAGAGCAATCAACTGCCACTACGGGGGAAGCTCGGTGTCCTGGACATGGATATTTTCCGGGACCTCGAGTACTGTTCTCATCTTTGTGATAGATTCGCCTAGTATTTGCTTGATGCTTTCGATCGGTTGCAGTGGCGAGCAGTCCGCTTTACCAACAGTCCCGAAGCCACCGAGTTCCTTGAACCTCTGCAGCTGCGTAGAGATATCGCCTCTATAGCAGTCCACTACCATCTGTATCATTGGAAGTATTCTGAGGAGCTCTTCCAACTGGTCCCCCTTCTCCCTTCCTCTGCAGAATAACATGTTCACTCTCGAACCAAACGGTTTGGTTCATCCTTCCTGTGCCGAGCAGCTAAAAACTGGAACTCACTACCAGCGCACGTGTTTCTCTGCCACTATGATCCCGGGGCCTTTAAGTGGGGCGTAAATTAAGTGGGGCGTGAAAAAGCATCTCACTAAGCCGTCATAGTGTGGGATGCAATACTGCATTGTCTGCTTTCCCAGTGAATATGGTTGCCCCCACTGTTGGATTCTGCTTGAGTTTTCCATCAGGCTGACCATAGCCACTTTTGCAGCTTCAAATAAAAAAAAGTACAATTTTAATAACTACGTTTTTTCTTTTGCTATATTTTGCCAAAATATGGAGATTTTGCAGATTTGATATACGTGAGTATGCTGCCCATGAGAAAAAAAAAAATATTTTAAAGCATCTGTCCTTGGGTTTGGATAGTATTGTTATTGGAAATGCTGTTTTCAGCGGAAACTGCATTCTATTGAATCAAAATGTCAAATAAGTTGGAATTATTGGAATACGGGGAATTAAAACATTATCTTCTTTTGCCATTCCATGCGTCATGACTGTAGCTTGTACAATGTTGTACCCCAGTTGTGTAATATTTAGCCATGTACTATTACATTGCTTTGGCGCTCAAGATACCTCATTCAATAGTACTGGAACATTAACTTACAGCCTCAACTTATGGGAAGGCACTCCTGATATTTCTAAAGACTGTAAGTATTCGACAACTTCTCCCTACACGCCTGACATGATCCGTTCGTTTAATTGATAACTATCTCATTAGTCAGCAGATCAGGATCGATATTAATTTTAAATCATCTGTGCTCCGTAAATGTCACATCAGAATAACTCTAAAACATATTTTGTCTCTTGTCGCAAACTAACTCACAAACCTTACATATTTCTATACAAACTGCCATCCCTTGTTGCTATTTTACCCCCTTGAGGGTAAAATTTTTACAAACTTTAAATTATATTTTTATTCATATCTAACCAACAGCTAGCTTATAATGACGATACTTCTGTAGAGAATTTTAAGTCAAGAAACGCTGTTAATTAATTATATTAATTTGGCTTATTTATTTCTATTAATATAATGAAAAATAAAAAAATAACGAATTTTTTTTTTATATGTAAATATAAATCGTGGAGAAAGGAGTGGAACGACAAGCATCTCCTTACGGTCGATCTCGATAAATTATTAAAAAAGTTGTTTAAGAGTGGCGCCTTCTGTCTAATTTTGTGCATAAACTCAAGTAGTAAGAATAAGTAATAGTGTTTTAAAGAAACAAGCTCATAATTTCAATTAAATGTGTGATAAAACTAAAAATCAAAATCTACTTTAAGTGTTGAGTGACCAGTGACTTTCACCGATAAAAACGCGTAAGCGACGCGTATTGCACGGCGCTTACGACCTTTACGCCGCGAACGTCGTTACTGTGGTGGTTTTGACATAGAAGTTTTTTAAAAGTTAACCTACATACTGGAAATGTTGACGCTTTGTTTACCCGAGTTAATAAATTGTCGTCGTGCACTGGAATGGGAACACATCCATTTATGGAACAAATCTGGTGATCGCGCATCGTTGCTGGTGTCCTTCTGCAGTTTGCTACCTTGGTTGACCTCGTCGCCGTCGCCGCGCGATTCGTCTTGGGGTCCGGGGTGTGAGGGGAGGAAGAAAGAAAGGGAATACCAATAGAAATTAATTACTGTAATTCTCATACTAAGATTATTGTTTGTATAAATTATATGACCTGAGTACTGTCATAAATAAGACTAGTGGATAACATTTTTTTTTTTTTGTGTTAGACTCAATAACAACTTTAACGTGCATTGTAATTTCATATCCAACATCGTTTAAGCGTGTTTTCTCTTATGTATTTGACATTATTTAGTCTTTTAGTGTAATTGCTAGGTTATTTTGTTTGTATTTTTTTGGATTTGATTTTACTATTTAATTTATGAATGGGAATGTTAACGAAAATTTTATTTGATTATTTTGATTGCTTTTTTATATATATTTTTTTTGTGTAATTGGAATGAATTTGGCTCCTATACAACTTTCTTGTCCTCACTGCCCGGGATCTCCACGAACTTTTTCGGAGCATGGCCTGCGGGTTCATGTCGGCCGCATGCACAGGGAGGTGCGGCGGGCGTGTGCGGGTTCGCGAGTCTCTCCGACATTTTCCTCTTGCCCGTCCGGACAAGTGGCGCAGACTTTCTTGCCTGATCGGACTGCTCTGAATGGGCTCGCCCGCCTCAGAAGGTGTGTCCCAGTCCTCCGGCATGTGCCTAAGGGAGCTCGTAACCAGGCGGCTGGCGGGCTTTGTGATGTCATTGATTTGTGTCTGGCTAATAACGGGATAGATGAGTGGAGCGAACTCCTTTGCTTTGCTTATTCGGCTTTGAGAGTTCCGGCTAAGGAATTACCAGGAAATATGACGTCGAAGGTAAAAGCAAACATTAACTCATCTAGATCTTGGCGCGGCGAGGGATGCTCCGATGCAAGGGCAAGCTATGGTTCCCGTTCTATTGGGAAGATAATCGAGGCTAGGGTTTTCGAGGGTGACTTGAGGGGTGCTGCCCGTCTTTTGTTGTCCGACGATTCTTTCGCACGACGAGATCAGGGCACGATCGACGCGTTGAGAGCGAAGCATCCGGAACCTTCGCGGCCTCTCAGTTTCCCATCTGATCTGGATTTGACGTTTCCCGCGCTATCGGTCTCCGCGGAGGACGTTGCGACGGCTCTTGGCTCATTTTACGGGGGTTCGGCGGGGGGCCTGGACGGCATCAGGCCGACTCACCTTAGGGAATTGACATCGGTGTCGGCTGGGGATAACGGTCTTCGCCTTCTGGAACGCATTACCAGACTGGTTAATTTTCTACTCAGTGGCCAGTTGAATCCATTGGTATGTCCATATCTTTATGGTGCTTCACTCTTCGCGTTGGTTAAGAGGGACGGCGGCATTAGGCCAATCGCGGTCGGTAGCATTTTTCGTCGCTTAGTTGCTAAATTGGCATGTCGCGCTGTCAGGGAGAACATGTCTGGTTATTTGCAGCCGCATCAATTGGGGTTTGGTACACGGTCTGGCTGCGAGGCGGCTATTCACGCTGCGCGGGCGTTTGTGATGAGCCCGGAGCGCGAGGGGAGCATCTTGCTAAAGCTCGATATTCGCAACGCTTTCAATACCTTGGAGAGGGACGTCCTATTGAGAGAGGTTAGAGAACATATTCCCTCTTTATTTCCCTTTCTTTACCAGGTTTATAGCCTCCCGTCTAATTTGTTTTTCGATGACAACCTCATTATTTCTCAGGTGGGAGCTCAGCAGGGGGACCCTATGGGACCACTCGTTTTCAGCTTGGCTATTCACAAAGTGATTACCGAAATCAAATCTCCCTTTAACGTATGGTACCTGGATGACGGCACTATCGGGGGGAAGCCGGAGGATGTGTTGCAGGACTTAGAAATCCTTATTCCTCGCTTCAAAGATCTGGGCCTGGAGGTGAACTCTTCGAAGTGTGAATTTTTTCCCTGCGGCGTTGGTGCTCGTACTCACATGTCTCGTTTGGCGGCTGTTTTGCCGGGCCTCAGGGAGCTGTCTTCTTTCGATTTCACCCTGTTAGGCTCTCCCATTTTTCATTGTGCTGTTCCTGGGGCTATTGTCTCCGGAACGCAACTTCTCCTCACTACTCATGAACGTCTCAAAGACCTGTCCGCTCATGTTGCTATTGTCCTGTTGCGTACATGCTTCGCTCTCCCAAAAATTAATTACCTGCTGCGAACCACTCCTACTTGGCTTTGCCCGGAGGAAGTTGCGTCGTTTGACAAAGCCCTGAAGTCGGTCGTGGAAAGCATCCTTAACGTTTCCATGGATGAGAGACAGTGGGTTCAGGCGAGTCTTCCGATCCGGTGTGGTGGTCTGGGGGTGCGAGGTATGCGGGATGTGGGCCTGCCAGCTTTCCTAGCGTCTGCGCACGGTGTTGCGAACCTTGTCACTGTTTTATTAGGATCCCATGGTGATGAGGTGAGCATACCGTTTTTGGTGGATGCTACGTCGGCTTGGTTGGCCCTCAGCCCGGGTGAAGCATGCCCCGGAGCGGCGCACATGCAGCGGGCGTGGGATGATGTGGGGGTGAAGCGGATCCGGGGCGCCTTATTGGAGGGCTCTTCGGGAGTGGATGTGGCTAGGCTGGGGGCTGTTTCGCGGACTGAGGCGGGTGCCTGGTTGCACGCGCTGCCTTCGCCTCATTTGGGGACTTTGCTGGATGACAGTTCTTTGCGCATCGCTGTAGCGCTTCGCCTGGGCTGCAAGGTTTGCGAGCGCCATGTGTGTACCTGCGGTTCTGTAGTGGAGGCCGATGGCCACCACGCGTTAAGTTGTCGTCGATGCTCGGGCAGGTTTCCGCGTCACCATGCCCTCAACGACGTGGTCCGCAGGGCCCTCATTTCGGCAAACGTCCCGTGTTTGCTTGAGCCTCCGGGTCTGAGCAGATCGGACGGTAAAAGGCCGGACGGGCTGACTCTGGTGCCCTGGAAGAACGGCAGGTGCTTGATCTGGGACGCTACTTGTGTCAGCACTGTTGCCGCCAGCCATCTAAGTCGCACCATCCGCTCCCCGTCGGCCGCCGCGGAGGATGCTTGTTACAAGAAGAGGCAGAAATATGCGGCCTTAGAGCAGCTGTATTATTTCGTTCCGGTGGCAGTGGAGACCATGGGCAGCTGGGCCGCGGATACTCTGAGGTTTGTGGGGGAACTGGGCCGTAGACTTGCGGAGCTTAAGGGTGACTCCCGTTCCGGCTCGTTCCTGGTGCAAAGGTTGGCCATTGCCATTCAACGCGGCAATGCCGCAAGTCTAATGGGCACCTTTCCACCGGAAGCGATCGGGAATGGGTTAAGTGACCCATAAATATTTGTGCTACTTTTTTTGTTTTCTTTGATTTTGTATAGACTTGACATGTATTTTTAATTTGTAATTGTGTATTTTTTAATAAATAAAATCAAAGTAATACGAATAGTCGGCGCATATAATGAACATACAAATGAGATTGACGAATATATACTTAATATCTTAATATTTAAGTCTTCATTGAAAAAGTGAAATATTTTTTATGATTTTGACAGCCTTGTTTATTCATTGTCAAGACGCCCGACGTAGGTAACGCACAGGCGTGTGGCGAGTGAACCCCCAGAACAACCTTTCATCCCCCTTTTAAACCCCTTACAACCCCTTTTTCGCATTAAAAAGTAGCCTATGTCCTTTCTCAGGCTCTAGACTATCTGTGTACCAAATTTCATTCAAATCGGTGCAGCGGTTTGGCCGTGAAAGCAAGACAGACAGACAGACAGAGTAACTTTCGCATTTATAATATAAGTATGGATAGCTGACCCACGCAATGTCGTTTGCGTCTTCTATTGCCCGTAGCGTAATAATTTTCCCCCATTCTTCATTGGTGCTCCGCTCCTATTGGTCTAAGCGTGATGATATATAGCCTATAGCATTCCTTGATAAATGGGCTATCTAAGACTGGAAGAATTTTTCAAATTGGACCAGTAGTTCCTGAGATTAGTGCATTCAAACAAACAAACAAACTCTTCAGCTTTATTATATAATATATTAGTATATAGCTGACCCACGCAACGTCGTTTGCGTCTCCTATTGCCCGTAGCGTGATAATTTTCCCCCGTTTTTGAAACATTATTCATTGGTGCTCCGCTCCTATTGGTCTTAGTGTGACGATATATAACCTATAGCCTTTCTCGATAAATGAGCTATCTAACATTGAAAGAATTTTTCAATGTTAGATACAAACAAACAAACTCTTCAGCTTTATATATTAGTATAGATGTATTTATTATGCTCTTCTAAGATCTAATACTCATAATCAACAACACATTTATTTGGATTAAGATTAATATTAGGTATTATGTTGATAAAAACTCTTTTGCAAATAACTCATTATTAGGTACCAACTCTTAGCGTGTTATACTCGTGATAACTTTTAAACGAAATGAAGGATTGGGATGAAACAAAAAGTATTTTACTTCTACATAAATACCATAATTTTTCAAATCGAACCAGTAGTTCCTGAGATTAGCGCGTTCAAACAAACAAACAAACTCTGCAGCTTTATAATATTAGTATAGATTAAGTATGAATGATGATATGATAATATAAACATGCTAAAAAGTCTGTGATAAAAAGAGTAAAAACTTAAAATTGCTATTCAAACAGACAATTTAGACAATGAACGTGCATGAATACGACAATTATCATTGTTCATATATTCATAGCATACTGTTATTTCCTATGAGTACACCTGTGGCAACATGTAACATAAAGGCCACAGGGGATTCACTAAATAAACTCAATCGACCCTATTATGTTGACTAATGCTAATCGTTACATACTGTATCATTATTATATGTATCATTACTCATACTATAGTTATTGTATCTGTACATGTAATGGATATCTACCACACGATATAGAGCCATTAGACAGGCTAACAGGGTTTTAGAAGGACAATTTTAAGAAATGATGTTCTTTTTACCATCTGTATGTCCGTTTGGAATCCGAAATGATTTATAAATAAACACTAAAAATCTTATGCGGATGCCGAAACCTTTTAGTTTGACATTTCCGGGATGATTTTCAAGTATTAGATCTAAAAAGTATGTGTCATAAATAAGGAATTCAGTTGAGTTAACATTTTTCAAGTTAAAATACTTCTGTGACATAAAAATGTCTACTAATTAAATCAATATATTTGTTTGAATTGAATTTATTATATCACTTTAAGATTAATATATCAGGAAATCCACCTCTATCAATCACATTAACAATTTTAAAATAAATCAAAGGCATTAAACTTCTATTGCCCTTATGTTGTTGAAATATTATGAAAGATAAAAGTATTGATCTAATTAAAGCATCTTATTACGTATAATATTGGTACTATTGGTTACTTTATCTATATATATAAAAGAAAGTCGTGTTAGTTACACTATTTATAACTCAAGAACGGCTGAACCGATTTGGCTGAAAATTGGTGGGGAGGTAGCTTAGAACCAGGAGACGACTTTTACATTTTTTTTTAACTTTTCACCACGGCGTTAATCGCAGTTGTTGTTGTACCGCGGGTAACATCGCGGAGCACAGCTAGCTAATGTTATAAAGCTGAAGAGTTTGTTTGTTTGTTTGAACGCTAGCGCTAGCTTGAACTCAGGAACCGCTGGTCCGATTTCAAAAATCTTTCAGTTAGTACATTTATCGAGGAAGGCTATAGGCGATCTCATAAATGCGAAAGTCGAGATTTTCTTGTAACTAAGCCTTTTCTTGATATTCGTCAGTATTTAAGCAACTTATATATTTGAAATCTATAAATAGAGATGTTAAAGTATAGTGTAATATATCCAATATCATTACGCTAAGACCAATAGGAGCGGAGCACCAATGAAGAATGTTTCAAAAACGGGGGAAAATCGTCACGCTATGGGTAATAGGAGACGCAAACGAGGTTGCGTGGGACAGCTAGTTTATTATATTTCTATTGTATAGATTAGTCGCTCTCTAATGACCATTAAAAGGTTCATTTTAAACAGACAAGACCTATCAACAGCATCAAAGAAGTCTGAACGAAAAACCGATAAAGTTTTTGTATTGTTCCTTACTCGTGTGTACAGAAGTATATGTTTCAGGTATACGGTGCTCGTTAGTGACAGTCCCGAGCTCTGTACGTTCGTTCAAACGAAAACGATTAAAGCGATCCCCCGGTGAGTATGTTATGCTTCGCTTTTTATATAAGTGTGAGCTTAGATGTTCTCTTATTTAAACAATTCGTGCAGATTCTCGCCCGGAATTGGTATACACTTTCATCGAGCAGGCTGTTCAGCCGGGGGCTCAAGTTGCCTTGAAATGTTCCGCCGTTGGCGAACCACCGCCTCGATTTAGATGGAGTTTAGATGGCCAGCCTATACCGTCACATCACGGGTAAGTACTGAATCTTTTTTTATTAATAGAAATAATGGAAAAATATTTTTTTCTATACGGCGAGCGTCTGTCAATATCTATAAAGCTCCCAATTGTATACTTCGCTACCTACTTTGTTGAGTAAATCGAGCAGATTAGAAGTTTATGTTTATATACGCAGGGCTATAATAACGGAGGGGCGGGAGAGCAGTCCCTCAGGACTTGGTACCAGCAGTAACTATATGCTGTCTACCCTGTCGTTGAGCAGCGCGCGGGTGGAACATGGAGGCCGGTACGAGTGTCGGGCGACTAACAACCATGGCTCTGTGGCTCATGCTGCCCGCTTAAATGTGTACGGTAAGAGATTACATAAAATATAGGTAATGTAAGATATACTGCTTATTCAGAGATAATTACGTTAAAACTGTTACGTATTATTATTAAGTCTAAGAGCTATTTTTGTAAAAGAATCTTGTATTTATGATTTTAATACAACACTGTAAATGGATCTTTCAAGACGATTGATGATATATTAACGGAAAGGAACGCAGTATTAATTTGTAATTTATCTGCTTTTTCATGATACTGTAATACAGTTTTAAAGAAGAAATAAAATGGAAAATTACGTACGTTTGTATTTACATGTACTACATAGCATGTGTATAGTACATGAAATTCACATACGGTATTAATAAATCACTCTGTTTAAATTTCATAGGTATTATTTTATTTTATTTTTATCTGTAACCTGTATTTGCTGGATGATATTTACCATTAGTCCTTAAATTTTTATCTTTATTTTGGACGTGACAACGTCTTATAATTCGATGGAGCCGGCTGCACACACGAAAAAACATGACTCATGCGGCGTTACCTCGCTCTGAGGCGCTTGCGCCGCATCTATCTCTCATCATTTCATCAATGTTTCGTTAAGACGTTGTCACGTTAAACTATCATCCGTAAACAGACTTGACAGACAACCATTTTTTTGATTTTCATGACGTATGTATTTTTGAAATTGATCCTAATGATTATGCGAAAACTATAAATCTATTTACTCGTATAAGTAGTCATATAATTAAGAGTATATTAAGTCACAATAGTATATTACATAATAAAAAAGAACAAGATAATCAAATACTGTTATATTCTGCTGACGATAATAAAAAAACAATATGTGCGACCCACATGTTTACAACATGTATATTTTATGTTTTGCTTTTCTGTACTAACGTCCTAAGCAAATAGCGATAAGTATTATTTTGGCATTAGGGACGTATACGAGGATTGCTGTGCTAACATTATTATTCGATTTACATAGGGTCGCCTTACATCAGAGCTATGAATCCAGTGAAGGCCGTGGCTGGAGCTGAAGTGACTGTTTGGTGCCCTTACTACGGATTCCCTATCGAGTGAGCAGACATTTTTGAAACTTTTTCAGCACACGAATGTGTAAAAAAAATTTTCTCAGGCACTAAGAATATATTCCTGTGTCGTTGAGGATTTTACAAACGTACATGAAATGGACACAAAGAACACCAGTTAGGACTACAATTTATGAATCGCACAAAGTGTTCTCTTATGTAGGGACCGAACACAACACAGCGCGACAGATAGCGGTGAAGTTATCGCTTAAAGTTTAAAGGCGTAAGTAATGGTTTAAGTCTTATACTATTACGCCATCGATGCATTTGTCGTAGTTTTTTTGTTTCGGACTTGACACACGACGCCCTGTCTAGTCCCAAACTAAACAGAACTTGTACTGTGAGCACTAGACAACTGATATAAATACATATTAAACTTACACTTATTTACACTCCGAAACAAATATTTCAGATCATACGCACATTTGATACGTTCCGTTAATTGAACCCGAGATCTCAAGAACAGCAGTCGCATAATATGCTATCACTGCGCTAACCTTTGTAGTGAGGCTTTTTACAATACCTATGTCCTATCGTTCCGAGTCACATCACGAACAGATGCTACGGAAACATTCACTCACGACAACATTATTATGATTACTTACAGAATATCGACACAAGAATATTATTACTTTATTGCCATTTTATGGCTTTTACGCTTCGGGTGGAATAAAAATCGGCTTATTATCTATCTACCAAAATATTGAATTCAACTGGGCAAATTTCTTTATTATTTTCGTATTAAATTTTAATATTGAAGACTGTGTTTGCTAATTAAATGATATTTGTATGAAACATCAGTTTTTAAAATATCAATAAGGAACATAAATAAAAAATACTGCGTAAGCTTTTTCGTTTTTGTTGGTAATATTAATTTAGCGATAACTGAAATATATTTAATGAAAAGAGAAAATACACGAAATTTAAATCTCTGACAATAACATAAATAAATTTAACTCTCTCTCTCTCTCTCAGTATTAGTATTAGACTGTTTTAAGTGAAATACTCTTGTATAAATATATACTTTATAAGAAATCTTGTATATTTGATTCTCAATTAAAAATGTTTTTACTTGATAGTAGAATACTTATCGATACTCAGTTTCACCAGGTAAATATATTTTATCATAACGCCTTTAAATACATGCACGTATAAATTGCCACGTATAAAATCAAATAAAACTATAAATACAACCAAGAATGATTGTTCCAGTTCCGTTAAGTGGGAGGGGGGAGCTGGAGCAGATCCTCGATATCAGCAAATGGATGGTCAGTTGACCATAACCAACGTCGATAGAAATCGAGACAAAGGAGGTTGGACTTGCTCCGTACTAACTCCTGGGGGAGAACTCGCCAGGAGAGAGGTTTAAACATAAATATATTTATTCTTAGTTGTAGCATCACTTAATATAAGTAATAGATTAAGTTTCCCCTACAAAACCTCTTTAACTCATTGGTTACTGACTACGACAGCAGTATATCATTAGATAACTAGCTATTTCCCGTGCCTGCATAAATAAGTATGCGCTGCCGAAAAATTCAAGTTTATAGCCCCAGTGATTTAGATTCTGCGTTGATGACTCAGAGAGTCGGTATGGTTTAATAATTTCATATGTATAAAAAATCTAACCCATTTCTATAGGTTATTAGTTTATTACTTATCATTTCAATTGCTTATCATTTTCTTAGCAGACATAAGATAGACATCTAATGCATTTCTCCTATTCCAGGTTCAAATGACAGTAGTTTCCCCACCAGTTTTATCACCAATTGTGTTTCCACCTGGACTGAGGGCTGGTGACCGCTCGCAGCTAACATGTACTGTTACGTCTGGAGATATGCCAGTTTACTTCTCCTGGCTCAAAGATCAAATGCCTATATCAAGTGCACTTCAGGTTTGTGTACAAATTTATTTCAGTTTGAAAATAATGTATGCTCGTCAATGTTTTTTTAATAGCTTTCATAATTTGACAGGTTGATGAGCGAGGAGCAGAATTTTATAGTATGCTCCTATTTAAAAGTCTAACTGCAGCTCATAGTGGTATTTATACTTGCGTTGTCACTAACACTGCTGGTAAAGCCAATATGTCAGCAGAACTGGCAATCAAAGGTAAATGACAGCGTATCCAAATTTATTATGACTAAATGGATATCTACTAATGGATTTTATTTACAGTTCCACCGTTTTGGCAAATTGAGCCTACAGATACTGCAGTTTTGCTCAATGGATCATTAACAGTTAGTTGTGAAGCAAAAGGTCATCCTCCTCCTTCAATATATTGGACAAAATTTGCTGGTAAGAGAAATGCAATAAAATTGCTTGCCAGTACTTACTTAGTTCGCTGATGTATATGTTGTAATGACTGATTATTTTATAGGCAGTACAGAAACAACATTAGGAGGAGTATCAGATCCAGTAGTACTTATAAATGGATCATTGAGATTAGAATCGGCAAAGGCAGAACATTCTGGAAAATATCGCTGTAGAGCCGATAACGGTGTTTCTCCAGCATTGTCTAAAACTCTTACTATACATGTAAATGGTTAGTTTTTAAATTTATTCAAGAGTTTATAGTAATAATTTTGATCCAATAATATTTGTTCAAATAACTAATTTTTTAGAACCTGCCCGATTCGAAATGCAATCTGCAAATGTAACAGCAAAACTAGGAGAAACTGTGAGATTAGCATGTGTTGCTCGCGGTGATAGTCCTCTTTCTACATCTTGGAGTCATTCTGGACGAGCCTTACCTAACTCGGATTACAGGTAATTAAATAATCAGTCATAAAGTTAACCTTTGTGACTTGATGATAATGTGACAGACTATTTTTAGAATGAGCATATCAGAAACAAGAAGCGCAGAGGGTTTAAGAAGTGAATTAGTAGTGGAAAGAGCTGATAGAAGAGATTCAGGTGTCTATCGGTGTCAAGCATCAAATCCTTATGGTCGGTCAGATCATTTTGTGCACTTAGCTGTTCAAGGTAAATAAATCTATATTTTAATAATATCAGTAAAAATATTCCTCTCATATTTAAACATATCCCTGTTTTTAGAGCCACCTGAACCACCAGCCAATTTCAGGGTCTTGGATACTTCTTCACGATCAGTCCGCTTACAATGGCGAAGACCGTATGACGGTAATTCTCCAGTATTAGGCTATGTAGTTCAATACCGTAAACATGATTCCACCAATACAGACTCATGGCGTGATGCCGATACTTATAACGTTTCTGTATCAGCTCATTCTATCGATTCTTATTCAGAGTAAGTTTACTATTAATTTAAATATTTGAAATCTAGAAACTTATTGTAAGAATTTTAATAAAATTTTATTTTAATATAGAACAGAAAGTGCAACAATAACAGGCTTGGAACCGGCCACGGCATATTTAGTGCGGGCTCGAACAGTAACGGCCCAATTTGCATCCGCTCACACAAGAGCCTTATTGGCTTTAACTTTGCATGAACCGCCTTCAAGAGCGCCTGTCAGTCTTCGTGCATCTGCTCCAAGGTCGTCTACTATTGAACTTGGTTGGCAGGTGCGTAAAAGATCATAGTGAATGTGACTTATAAATTCAAAATCATTTACCTGACTTCTTGTTGTATCTCATTAAAAGGCACCTCCTTCATCGTCGTGGAATGGAGAACTATTAGGATATACGGTCTGGTGGTGGCCATCAGCAGATGGATCTTTGGCAGGTGGTGCAAATGTTGGAATGGAATTCGCTACAGTCAGAGGACAAATAACAAAGTACATCATTGAAGGTCTGGAACATTATACCCGGTGAGAATATGAATCAGTGATTTTAAAATATCTGTGTACACTTTAAATTGACGACAATATCTTCGTAGATACTCAGTGAGCGTTAGAGCGTTCAACAGTGCTGGGGCAGGACCTGCGACACCGCCTGTTAATACGCTGACACAAGAAAGTGGCAAGTACATTTCCTACGTTTTAAATATAGCTTTAGAATTAGAATCTGGTCCTTATATTTTACTAAATTTTATTTCTGCGCTTAAAACAATTTGTCACATATTAATATAAAATTTCTATTGAAAATCTTAAATGAAAGTTTGAGGCACACTTACAGTTTAAAAAAATATTATTTATTACTTTTTTTTTGTTTTAATAATAAATAATAATAAATTACAGTTAGCTGGATATTAAACGAAATAATCTTTACCTAATCTAATCTAGGAACGCTAATCTAGGAATTTATTTATAAACAGTGCCGTCGGAAGGACCTCGGTCTGTAAGGTGTCGCGCTGTATCACCACAAAGCCTTAAAGTAGAATGGTCACCACCTCCAGCCCACGCTCACCACGGCGCTCTGCTAGGTTATAAATTACTTTATCGCCCAGAACATAGTGAGTAAATATTGACTTTATTGATTGGATTTCAAATTAAGTTTGTAGTGCCCGATAATTCAATTTCATTTTAAATCCAAGCTGAGTGATGGCAGTTGTTTGTCGGCAGCGACTGAGTGGTTGGAGTGGGAGGTTCGGGGTAGTTCCGGATCCAATGTAGGAGCGGGAGCGGGTGCAGAAGTGAAGCGCGTTGCAGGTGTAGAAACGCTTTTGCTGGCTCTACGACCGCATACAAACTACACCGTTCAGGCCTTGGCGTACACAGCAGTAGGGGATGGAGTGCCTGCTGATTCTATACCCTGTACAACACAACAAGATGGTAATTGAATAACTTTGTTCTATTTGTCAACGATTTTGTATAGTTCACAACATGTACCGACCAATTGTTTCTTTATAGTACCTGGATCACCTGCAGCAGTCAAAGTAGTAGCAACATCGGTAACATCATTGGCGATTAGTTGGCTGCCACCAAGCCGACCAAATGGACCTATTCTTTATTATACGGTTTTTTATCGGGAACTTGGAAGGTATAGTCACCTTTTTGATTAATATAGAAATCCTAAAATCTTAAGTCTACATACATTTTGTAGTTAATTAAAATCAACAAACAGTTTCTCAGCATAACTGAGAGTGGCGTATGTCAAGTTACGCTGGTTTATTGACTATAAATAAAGAAATATCTTAACGTTGGTTTCTCCAAGAACATTGTGTACATCAAAATACAAATTCTATTATTTTTGCAGGGATAGGCCACCTCAAACGATAACTGTCCAAGTAGAAGATGGTGACCACTTTGTTGGCTTAGGAGGATTTACAGAGCTAAAATCCTTATCAGAAGGTGCTACTTATGAAGCCTGGGTAGCAGCCCATTCAGCGTCTGGAGAAGGAGAACCTTCTGCACCACAACCTGCTTCAACCAGTTCCAGAGGTATTTTCTTTCTAAATTTTTTGATGTCTTGACCTTCTCGCATTTTTTTTATTTTTTTGTATTGTTAGAATCCAATGTTGAATAGGAAACCACAAGAATATTATGCAGTCAAGCATAATATTCTTGTGGTTTCCTATTCAACAATCTTGAAAAGGGTTTAATCCTGAAAATATTGCTAAAAATTGTTTTGAGATGGCCACAAGTAGAAAGTCAGTTAAATTTTATCTTTTGTTTCACAAGCTCGGGCAAGATTACTGTCATTTGGAGTTTGGGCGCGAGTGCAGTGCGGACATTCTCTTCGACTGGCATGTGCATGGCGCGGTGAACCAGCTCCAAGAACCCGTTGGTTACGTGGAGATCGTCCCGTGACGCATGATCCACGTATACATCTGACCAACCTCGGACATTTGGCTATTCATGGTATGTTCTTATATGTCTCTAACATGTGGTGTTTATACATACCATTTTTTTTGTAAATCCAGTTACTGTTTAGTTATTGGACAATTTTTATCTAAGTATGAGTAATTTTTGGGGTGTCTAAAAACGTACTTAAAACATATAAGTCGTTTAAGTAAGTCTTAAGATAACTGCAAGAACTTAACCACTCCATCTGTAAAGTATAACCTGCATTCTATTCTCAATTTGACGTGACAACGTCTAATAAATTGATGAACGCCGGCTGCATGCACGAAAAGGGACGACTCAGTGTCCTGTTACACTCATTGTCCCGTTACGCTCATTGTGCGTCGTTGTATGAGAGATAGATCCTAATCTCTCATCATTACATCCATGTTTTGTTATGAAGTTGTCACGTTAAACTATCGTCCGTAAACCGACTTTACAGACAACCAATGTTTTAACCGACTTCTAAAAAAGAGGAGGTTCTCAATACGACTGTTTTTTTTTTAAGTTTGTTACCTCAGAACTTTCGACTGGGTAAACCGATTTCGATAATTCTTTTTTATTTGAAAGCTGGTGCTTCCCGTGTGGTCCCATTTCAATTTGGTCCAGTTATTGAAGTCGCTTTTTTTTTGTTAAAATTTTTGTTTATAATACCAATTTTATTATATATTTTTTATTATATTCAAATAATACCTTACTACTAAAATATTGCTATAATTCAATTGTGAAAAACATAAATTCTACACCTAGCTTTATCATATCGTGGTAAACAAGATGTATTATTTTCTAATTAGAAGTGGATGCCTCTACCAGCGGCAATTACACGTGTTCAGCGCGTAACACATTTGGTTCAGAAGAAGTGACTTATCGCGTAGAATGTGCATCACCGCCAGCCGCTCCTTCTCTCAACTTAGATCACGCGGCGCATACTGACGCAAGACTTACTTGGAGGACTACAACTCATCCATCAGCTCCACCACATGGTATGTTATTAGACAACATTCTAGAATCCTTTTCATTAGACTTAATTCGATGACAAAAAAATAAAACAATTATACCTTCACACATCTTACACACGCCTGGTCCAAAACTAGAGAGAGCTTGTACTGAGATAAGAGATAACCACACTAACAATAAACATACTTAAATAATTGTAAATATCTACAAATTGTAGAAAAATTACAAAAAAAATGTATCAAGTGGGGTCCTTTAAGACTGTCTCCATAAGTCTTTCTACATTAACTGCAGAATTATTCTTACATTTTAACATTATGGTCTAATAACTTACATTTCAAAAAGTAATGTAATTGCTTTTGAAGTTACTTTTTTTAATTGGTTTCTTACGATTTTTCTAACACTTGAGATATGTGACTAATTAAGAAGTACTTTAGTCAATTAAATTTCAATAACTACACTCGTAAGTGTTAAGAGGTAAAATATAGAATTTATCAAAAAGTTCCAAATGGTTTCGCATTTCCGAAATGATTACAATTGTAAAACGATTGCAGCCGAAAAGATATTAAAATAATCTCATTCGTTCCAAATTAATTTCCTTCAATATTTTATTTGATGATATTCAAATCACTCTCTGAACGGCAAGTGTGAGTGAGATAGAAGGTATATTAAATCTTTTTATTTGCATAAACCAGTTGCCGTAAATAATTTATACGCCGTAGGCACCGTGAAGTGAAACTGATAATTTTATGAACTAGAATTTTCAAGCTTGAAATAACCTCTTCTGATCTGAACCTCTTCTTGAAATATCTGCAATGTATAATAAAAATAAGTTTACGAAAACCGCAAAGGTTTACAGCTTAACAAAAAATTATAAAATTATCTGTAAAATTTAAAGAATTATGGAGAGAATTTTTGAGCAACTGAAAAATTACTATAGCTGAACTAGCATATTTTAAACATTTAAATTATTTCGATGTTTTCAACCTTTTTTCTAATAATTTTATTTTAACAGTTTAATATCATTTACACAACATTTTTATACATAAGATAAACATGACAGAAATGAATAATATTATTATAATTTATACCAATCTCAGGGTACAAGAAAGATCACTTATGATTACTGTTTTGAAGTGTATTTTACTACCCAAAGGGTTCACTATTTGGTGGATACGCATTCGAGACGACACGGGCGATGGCTTGGATACAATCAGTCGAACTGAAGAGGAACGAAGACTAGAGACTGGGGGAGAAGTCGCTAGCGTTATCCTCAGGGCACTATCCTGCGGAGCCACTTATTCAGTACGGGCTGTGGCCCATTCAAGAGCTGGACCATCACCTCCGTCTGCACCGTTACTGGTAAAGACGAAGCCACCAGGTAAGTTTTTATTTATCAATTCCAGAATTATGTAAGAAATTAGCTTTACCCGCTCTAATGATCCTTTAGAAATTTAACATAGGTAACTTTATCAGTGTCTGTAGAGTATAATATCACTTCTCTTTCGATTCATGAATGAAATGTAAGAAGTAGTTGATTAAGCGAATAAACATATCAAATTAAAAGATGAATTATTGATCTGTTTGGAAAATTGGTTTATGTTAAGTTTTCTGTAAGCAACTCTTACGACTGAATTTAATTATCTATACATCTTCAATACATCTAACCAGCTGCATCAGCTTATCAATAGAGAACTAGAACAGCCTCGACTTTCTTAGGAGCTTGCATAACAACATATTTAAGTAACAGTATTTTAGCGGGGGCTCAATGACTCCGCTATTTTGGTCTCAAAATTATAATTACGTTAACCGAGCACAAAGAAAATTGCAACCTGGAGTTTGTAATGGCATGACATCTTTCTGTGTGCTCAAGATGTACTAGTATTAAACTTTAGTTCGTAGTGTGTATACAGTCCCAATGATGGGTTTGTAAAGTGTGATTTTTATAAAAGTTTTCTGGTATCCCAAAAGTTCTAGAACAAATAGTCACTATCCTTTTTCTGTCAATTACAACGTCTCGTATCTATTGACTTACTGAACTAGTTTTATGTGAAATATGTGTACTGCAGCTAATGAATGAATGAATTCTTTATGTGTAAAAGATAAAACCAGAAATGTAACATTCATTCTCAGTATGAACTTTACATGATCAGTCAAATGGGGAAATGTATTTATATTTAATTTATATTTTATCAATTTGAATGAAAAGTCTCACCATATAAAGCATTCCACAATTTAAAGGTCTGCCAGACGATTGCATTCAAAGCCAGCGGTGCTGCGCAAACTAATTGGCTTTGAGATAAAATAAAAGGAAATAAAAACTGTGCAGGAATTGCATTTTTATTCGCATGTAAATTGAAGTAGCTCAGTTGCTTAATATTGCGCGATTGAGAGCTATTCAGTTTATAGAATCTTTACACTGTACTCGTAATAGCAATGGTGAGGCTTGTTTTTGTGGTGTTTGTTTTTTTCTATTATATGTACAGGATGAATTTTTGAGAAGGGACAGTAAGGGGACGCTTCAATTAAGTCCAAACGTTTGCGATTTAAATATATTTTTGACAAGAAGTACATAAATTACAACTAGCAATCTAGAATTTTCTCAGCACAAACATAAGAATGACCTGAATCGAATTCGATGTTTGAAATCATAACTTTTTTTTACTTACCTACTTTTTCAGCCAGTATTCTTTATAACGGACTAGCTTTTACACGCGGCTTCGCTCACGCAGACTTTCATCCCCTGATTTACCCCCCTTAGGGGTGTCATTTCCAAAATTCCTTTCTTAGTGCTCACTTACAGTTTATAAAGTACCTACATGCAAAATTTCAGGGTTCTAGCGTCAGCGGTTTGGGCTGTGCGTTGATCTCTGGGTATGCCAGTCAGTCAGTTACCTTTCTATTTTACATATATAGATTATGGCTGATCTACCCATAACAAAGAGTTGTGATAATTTAGAGCTTTGACTTTTTTTCTGAAATGTATGGGAAAAGTTATTTGCGATTTCTGTCATTTCTAGTACTCAAACCTCAGTCGGTCCAGTAGAGACTTTTGATCCTTATAATAAACAGGATCGATTGGCATCAAAAAAATATTTTGTTTAAAATGACCATTTTCTAGCTGACTGTGCATTTTTTCCAAAATCTGTAAATGCAGTTCAGAATATCTTAAAAAATTATGTATAGTCTCCTAAAAGCGTTTTCCTGTAACTATAACGGTTAAGGTACCCGCCCTTACTGTCCCGTTTCAAAAATTTATTCTGTATATATTCTAACCAGATGTAATGGTCAAAAATGTTTTTTTTTCTTGTTGGGGTCGTTATTTCAGTAAGTACATTCAAATCAACGAATATTTGACTATATTTGCTGCACATGTAGCTTAACGATTAAGAGTGCTCGATAAAGTACAAGTAACCTCATGGGCAAACTGTAAGTGCAGTGAGCAGCTGATTGTATAAATAAATAAATAAATAAATTAATTAACTTATCTATATTGTAGTCCCGTTTGAATCCCTTTTTTTGTTTGTAATCTTGTTAGCAGCACTACCTAACGAAATGCGTTTTATTGTAAAAGCAATGTTACATAATCGTAATCAAAAATCAAATGGGTAAATATATTTAAGGATATAAAATTTCCATTTATAAAGTAACAAAATTAAAGTTTCTGTAATTTAAGAAACATCAGAACATAACTTTCATTGGTAAGCACAATTTATAGTAAATTATTTACTATTCATTTGTAAAAGTGAAACTATTACGCAATACATTTTTTTGTCTCAATATCAATAAAGTGATCACTTTCGACATATGTCACTGTCACTTGTCTACATTTAACACTTCAATTTTAACAATCTCAAGGCAAGATTCTTGTAACAGATAGAACTCTTAATTCCACAAAGTGTTTCGGTGTGCCATGTCAAATACCGAACACTACCAATCAGGCTAATAAATATATCATTTCAGATTTTAGTTTCTCCTATATTTTGTCTTGTGACAATTTACGCACTGTCTGTCTTTTGTCAGTAAAATGCTCTGATAAAAACAATATTGTTGGTTTATCAGTATTAGTTTGGGAAGGCGGAGGAGAAAATCGTCTGGACGAAGGCGCTGAAGCCGCTGTATGGAGCAACAGCAGTGCTTTAGCTTTAGATGCGAGACGTGCTGTACGCTGCGGAGCTCGTCTTGTGAGATTGCAGTGGAGGAGAGCTGATGCATCAGGAGCTCCGGCGTGGAGAGATGCGGACCTTACATCATTGCACCACCATCGAGAGGTTAGCAGAACATCTGTATACATAAAATGTAGTATGTGTTTGTGTATGCTTTATACTTCAATAAGGGTTTTTATCTATGTGGATAACATTTAACAATCTAAGGCTAGACATAGGATTATCCTTAAAAAAAAATGGTTTGGCCTGCTATGCACACTGAAGTACATGGTAGGGTGCATTTAATACGCTACATACTACGCTGTCGCCATCTGAAAACTTTTTCTGTATTTATTAAAAACTAGTTGAGCCCCGCGGTAAAGCTAGTCAAAAAAAAGTAGCCTAAGTTACTCCTTATATCATCAGCTATTTGCCAGTGAAAATCGGTCCAGCCGTTCCAGAGATTAGCCGGAACAAATAGACAGACAGACAAACAAAAATTATAAAAACTGTTATTTTGGTATATGTACCGTGTATACACACATGCATTTAGTAAAAGGCGATTATTATAATATTACAATAAGACACTCCAATTTAGTTTATTTATATAGATATGGTTGAAGAAATATACAGAATAGGTACCTACGTAAACAATTGGGCGTCTGAAAATGGCAGGTAATGGTTGAGCGGTAAAATTACTGGGTATATGTGTTTAATTATATAGTTATTTCAGTGCTGGTCGAGGCTAACAATGCGGTTATAGTTAATTAACGAATTTGTGACGTGTTTACTGCAAACACAATATAAACGAGTATCATATCATCAAGTTTTTATCTATTTTATCTACTTTTGATATTTTACGTAAACTACGAAATTTAATCTATGCTAATATTATAAAGCTGAAGAGTTTGTTTGTTTGAACGCGCTAATCTCAGGAACCGCTGGTCCGGTTTGAAAAATGCTTGTGGTATTAGCCCATTTATCGAGGAAGGCTATAGGCTATATATCATCACGCTAAAACTAATAGGAGCGGAGCACCAATGAAGAGTGTTTCAAAAACAGGGGAAAATTATCACGCTACGGGTAATACGAGACGCAAACGAGATTGCGTGGGTTGGCTAGTATAAAAAAAAAAATTGCGCCTTAGTGCCGTGACCGAAGAGGCAGTGAGCTGTGGCGGCGTGGTGCTGGCGGTGTCTTTGGACATCGCCAACGCCTTCAATAGTCTGCCATTTAGCTGCATCAGGGAAGCACTCCACCACCACGGGGTGCCAGTGTACCTGAGGCGGCTAGTGGCAGACTATTTAGAGGAGCGTACCGTCGTGTACGAGGAGCGAGAGGGCGTCTTGAGACGGCGACCCATGTCGTGCGGCGTTCCGCAGGGGTCTGTCCTTGGACCACTCCTGTGGAACGTGGGGTACGACTGGGTCTTGCGAGGTCGTCTCCCCCCCGGGCTGGGTGTAATTTATTACACCGATGACAAGTTGGTCACAGCCCGGGGGCGAACTTCCATTGTTCCATGGGCCCCGTCGTGGTCCACCCGCCGGCGCCTCCATAGAGGTCAACTCGGTCCTCGTACCGGTTCGGGCCCAGATGAGGTATCTGGGCCTGATACTTGACGGTAGGTGGCTCTTCGACGAGCGCTTCCGACAGCTTGGTCCAAAGCTGGTCGGCGCTGCCTCCGCCCTTGGGCGACTTTTGCCCAACTTGGGTGGAGCCAGCGTCGCAACGCGACTCCTGTACACGGGGGTTATCCGGTCAATGGCGCTGTATGGTGCACCGGTGTGGGTGGCGGCTCTGACTTCCCTAAATAAGGCCCGCCTCTGGCGGCCTCAGAGGGTATTGACGGTCAGAGCCATACGCGGATACCGCATGGTGTCAACCGAGGCGGCGTGCGCCTTGGCAGGAACATCCCCGTGGGATTTGGAGGCGGAAGTGCTCGCCGAAGTTTATCGACGGGTGGCTGAATATCGGGCGGAGTATGGCTATCGCCCTCCGCCCGAAGAGGTACGCGAGTGGCGTGAAGCCGCCCGTCGAGCCACTGGCTAGACGGTCGTTCCGGCTGGAGACTCCACGTGCTGAATTTGCCGCCGTGGAGGCTCTCCAGCCGGTCACCCTTTCCTTCCGACTGACGCAGGTCCTTTCCGGGCATGGTTGCTTGGGGAAGTACCTGCACTCGGTCGCTAGGAGGGAATTGAGTCCCGCCTGCCACCACTGCGACTGCAGTGAGGACTCGGCCCAGCATACGCTGGTGATCTGCCCTGCATGGGCGTCGCAGCGCCGGTCCCTCACTGCAGTCATCGGAGGAGATCTCTCGCTACCGGCCGTCATACGCTCCATGGCCGGTAGCGATAGCAGTTTTACCGCAGTCGCAACCTTCTGCGAAGAAGTCATCTCGCAGAAGGACGTGGCGGAGAAGGCCCGGGAGGATGACATCCACTCGGACCCAATTCGCCGCCGGCGAACCCGGCGGCGGAAGCGTGCCTATCAGCGCCTCATGCCGCCCTGAGTGTGGCCGCGGATGGTCGGGACGGGCTTTCCCCTCCATCCGCTCTAGTGGCCACCCGCGAGGGGGTGACGTACGCGTGTGCCGTGCTTTGCCTAAATTGAGAGGTATACCAGCAGACGGTGCCCGCTTCCGTGCGGGCAAGCGCTGGGAGGGGTCCGGATGTGTTAATATCTGCAGTTCCCGGATTCCTCCCTTTACAGGCACAGAGTGGCACACCGTGTGGTTTTAGTCGGTTCGAGTCCGACACACCACCCCGCCGCAAACCCCGGTGGGGTGACGGTTCGAGGGGATTTCCACACGTCAAAAAAAAAAAAAGTACAAAATAAAATAAACTTATTTAATCTCAATACTATAATGCTTAGCCTAAGATTTAAATTGTTATTTTATAACATTCTGTGTGAGATAGAAAGAAAAAATATTATTTAAACTTTTTAATAATTACACTTGTCGGATATATTATGATTATTATTTCATTACATTCTTTTAGGTTTTTATTTATCTAATACCTTCGAACGAGCAATTCTTATATATATAACTAGCTGACCCTAGTTTGCGTTTCCTATTTCAGAACTGTATTGTAGCGTGATAATTTTCCCTCGTTTTTGAAATAATTTTCATTGATGCTCCGCTCCTATTGGTCTTAGCGTGATGATATATAGCCTTCCTCGATAAATGGGCTATCTAACACTAAAATAATTTTTCAAATCAGACCAGCGGTTACTGAGATTAGCGCGTTCAAACAAACAAACAAACTCTTCAGCTTTATATATTTATATATATCTGACTATATATATATATATAACTCTATATATATATATATATACTATATATATATATAACTCCGCCTAGGACGGTCCCAAGCCCGTCTGCAAAAGGAGGAGGGTTGAAGTGGAGAAGGCCCTGATTCCACCGTAAAAAGGCCAACGCCGAGTATCGGGCGGCGGTAAATATCCTGACTCCAACCGCGACCACCCAGAGTCGCGAAGTGGCACCCAGTGGCCAGGGAGACTAAATACCCCCAAAATACTGATATGGAAGGACCCGGGGACCCACCATAATTACGACCCCACGAAAACCTTTATGCTGGACAATAATAAGAACGAACGACTGTTGGACGATCCGGCTAACCACCGACGCCACCAGGTATCCGGGCCGAGTGGTGTGAAGTATGCTACCGAGGCTTCCAGTGGGGCGTGTCATCAGACCCTGACTGGAAGAAATGCTACTGATGTCCAATCCAGCAAAGCCTCACTCCGAACCAACCACCGAGTAGGCACATGGAATGTTCGCGGCCTACTACAAAGCGGTAAACTGAGCATTGTCGAGAGAGAGATAGAGCTCCTCAATATCACGGTGCTGGGGATCAGCGAGACCCACATGCGCGGGAACGGCCATTTCAGAACTCCAGCCGGTTCCACATTTTACTTCTCTGGCTCTGACCAATCGAGTGTTGGTGGCGTGGGGTTCCTGATACCAGCTCAATTCAATAAATACGTCTTGGGATACAATCCCGTCTCAGACAGAATCATCACCATCAGGCTGAACACCAAGCCGTGCGTCTTGAATGTGGTTCAAATATATGCGCCGACTTCATCGTCCTCTGAAGATGACATTGACAGCTTCTATCGAGCCGTTGAAACAACTCTTGGGACTGTATCTTCCCGTGAAATAGTGATGGTGCTGGGAGACTGGAATGCTAAGGTTGGGTGCACGGCCTCAGACGAACACATCAGGAACACAGTTGGCAGGCATGGAATCGGCACAAGAAACGACCGCGGGCAGCGACTGCTGGAATTCTGCATTGGTAGGAAACTCACCATCACAAACACCTGTTTCCAGCATCATCCTCGACGCCTGTACACCTGGAGATCTCCTGGTGACAGATACAGAAACCAAATCGACTTCATCTTAATACAGTCGCGGTGGAAGTCGTCTGTAACTAATGTCAAAACCTTCCCAGGTGCCGAGTGCGGGTCCGATCACAATCTACTTGTAGCCAACTTCACTCTTCGCCTGAAGGCACCTAGAATGCACTATCAACCTAGACCCAAACAACTTGATCTGCTGGAACAGAAACTGCTAGCCGAGACCTTCAAAGCAGCCATCTACAATGATCCACCACCTGATCAAACAGATGTGAACACGCAGTGGGAACATTTTAAAAAACATATCCACAATGCACTGAAGGCAGCAACGAGAACTCGGCCGAAAGTCACCAAAAAGTCCTGCTGGCTGCGCGATCACACATGGAGGCTCATCCTTGAGAGGAAAGACTTAAAATCGAGATGCTCATCGACACCTGAAGACCGGTCCAAGTACAGAGAGCTATGTAAAGCCATACAAAATGAGTGCCGCAGAGACAAGAACCTTTTCATCGAATCAATTTGCAAAGATCTCGAGAAGCACTCACTCCAAGCTCACACCGCTGATCTCTTCAAAAAGGTTCGCATTCTGTCCAAGAAATTTAAGCCGAAAACGTGGGTGATAGACGATGGAAACGGCCAGCCACTACATAACCTGGTGGACATTGCAGAAAGATGGCGGTTATATTGCGGTCAACTCTACAGGGGTGATGGTGAGTCTATGCCTTTGCCCTCCCCTAGCTGGTACACCATTGAGCCTGAACCCACAATCTTACGATCGGAGATAGAAGCAGCCCTCGGATCGCTTAAGGCCAGGAAAGCCCCTGGGCCAGATCAAGTAACATCCGAAACCCTCATCGCTCTCGGAGAACTGGGCATCGACCTGCTGCATGGCATTTGTACCAACGTTTGGCGTACTGGTATATGGCCTCGCGACTGGACGGAGTCAGTTATTCTTCCCATTCACAAAAAGGGCTCCACGAAGCAGTGTGACAACTATCGCACCCTTGCCTTAATCTCACACGCCAGCAAAGTGCTCCTCCACATAATTAATGCTCGCATCCGACACTTTCTGGATTGGCAAATTCCACCGGAACAAGCAGGGTTCGTAAAGGGCAAGGGAACCAGAGAACAACTACTCAACCTTAGGCAGATCGTTGAGAAAGCCTATGAATTCGACACACCAGTGGTACTATGTTTCGTGGATTACAGCAAGGCCTTTGATTGCGTCAGATGGGACTGCTTGTGGCTGGTGTTGGGCGAAATGGGCGTGCCACAACACCTCACGTCTCTGCTACGGTCGCTATACAGTAACAGCAGGGGCATCGTCAGGGTGGACCAAACCTTCTCAGAGCCATTCACCTCCGAAAAAGGTGTGCGCCAGGGCTGCATACTGTCTCCGATTTTATTCAACATCTACGGCGAGTATATCCTCAGGCGAGCACTCGAGGACTGGAGCGGTGGCGTATCTGTTGGTGGCATCAAAGTCTCGAATCTTCGTTACGCAGACGACACCACTCTCCTAGCTGCGGATGAGGCCGAGATGCATGCTCTCTTGAGCAGAATGGAGAGAGCCAGTGAAGACCTAGGGCTCAAAATGAACAGGGCCAAAACAAAAGTCATGGTTGTTGACAGAACCGCCAAACTGGAACTCACAGGTTCGCTTAGCCTTGAGGTGGTGGAGGATTTTATTTACCTTGGCTCCAACATCACCAGCACCGGATCAGCTGAAAAAGAGATTAGGAGACGAATAGGTATGGCTAAGAGTGCAATGTCTGACCTGGATAGAATATGGAAGGACCGCAACATCTCTAGAGGGACAAAAATAAAGCTGATACGAACCCTCATCTTCCCCATATTCCTGTACGGTGTCGAGACGTGGACGCTAAAGGCTGCCGACCGTAAACGCATTGATGCCTTCGAGATGTGGTGCTGGAGGAAGCTGCTACGAATACCCTGGACAGCACATCGCACCAACGTATCCATCCTAAAGGAACTTAACATTCGTGAGCGCCTGTCGACCCTGTGCCTCCGCAGAATCCTCGAATACTTTGGCCACATTGCGAGGAGAGAAGGCGATAACCTTGAAAGACTGATGGTGACGGGTAAAATAGAGGGGAAAAGACCCAGGGGCCGTAGCCCGTTGCGCTGGGCAGACCAAGTTTGCACTACTCTCGGCACTACGATCCATGCTGCCCTACACACTGCTCAAGATAGAAACAGGTGGCGAGCTATCACTCGCACATTTAGTCCAAATAGAGGTCACGACCCTCAGAATTGAGGATAACGACACAAGGAGGAGGATATCTGAATCTTGGAAACGGCTTCAACAATTTTCATAAAATCTAGTATGCAGTAGGTTTCTGGGGCGATAAATCGATCTAGCTAGGATTCATTTCTAGAAAACTTACCAAAAAAAAAAAAACTACTGATCAGAGATCGGTCATGCAGATACTAAATTATAATGTGACCTTAGAAACGCGGCAACGTCATAAATTTTCTAATCAGTGGTAGTGAAGGCTATACACCTAATAAAATTAGTTTGCAATGTGAAAATATCATGTTTTTTTTATGTATGGACCTTCCAAAATGACTCTACTCTGCCTGATGGACAGCATAAGCAGAATCCAAGAGTGGTGGTCACCATACTCATTGTTAATGCAGACAATGCAACAATGCAGCATGGTGACCCACACTATGGCGGCCTAGTGATGCTTCTGCATCATTGGTCCTCCGTTATATTGAAAGTTTATGAAAGTGTTAAAATGGAAATCTGCGGGATTGCTACAATGTACCTTTTTGTTACTGAGTATCCGATATTTTGGCGCTGTTGCAAGCGCCATGATCACGGAGTAAATGGTTTATGAAAGTTTATGAAAGTGATTTTTAATAATAAATATGATGAATGAATTAAAAAGTGAATTTACCAACTTTTACCCTTTTGCATTCCATGATAATCTTTTGATATGTTGACGATATGTTGACTGGAATTGAAGCAAACATAGTCATGATAAGAAACTCAAAATATTAAAATAAACAAAAATATCATCGTCGAAGAGTAGGAACTTACACTCATTCTCTTTTGTCGGATACAAGAGGCAATTGAAACGAGTGTATTTTCAAACTCGCGCTTCATACAAATTGGTTGGTTATGAACCCGCGTTCGGCGGCACGCATAATATACACTGTGCAAATTTCAACAACTTTATTTTGGTTACGGAAATGTTGTTATAGTGAAACGTTGATTAAGTTACAAATGGTCTGGTGCCAAATAGGCATTTTCTATCGGTTTTTCCTGATCTATAAAAGTATTTTTTCTAGTGGTTTAAGCGGTCGCCACATCGCTTCCTATCTCGCCAAGTTTTGTGGGTTCAAATCCCATATACGACAACTTTGTGTGATCCAAAAATTGTTGTTCCGAGTCTGGGTGTTCTTTGTGTCCATTTTATGCATGTTTATAAAGTCTCCTGCCACACAGGATTTGTTCCTAGGTAGTGATTTAATATTTTGCAAAAAGAAAGACCAACTTTAAATTGTTAATTATGTCAATTAAATCTCATATTTTTAAATTGTTTTGCATCAGTAATAATTTTTACTATACAAAGTCATGGATATCAGCTAAAAGTTAGAGTTTAAGTACCGCTAACCATAAACAGTTAACACTCTACATTTACTGGCTCTTTGCACCCACTACGAGTCTACATTCCTGTATAGGTCGTAAGTATTTTAGTTTCATAACATATATTCCAAGTTCATGAATGTGCGTTAAAATAAAAACATTGAAAGATGAAGCTCCAAATCGGTTAGCTGATTCCCCACACGTATATAGCAAAGCAATAGATTACCACCACAATTATTTGAACGTCTCTGTATCTGACAGTGACGGATTAATATACACCGACTGCTGCGGATATTGAAGAATTATAATATGCATACACAACGCTTCTGCTTGGAATATTAGAACAACACTACAATTGAATATAACTTTATTTATTTTTTGTGAATAGTGAATGGGAAAAAAAGATTTTTGATGACCTAAGCTAAGAACTGAACAAAAAGCCCGAATTAGTTATAAATCATCGCATGTTAGGTAAACGATTTTCTGATATTCACAAAATAAAACCTTTTAATCATAATACCAAATGAAACCCTTGAAGTTATGCTTAGGTTTTATTATCCTGATGTATATTACGTACTTTTAGGTTTTTATTTATAAATTCTGATGGTTATTTTAATATTCAAAGTTCAAATTAATCATATTGTTGTATACATAGTTTATAAAATCAATTACTTTAATATTATCATATATATTTATTTCTAACTAGATTTTAACTGTTTTTATTGTTCTGGGGGTAAAATATAACTCGACCTCTGTAGCTACGAAACCGACTAAGTTGTAGCAAATTTGTTCTATAAACATAGAAGACATTTTATTTCATTTTACAAACGTTTTTATTTCAGTTGATAACATAATAAAATATCTTCAATTGAAGGATAGCGTTACAGTTTAATAATTTTGTTCATAGGTGGTGATCGGGGGTCTTACCGCCGGTGCTTGGTACGCACTACGCTTGTGGACAGCCACGGAGTCAGCCCGACATCAAGCTATTATTTACGCTGCTACTACGACACATTCTGGAGGTATGTGTCTTTTATATTGAGTGAGTTCAAATTAAAAATAATACATACAGTTAATATTACACTACAGCAGCTTTAAATTTATTTTTTCTCAAACATGCAGGAAATATTGTCATTATTTTCGAAAAAAGAACACGCGAAGTATCTAATTTACGGACAGCGAAAAATAAATCCATTGCAGGAGCATTTTTTGAATTTGGAACATTACAACGCTCCAGCAATGTTGTATGAAACGGCGTGCTGGGGTTATTATATAATGTACTCTTTGATTGGATCTCTTTTATCATTCTCGGCATACCAAAATCTCTTTGCTTAGTACAAATTGCGTTCACGTGGCTGTATGCGTAAATGCGTTTGCCTTTCGGCACAGATGATAAATAGAATATCGGCGGCAAAGCTGAAAATTCGTCTTGATTTGTTATTTAAATATTTAATAAATGTAAATTGAATAGTTAAAATGAGTTTCAATAGTTCAGAGAGTGAAATGGAAATTGATTGTATTCCACCAGATATAAGATTTTCTTTTAGTAATTGCCCCAATATGTATGTATATAATAAAATATATGTATGTAATGTAACTTTTAATATAAATTAAATTATATGTATAATATAAAATAACATAATATATTATCTTAAAATTAAATTAAAATACTAGGAAATAATAATAAATAACGGAAACAACAATATTTACATACAAGCGTCAAAAAATTCCTCCGCATCATCGCCTACTGGAAGCGTTCCCAAAAGGCTGGCAGCATTGCCACGTTGAATGGCAATGCTAATTCTCTGTGCTAGAAAAAGGCCGGCCTTCTGGTCACGAGAAGCGTCGATCAGTTGCTTAGCTAGTTGTTTAAACATAGCGCGAGCACTCGGACCCCATGAACCTAGCATCTCGACCCCAAACGGTTCAAAAATATAATTAAAGGTAGTAGAGCCACGCTGATTTCAGCACGAACGGGCCGGCTCGACCGGGGCGGTACTACCCTCGCACAGAAAATCAACGTAAAATTACAGCATTCGTGCTGTCGTGTTTCGTTGGTGAGTGCGAGACCGGAGGCCCAATTAGTCTAGTCAACAAGTTCCATACTTGTTGACTAGACTAAAAGATGCACAAGCATCACTAGGCCGCCATAGTGTGGGTCACCATGCTGCATTGTTGCATTCGCAATGAGTATGGTGGCCACCACTCGTGGATTCTGCTTATGCTTTCCATCAGGCAGAGTAGAGTCATTTTGGCGGGCCAAACATAAAAAAAAATAAAAAAATATACCTATTAGGTTTTGGTATTTACGCCGTTTGAGGCTTTCCGCAGAAGCAGCAGCAGCGCCAGCATAACCAGCTGTACTTGGAAGATGAGATGGCACGAGGTTGTCGACGCAAGTTACGTCCCACACCAAAGGCTTACCCATCTATACTACTTATAATAAAAATGTAACAGGTCAAATTCTGTACATTGAAGATATTTTGAAAATTTTTTTGGAGGGCACTTTGTTATCGATACTGAAACGAAAACTATTTTTTTTTTCATTTTTGTCTGTCTGTCTGTCTGTCTGTCTGTCTGTCTGTCTGTCTGTATCTTGGCCGCGCATCACGCCGAAACTACTGAATGGATTCAAATGAAACTTGGCATGATTTGAGTTCATACTCCGAGGTAGGACATAGGATACTTTTTATTTCGAAATTCCGGACGGTTTCCTTGGGAGGGGAGATGAAAGTCAAAATGTGTAATTAATTGTAATTCATTAACGAGTAGTCCGATTGCAATAATTCTTTTTTTGTTAGAAAGGAGATACTCTGAAGATTGTAGCATAAAGTATTTAATTTATCACAATCTCTCTATCTATTGGAAAAAAAAATATAAAGAATTTATCATTACGTAAAACAACATGTAGCGACACCTATTGCCAGCCATGCGTAATTAATAACACTTTGATTAATATATCGTGGAATAATCGTAGAACGTATTACGTATAATTCGGTGTAGCATTAAGTATTTGATTTATCGCAACCTCTCTATCCATAGGAAAAATAATATCTATATCTCTCTGTAGACGTCGAATCTGTGTGTTTGGTTGTGCCCGCATGACTTAAATATTCAAAATAATCGTGGGAACGTTTTATGCACAAGCATTGTGATTAATGTGGTATATAGTTAGTATTTGATAGGTAGGTATTTGTTTTATGTTTTCTCTTTCCATAGAAAGGGTTGTTTTAAATTTTCTTGAAAAATTTCTTTGCTTAAAACAGCGACATCTTTTGGAATCAAGTAACTAACTTTACAATAGGTACGTAATATGATTACTTTTAAACGCATAAGAAAAGTGTATAAGATCAATTCTGTACATTAAAGAAATTTAGATTTTTTGGGAGGATGCTCTTATTGATACTGAACCAAAAACTAGAATGCCATAAACGTTAAATGGTCATTTATAATTATGATAATTATTTTAAGTTTAAAATACTTGAAAGAGGAGTAAACATATAACATAATAGTTCATCATAATTTACCAGAAAATGATACAAACCATCTTTATGATAGGTATATAGGTATAGGTATGATAGGTTATGGTAGTTTTTTTAAACGAAGTTTTTTTTTAGGATTTTGTCAGGTTATAGCATAGGTATAAGCAGGCGATTTTTGTTGTACCTAAATAATTAGCAAATAGTCTTTTGTAGTTACTAATTGGTTTTCTCGGTATTTTTAGAATTTTGTAAGGTTATAGCATAGGTACCTAGGTACCTATAATTTACTTTTTTATAGGATTTTGTTAGGTTATTGGTATAGGCATAGGTAAGCAGATGTTTTTCGTTGCAAATATTTAATTACTTAGCCTTATTTGTTGGTGTTTTAATTTCTTTTAGTAAGTTGTAGATACCTTCCATTTTTTTCGTTGAATTAGTTGTAGATACTTAATTAATTTAGTTTTATTTACGCTTTGAAAATAAGCTTCATTCGTTATGTCTAATTTTTCATTTAACTGTAGTGATAAATTTAACATTGTTTTTGTATTCGATTTTATCACATCACACTCATTTATAAAAGCTGATGTTTGTGAGGGTGTATGTTTGTTACTTCATCACGCAAAAAGCACTGGACGGAATTGGATGAAACTTTACAGTAATATAGCTCACAAGCTGTTGCCCGCAGCTTTGCTCGCGTGGAAGTTGATTATTTACAATATATTTAATTAAAACTGTGTAAGTATGTATGAATAATTTATTCATGTTTTTAAACGTACCTATTTATTTATTTTTAATCAATAGCCCATTAAAAAGGATTTCATACTAACGTTCGACCCTTATTTTTAGCCCTTTAGAAATAGAATTCCCATAAATGATGATATAGGTATTAATTTATTTGTACTTAAAAGCCTAAGGACAAAGTTTCAGGCTACTAAATTAAAAATGACTGACTTCCAAACTAATCTACTTACGACATTTCAACACCTAATTCACCCCTTAGGGGTAGAAATATCATTTATGGGATTTCCCTTTGAGGGCGCTCTGGTTCCCTGGTTTCTAGAACCCGAGACGGTGTGCGGTTTTTAGTCAGGTTGGTGATATCCGAGGGAATTTCCGCACAAAAAAAGAGGTAGATATAATATCCAGAGACACTTAGTATCTACGCGTTTTTAACTATTAGCCCAAAGATAATTTTTCATGTTTCTAACTTAAAAAAGACGGACTTCCATACAAACTTTCAACCCCTATTTTACCCTCTTACGGGTAGAATATTGGGAAACGCTTAAATACGTATCTCCTATTTTTTTATCAATAGCCCTAAAATAAATTTTCATGTTTCTAACTTCAAAACTGACGGACTTCTAGACTAACCCGCTTACGAAATGTCAACGCCTATTTCATCCCTTCAGCGTAGAATATCGAGAAAGGCCTAAATACGTATCTATTCATTTTTAATCAGTAGCCCAAACCAAAAGAAAAGTTTCATGTTTCTAATTTAAAAATGCCAAACAAAGTTCAACCCCTATTTCACCCCCTTAGGGGTAGAATATTAGGAAACGTTGAAATACATATCTACTAATTTTTATAAGTAATCCAAAATTAAAGTTTCATATTTCTTAAATAGCCCTAAAATAAACTTTCATGTTTTTAACTTCAAAAATGACGGACTTCCTGACTAACCTACATACAAAACGTCAACCCCTATTTCACCCTTAAGGAGTAGAATATCCGCTCTATCTATCAGAAACGCTTGAATACGTGTTTACTCATTTTTAATCAGTAGCCCAAAAATAAAGTTTCATGTCTCTAACTTAAAAAATGACGGACTTCCATACAAACTTTCAACCCCTATTTCACCCCCTTGGGGGTAGAAATTCCAAAATTCCTTCCTTAATGGGTATCTACTTAATGAAACGATCATACTCACCAAATTTTGTATTCCCAAGTTTAATAGTTTCCGCTCGGCGATGATGAATCAGTCAGTTAGTCAGTCAGGACATGTTATTTTATAAGTATAGAAGATACATCAGATTAACACATAGGTTACTGTTTGCCGCGATAACCGACATACACGCGGGCGGAGCCGCGGGCAACAGCTAGTCTTCAATAAAATTATGTTTTATTTCCCTGCATTATTTTGAGAAAAGCACTATCTATGCCTCGGCGGAAATGGCAATTACCTGTCTCGTATTAGTGAAGTCCTCGCCTACGGCTCGGCCTTCAAACCCATACTCGACCTGCAATTGCCTATTTCCCGGCCTTTGCAATAATGTACTATTATAGAAATGCGGATCCGCCCGTGTATATTTCGGTAAAGGGTAAAAAAATTGCCTATATTGCTAGCTGATAATGTAACTTTTCATTATTTTCTTTTAATGGTGTTGTAGTAAAGGTGTGAAAGAGTTACAAATACGCAAACTTACCTAATTTCCCTATTTATATAATATAATTTAGGATTTTATCATTAGAAGTTTAAAGTGTTTCTTTCCTATCCCATATTTCATATTCTTCATCAGGTACTTCTAAGTTTAATTTACTTATTTGTAATTAATAGCCAGTTATTGTTATACAGAGCGTCTGCGTCGTCCAGTGGCTTTTCAATCGGAAGGCAGTCCGATAACTACAACGAGTGGGAATGCAGACACCGAACGAGTGCTGGGCGCAGTGTCTTTGGCATTTGCAGCGCTTGCAGCACTTGCTGTTACTGCACTTCTTCTCGTCCTTGTTGCTAAGCGAAGGTATGTTTAATCTGAAACTGTATCTACTGTACTGTGAAGAGTGTATTAGTAAGAATAAATTACCTTTAGAGCGTCTGTTTCTAATATAAATAAATAGATTTTCGCGAAATGCAGTTCTTTAAGCTAACAATTGAATTCGGTGCTCTCTTAGGTGGGAATCAATATATAGGTACTTATACCATTCTATCTATATAATGGAAAGCTTATTTATTATAATTAAGTCGAATATTACTATTTTCTCCAAAAGTGCATATTATATCAAATTAATTAAAAAAAAATCCCGGTTATAAAATATCTTTGTGTTCAAAGAACTTTTTATACAATTTGTAAATGCTGTTCTAAATCTAATTTTAAAACGCTATTATTAGCAGTTTCAACTTTTGGTTTGTTTGTATGTAACCTACTTTTGTAAGCATGTTTTTTAGTTTTTTAAACTATATTTATTGTGGTAAATGATACTTGTTAGTAGTGGTCTTAATTGAACAAGACACCTAATACGAGCAGACCAAGTATATTTCAGCTTCATCATTGATCCACAGCTTCGTACAAAATATGAATACGTGTGTATTTTATTTATAACAATTTGTCTGAATTTGTATCAATCCAAACACATTTTTTAGACATGACTGTTCATTTACCTCTGTGTTACAACATAAAAAAGCCTAAAACATTCGTCATCGTTTGACGTACTCAACTAAAATAAAGTCCCCTGTAACTGTTACTCATATTTATTAAAAAATATAGGCTTTGTTCGTTTTACGTTAATGTATTTACATTAAATTAGGTGAACGAAATTTGTTAATTCAAGTATCTCTAGGGAATAGTCCTTTTTCCAGAACAAAAGGTACCGTATGTCTTTTTTTGTGGAAACGATATTTAATCATTTATTTTTTAATTCATTATAATTTTACAATTTCTAATAACGTACTATGATTCCGATGGCGAATACCTTCCAAATATTTTCATTTTACATTTTATTAAATATTTCACTTGTGTATTTGATTTGTTATCGCGATTAAGATAGCCGATGTTATTTCTAATTAAAATCGATGCAGCTGTTTAACCATGAAACCATAACAGACAGAGTTACTATCGAATTTATAATATTGGTATGGATATGGACGTTAAGATCTTTTGTGTAGCTTCAAAACCTTAAAAAGTACTGAACCGATTGAACTAAAATTTTGACAGAATTAACAACCAGCTTCAGGAATATTTTTAAATCCTTGGCAGGGTACAGATAATTGTCAATATGAATGGCTTTTTCGTATTGCGTCACTTTTCATTTTCTCTTTTTTCTTAGGTACCTAGATAAAAATGTTATATAGTTCATGTTCCTACTGTGTCCATGTTCAGCTGTTTAAAAATACAGCAATACACAACAATATATTCTACATTTTAACCTGTCTGCATAAAGTTCTGTTTTGAGTAACTAAACTCAATAAATAAATGTGGCTAGCACCTTGGCGCTCACGATCTTACGATATAGTTATTCAACTGAGCTCGTAAAGGCCATGAGAGCTATATAATTTATCGGTGCTATCTAAGAAACCTTTACTTCTAGGCACTATTATGACCGGGTATAAAATGCTATATAGTTGTATCTGTTGTGCGTATGTTATTCTTAGTTATTTTTTAAGGTGTAGGCGGGCAAACGAGCAGACGTATCGCCTGATGGTAAGCGATTACCGCCGCCCATGGACACCTGCAACACCAGAAGCGTCACAAGCGCGTTGCTGGCCTTTTGAGGATGGGAGGGGGGAAGGTAGGGGTAGGGGGATTGGGGCCTCTGATATCCTCACTCATTCGGTGAAACACAGCGCAAGCACTACCGGTTTTCTGTGAGGCGGTGGTATCACTCCAGTCGAGCCAGCCCATTCAAGCCGAAGCGGTGCTCTCCCACGGTAGAACACGGTAGTACTAGAACATATACCTATTCTTAGTTTATCTAAGCCTTTTCGTGAAAATTCTTTGCGTTCTTTGTAGAATATTGTATTGTTTATTGAAAACAATGATCTAGATATATGTAGTTCTCAAAATTTCATTTACAATTGTTATTATACGAATAAAAATTAAATATAATATTATACATTTAGCTTTTATTTTTTCACTAATTTTGACCAACCACCTTTATCTTTACAGAAATGAACTAGGTCACTTTGTGTTTCTAGGGTTTTTAATATATCTAGCTCAGTAAAAGTTATTTTAAATGGAATTTGCAGTAAATCAATTTATTGCAAACATTCTAGTTAACCGGGAACTGACATTGCAGTTACTCAAAGAACTGAGGTTAGGTACACATTCGTTTGTCTTGAATTAGTGAGGTCATTAGAGCAGAGACATTAACAAAGAAATTACATGACATAATACTCGTATTATATTGTTATTCAACAAAGTTTTATGGTAACGACAATCTATTAATTATTAAACCAATCAGTATAAGTTTAGGTAATCTAAAAAAAGGATCCTAAACTTGATGGTTAATTTAGTTAGACAAAACAATATAAGTTGATTATTTCTATAGGTAGTAAACATTTACTTCGAAATATCTTTAGGAATATTCAATAATTATTACTGAAACACTTTTCAACAACAAAATTCTTTCTGAAACGCGGCGTAACAAACAAGGCTTCTCATATAAATACCTATTGCCAAATACCCACCTATTTACAGTATAAAAAGCTTGCGCGGTTGTGAAATCCTCGAATCTCATTTCCAAGTAGATCTATTTAAATATGTGATATTAAATAAAATGAGTATAAACGTATCGAGAACACAAATTTTGTGTAAATCACTCACCGCGACCTACTTATGTTTCCACTTCGATTGTTTGATTGCGCTATATTCTACCCTCTGTACGTAATAGGAAGCTGTTTGTTATTTACACTTCTGGTTATTATTTCTGCACTACTCGGGGACGATATTTAATACCATACAGCAGGGGAAAATAAAATCAATTAAATTTAAAACATTAAAGTGATAGTTGCGGTATTGTAGTGTTAGAAATGCAGTTCACAATAGCACATCTTACAAACCCTATTGAATATTTGTAACAACTGAATATATTATGTTACTGAAATCTTTACAGTCCTTATTGAAAGCATTACCACACAGGGCAACATCACTACAAAGCGAAGGATAACTTGAAAGAGTACTTTGTTTAATTAATTGAAGTTTAAATTTGAAAAAAAAAGACGTGTGGCACTCGGGGACTGCCGCGGTAAAGCTATTGCATAGCATTTTTTATCTACTTATGCAATTATAACTATTTATTTATTTTTTATTTATCTATTAGTGTATGGCTACCATGAATAATTTTATACATTATTATGACATAACAAATCTTCGTTTCCAAAGCAACGAATCTGATTTCGATATGCCTGCGCGGCCGGCTGTTGACATATTCTGTCTGTCTCTGTCACGCACTTCGTGCGACAGTGAGTGAGACAGACAGATCCGTTGATTCGTCGTTCGGAGCAGCTCGTCTCGATCCGTGCGAGCTTCGGGTGTCAGGTTTTATTTTCGTTACATAATTTCTTTATTCGGTCGCCGCGCTCAAAGGCCTCAAAGCCCGCGATACAAGCTATACAATAGCCTAAAAATGGAAAATCTCTGGAACTTTTCAGTCACATTTTTAATATTTTTTTTATTATATTGAGCTTATAACAAAGAAGTTTCCATGAACAGAACGGTTTCCACTTACAGAAAAATATAGGTTATGTTAATGATGACCTTTGCTTGCAGTACGCTTGCACCTTGCGGTGGTCAGTCAGATGAAGAGGTTCGTCGCTGCAGCCACTCAGTAGCCAGCACTGATAAGTCGGTATGTCCGGAACAACAGAACATCAGGAACTGTCAACACGATTACAAGCACGACAAACTGTCACCGGCTTCTGGTGAGTTATTTTAGGAAAGCTGTCTCTCCGAGTGGGATTAACTTCGTAGCGTGGGAATCAAAAACAAAACCGAATAATTATGGCAATACCATACGTATTCGGTACAAAGAAAATAATTTAGATGTGCAACATGTTTGTATGTGTAGCGTAGCATATATGTCACTAAGATGAAAATATTACGAGTAATTATATTGAAGTTTAATTAAAACACTCACACACACACACAAAGGTCAAAGGTATAGGATACCTTTCCCCAAAATTGTACATTTATGTATATCTGCAAAAGTTTACGATAAATAAAAAGAGTCAATAAAAAAATATTAAAATCTATTTAATTCTATTTTTTAACCAACTTCAAAAAAGGAGGAGTTTTTATTTCAACTGTTTTTTTATGTTTGTTACGTCATAACTTTCGACTGGGTGAACCGATTTTGATGATTCTTTTTTTGTTTGAAAGCTAATGCTTCCCGTGTGGTCCCATTTCAATTTGGTCCAGTTCTTGATTTAGTCGGATTTTTCTTTTTGTTGAATTTTGTGTTTATACAATTAAATGATTACATAAAAATATATTTTAAAATAGATGTGTACGAAATAAGTCCGTACGCAACGTTCGCCGTCGGAGGCGAGACGACTGCTGCAACATTGGACCATACGCTGCAGTTCCGTACATTCGGCCATCGTGACAATGATGCACCACCCCATCGACCTTGCAGAAAGCACCCGCAGAGGCATCGGGAAAGAGCTGAAGGTCAGTGCGAGGAGCTTTGTGGACAGCGTTAACCATTTTTAAAAAGCTTCTATTACTTTCAGTCCTATGTATGTAACGGAAACTTTGAAAATGATTTTCACCCCCTTCAAAACGTCGGATTAACTCGAAAGCGTGTTTTTTAGTTTTTTAAAACTATTTTTGATTATTAGAAATTAGTACTTAGTAGTATAAAATAGTACCTACCTTATGATTTGAAATAAAATAGTCTCTATAACATACACGAAGGATGAAATACTCTTCATAAGTTTCTTACTAAATATAATATCTCCGTAGGTGTCTGTGAAAAAATATAGGTATTTGTGTATTTTGTGTTTCTTAAATCCAGGTTTTAGAAATATGTTTAACAATTGTTTGTATTTGTAGAGCATTATTTATATTTCTTTTCTACAAATACTTATCTATTAAGTATTAGACCGCACGGCAAAGGAATATTTAATTTTATAAATGTATTCCACTTCCTGCCGAGAATTAATAACTATACTACCTGCTACTCCTGCATTTAATATTGCCTACATTTGTTTTATGTTAGTTACTGTATTTGTAGAAGTTAGACCCTAGTTCTAGCATACATTATCCCAAGTAATAAATAAGCATGTTGTATGTTTGTATCTAGAAATACCCACAATCCTAAGATTCCTAATTTTGATTAGTTACACAGGATCCTAGTGTCACAGAGAGATAGTACATCTCATGGGCAGTTTGTAGTAAGTAGAATATTTTAGTAGATGATTGACACGTGACGATTGTTTGTTGAATAGTCTGGTATGTGTAACAGTGGAGAAACACCACTCGGAGTGCGAACTGCAGCAGCTGAGTCGCTACGAGAAGGTACGACCGCGGCACTGCGCCGCTACTTCGTACTGCGTGCCCCTGCCACATCATGGTAAAATATAATACATTTAGGATATTAGACTGCCTCGGTGGCGCAAAGGGGGAGGATGCGACTGCTGTGCTTGAGGTCTCGGGTTCGATTCCGGGGTCGAACCAAATGTTTGTATGATCTACAAATATTAATTTCGGAGTTTGGGTGTTTACTATGTATAATATGTATGTATTTACAAAAAAAAGTAATAAAAAAAGTCCGAAAAAATATTTATATTTATAGTACCACTGCAACAGATTATCAGTGGATACTGATTTATGTGTTAACCTAAAATTTAAGCCGTGGGAGAACCATCCTTCGGTCACATATTTAATAGATCGTCTTGAGCAGAGTGACTATATATGGTATCACTCTCCTTACTATTTTTTTTTAATTATTTAATAGCCTGCCAAAGTAACTCTGTTCAGCGTGATGGAAAGTTTGAGTAGAATCCAACAGTGGCCACCATACTTACTGCGAAAGCAGACAATGCAGTATGGCGACCCACACTATGGCGGCTATCTCACCTTACAGTATAAAGTAGTCTTCTTCGTTGGTATTTGGCTTTATCGCGTAACACATCCAACATAATAGCACCGATGTGTGATGTGCCTGAAACCAATTCCAGTTGTTAACTTCCAAAATAATCGTAAAATAAACCACTACCAACTTGAAAATCGACTGCACGTTTGGCCTAGTGGTTTAACGGTCACCACGCCGTTTCCTACTTCGCCAAGTGTCGTGGGTTCAAATCCCACGTAGGACAACACTTTGTGTGATCCACAAGTTGTTCTTCTGAGTCTGGGTGTTCTTTGTGTCCGTTTCATGTATGTTTGTAAAGTCCCCCGCGACACAGGATTTATTCCTAGTGCGGGAGTTGTCTTTTTAAATAAAAAAAAAAAAGTTTGCCAAATCGAATATTTGTTATGACAGCAGGCTCAAGCGGTGGAGGTAGCGCAGGTGGTTGCGGCAGCGCAGGCGGGTTGTCGGAAGTGTACGCGGGCGACTCTAGCGCTGAGTCCGGCCCCGGCTCGCTGTCGCCGCGGACTCACCATGAACACAGCTAGCGCCAACGCATACATTTCAACACTTATACCCCACCTCCTGGAACAAAAGACCATATCTCACCTGATACTTAAAATTGGCCAATGCCTCACATATGTATGGTTACTGATTTGCGTCATATTATTTTCTAATTACTTTGTCGTGAAACTGCCCTGCATATAGAATTCGGCCTAATAAATACTTTCTATTTATATATGGGTGTACAGATAGGGACTATTTAATTTAATCTTACTTCACTCTTTTTAAGTTTCATTTGCATGTGCAATTCAATTTTCCGTTAATCCATGTTTCAAACGTTGTTTAAACATAGCATTTTATAAACAACTATGTAGTCTTGATTAACTATATACAAAATACGTACCAAACTACAAATCACTGCCCAATTGAAATATCATCGATAATTATTAATTAGCCTAATTCTACAACGAATGCTTTGCAATCGATATGCTTTTTGTACTAATTTTATAAATTGATACTCAAACCAATTTGTATGATTGTTGAATTTATGTTTGACGTAATAAATCTCGGTATTTTCCTTTTTCGAATATAACTTTTTTATTTATTGCGCAAACTTTTCTAATGTTTTTTATTACAACACTGGCATTCTAGCGCAGGCCATATTTGATTTATTGTATTGATGTTTTGATTATTTTATGCAAGAAAATAATGAAATATTTACGTTCTCTATATTTAAGGTTGGAACATAGTATAACAATATACTACGCCAGGTATGACATTCCGAGATACAGTGACGAGACAGAGAGATAGAGATGACGTCATCATCACTATCGCTGATTGTGGTTGGTTCATTTCGTGTTATGTTGCTATAAAGTGGTAACTGGATAGTGACGTCACATCGAGCCACTCTCGGAATGCGAGACCTTGTTTTCTTAGACCATGGGTTGCAATAGATACTCTAATTGGGATCATGTTTGCTAACGAAGTATCAAAATCAATACTTGCATCATAACCATATAAATTTACAAATATATTTAAAGTAGTTTTTTTTACTTTAGAATCATTATGAACTACTTAATTTTATCATACTTATTTCTATCGATTCACTATTTAAGCTACTAAATGTACTATTCATAGCCGATTTCAGCCAAGGCGGCCAATCTTAAATGAGATATTATAGTGCACAGGTGTGTGCGCAAACATAAGTACACTCTGTTCCCTCACTCTCACAATCAGATGGGACCGCTATCCGACTCGACCGGGGAGAGAGCAGGCGAAGGACCGACAGCTATTCCGTCAAGAAAATAATGAAATATTTACGTTCTCTATATTTAAGATTGGAATAGATACGCTAATTAGGATCATGTTTGCTAACCAAGTACCAATAGTTGCATAATAACCATATAAATTTACAAATATATTATTTCAAGTTGTTCTACTCTTTAGTTACATAGATTGAATACTTATATTTTAAATTGTAATTGAAGATTTGGTCTTCAATCCGCGAGTTTCTCTTACATCTGCTCTGCTCCCTATATGATTGCTGTCAGTCAAATTAAATAGCTTTTATAACTTTTTGTATTGTACTTTCGAAACGTTACGTTAATGACTCTATTTGCGGTAACTAACATAAACAAAATAAATCGTTCAACAATATTAGTAGGAGAGCTGGTACCATTTTTTGGGTAGGTATTTGAGGCAAGCTGAAAACTTGTCACAGGCCTCTCCTATTATACCCCAACACGGAACTGCAAACCTGGCTGCTGAGTAGCGGGGTAAACTTTTGACAACCAGCGACAGTGATGATGACGTAGACTTGTGTCTCCCACGTGAGCACTGTTTCTCAGAGTGCTATAACTGGCGAAGTATATCGTTATACCATGGCTATTGTAAGTCACGTGACCTCGCCAAAGGGGGGTTGATTTAGCCCCACTACTCACCAGCCAGGTCTGCAGTTCCGTGTTGGGGTATAATAGGAGAGACCTGTGACAAGTTTTCATCTTGCCTCAAATACCTACTCAAAAAATGGTACCAGCTCTCGGACCACATGCTAATAGTTCTAAAAATCAACAAATTAATATGGTTTAGCTATTTATTTATTTAGCTATTTTATCGCAATGATTTAAAGCAACAAAGAATATTCACATTTGCCTCAAAATTATGCTCAGGAACGTTATTACAAACATAAATGCAAGAAATAATGTGAAACCATTATTTAATGTTGTTTCTTTTCCCAAAACCGAGAGTATACTCATGGAATCCTTTAAAATTACAGTGGTCTAATATACGTAGCATTTATATTGTAAGCTCTAAATATTTATATCAATATCTATAGTAAACATAACTGGAATAATTTTACGTACCGACATAGTATAAGAACAATATCTCCGTTAACATAATATGTAATAGTGATAGTATACAGCTCATACTTCTAATAGTGTCCCAGTGTCTACATTGTTAAATATTAGTCATGCATTTAAAGTAGGTTTCTTTTATTTTAAAAGCTACATCATTTACAGAACTTTTGACTGCACGTATGGCCTAGTGGCTTAAGCGGACGACACGCGGCTAACTACTTCGCCAAGTGTTGTGTGGGTTCAAATCCTACATGGGACAACACTTTCTGTTATCTACAATTTGTAGTTCTTAGTCTGAGTGTTCTTTGTGTCCGTTACATGTATGTGTGTTTACTCCATCGCGACTCAGTATTTATTCCCAGACAACTTCCGCAGAGTTGTGTTTTTTAAAAACAAAACGAAAAACAGTTATTTCTGCCGATTTACTATTAATGCTACTCTTCTAAATAATAGTTAAACATTATGTATAACTATCTCTTGATTTTATTATCATAAGATTATATTTTTGTTTATCTCTTTTCAAAATAATTAATATACATTTAATCATAACTCGTGAACCAAAATCTTTAAATATCTTGTTGCTAGTCTGAAAACTTGGACACTAAAATGTCGAAAATGATCATTTTGCATTAGTGACTAATAACCAAGCTTTGTTTAATTGCAAATACCATAATATTATTCGTAAATAGATGTCAATGAACACATGACTTTAGGATTTGTAGGCTAACTGCTTATAGTAATTTAATCCACTATATTGATATTATTTCACGATAATTTTAATAACTCTTCAAATATATATTGCATTTCCTAATCAATGATTAAATTCCAATATTCCATTTCAAAAGCAATTTCTCATCAAGAAAAGCATCTGTAGCCTTAACCATCTGTAGTCAAAAACTAAAATGCACACCGTAAATCGACGATTCTAGACGCCAGCATGTCACACCCAATCGTTTATGACAAATAGGTGAGCAATATCAAAAGAATTTTGAACATTGAATCTTCAATCTATTTACAAAAGAACTACCAGGGATAAATATATAAAACAAGTGTGCATTATACCACACGACCGAAGTAAAACTTCTTTTTAAGGCTCATTTTCATTGGTCGTTAGAGCACGCATGGGGGGTACTGGAGATTTCTGTTTAAGCATGCCATAAGGCGAGCATGTGATAGCCGTTTTCATTATTCGATAGGGCCCGCATGCTGGGTACGGAAGATTTCTGTTTAAGCATGCCACAGGACCAGCAAGCAATAGCCGTTTTCATTAGTCGATAGGGTCCGCTTGCGGATTGTTGGTTAGATATACTTCACCACGCATTTGTTTTGAAAGAGTGGTACTGAGCTGAAAGTAGATACTTGCTGGATCAACAATTAATGTTGTGTGGAGCAATTTTATCTGTTTGTGACTTACTGAAGAAGAAATTATTAGCTTCACTGAAGAAAAAGAAACTGAGTCCCCGCACCACGCTTGCTTTACACCGACCGATGAATTTCATTGGTTGTTAGGCCGTATGCGGGGAATACCCGCATGCCGTATATTGACCAAGATATAGATAGCCTACTTTCATTAGTTGAAGCCCGAATTCGGGGACTCCCCGTCTGCTGTATAGCGACTGAATTAACGACCAATGAAAATGAGCCCAATATAAAACAGGCTATGTGAGAAAGAGAGAAAGACAATCTATTCTCGCACCTCTCTCTCTTACCCCGGCAATAATATACCATGGTATAAAATACAGGTATGGCATTCCCAGATACATAGAGGACGAGATGATGTCATCATTACTATCGCCGATACAGCACGTTTCAGTGTTACCAGTAGCGTAAAATTATAACTCCCCAACCACCATTATTCCCTTTGTGAATTGATTAGAACAATAAAGTTTTAAGTTATCAAATATTTTGTTTGATTATGTACAAAAAACAACAATTTAAATGCATTTTACATTTTTTTAAATAGAATGGTGACTGAAAATGTTTCCATCATCTCATGTTATGTTGCTATAAAGTGGTAACTGGATAGTGACGTCACCCTGGGTAGCTTTCGGAATGTCATACCTGTATTGTTATACCATGTAATATACGAAACGTAACTCTCTTTTTCTAATGTTACATACTTATATCTCCCTCTCACCTGCCGCTCGCCGCGCCTTATCACACTTTTCGAAACGCTCTCGTCACGCATTCACCAGCTTGCTCCCCAAGTTAAGCGTGCGTTAAGAAGTTTTACTTTAATAAGTAAGTAGTGGGTATGGTTTCTTAAAAGTAGCTGTTCCGCATAATGTTGTCTGTTACTTTATAAGTGGGTTTCATGACATTAGTTATATAAGTGTAAATAGTAATATAGTCAGACTGATGTGTAATATCTATATTAAATTCTGAGCTTATATTTGTAAATACATTTTGTAGATACATACGAACTCTAGTCAATTTTTATTAAATGTTTTTATGACAATATAATTGTATTGTGTAAATAACGAAATACTAAGTATCTAAATGTGAAAATCTGTTTAATGTAAAATAAATATATTTATCGCGAACCTGTAGTTTTATTTATAAAAATATTACATACCTTAAATCTGAAAATACACTAAAAATAGTACAAGGCAAGATATCTGTTCAAATTTAGTAATAGCAAGGCAAGTGACGGTCTTTTAGCAGTCTACAATCTTTCATAGACAGCACTCTTAGAGCCTGTACTAAACAGTATAAAATTTATAATACATAAGGTCAATTGTGGTGATATTCCTAAGCATCTTATAATAAAAGCATAAACGGAGAGAACACATGTTTGAAAGTGTTTATACAGTGGGGCGAAGTATATTAAGAACTACATGATAGAGTGGGCTTATTTAGAATCAAAACAATATTTTTGAAAGCACCCAGTTCTAAAGAAACGTGACGCAAGGAAGCATATTTGGAATACTAATGTTCAAATTTGAAAGAAATACAGAAATCAATATTTTAACTCATGAGCATGTGTTATAAATTTAATAATTACAAATTTTAACAAAAAAAAACCGACTTCAATCTGGACCAAATTTAAATGGGACCACCAGCTTTCAAATAAATGGAGAATCATCAAAATCGGTTCACCCAGTCCAAAGTTATGAGGTAACAAACATAAAAAAAACAGTCGAATTGAGAACCTCCTCCTTTTTGAAACCCATGTTGAAAACCATGTTTAACATTAAACGGCTATATAAAACTACCGGGATCTATAATAAATATTATCTGTCACGATACAAAAACTACATTATAGCAGTTCAACGAATACTTTACAAGTGAATAAGACACTCTTCACTAGTATATATGCTTGTAATTCATCACCAGACCAGAGCATTATCTAGATTTAGGTACGATACAAATGTAAAAAAAAAGTACCTAATAGCATTTTCTGTGCAATTACATCTAGCTAAGAAATATCATCCAAGATTTTCAACTAAGACCAGATTTAAATGGAAGTTGCATTGTCTGCATTCGCAACGAGTATGGTGCGGACCATACTGATTGTGCTAATGCTTTCCATTTTTTTAAATTTAATAAGGATGGCAAACGAGCTGATTTATCGCCTGATGGTAAGCGATTACCGCCACCCATGGACACCTGCAACACCTCAGGTGTCACAAGTGCGTTGCCGGCCTTTGAGGGAATGGGGGAGGTGGGTTGGAGTATGGGCCTCCGGTATCCTCACTCACACGGTAAAACACAGCACAAGCACTATTTCACACCGGTTTTCTGTGAGGCCGTGGTATCACTTCCGTCGAACCGGCCCATTCATGCCGAAGCGTGGCTCTCCCACAGTAGATTACCCATCCACCATCAGGCATAGTAGACACTTTGGTAGGCGCATACATAAAAAAATCGACTGTGATGTACTCGTAATTGTAACTCTATCATCAAATATTAGTAATAAAAATCTAATAGTCTTTATTTATCACGGACTAAAAAATGCTTCACAATCTTGGTAATTCAAGCCAGGACAAGCCAGTAAGACTATTGTAGTTACTGTTACATTTATGCCTAACTTTCAATTTGAAAAATAACCGAAATACCTGTATCTATTGCGATACATCAAACGAAATCAACAGCAAACTAAATAATAAGAAATTCCTTCGATTCATCATAAGGTAGTTGAATTGAGTTATTTGATCAAGACTTTAATATTATTAGACAAAGAGCTCCGAGTAAAAATGTAACATTGTAGCATCGGCAGTCTGGAACAGATTCCAATATGAGACATTCCCGGAACGCGGTCCCGGGCTGGATTCCGGTACCGCGCTCTTTCGATAATACCTCAGAGATAGGGTGCACCTGATATTAGCCAAATATTGTAGCACATTCTGTGACAGGTACCAACTATGTTGTAATGTAATATTGTGTTATTAAATATTATCTATGTTCTGTGCTACCCTTACCATGCGAAATTAACCCTGTTAAAATGTCAACTATAGACGGCATATTGCTGAATGTTATTATTTTATGCTCCTGTATCTTTCTAAAAAGGTCTACTGGTGGTTAACATGACCCATCAATTTTCGACACGAGCCAGAAATCTACTATTCCCGCAGTTAAGACTATGTTCTTCACTCCACTATATTAAGAACATCCATACTAATATAGACTCGAAAATAAGTCTGTGTGTCTCTGTTAAGCTTTCATGGCTAAATCGGTAAACCAATTTGGATGAAATTACAATGGAGATACGGTAATTCTTGAGGTAGGACATAGACTTTACTGCGATGACCGACTTACACGCGGGCGGAGCTGCAGACAATAAGATAAAAAGATAATATAACATAAGCACATATTAAATTAACTTTATATACAATTACATTTACTTCTTTTTTAAATAAAATTATAACAACAACAATAAACTCTTTTAATCGTTATTAAGTTGCCTTCATTTTCAATAAAGAAAGATACCTAATGGGATGTGTGTGTTATGCGTAGGGTATACATTTACATTTGTTTTGCAACAAAGCCTCAATGATAGCGAATATTATGTCAGTACTTCACTGACAATATAACACTGGAACATTGTACTAATAGAGTTGGCGTCGTTTACTAACAATAGTGTCTTGGCAACTTTAAAATGATCCCATCGACATCGGTGTTTGTGATACCTATGCGTGCCCTACAACCCCCTGTTTCCGACGATAAACTTGATTTATATTTCCGGGTAGCTCTTGCACGGACGGAGGTCGTCACATCCACTTTTTAACTTTAAGGTAATTTTAAATTATAAATATTGTAAAATAATCACGCTATTTTTTACAAAATAACATACCTCATTAACACGATCAATTGTGAGTTGAAAGAGTGAGTTATTCTATGAGATACCACTCCTCGTCACACTGCTCTGTTCAAAATATTTAAGTGATTTTAACTGTAGTTTTAATAAATAATGAAACTTGACTAATGATTCTGAGATTAATATATATTCACTTAAAAAATGAGAATACAGAAATAAATTTTGATTCGATTAGATTTACTTATAAACCTTATACCCTTTGATTATTGAAGAAGGACATAGGTTACTTTGTACCGCGATAACCAACATACACGGGCGTAGGTACAAATGCGGGCAAAAGCTGGTACATCTATTACTTTAAATGTGAATGTAAGTTTATTTGTTATGCTTTCACGCGAAAACTACTTAACCGATCATCATGAAACTTTGTACACATATTCTTGGAGGTATTGGAAGTAACATAGGATACTTTTTATGAAATACGATAAAAAGACATCTCTCACAACCATACACGACTGTGCTGTCCAGATTGCGATTTATTACGTGAAACCAATATTTATTTTGATGTGTTTGAAGAGGGAGCCTTTTCTATGAAGTGTTAATATTGATTTGGTGGAAAAGAAGATATCACATACTCGCAAAATCAATAATGTACTATATGAAATATCGCAACCGCACTTAGTAGGAAGACACGTGAATAGATCATCTTAGTAAAATTTTCATATTATATATAGATTTCAAAAAGGCCTTCCCCAAGGCTCTTAACACCAATTGGTTTTGTAGTACCTTCAAATACAGAAAGGATTTTATTCTATACTTTTCAGTTTCAACAAAACAAAAAGCAGTCAAATGTCAGTTGAAATCGCATGTACAGTATTCCGTACAATTTATTTCAAATAAAAGTTTTGATGCGTGAACTTTGAGATATTTGCCATGTCTCATCTTTGATTTATAAGTAACGTACTGTTTTTCATTTTTTGATTTAAAGTTGTATTCTAAGCTTAGTGGTTTTGGAAATAATAGGCTATTTATAAAAGAATAGAAATAAAGGTCATCGATGTCTTGTAATAACAATAGAAATCTTCATATTAAAATTGTAAGAAATTTATCTTTGAGACTCACATTAATTTGTCAATTGTTGACAACCGAGATTATAAAACGATATTTAAAATTTCGTCAGTCATGGCTGGAATTCAATGATCAGGATGATCTTTAGTAAACTAAAAAAATATATAATTATGGAGAAGCTACAATATAAATAATAGCCGCTCTAGAGCGTAACGTGAAATCAATTTCTAGCCTGTAGTAACATAAAAAGATCTTTACTAACTCTTTACCTTTTATTAATATTTTCTCTTATTTCAGTAGCTCTGAAGTTAATAAACTCATCCAGGAGGCAGATAATTCAAAGCTATAACTTCTCCCACCGAAGAATATCCTCAGACGCCCGCGGTAATATTTTTTTAGTTTTATTTTCCGATGAAATATTTCATAATCCGTTCATCCAGTGGTCAGTGAAAGGGAGGGGACGCCCCACTCTTTCGCGCGGCCAGTCCATTTAACTAGCCAACCTCCCCCCCTACACCCTCTGCCTACCACCACACCCCGCCGGGTGGTGAACGTCCACGTTTGTTCAGCACAAAAAATCGAAAAAATACTCTCAAACAAAAACACGAATGGAGCGTTCAGTGCGAATTGAAAATTAATTACAGCGTTGCGTTGCACTGTTTTTGTTTCCGCATTGGATTTACAAAGAGTATATCCATACAGGATATGATATCTTTGCAAAGCTAGTACTAATTAATTACTGACCTTTTCCTTAAAAAAAAAAAAAAGACGGATGGGTAGTTAATTTTCACAGTATGATAGAAGACTATCAAAAAGGTTTGTCAAAATACACACATTTGATAATTCAATATGAATGTAAAACTTGTTTTAAGCTCTCTCACCTTAACGCATTATTTTGATGGATACCATATTTTCCAAATTCTCTGACTTTCACTTAAGTACCTGCAACGATAAAACTACTCAGAGCGACTAAATTATTTTTAACACCTACCGATTACCTCATCATTCCTCAATCCACAAAAAGGAACAGATTATCGTTTGTTTGTACAGTTTGGGTTGTGTTTCCTTAACAGGGTCTGAAGGAAAACGTAAATGAATAGTTTAGCTCTTAAGACTCTGGTATTGTACATCTAGGTAGATAAGAAAGAAAGAAAGAAAATTGTTTATTCCAACATACATGGTTTATTTATTAAGGTACGCACGTATATTTCATTTCCGAATTTTCACTGTCTCATACTTTTGCAGTTGTTTTAAGAATTATATTGAAATGTTAATTCATGTTAATGTTAAATGTTAATTCTAAGAAAACGGGGGACCTATGGGGGATTTCAGTTAAATTAATAGAAACTTATATAATTGATATAGCACCATTTCTAGCAATAACATTCAATCGATGTGTTGATTCTGGGGTTTTTCCTAACCTAATGAAATATAGTAAAGTAATACCTTTATTCTAGAAGGGTTGTTCCGGTCCAGTCAATGCCCTCATTTGAGGGCTGAAGTAGTTATCAGTATATTAATATTGACAACTAGTTCTATATCCGAATTCAGTTTGCCCTCAGGGATGCGGAAGTATGATACCAGTCGCACCATTAAAAACTGACATTCAGGTAAAGCTGGTTGAACTAGTAGCCGACCCTAAATAATTTTGGGAATAGCAAAGGCTAAGAGGTAGAACCGTGGGAGAGCCACGTTTCGGCATGTATGGGCCGGCTCGATCGGTGTGATACCACGGCCTCACAGAAAACCGGTGTGAAACAGCGCCTGCGCTGTGTTTCACGGAGTGAGTGAGGATACCGGAGGCCCTTATCCCAACCCCTACCCCTATCCCGCTCCCCATCCCCCAAAGGCCGGCAACGCACTTATGACGCCTCTGGTGTTGCGATACGTCTGATCGTTTGCCCCCCTATACTATAAAAGAAAAGAGAATAAGTCAACAAATCGATAAAAGTACATAGAAAACAGAAGACGTATCAAGTGGATACGTACATAATCCACATAAGAATTGACAAGTGACGTTAATTTTTAAGGTAAGTACCGCCATCTTTTATCGAAGACCTAAAATATCATAAATGCGCTTGTAAATTAATATTAAAAGTAACTATTGAAAAGGTAAAAAACAAACAAGATTGTTTTTGATTGATTAGGTCTACTTTTGCCACCTACTGATAAAGTCTTCTGATAGACTATTACGTACTTATCTGTCAAATAAAATGACTAATTTCGGCTTCACAAGCCTTTGATAGACCTAAACATCGGATAAGTTTATGTTTAGCAACAACTTTCATCTATCAAATACCTACTGTTATAGGGCAGATAACTATCTGAAGCTTTGTCAGGAACTGGCCTTTTAAAATGTAAAAGAGGTAAAAAGGTTTCATGTCTTATTTTAACGAAGAAATAAATATTGCTGAAAATTAGGCTATCTGCTACCAAAGTCGTTACTGACAAATTAATCCTGATTGTGAATTATCGCAATTGTAAATGAAAGGATTAAGAGGCTTAAAAAGTTCATAGTGAAAGCGGGCCATTTTAGATTAAAATATTTCATTTATTAAACATCTGCATATTACTTGTTAGAATTGATAAGATTAATTTTAATAAGGCTGTTGACATTTAACCTTGCTGTGATAGAAGACCTAATGTTAGGTACCCTTGAATAATCATATTGTGTCGTTTTAAGATATAGCGTATTTCTCATAATAACTTGGTAACCTTGGAAGTTAGTTAGTAGTCAGTTATACTGAGTTTTGATTGAAGCCCATGATATAAGGGATATATATCAAGTTGATGGAGAAATGCATGTAGACTTTATATAATTATATTCTTACCGCTTCTACAGTATACCGGTTCATGTAGCGACATCTAGTCTAAAGTCCGAACACTAAAACCGGATCTGTAGTGACAAAGCAAATGTCTGTTATTCTAAGATTTGGTACGGAGTATAACTTGTTTTTAGTAAAAGATGGAACAATTTTGAATTTTAATACCGATTGTTATTTTTTCTAATAAAGATCATTTTTATTCATACTCATAAAATTATTATAAATTCGAAAGTAACTCTGTCTGTCTGTCCGTTGTGTTTTCATAGCTAAACCGCTGAACCGATATGGAAAAGTTTCACATTGGAGATTCCTTGATTCTTGAGAAAGGAAATAGGCTACTTTTTATGGAGATAATCGAAATACATGCGGGCGGAGCCGCTGGCAAAAGTTAGCAGTATTATAAATTGAAATGTCGATAGTACAACATTGGAAAGTATTTCGAAACTATTCGAAAGAAAATAAAGAAGGTAGGTATGACGTCAATGCGACCGCCTTCGTTGCAATATTAATGCAAGTAGATGTAACCCATGTAACCTTTCAGACAGTGGTTTTCCTTATTCATTAGTACTAAAAACCACATTGATTTTTTATTATTGTTGTTATCGTATAATCAGTGTATAATAATTATATAAAAACACATATACTTATTATTATAAGTTAAAGAGAACTCATTAAAGTAGTTTGTGTATATGTTAACGGAAATGTATGTAATCCGTCATTGTATACAATTCCTAGGAAATGTATGTAATTCCTAAAATCGCACGGAAATGTGTGAAATAAATTATATTATACTTACACATTACACATTTCCTAGGAAATCTATACATATCCTAAATAGCAATCGGAAATGTAAAACAGTTAAGATATTGGTGGGTATATTTAGGTTAGGTTAGAACATATGAACATATTATTATTATTTTACGGTATTAAGATAATATGAGTGCTATAATAAAAATATATTATTAACAGCGTGTTTCATTACAGAAAGCATTTACTTTATACATTCCCTAATACGATATTGGAATTATATACAATTCCGAGGAAATTTATACATTTCCTCACAGAACAAAAAATATTTCCTAAATAGTATCGGAATTGTACACATTTCCTAGGATTTCTACACAATTCATTGATCATACATTTCCGGTAACATATATAAATTACAAAGAAATTCAATCCTTAAGACAAGAACCACATCGCTGCCCTATAACAATAAATTTTGATGCGTGAAGCATAGAGCATAGAATAGTAATGAATATCTTAGTACTTCCAGTAAAGTAATTTTCGTTTTATACATTTAATCCGTATTCTCTATTTCGTAGTATTGGTAATGTAGCATTGATGAGTTTCTGGAAATTACTGATTGTGTTTTATAGCGTTCTAGTAATGACCAGTGAAATAATGAGTTTAAAAATTGAATCTAAGTTTAGATACAATGTAAAACATTTATTTTGATGTATTTTAATGTCGTTACGAATTATCAATACGGATTGTCACTACTCCTAATTAATTTCCTGGGTGTCAAGAGCAGAATAAGGAAATAAACTACAGAAGACAACAGCACTGGAGACTGGGAGAAAGAAAACATGACATAAACCCTTATACCTATAACTGCTTAGTCAGCCAAAAGGTAGTAGAGCCACGCTGATGTCAGCACGAACGGGCCGGCTCGACTGGGGCAGTACTACCCTCGCACAGAATTTCAACTGAACTGAAGAAATTCAACGTAAAATGACAGCGTTCGTGCTGTCGTGTTTCGTTGGTGAATGCGAGACCGGAGGCCCAATTAGTCTAGTCAACAAGTTCCATACTTGTTGACTAGACTAAAAGGTGCAGAAGCATCACTAGGCCGCCATGGTGTGGGTCGCCATGCTGCATTGTCTGCATTCGCAGTGAGTATGGTGACCACCACTCTAGGAGTCTGCTTATGCTTTCCATCAGGCAGAGTAGAGTCATTTTGGCGGTCAAAACATAAAAAAATACCAGTTTTTTAAGAAGAGGCCTTTGTCCAGTGGATTGTTAAAGACTGGTGATAATGATGATTTTATAACCAGCATATTACCATATGATCTGCGCAAGACGGAAGCCGAGGATCGAACCAAGTGGCGCGCTATTGGAGAGGCCTATGTCCAGCAGTGGACTGCGATAGGCTGATGGTGATGATGATATTACCATGAATTATATAATAAAATAAATTATATAATATTCCTTATATTTTTGTTACAGACAAAAGCAATGCTTGCATGTATTAAGTAACAGTTTCTCAGTTTTTCCACAGATTAATAATGGCGTATGGCCAAATGATAAAATAAAATGGCAATATTGATGGCCTGCGAACATGACAACGTCGACTAGACTTTGGAAATTAGATATGAATGACTATATTATTAATACGGTGTGTAACATCTTTGTTAGCACTATTTGGATAGGCACAATTTTTTTTTAATAATTAATTAGCAAAATTTAGAGTGTGGTGCGCTGTGGTGACGGATTAAGAATAAGGAGTGTCATCCCTATTCATTCCATGGTGTCATAAGAGGCGATTAAGGAAGCAAATGACACAGGACAACGTGACTGTAAAGAGAAGGAAAACTTGAAACAAACCCTTTACCAACCCATCTCCCCAGAGTGGTATATAAGGCCAAGGAGTGTCATCCCTATTCATTCCATGGTGTCGTAAGAGGCGATTAAGGAAGCAAATGACACAGGACAACGTGACTGTAAAGAGAAGGAAAACTTGAAACAAACCCTTTACCAACCCATCTCCCCAGAGTGGTATATAAGGCCAAAACCTCCTATCTAAGAAGAGGCCTATGTCCAGTAATGTGTGTTAAAAATGAATGCCAAGTAGGACGGGATAAAATAAAATTATAATCATAAAAAACGGGCTACTTAAACAAGTACCGTTAATTGCCTCCGCTTCGTAGTGTACATGTAGCATTTATAAAACGCTACCAGTATTACTTTGCATGGCAATGCTAATGAAACAAGATGAAGGTCTACCTTTTTGTCACAAGAAGTTACCTCAGTCACTTACCTAGGCTCTTTTAAAGGGAAAGGCCTATGTCTGGCAGCAGTTAGCTGATTATATATTATTATGTATTGTTTGACTGAACATAAAATTTGTAAACGTCTTGGTCACTTCGTGCTTATTCGATTTAATTTACAAACGTGAGTCATCATTCAACTAACTTGCCTCCATAGTGGCTAAACAAGCTATTTGACGACTTAAACACTTAGCTGGTTTGTGATCCTGAGCTTGGCCTTAGCTGATCCTGATTGCTACCGAATCAAACCAACGACGAGTGTGATTCCTATTTAGGGCAAAACATGGTGTGATGAACAGGATCATTGGTTCTGTGTCTGCGTGTAATTTATCTATAATATGCGTATTTGAGACCGGAGGGGAGGCCTTTGCCCAGCAGTGGGACACAGCAGGCTCATAAAAAAAAACGTATTTACAAATATATGTAAGTATGTTTTGCAGCAATCTAGTTACCGTAGTAGTAGGCATTGCTGAGTTTTCCCCGCCAGTAATCATTGCTGCCATACTGGCGGGCGAGGAGGGCTGGGGCGCAGTGATTTCTTTCCGTGAAGCTGTAATGCTCCAGAAAGAGACCGCTGAACGGAATCGGGAGAGCCGGGCTGCGATACCAGCCGTCGACGCCGCAAGCTGTCAGAGAGTGGGGACATTTGGCGGCAGATTAATTGTTGCGGTCAGCGGTAGGAGGTCGGCTTGGTCGCGAAATTGCATCCAGGCCGCAACAGATTATGATTGGACCGATAAACAGGGTGAAGCCTGGGTTTCCGAAGGGATTTTCCACCTCGTCAACAAAAAAACAAGGCTTTACAACCAGCCGTGAGAAAGTGAGTTTATTAGTATTAATATGTATTTAGGAGATATTATAAGAAAGACACCTCACCACAAACCAGTATGGCTGGCATGGCATGGTCCTGAGTTGTATGTCCATCAGTGGCCTATTGAAGACTGTTAATGATTAGGTGTTAAAGTTGTGAAAAACCTGGCCTTATACGAGTAAAGAAATATTTGCATCACCATTAATCAGGTTAATATCATACTACACTGTCCTTGGCCATTATGGGCAGCCCTTCTGAGCTGTAGACGTTCATGGGCGGTAGAATTCGTTTGCATGTTTCCCCAATATATCATAGGAATATATCATATTAAAAGTCACAATCTTATTTCATACTTAAATAATAAATAAATAAGTTTATGATTTATATAATGTTATGGTATAGATGATATGATAATGTTTGTTAGTTTTTAAAGAAAAAATCCTGAACGGATTTCTATGAAACTTTACAGTAATATAGCTCACACATTAGAGCACACATAGATTACATTTTATCGTGATATTCGACCTGCACGCATGGAGCCGCAAGCAAAAGTTAGTTTCTGAATGAAAACCAACGTTCATATAAAATAAAGACTTCTTTAACATGCTCAAAATGTTATGTCATTGTTATGTCAATATAAATATTTATGAACTGTGATGCGGATAATAAATAAACTATATAACTACACTATGTGTTTTCCCTTGTGATATAAAAGGCCTTGTCGGATATTATTCTGTCCGATTAGTTTTCTTTTATCAAAAAAATATATGAATATTTAAGTATTTATAGGTCGTGACACGCAACGGGTCAAGTATCACGCAAGGCGGGGATGGAGTTTTTTTTTTAATGCTGATAATATCAATGTTGGTTGTAGAGCAAAATTGTATCATGAACACGTAGACGCAAAGCTTTAATTGATATTTTTCATTTAAGTAATTTAATTGCAGAAATATTTTTGATACAAATAAAGTTCGTTTGTTATTAACCGCAGTTCTAAAATTAGTTCTAAAATATACTAGTATAGTACATATTTTGACTGTTGCAAGTAGTGTGACATGCAACTTATTCAAATATTTATCCAAAAGGTTTATATCATTATGTGATGTTTTTTGTTTTATTATGTTAAATAAATCATCATCATTTGCTGATGGTTTGCAAAAGAATATTCTTTGTTTTACACGTCAAATTAAGTCGTTGAAAGTTGTATATTATTTAATTACGGCATTTACTATAAATATTAAGCTTTGTAGATATATAAATCGATTAATCGTTACAAGAATAAATCGAATAATATTTTTGAGTGCTTTATTGAAATAGATTTTAAAAGTGGTAAGTATTTCTGTTTTATATGTACCTAAATTAGATTTAAAATTTTATGCATCTGGATCTTTACTTTTAAGTTATGGTAGTAGTAATTAAATAAAACAAAATACCTCATGCTCAAACATTAAAACAATTCACACAATTTACTACTAAGAATAGAATATTGAAGATAAATTTGAATTAAAATAAAGTCATATAATAAATAACATCGAAAAATTTTTAATACACATAAGCAACTCATACATCTTAGGTAATTCATTTCAATTTAAATCAAAACGACTTTTTTACATTTGATTTAGCACCTCAATTTAAATGTAATAATTATATCGTGATTTACAATAATAAAAAGCCAAGTAAGCCACAAAATAAATTTATTTTCATAAATATCTAAAAACAAGGAACAACAGTTTTCGTTCTACATCATCAATGTGTCTACAACAGTGTTTAAAGCTCGCGTGAAAGCATCCTGTGCATTCTAACAATAGCAGCGCTGCGTTGGGTCGGTGAGGCGTCGGTGAAGCGACTACCTGCAATAACCCTCGCCCTGCAAGAACAACCGGAATGCCTCAGCTATTTTAGTCGGTTGCTCCTCCAGTACCATACCACAGTCAGAGAGACTCAGCCAAGATGTCTTAGTCGGGTCTAGTCGACCGTTGAAGGTCACCGTATCGTCGACGTGTGGTGAAAGAGCACCGGTCACATTCAACATGGGAACTTTTATGGAATGTGTATCCCTAGCGATGCTCAAATCCGTTCTACGTATATAAGAATCAATGAACATGGCCAAATTTACAGGGTTGACATGTGAGAAACAGTCCTTGTAAAACTGTGCTAGATCATGGTTGCGATCCTCGGTGCTGCGCCCAAAATGATGCCACATTAAGTAATCAAGCGCCCCTTGGGTCATTCCACTCGATCGTAACTGTCTTGTGTTAATTTTCTGATACAGCCATTCAGTCCATCCAGCTTGAGTAGATGTGCAATTAATCAGCACTAAAGCGTCTACCTTTTGAGGATTAACAATAGCATAGCGAGCTAAGATATTCGCTCCGGCCCCTACCCCAAATCCAATGAATGACCTTATTCCGAAATGACCAAGGATAAAGTCTATTTGAGAGGCGAGTGCATCCATACTCGGATAAGTATAATCTTCCGGTAGAGTTGGCGCACCTTCCTCTTGGCCTGGCGCTGTTACATGGTAGATACAAAATTGTTTTAGTATCGCTCTCATGTCAGCAAAGTTAAAGAATGCCTGGAAATTGGCGGCATAGTTGAGTCCAAGGTCGTGGTAAGTAATTATGGCGCGCTTATTGCGGTCCCCACGGACTGCGACCAGTAGGTCCCCGCGGGACGTCCTCACCCTCTCCTCTACGCATGCGCCATCGTTGTGCAATCGTCTATTCGATGGAAAATGTAATTGAACACTTTTCAGCTCGTCTTCCAGGTTGTCCGAGGACATCATGTTGAGTAAAGCAATGTTTTCGTGAACTGTTGTAGGCATATTTTTATTTAAATGAATGGGCACTTTCATCAATGCGGGGTTTTCCTGTTTGTCTATTATGTCACTATACTCTCTAATAATCTTCAATAAGCGGCTTCTTCCTTTTCAGTTAATTAACGCTTCCATTAGACACTGTTAACAATCCTGTGCTTATTACGTGCATACTAATATCACTGTAGGTATACTCGTATGTGTTATAGTACCAACTGTTTATATTTCAATGAGTCACTTCACACGGTCATCTTCACTTATAATATTAAAACACTTATATTATTGGGCAGCTTTATCGACAGACTATGTTATTGTACTGGAATAATCGCAAGAATTGGTCAATATCGTGTTAACCGGGCTAGCGTGAGTTCCACCGCGAGGCTAGTTCGGTACTGCTCGGCTGTTTCCGTCGCTTCTCGAATTTGCCCGTTAGAGCACTCGCACGAAGTTCATACTATTGCGAGCGGCTGCCGCACATGCGTCGCGTTGCTGTCGATTTCTTTCTCATCTACTATTTTTATTTGGTACCTACACCAGCTATCTATGACAATCGATACCCTCAACAGAAAGTCTCATAACTTAATTAAAATATGAATGAAGGTTATGGAGGTGTTACTGTTTGGTTTCGAGTAAGTTCAATAACAACGGTTATATCAAGGACTTACTGTGTGATAGTTATAATGTCCTTGGAATGTTAGCTCTGAATTATTAAATGAAATACCTGTTTTCGTGGTCAAAGTTACTACGTCATATGAAATATTGTGTACAAAGCACATGATAATCTTTTTTATTTACCTAAAGGTTATAGTCCAAATCTTAAATATAAGACCTTTGTTTTAAATGTCATATTTACCTACTTAAAAAAAGATTATAAACAAATAAATAGAACTTTTTTGAACGGTAAATTAATAATAAACTTTCAAATACATAATTAGAAATAGTTAATGGTGGGCTACAAGTCATTACCTACTTAAGAATTGTACGGAGGTATACTTGTAAGGCATCCACCACTGATCACCCTAGTTGGATGACTTTTCTCTATGTATTTTTTCTTAAGATGCGGAATAACCTGTACGCTTGCACAATGTAATTTATGAAATAGCTTTGTTAACTAATAGTTTAATAGGTTTAGAGTAGCTCGTGCCTGGACATGGTGTGGATACCTTGAAAAGTTAAGCAATCCTAGCCAGGTCAGTCCGTGGATGGGTGACAATTCTTAAGATAATAAAAGCTCCTCCCCTCGGACCGCACGTTAAAGTTTTACGGTTGCCATACAAACATTTTTGGCAATCCTTACGGGTAGTTGGAGCTGGAGCTCTAAAAAGTCCGAAAACTTAGTCTTCTTACTGTTTCGATATCGCCTAGTATTTACTTGGGTTATGGAGGTCTGATGGCAGTCGCTCCATGTAAACAATCGAAGTACAGCTGTATCGTAACATACTTAATGCCGATCTTAACCTAGTTTGGGTATGGTCGGTGTAAAAACTGTGTTTGTACCGACTTTTCTTCATAGTTTATGTAGTCGTTTTCATAGAGCTGACTCTACTCTTCCATATAAAGGGTGTCTCAGCGCCGATTTTAAACTTTGAATATTTATAAAAAAAACAAAGATTATATTTATAATATTTTAATTGCAGTAAATTATATTTTAATAGTGCGAATTTTATGTACGGAATATTATGCCGTCAAGGTGTCTTCCATAACCGCGGATGTACTCTTCAAAACGGACCAGCGAATTTGCAAAGACCCGCCGCAGGACCTCAATTGATATGGCCCTCACTTCTGTCGTTATTTTAGTCTTCAGGTGCGACCTATATAGGTTCTTTATGTATTGCCAAAATTTTTAATTTTATGTATTTTTTCTGCAAAAGCACGCTGTGATCGGTAAATTTAAAATGACTAAGATAACATTAAATTTAATGTTACACTATTAGTAGCGACATCTAGTTTTTAGTGTGAAAACTTAATCCACGTTCTGTTCTATAATATATACTCTATTATATAGCTATGCCCGTTACTTCGTACACGTGATGATATTTGGATTTACAAATAATTTTAAATTTTTCACCGTTCACCTTCCCTGGACTACGACAAATATTATGAACCAAAATCAGCTAAATCGACCCAGCCGCTCTTGAGTTTTGGCGAGACAAACGAACAGCAATTGACTTTTATATATAAGATTTCTGAGAAAATTATAATTTACTCATAATAAACGACGTTTTTGTTTACATTAGCTAGTGCTTGTTATATAATTAGTTCAACCACTTGCAGCTTTTGCAGCAAGTGATTGAACTGATAGATAGAACTGATAGAGTGATGGACTAATCTTCCCATGGAACAGCCAGTGAAATTGAATATGTGATGCCCTATATCTTATCAAGATAAAGATTAAGAAGTTTTGTAAATAATTTAATGTGTTTTAGGTACCTGTCATTTTGCGTTTGTGAACGAGAACAAATACTAATTTATTAGGTAATATTCTTGAGATAATGAAATAAACTGATCGAGGTTAAATATTCCAGACGAGAGTGTTTTGCTGAACGCGCTCGCCGTCTAGAGCGAGTTGAACTCACATTAGGCCCTTTGTGACTACGATTGATAATTAATTTATCTATAATATGTTTTTTTCCAAAATATTTAATAAGTTTATAGGCAGTTTGTTTACCGAACAACCGGTTTGATATCAGATGTGTGCCGTAATTCTTATTATTTATATTGTACGAATTTAAACAAACGAAAACATAAAATTATAAGAAGCTAGTATATGACACCTCATATCACCAATAACGTAAAACATGATAACCATTACTTTCGGCGCTAAATATGCCCTAAAACTCCTAATAACAAGGTTCTATAACAGGCGACTGGGGGCACTCTGCACGCAGTTTATTAGGTTTTAAAGCAATTTACGAGCTTAATTGCGCTGTAAGCGACTGTACGTTACAGCATCCGTGTTGTTTAATGTCTGTAAGAAGATTCATTATTCGTATGCTGATTAAAATGAAATATTAAGCTCAGGCTTTTAATACAAGGGTGTTGAAATTAAGCTTTTACAACGTGAGTATTTGATAATATAATATGACGTATATAACGCACGGGAGAAATAAAATACTTAAGATTCCTTTTGAACTTAGAGCCGTTTGTTTAGGTTACATTGTACGTTCATACTGATATTATAAATTCGAAAGTAATTCTGTCTGTCTGTTACGCTTTTATGGCTAAGCGGCTGCACCGATTTCAATGAAATTTGGCATGGAGATACATACTTTGATGCTTAAGGAAGGACATAAGCTATTTTTTACCATGATAACCAACACATACGCGGATGGAGCAGCGGATAAAAGCTACTGAGTAAACAAAATCATTTAAGTATTATAATACGGTTTATCTTTAATTAATTTGAAATGTATTATTGGTGTTAGCGGCTTTAGTGAAATCTTAGTTCCTTATTGAGGTAACGCAATATCACTTTAGTGGAACAAGAATATTTACTTTAGTGAAAACCAACTATGTGTTCTAGACTGTTCTAGGCGAAGATCGATATCGCATCCATGACCTTTAGTTCAGCAATCAGGATCATTAAATATCTATTACACAAAAAGTGATTGAGAAAAGACAACTGCGGTAGTTGTCTTTTCTCAATCACTTTTTCACAAGGCATATTCCTGTTCAACGGTGTACTTTACAAACATACGTGAAACGGACACCAAGAAAATCTAGGATCAGAGCAACAATTTGTGGATCTCACAAAGTGTAGTCCCATGTAGGGTTTGAACCCGCAACACTCAGCGCAGTAGAAGGCATCGAAGTCTACGACATCTGTGCAGTCACAAATTGGTAATCTATACTTAGGTATATTATAAATGCGAAAGTAACTCTGTCGGTCCCTCTGTCTTTCCTGCTTTCACGGCCAAACGGCTGCACCGATTTAAATGAAATTTGGCACGGAGATATTTTGATAATTGAGGAAAGACATAGGCTACTCTTTGTTGCGATAACCGACAAACACGCAGGCGGAGCCGCGCGCAAAAGCTAGTACATAATAAAGGTAACAATTAATTTTGACATCTTAAAGATGTTTTTTTTAAATTGCTATCCCGATTTGGTTTTTTCCATACCCAAAGTTATAAGAGACAACCTGGACTTTGTCAACTTTTATAAATCTGCATCTTGAGTGCAAATATTTAGATTAAAACAAACTGGCAGATTGATTGAATTGAAATTGTCTTTAGGAGACAAACTATACTTAGACTACCCTATTTACTTAAGACAAAATTATTTCAGTGTTGCCACAGTAGTTATAATAATAAAAATTAGACATATCTGTTAGGACTGTGTGACTGTAATGAAATTTTAACTCTAAGCAGTTATTCTTTAAAACAGAACTGTCAGAACCAAATCAGGATGGGGAAAATAAATTCTTCCTTTTCCAAATTAGAAACCGCGAGCCACAGCTAATTAATCCTCTGAAACTATGATCCTCCCGATATTTTATATTCCTTTGTTTATGAGTCTAATTAATATTTTTGTCATTTAATAGCAATTTCATATGACTAAGCAAACAACCATGTATTTAAAACTTAATAAAATAGAATAATCAATGATTATGGTAATTAAACAAAACTGAGGCTATTTGGTGTACCTACGATATCACTTGTCACGCGACATGGATATCATTTGGTTAAGTTGAGTACACACTGATCCTACATTTATTCTATACCTATTGTTATTTTTTTATCGACTATAGCGAAGAGTAATATTTTTGGCAGTCAAAATATGTTTGTATGTTTTACCCCAGCGTTTTATCTACTGAACTGATTTGAATGAATGAGGTGTCAATAGATTAACTACTAGTCGGTCGGCTACTTGTACAACTGGTTTTACCCGAATATAAGTTTTAGAGGAAGCTACTGGCATCAGAACTCTGCAATTCTGAGAGTACTAAATTCGAAGGTTAAACTAGTTGTCAGTATATTTAAGGTCACTGACTTTCCAGGAACGATTACCATAGAAGTTCATGGCAACTGGGACCGACGGCTTAACGTACTCTCCGAAGTTCAGGCTTATAACACCGTCAACTTTTATAATCAGGGCTTTTATTAGGAATTTCTTGGCATAGGCATTGAACTGGAGACCTCTTAATGGGCAGTCGCATACGCTAGCCTAAATAATGACGTAGTTTCACGAGAAATCAAACGAATTGCAACACATCAAAATATAAATAGTATTGTATATATATATATATATTGTAATATTTACACAGTAATCATTTAATACGCGTAATTTTTAATTAAATTTACATAAAAATATAAATTACTATTTATTACAAATAATGTTAACAAAAACCACAAAAATATAGTCATAGTTCATCAAAAATAGATGTTGCCCGCCATAATGCAGCACCGCTTACGATACTACTTGCTTTAGCCTACTGCAGTCAGTAGACAAGGCCGTTCGTTCAACGGTGGTTGAACGAACGGCCTGTCCCAAAGAGCACGAATCGTTTGGGTCTTGGGCAGCCGCATTCATCCGCTGACAACAGTTTTCTTTAAGTCGTCAGTCCATCCTGCCGTCACCGCTTACGATATAGCGCGAATTTTCCGGAATATTCTACATAGTGATATGCATGTCAACAAAATAAGTATATGTTTCAGTACCTTCTAAAGTCTGCACACAGTCTACGTTATGTACACATAGCTTTATAATTGACCACAGTTCGGTGCAATACAGCCCTAACCGTAAACAAAGGCTGTTAGTGTCAGCGTAGAATTTCTATTTAGTTAACCATGCATTTCGAACCATTTGTGGTCACGTTTGTAACGGGTTTTCTCTTACAAAGAGCTGTAAGTTTCAATTTAGTTATGTTTTCGGTAGGAATACTTTTTTAGAATTTTAAATAAATATAAAAAGTTGTATTTAGTAGCAAAAAAGATCAATAAAAAAATAACAACAATAATAACCCACAGTACTTACAAGCTCTACTTAGTTTGAAACTAAATTAGGTGGGTCTACACAGAGCGAGCAGCCTCGCAAGGCATTTGCCGCGCATTTTCTCCATGTGAACGTGCCTCGGCCGAGGCAAGCGCGCGCGTTGCCTCGGGTAAGCGACCGAACGCCCGAGCCATCCTGTGTCGGTTTTTTGTTTTGCTCAGGCGCCTCTGTAGGCGGGTCCACAACAGAGCGAGCAGCCTCGCGAGAGGCTTCCTTGCGCGGCAAATGCCTCGCGAGGCTGCTCGCTCAGTGTGGACCTGCCTAATGAAGTTCTGTGTGTACGATCTAACTTTCAATGCATTTCTCTCTCTCTATTTTAATACATGATGATGTTATTTTGCAGGCAGGGGACGTTCCAAGTTTTCGAATTTTGGCACCATCCTTTGTTTGTCCTAAAGACAAAGATGCTGTTATTGATCACCCTGATAACACTATCATAACGTGAGTATATTACCATAGATAAGAATAAAAAGAGAAGCATGTTGCTCTTAAATCTTTACAAAATTAAATAGGTATCATATTTGCTAAAACTTTAATATTTGAAGTAGAAATAATTCAAATGTACTATCTAATGATCCATATATCTCTGGTATACATCTACTTTCGATTTTACATTATTTTATTATAAATTCCTAGGTAACTCTTCTGTCCGTTAGGCTTTCATGGCTAAACCGCTTACCTTGGTTCTTGAGGAACGAAGACTTGGTTCTTTGCCGCGATAATCGACACACACGCGGGCGGAGCCGCAGGCAAAAACTAGTAGGTGTCTATCATAAAATGGTTTCCAAGAAAAATTAATTAGACCGTTTCATTATCTTTAGTACACATATTGCATTACTTGTCCTGACTCACTGATGATTCATCAAAGCTAAGCGGTACTATAAGTACAAACTAAGAAATAATTTTACGAACTTTAACTCTTAAAGTGACAAAGTTAAAAAAAAATAACAAAATTAAAACCGACTTCAAGGTTGGTTACCACCCAACAGTGGTAACCAACCTTGAAGTCGGTTTTATTTTTGTATTTTTTTTTATATAATATCTTCTTTCCACTAAAAAAATAATCATCAAAATCGGTTCATAAACGACGAAGTTACCTGCGAACATACATTTAAAAAAATCGGTCGAATTGAGAACCTCCTCCTTTTTTGAAGTTGGTTAAAATATAGCTTCAAATAAATTGATCTTGTTGAAATATATTAATAAACTTTCCGTAAAATAATCACAGTTATATTGTACAACAATCACACTAACTGGAAGAAGACCTTTCAACTGAAACACGACAACCTTCCTTAAAATTTTGTGAAAATTTGATTCTAATTTAATAAAAGTATACTAGATGGCATTTGTGTGTAACAAATGATTATGACAAGTATAAATCTTATAACAATATTACAATGTATCTATATATTATTTTTTAATAAATTAGTTTTTATTAAAATACCTATATATTCTGCTTATGTGGTAATTTACTTTATATACACGTAAAAAAAATTCTTCGAATAACAGAAACAGGTATAAATATGGCGAATGAATAAACGACAGTATTCGTAAGTCATATAAAATACTAAATTGACTAATAATCATTGGGGTATATTTAGTGAAAATAATAATCATAGTGGTATACGTTATTCCTTTTCTAATAAAACTAAATTAAATACGAACGCAAATAAAAACTCGAAGTCATTTCCTTCTTTAAAATTTCAATTTAGTTCTCGCCATCTAGTAGGCCATAAATGAACCATGTGGCCAACTAGTATGAGTGAACGAAACATGAAGACGGCATCAGGTGGCGTTACTTTCTTAAGGTCAGTGCATTTCTGCAACCCCTGTGTGCGTAGGTAGTTAGTTTAGGTATATACTGTATTATAGTTTACAGACAGATGCAGTTGCGAATATTAAATTCACCTGGACAGTGCGTTGGAAGCCGCTGGTCGCTCCCACACAACGTTTCGTACTCGCCCTCTGGCGAACTGTGCATAAACTAGAGAAACAGCTCAATAGTCCTCGAGCTGAGCCTGGTGTCTATGTTGTTAATAATACCGAAGTAAGTACTACATAGTTAAATGAAAACTTGAAACCAAACCTTTTTAAGACGCTTTTATTAACTTACGACCGACTTGGGTACACAATAAGTGTAGGTACCAACCAATTTGGTCAGCGTGGTATTGTGTAGGTAGGCCAAAACCTTATTTGTATTTCTAAAGAGATTCAGGAGTGAACTGCTAAGGGATGTTGATGATATTTCAGTTACTAAGCGGAGTAAACTATATTTTCAACGTGACCGCCTCATTTCTAAACTCTAATGAAGTTTCGGAGAAGTCGTTTAACATCGATAACATTCAAGATAATCAGCAACTTCTCATAGAAGGACGTTCAAACATGTTTTCTGTAGTCTTGGTAGGTGGACAGATGACCTATGCTGATTTAGACTACATCCTGGAAGCTCAAATAATAACATGTTTTAAAACCCAAGATTATTATGTAAGTATACAAATATGTTTACTAATTTTTTTATATTGTGCTATGTGCTATATGCAACTGTGCAGATTGAAATAATACATAGCTTTACATACGTATGTCATACCTACCTATTTTATTTTAGACTCAGCCAGTGATCACGAGCAATTGGATAATACTAAATTAAATGGTCAAAACTTCGGGCAAATAGAATCTGTACCTATTTACAGCACAGCACGAAAATTTGTTTCTAATTTTTTTTTCTTTTAGTTTATTCGTTCAAACCCGGTTCATCGATAGCTTATTAAGATAACATTTTGTTACTACTAGTTGCAATTTAGTAAAGTAGCTCTTAACTAAATTATAACTTGTAGCAACTATGTTTTTTATCATACATACATGCATTTCAATTTAATAATGTGTTCTATTGACATCTGCATAATTTTGTTTTAGTTTTCTTACAAAGGAAACAAGTTATCATGACTCGAATGAACTTGAAGTTTATTCTCGATTCTGATTTAAAATAACACCTTCGTTTACACTTCTATTTCAAGTTTCTCTGGTCGGTTACGAGTGATGACAGTACTGTGGACGTATCGGGTGATAAAGGCTCGAGATTGGAAATCAATGCGCATAGCTTAAAACCGGGCTTCTCCTACGATGTTCTATGCAAAGTGTTCAAACATTCTAATGGGGAATTAATTACAGAGGTACCTTGCGTTTTTTAGTTTAGTTCAAGGTTCAAACCTGCTTTTTTTCATAGAATAGGGGGCAAACGAGCAGACACTTCTCCCTAGTTAAGTAAATTCATCTTTACCACTACCTATATACTACACTCCTAATACTGTACGTTCGTAGCGTACCCTGTATCAAAATTTATTGGGGGGCCCAAATGAAGGGTAAAGATATCTCACGAAAGAAACGAAAATGCTTGCATTAAATTAAAATGAATATTTTTTTATTGTAAGTTATCATTTCCTCCTAGAAATTGAGCTAGCCAAACAATTTAAATGAAATATACACTTTTGTTCCTTTTTTCAGCAAATTGATTTATTAAATCATCTATAGCTTAGGAAGATTTCACTTTTTCTACAATTTCTGCCTCTATAGACAATAGTGACAAATCTGATAGCCGTTACTGTCCAATCAGTTTTTTGAGTTTTAATTTTGAAAAACTTCTTTCAGCTGTAACGGTTGTAACTGGCATTCGAAACTAGAGGACTAAAACGAATGTTTAGATAAATTAAAAATGTGACATATTGACATTTGACTGCACGGTTGGCTTAGTGGTTTCAGCAGTCGCCACGCCTCTTGCTACTGCGCCAAGTGACGTGGGTTCAAATCCCACGCGGTACAAAAAACTTTGTGTGATCCACAAATTGTTGTCCTGAGTCTGGGTGTTCTTTGTGTCCGTTTCTTGTATGCTTGTCCCCCGCGACACAGGATGTTTATTCCTAATGCGGGAGTTGTCTTTTTCTAAAAAGAAAAAAAGAAAAGAATATTAAATAACGTGAGTATTAGGACAAATTAGATACCGTGGGAGAGCCATGCTTCGGCATGAATGGGCCGGCTCGACCGGAGTGATACCACGGCCTCACAGAAAACCGGTGTGAAATAGTGCTTGCGCTGTGTTTCACCGAGTGAGTGAGGATACCGGAGGCCCATACCCCAATCCCCTACCTCCCTCCCCCATCCCCAAAAGGCCGGCAACGCACTTGTGACGCTTTGGTGTTGCAGGTGTCCATGGGCGGCGGTAATCGCTTAACATCAGGCGATACGTCTGCTCGTTTGCCAGCCTATTCCATTAAAAAAAAAAAAAAAAAAAAAACAAAAATCGGCATTTATATTTTTTTGTAGTCGACTTAATCGAAAAATCTTAAAGTGCTTAATAATCAATTCTCCCAGCATTATAAGAAAACATGATTAGAAAAATGGTTTTGAGAGTAATTAATCAATTACTTAATATGAACAACATCAAAACAAAATTATTATTATTGTTTGGTATATGTGATCAGGTATTCATCATGTATTGAAAATTTCCATTGTTCTCTCAAGACACAAATACTTACCATTGCAATTTAAATAACTCACAGAAGCAGATTGCTGAAAAAATTAGGATATTTTGGGCATTTTTTATAAACCTCCTCCATTTTCTGTTAATATTTTAACCGACTTCAAAAAAGGAGGAGGCTCTCAATTCGATTGTATTTTTTTTTTTGTTACCTGAGAACTTTCGACTTGATGAACCGATTTTGATGATTTTTTGAAAGCTGGTGATTCCTGTGTGGTCCCATTTCAATTTGGTCTTATTCTTGAAGTCGCGTTCTTTTGGTAAAATTTTTCTTTTATCTTTTCATAGTCTACTAGCCAATAAATAATCAGAATAACAATATTGTAATAACGTTTAAACCGGAATGAAATAAAACGCGTAAATGTTGTTCTCCGTGGTTTGACATTGTACGTACCTCAGTAACTGTGGGATTCCCTCATTAAAGTGAATGGCTTAAAAGGGGGAATCCCGCAATAACCGATGTAGGATGTTGCCAACTTTTGAGCGCGCGGTTAACCCAGGAAAAAAGAGATTGCTTTTTTGACTTTTGTCATTTCTGAAGCGAAAACTCTTTATATAGTATGTCAGTTTTTTTTTCCGGAAAGCACGAGATTAAGCGACATTGTGGATAACATTTTACAAATTTTTGCGTACATACGTTAGGGGCTTCTATAGCCTGGGGGCCCCGTATCATATTTGCTGCGTGCTGATACGGCGGTAGCTACGCCCCTGCTACAGACCAATTATTATAAATAGTAATACATTTCAGACAAGCCTTCCATTTCGTGTTCTTCACCGCGAGCTAAACGTTAACTTCAACATTGATGTGTTAGTCATATCTATAGGCAAGGCCTTCAATATACTCACCGACCTTAAAAATATTGATTATTTACAACACGAGCTTCAAGTAAGTGCAATTTGATTACTATTAAACACAATATGTTACCACCCCTGTTTATCCCGTGGGTATCGTAGGAGTCGACCAAGCCACTAAAGGAGCAAACAACACAGCACTGAAAAGAGAAAGAAAACCTGAATTAAACCTGGTACTTGATCTAAAAAATGGAGAAGGACTTTTTGGTAGAGAACGCGCACATCTGTGTTTTCTTAACGTGGAACTCGACCAGATTCTCCTCATCACCCCATTGTGAAATGCTGCTCATAACCCGGTCGAGCTCAGCGACAAGCTACTGTCGTTTTTCCTCAAAGTCCATAAAATCAGTATGTCCATAATATCACTCATGGACTGTGCCGTCGTCTGCAGAGCAATGTATATTGCCAAGGACAAACATATCAATGATATGCAGAAGAAACAGTGTGGGCGACAGGACTGAGCCCTAAGGTACGCCTGCATTTACATTGTTTGACTACAACTCTTGGATTCTGCTGATGCTTTCCATCAGACAGAGTAGAGTCACTTTGCCAAACTCATATTTTGTAAAGTGTGGGGGCTATTTGAGCGTGTGTAAATGTTTATAAGGGTTTAGTAACACATGCGACAAGCAACAGCGACCATGTTTAGCAGTAGACTGTTAAAAGCTGTTGATGATGAACTCTTAAACTTGTGATGAAAAGCAAATAATATACGTTATAAAATCTATGATTTAACATTAATTTAAGATAATCTGGCAATGTTTATTCGATGATGAACAATTCGACGATTTTAAAATATATGACACCGACACGCTGATCTTTCCATCGGGACTGCCTACACCAGGAGAGTAAGTAAAAGAATGAATACGTAAATAGGTATGTTATTACTAAATCCTGTAGGCTAAATGGTTAGTTATCTTGAAAGTTCAGTAAGAGGTCTTGTGTTTGATTCTTATCTAGGACAATTATTCGGTGTTAAGAACGATTGTTATTTCTGTAACTAGGTGTAATGTGTAACATGTAATTGATTGGTATTATTCAATTTATATCAAGGAATGTCATTTTCATCATTGTCATTACAAAGGATGAGCATATTACCAAGAAAAGATTTTTTTTAAAACTTTATTTAAGGAGTTATAACCAACACGGTAATGCCCCTCCATTGGGCCAGTTCGCAATCTTATGTTTCGTCTAGTCTAAATAAAATCTAAGTCTATATACAATTGTTGACACAGGCCCTGCTTCGCATACCTATGTTAACAATCTTATATAGTAGTGTAGCTACTGTAGATAGCGGATATGATAGAATGCAATTGCATCTTCCTACTTCATTTAATTTGGGAATATCATACAACATTACACTGTACCTAACGTCCTCGTTTCGTACACACTCCACTAAAATATGCAAAACATCCTCTACGATTCCATACTCTGTATGTGTTGAGAAAATTTCTGCTTCAATGTGCATTTAAGGCAATTTTGCTATTGTTCCTGTTGCATATATACTAAGAAACCTTGCGGAAATGGGTATCATATTATACCCGGTGGACTGCGGCCCAATGGTTGATTTTGGAATGTCGCATTCTAGTCATCAGTTTAGAATTCTAATTGCGTTTTCGGGGTTAATAGTTACTTCATATTTCGTTAATTAGATAAATTCAAACAAAATATTATAGAACTTCATGACATGGGCAATTATTAATAGTTGGTTTTCCTACAGCTATTCAGTGTCAGTGACAGTGACTGTACTTATCAACTCATTGACGGCTGTTGCAATAGCCCATATCATAGTCGTGGAGTCACAGCTACCTGTTATTGAGGTCAGTTTTGATTTTATGAACTGTATACCTAATTAATTGTCTATACTGTCAATTTTCTTATATTGAATCCTTGCTAGATTAACACAATACACTTTTCTCCTGTTAGGTTATTGAGTTCAAATTATAATTAGAGAATTAGCTTTCTAGTACGCCTAGGTTTCTTGGGATTGGGTTCCGCAAAAACATATTTGTTCCACCTTTGATGCAGTATGCTACCCCAACAGCCGCATTTGTACTCTGCGGAACGCACTAGAACTGGGACCTTAAATCATATGGTCTGGGTCCATATGATTATATGGGTCCTGGGTCCCCAGAATAGGTCTAAGGTCGGCCATTGGGGTTGTTATTGTGGCAACACCACGTAATGCATTTCCAATAAACCGAAGATCGGCAGGGTTTTTTCCAGCTCGTTTATTTTAAAAAAGCGGCCAAGTGCGAGTCGGACCCGCCCATGAAGGGTTCCGAAGCAATAAGTAACATAATTTAAAAGTTCTTGTAGCTATAGTGTATTTTTTTTAGCGGTCTACGATTTATGAGGTATTAAAAAAAAGTACTTACTAGATCTCGTTCAAACTAATTTTCGGTGGAAGTTTACATGGTAATGTAGATCATTTTTTTTTTTAGTTTTATCATGCTCTTATTTTAGAAGTTACAAGGGGGTGGGGGGTGGTTTTTACACAGTGTCTCTTGCGCAAACTATTAAGTTTAGAAAAAAATGATATTAAAAACCTCAATATCATTTTCGAAGACCTATCCATAGATACCCCACACGTATGGGTTTGATAATATTTTTTTTTGAGTTTCAGTTCTAAGTATGGGGACCCCCAAAATTTATTGTTTAATTTTTGTGTGAAAATCTTAATGCGGTTCATAGAATACATCTACTTACCAAGTTTCAACATTATAGTTCTAATATTTTCGGAGAAAAGTGGCTGTGACATACGGACGGACAGACAGGCAGACAGACATGACGAATCTATAAGGGTTCCGCTTTTTGCCTTTGGCACGGAACCCTAAAAAGGCTTAGCTTCAAGATTGGCTAGAACTAGCTCTAATATTACTTTGGATTAGGAATAGGCATAATAATATTGATACTCATAATTCTTAATTATTTTATTTTTTATAGGTTGCTATGATACCAAGAGTAATAAATAAAGGAGACATTGTTAATCTAAAAGCTACCATCAGTGATGTGACTCCAGGCTGCAGCGTTATTTGGTGTTTTAAACGAGATGAACATTTATATCCATCGAATATCTATAAATCGGATATTTGTACTGAAAATGAGGTATTTACAGCTTTGTATTAATCATAATGATACATCAATGATTTTATAGAAATACCATGCCAAGTTTGTTACCATAAATATCTGGAACTAACAAAGTGATTTACTTTTAAAACTCTTATGTGAACTATGTCATAACAAATTTTAAAATGTGTAAGAAACGTGCAAATAAAAGGAAAGGATTTTTTAAAATTGTTTTTAATTTTTATTAATCTTATTATCATAGGCTAGTTTAAAAAAAATATTATTGACTAAAATACTAGCTTTTTAACACGCAACGCCGTCCGCGTGCTTGTCCTTCTCCAAGGTTTAATCTATCTCTCTACCGAAAATTTTATTTTTATTATCTATTTACCGAAAGTATTATAGTCAGACAAACAGACTGACTTTTTAAGAGTATGTATTGATTAATAATGTAATAAAAGGGCCAAGGCAAATACCATTAGCTTCTTTATAATTGTTAATAAATTACAATCCCTTTTGTGGTCATACAATCGTGGGAAATGTTCGAGAAAAGTAAATCACATCACATCAACAGCCTATAGCAGTCAACTGCTGGACATAGGCCTCATCAACAACCCATAACGTCCCACTGCTGGGCTCGGGTCTCCTCTCAGGAGAGGGTTAAGGCCATACGTCCCCACGCTAGCCAAGTGCGGGTTGGGGACTGGCAAGACAACGTGGTTGCTACGTTATCTTGTCGTTCTTGAGGCCTCTCTTCAGTTAAATAATAGATCTTATTTTTTTAATTCCTCAGCACGGATTCCCAATTTCCGATACGATTAACTTTTATTCCTTTGAAGAGAACTTTTTAAGCGAGTTGACGGATTATACCAATGAGACCAGCTCGAGATACTTAATGGCAAATTTAAAAGCTGCTACAGGTACATCACGTGTTGTTGCTAAATGTGAATGTAAAGAGATTGGTAAGGGTACTGCATTTGCTGATGTTAAATTGTTTGTTAACGAAAAACCAGACGCCGGTAATATACTTGTGAGTAAATAATCAATTTTTTTAAACTAATTCATACAATAAATCAATTGATAGTTATTTTTTTAAATTTGAGAACTCTGATTGTAGAAAATAATACATATCGGTTGAACAATGTGTATATAAAAGTGTTTTGCTACATGCAACATGAAATTCTTTGTTCAATTGAGTTTCAGGATCACGGGATTTCTTAATAAATAAAATCTAAGAAAAAATAATATAAATATTCCAGATTACACCAGAAACCGGTAGAGCTATGGAAACAATGTTCCGAATTAGTACTCTCGCTGTTTTGGATCCTAATCGACCGCTGCAGTATACGTTTTATTGCGATTTGACAATAAATGAGTCCTTAACTTTAGGGACATTCAAGGAACATTTAGCAATTGAAACCCTTTTACCCTATAAAGGTAAAATGTTCAGAAGCTTAATAACCGATGTATTATTTTATTTGTCCTTACTTTTTATGTAAATAAATTATAGATATAATGTATTTCAAAGGACAGATATTTATACTAACTTTTATAAATATACTATATAATAATTACAATTTTAACAAAAAAAAAACCGACTTCAATGTGGACCAAATTTAAATGGGACCATTCGGAAAGCACCAGCTTTCAAATGAAAAAAGAATCATCAAAATCGGTTCACCCAGTCCAAAGTTATGAGGTAACAAACATAAAAAAAACAAAAAAATACAATCGAATTGAGAACCTCCTCCTTTTTGAAGTCGGTTGAAAATAATAACTATAAATAATAATTATTAGACAGATATTTAATTTGACTTTAGTGTTGATATACTTATATAGACAGTATTGATTAGATATAGACATATTGAGTATCCACTGCAACTTATTTCGACGATTCTATCATATTGGGCTTGATAACTATGATGGATGAACTTAGCAAGTATATGGAAAACCTTTTAAGGGTTCCGTACCCAAATTGTAAAATGGGAGCCTATTACTAAGACTACGCTGTCCGTCTGTCACCAGGCTGTATCTTATGAGCCATGATAGTTAGTCGAGATTTGTACAGATGATGTATTTCTGTTACCGCTGTAACATTTTTTTTTGCTGTTCTTATAGATATAAGACTCGCATTTTTAATTTATTATTCCTCCTCCACCAGTGTATTCTACATTTTAATTTATTTTGTTTATAGATGGTGGAACATCTGTATGGGTAGAAGTATGTGACTCGTTACGAGCCTGTTCTTTTGGTCCTCCAACACTGATCTATCTTGCGCCAGGTGATGCTCGGACACTCGACGCATTGATTGAAGACTTGCAAGTGTTTGTGCTGCGCTGTGAAATCGTATTGCTAAAACGATTGGCGATATCTGCTATTTTCACTTACACAGTACGTTTATTTTACCCATGTCGTACTTCAGATGATTGATAACAATGATTTTTTTCTAATACAAATCAAAAACTGTATTAAAAAAATAATCTTTTCAATTAGCTATTTTTCTTTCTTGTGCAGTTATCCAAATTATTGTGTATACGTCTACATAATCTTTTTTAATATTTATACCGATTAATAATATATCAATTTTAGACTACAAGTTTTAACATTTATTTTGTAATAGCTAGGTATATAAGTGATAAAATAAAATATTTGATAAAATTGGATAAAGGTGATCATACATAATCGACAAAATTGCTTGTATTGCTCACTTAAAAAGTTTAATATATATTTTATTGGTCGTAACTACAATAAATTGGATGGCGTGGAAGCTGCAAGATCCGTTATTTTAATTTATTGTTTTGTTTTTTTTTATTGTTATGCATGTGAAATCTTATTTGAGTAACGTAATTCGACACAATGTAAAAATTGTTATGAATAAATGAAATGAAAGATCTGCGGTTGAGTAATAACTCAGTAGACAAGCTCAGAGGCTTTTTAACCGACTTCAAAAAAGGAGGAGGTTCTCAATTCGACTGTATTTTTTTTATGTTTGTTACCTCATAACTTTCGACTGGGTGACCCGATTTTGATGATTCTTTTTTTATTTGAAAGCTGGTGCTTCCCGAATGGTCCTATTTAAATTTGGTCCAGATTGAAGTCGGTTATTTTTTTGTTAAAATTTGTAATTATTTAAATAAATTACAGTTATTCATGTGGCTAAAAGTCATGTTCAAGAGTGGGAAGAATTTAATAGACTATGGTATATATAAATAGTTGGTCTTCATAGTAACTCAATCATGGAAACTCAACTTTATTTCCGTACCTGACACACTCAAGCCGCTAACGGTCTGCAGCAACGAATTAACCTTGGGCTATCACTATCATAAAGGTTTTGTCTAGGTCCTACTGTGGAGCTATAGATTCATTTACATTTTGCTAGTTTTACAAACTTATGAATGTACCTTAATATAAAATATAAATTGGACTTTCCAATACGTTTTCACTTTCACATAACTCACGTGCGATGATGTATAATTTTCATGTTTTATCATTATTGTTTCAGAATGCAGATCAAACTGACGCAAGAGTAAAATTTACAACAGCTCTTTTAAAAAGTCTTCGAGATGTCGATCCAAACTGTACTGAACGGTATAACGACCAGTATGTTTCTTTGCTGTATTGGTTGGCCAGTACTGGAGTTAATACGACTAATCTATTGTAATCATTCTTCTCTGTGTGCATCCTATGGAGAAGTAATTTAATTGTGATCCGTCCTTTGTATTTTAATTAAGAAAACGGTTTACTGTTGTTTTTTTAGAATGTCTTTCGGCTGAGATGATTATGATTTTTTATCTCTTATCTTTCTAAATCTCTTATCAACATTTTAAGGCCATTAATATAATGATCAAACTTCAATAACAAGAAATAGCAATATTATCATAATCATCATCATCATAATGACCTCGTTGCATTAGCATTATACTGTTTTAAAATAATAAAAAATGGGTAGTGGTTTAATTTTGCAAAAACATTTATTCCTATTATTATTATAAAAAACATTTATTTTATTTTAGTATATTTGTGGAACTTTTATCAGTAATTTATCTCAACAACTGTATTACGATCAACCAAACCCCGTAACACTGTTGACCTCATGCAGGTTGAAGACGGCAGTACGCTGCAGTGTGGGCAAAGATCAACGACGTGCAATGCTAAGAAAAGTAAAAGCGAAGACAATCGCAGTTATCATATTTATATTATCACACTGAGAATAAAGAGAACAATTTGTCAAACAATCTTGATTGCATCACAAATACTAGCACTTCAAAGTCAAGTTAAATATTGTGTGTTAAATGAGATCATGGTAACGTTATGTTCAGCTCAATCGGTAGTCTCTTCAGCTACTTGGCTGCGATGCTTTCGTTATTTTACTTAGTAGTTTCATTGATTTAAATAATGCGTGTTAAAATGATGGTTAACTTATACATTACGTTAGCACCGTGAACACGCGCCCACGCGGCTTTCACTTTTGGCTTGGCTACGATTATTTCGTTCGTAACATATCCGAATGGGTTTTTTTTTTCACGATGAAACAAATGTCTGAATTATGTCAATCTTTATTTTAATTTGTATTGAAGTTAATTCAAATCTTTATCACCGACACTAACGTCAGTCACTTCTAGGCTGCGACGTCACTACGACATCAATGGAGGCGGATATTAAGTATTTTATTCTATGACTATAATTTACTAATAATAATGAAACTATTTAATGAATAGTATGATTGTGAATACTGCTTCTTGTAAGTACCGATCATTATCGATCGTAATGTTGCGGCATTTGTTGACTAATCCGCAAATTGTTGCTGAAAAAATTATAATGTGTGTGATGATGAAATAAAAAAGATTAATGTATAAATTATGATTGATATTTAAATAAGTAAGAAAATAATTTATTTACTTGCCAAAAATATTATTTCGTTATCGATTCGTTTTATTGTGCAAAATATAATATACAATATAACGAATTGTGCAATATTTTGTTCTTCACATCGTCTTTGCTTGTCTGTGTAAACACCTCTTTGTATTTAGACAATAATGTTTCATAACCAGCTTTTTATCACGGGCGGGATATTCTTTAAATTCCACAGAGACGGTATATCCATACTGATATTATAAATGCAAAATAACTCTGTCTGTCACTTTCACGGCTTAATCACTGAACCGAATTCAATGAAATTTAGTAGGTGTGGAGATACTTTGAGTCCTGAGGAAGGACAAGGCTACTTTTTATTGCAAAAACTGACATATACGCGGGCGGAGCCGCGAACAAAAGCTAGGCCTCTATACAATTGAATACATTCGATGATAAACTCTCTTTTTCCTTTATTTTTAACCCACTTCAAAAAAAGGAGGCGGTTCTCAATTCGACTGTTTTTTTTTATTACCTCATAACTTTCGACTGGGTGAACCGATTTAGATGAGTCTTTTTTTATTTGAAAGCTGGTGCTACCCATGTGGTCCAGTTCTGACATGTCATCCATGCGAAAACCATATAAGTCTTCAATTTGTATTAAGTATGTGCGCGACAAATTGACGAATAACTCAATATCACGCTAACCGATTTCGATGATTCTTTTTTTATTTGAAAGCTGGTGCTTCCCGTGTGGTCCCATTTAAATTTGTTCCAGATTGAAGTCGGTTTTTTTTTTTTTGTTAAAATTTGTGATTATTATTGTATTACTCGCATGTGTACTACGTCAAAACGAAACAGAGACTAAAAATATTGTGCAATATTGACCCTACACAATTCAATAAAAAAATATTGCGCAATAAAAATTAAACTCGTTCAAACTTATGTTCAATCATTGCACAATCTTCAATATTAGCCCTAAACGGTCAATAATATTGCACAATACGTAATATTGCGCAATGTAATTGATCGTCTAGGGGCCGCCTAATTGACCTAAGTTTAACTGACATATTCTCCCTAACATTTCTTGTATTGTATATAACTGTTATAGTTACTTTGTTTTCTTCACTATATTAATGTTCTTAGGCTATTAGGTAAAGATTCAATTTGTGTTTTTAAAGATTAAAAAAACATATAATTTTCTAATAGGGAGTTAGTTTGTAGTTAAGTAAGAATTTCGGAAGGAACACTCAGTGATCTAAAGAATACCATTTAGAATAATAGTGGATCAGTAGCCAAGGGCTGTAAGGCATCAATTGCAGCCCGAGATATTTACAATTGGTGCTTACACCTGAGCGAACTATTCTGCTTTACATCTCGATTGTGAGGTAAGTAGAAAAAATTAGGACGTAATTATAAAAAAATCCCAAAAACAAACAATATTTAAAGTAAAAGTTTTCTATTCCCGCCTTTTTTCATTAAAAAGAATCAAGTAAAGAACTTTTTAATTATTTTTTTTCAAGAACGAAATTGAGCTTCGCTGTTCGATATTTAAAATTGATGATTATTATACTCACACGAAGACAAGGCTGAATAGCAAAGCGACCTCTTTGGTCATTGGGCTGAATGCATGATGACTATTGCCAGCATGATGGTTAGATGTACGCGAACTTTTTAAAAGAAAGTAGTGTTTTTTATTAATTACTTAGCGCCCTAGGGCTTTTCTAGCTACATTATTACCCTAGAGCGCTAATTAGTCATCTACAAGCCCCATTTGGAGGTAATAAGAACCTATATAATACTATAATAATAACCTGAGAGATGTAAAGTTTTTTAGTAGTTATATTTCGTATCATAAATAGATAACAACATTACTAAGGATAAAATAACTTGAAAGAAACCCAACAAGAGTGCTATAGTAGGCTAAATCCTCTTTTCTAAGGAGACACCTATGTTCAACAGTGGACTGGTAAAGAATATCATTCATGTTTATAATGATAATGATGATGCTGAAATCACATAGCATTGTAAGCTATAGTTGTAAGCACATTAACTAATGATCTATTTGTTAATGATAATCACCGAATAATCATTACACGTAAACGCGTTAAGAATAACACTTTTATGATATATAAAAGCCGGGGCACAATGCATTTATTTATTCGTGAAGTAACACAAGTTAGTAATACACCGAACAAACAAAATGATGGACTCAAGAGAAAATAAGGTACAGTACCTTTTAACCTACTTTTGACTTTGCTCAATAATTATTTTTACTAGTTTTTGCTCGCGGCTCCACCCGCGTGTATGTCGGTTATGGCGGCAAATATTAATCATTGTGTTATGTGTCTGATGTATAAGTTATATTACTGGAAAGTTTCATCGAAACCCGTTCAGTAGTTTTTGCGTGAAAGAGTAACAAACATCCATCCATCCATACTTCCATACAAACTTTCGCGTTTATGACATTAGTAAGATTCATAGTAGAATAGTTTAGCGATGATAATAATTTACTATACGATTGAAGAGTAATTATAAAGTTATTTTTATAATGACTGACTTTTCAAAATAAGATGTTTTGAAGTTCATATTCTGTCTGTCTGTCTGTTTATCAAGCCACGATGTTTTCTGGCATGACTTGTTGTCAAAATTAGTAGTCTTTACACATACAATCCTGGTGAGACTCAAGGAATTATTTGATATGCTTTTTTTATTAATCAAATCTTTTAACTAAGAATATGACATAAAATAAACTAAATGCAATAACACAGGCAACTACATTACAAATTTGGAATCAGGAGAATTTGTCTACATCAGCACAATTTACCATTTACAAAAACAAGTGTTTTTGTGTATTAAATCGAAATAGTCTGACATCTCTTTTCTTCTTTTTAGATACGCAATAACTGATCCAAAAATCCGTGATTTGGTTTTTATAATTTATTGTATTCATTTCAGAAATCGCAGATTCCTATTAGACGTCGTGGGCGGCCGATCGGCAAGGACCGGGTGCCTCTCACGATTGTTAGTACCTAAATATTGTGAATATTAACCGTCATTTTCAACCGACTTCAAAAAAGGAGGAGGTTCTCAATTCGACTGTTTTTTTTTTTTATGTTTGTTACCTCATAACTTTGGACTGGGTGAACCGATTTTGATGATTTTTTTTTTTATTTGAAAGCTGGTGCTTTCCGAATGGTCCCAATTAAATTTGGTCGAGTTCTGACATGTCATCCATGAGGAAACTATATAAGTCTTCAATTTGCATTATGTATGTACGCGACAAATTAACGAATAACTCAATATTCCCATTTAAATTTGGTCCAGATTGAAGTCGGTTTTTTTTTGTTAAAATTTGTGATTATATATGAACCATTTATTATACCATTTAATAAAAAAAAATCTGTACAGGAGGAGCGTCGTGCTCGCAACGCATGCTACGAGCGGGAGCGACGATCCGCGACCTCCGATGCGTACAGGGAGTTGGCTGCCGTCATGTCGGTTGATCCTAACGTGAGTTGTTTTAACATTCAAGTACATAGTGCTTACAATATAAACATAACTTAAAATTCACTTTCCTTTACTTTTTGTTCTAGATCACCAAGACAGAGCTGTTGGCCAATGCTCTGTGCGTCGTGAAGAAAAAGCCAGAGAAATCCTTAGAAGCCCTCAGTAGGCAAAACGAGAGTTTGGAGTGGCAAAGTAAATATTGATTGTATTTTCAACCGACTTCAAAAAGGAGGAGGTTCTCAATTCGTTTTTTTATGTTTATTACCTCATCACTTTGGACTGGGTGAACCGATTTTGATGATTCTTTTTTTATTTGAAAGCTGGTGCTTCCCGAATGGTCCCATTTAAATTTGGTCAAGATTGAAATTGGTTTTTTTTTTGTTAAAATTTGTTTAGCACCTTATTCAATAACAGATACATGAATCTGGTATAATCGTGAATTAAAAATTTAAAAAACCCCTACGTAGCATCAGGTCAAAGTTATCAATTAATTGTCATTTAACGATTATACTGGCACGCGTGAAGCACTTAATCGAATAATCATTCGCCAAAAATGCCTTACATCATTTTGGAAAAGAGCTGATGGACTCTTACACTGCTGGACTGCTATTAACTAAACATACGATAAGAACCACCGCAAGGAAACTGGCTATTAAATTTAAAAAAAACCGCGTCGTAATCGGTCCATCCGTATGAGAGCTACGATGCCACAGACAGACACACACACAAACAGACAGACAGACATCGACGTCAAACTTATAACACCCCTCTTTTTACGTCGGGGATTAAAATAATTGACTATTTACTACTTGTTTATTGCAGTACAAAAATTAGAAGAAGACTTGTTGCTGTGCCAACAGCATGCCGGTGAAAATTGTGAACAAGGGGAAACCTCCCCACAAAAGATGAAATTAAAAGCTTTGAGTGAGTTTTCAAATACTTTAAATAAAATATCTTAATATAACTGTTTTATAACTTATATTAATATCTTGACATTGGTTTACAGATTCAGACCAGATTGACTTCTGTTGGGCTGAATCGAGTCTGAGTCAACGGAATTTTGAGGATGAACGACATCTAGTCTATTCGGGTAAGTGTAATAAAATAGTTCTAAAATTTGTATTTAAATATAACGTTTGCTAGTTATCACACCGATAGCTGTCCCTTTTCAAATCGGGGACTAGATGTAAAGTGCTCAAAAAGATTTCTAATGCTATGCATTAACGTCTTACGATTGAAAGAAAGAAAGAAAACAAGTACAAATTATTAAAAATAAAAAACCCGACTGCGTCAATATTTAACAATAAAAACATATAAGTTTTATATATATTCGTAATCACCGTAAAAAATCTTTATTTTGATTCCACACTCGATGTATTTTAAAAACATTTTTTTTTACATTACTTTTTGGCGCCAAAAATTGTTCTTTTTTATTTTTTAGGGTTCCGTGCCAAAGGCAAAAAACGGAACCCTTATAGATTCGTCATGTCTGTCTGTCTGTCTGTCTGTCCGTCTGTCTGTCCGTCCGTATGTCACAGCCACTTTTTTCCGAAACTATTAGACCTATAATGTTGAAACTTGGTAAATAGATGTATTCTGTGGACCGCTTTAAGATTTTTACACAAAAATAAAAAAATAACAATAAATTTTGGGGGTTCCCCATACTTAGAACTGAAACTCAAAAAATTTTTTTTCATCAAACCCATACGTGTGGGGTATCTATGGATAGGTCTTCCAAAATGATATTGAGGTTTCTAATATCATTTTTTTCTAAACTGAATAGCTTGCGCGAGAGACACTTCCAAAGTGATAAAATGAGTGTCCCCCCCTTTAACTTCTAAAATAAGAGAATGATAAATCTAAAAAAAATATATGATGTACGTTACCATGTAAACTTCCAACGAAAATTGGTTTGAACGAACCTAGTAAGTACTTTTTTTTAATACGTCATAAATCGTAAACTGCAATTTACCTTTCATTCAATCAACACAAATATAAAAATAAAACAAAAATTATATTATGTTACTTGCTGCTGCGGAACCCTTCATGGGCGAGTCTGACTCGCACTTGGCCACTTTTTTTAATATAGATGTACCCCGTGTCACTCTCACGACTAAGACGAATCTATTGACATCACTCACATAAAAATACGACAAGCTGTTTAGGCTCTAAGGCGTGCCAAAGAAATATACATACATACATACATACTCTCGAAAAATATAACCCTCCTTTCGCAGTCGGGTAAAAAACACCCAAAGCACATAAGACAGACACAACTGAGCTTTGCACCGACATAGTTTTATACTGGGGTTCGTATGCTTTAACAAAGCAGAAGATGCGAAAAATTTACAAAATCAATCAAATTATAAAATGTTCAACATTCTTTCAAAATGATAAATAAACGATTTATAGGGATATATATTATACTAGCTGTTGCCCGTGGCTCCGCCTGCGTGTATGCGGATTATCGCAGTAGCCTATGTTTTATTCTGACGTATATGCTATATTACTGTAAAGTTTCATCAAATCCGTTTAGTAGTTTTTGCGTGAAGAAGTAGAAAACACACACTCACAAACTTTCGCCTTTATAATATTAGTGTGATGATGTGATGTAGAAATGTTATTAATAACAAATTCTTCGTTACAGATAACCATTAACCGTGTGCCAACAGAAGTCCCAAGTACCATGAATCAGTTCATTCTTGTAAAGTTTTTTTCTCAGTGCATATAATAGGTCTTTACCTATGAAATTGCCGTTTTGTATGCAATAAGTGAAAGTACTTATTTTTTCAAACTTTTTTATTTCTGTTATTCGAAGTAATCACCCATGCAATCGACGCATCTTTGCCAACGCATTGGCAGTTTATTGATGTAAAGTAATAGTCGGTAGGTGCAAGGTCTGGTGAGTATGGCGGATGAGGGAGAGCTTCCAACCCCAGCTCTTGCAGCTTGGAGACTGTCTGTTGCGCAGTATGGGGTCGCGCGTTGTCGTGAAGCAACTGCAAGAGCTGGGGTTGGAAGCTCTCCCTCATCCGCCATACTCACCAGACCTTGCACCTACCGACTATTACTTTTTCCAAAATTTAGACAACTTTTTAGTGGGTAAAAAATTCAATTTCCGAGAGGCAGTACAAAATGCCTTTGAAGAGTTTGTTGCCTCCCGTCCAGCTGATTTTTACAAGAAGGGCATCAATAAACTGCCAATGCGTTGGCAAAGATGCGTCGATTGCATGGGTGATTACTTCGAATAACAGAAATAAAAAAGTTTGAAAAAATAAGTACTTTCACTTATTGCATACAAAACGGCAATTTCATAGGTAAAGACCTATTATATAATGTTTTTACTTGACTAAACTGATTTTAATTTAGTCTTAGCTTTCTACTGTTAGTAATTTATATTAATTTATTTAGTTCTAAGATTATTTTCAAATATACTTACTTGAATATCGAAACTTTTTTTTTATTTCTTTTCGCTGAAGTTGTGCAGTTATGCATCTTGATGCATATAGAAGAAGTGGTGTGTGAACTATCTATCTTTTAACCTGTTAAAAGATAGATAGTTTACAATTGGAGAGCTTATGGACTGGGCGTTCTAAGTTGAAGGGTGCTGTCGCACTATGTTTCAACCCGTTTATAGATTTGGCTGAGCTGCTTCGGGTATGAGGAAATTGCGCAATGCGAATGTGCCGTATTCGGCTCGTCACCCCCTACTGCTTCCCAAGGGAGGGCAGTTGAGATGGATAGAGCATGATTCTTTAAATATCAAATACACGAATAGGACCTAAGGTATAACTCCTTACCGGTTAGGAGTTGGAAGATAAATCTTTAAATGTCATGTGTATGTCTGTTACCTTTAGTCGTATTCTTCCAAGTTGTTTAGGTGATCTGATAGTAGCTTCGGCTACTTTTATTTTAGACATTTTATTTTATAAAAATCCACGCGAATGAAGTCGTGGGCCAGCTAGTTTCAAATTTAATCAATCTGTGTAATGTCACACCTCCACTGCCGAACCACAATTAATAAAGCCACAATATTTATGAAAATACATGTAGGTATGCAGTGGCAGTGGAGGTGTAACGTGAGTTACCTTGGAATTAAACCTTCTGCTGAATAATATGATATAATATAATGATAAAAATAATTTTAATCACGGTGGGAAAGTCACGCTGCGGCATGACTGGGCAGGCTCGACCGGAGTGTTACCACGTCCTCGCAGAAAACCGTTGTGAAACAGCTCCTGCGCTGTGTTTTACCGATTGAGTAAGGATACAGGACGCCCATACCCCAACCCCTCCCCCCATCCCACTCCCCATCCCCTAAAGGCTCCCAACGCTATAACATAAAAAAAAATCAGACGTTCGTATATACTAATCTGGCGTCCGTATAATGTATTTGGACGTCCATATGTATGTTGCGTGTCTGCACATATAAGGTACTAGCTTTCACCCACGGCGTTGCCCGTGTTGTTGTTGCATCGTGGGTAACTCCACTGGGCGCAGCTAGTATATAATATATATGATAATTATTATACTTCAATACCATTTTAAATCTATCTTACATAAGTACTTTAACTTCCAATAACATTGGACTTCCATACAAACTACTATTCCTGTTCAATCCTTTTGCCAATGCAGCGTTCACCGTGTGAAGTTTGCAATGTCTATAGGGCCCATGGTATAGGCATTAAATCGCTAACTATGTCACTGGCTAGAGCATCAAACCAGAGCCCTGTTCTTATTCTAAGCTAATGTAATATCAAGCACTTACTGGAGATGTGTGGATTCCTTGATATCGGCGTTCCAAGGGATCCCTTGGTAGTCTCCTCTCTGCGTCGTTACACATTCATACTCCTAAGTGGCTGACAGGCTCCCACGTATCGCAATTACAATACAACCGTTTTAACTGTCGCGGATCGCGCCTATTTGACGGGACTACTAAACTCGCGTGTCCAAACCAGACCAATCATAACGGTAAACAACAAAAAGAACCGAATCTGTATGGACAATCAGCTAAATTTCTCATTGAACGGCACCCAAAAACGACAATGGTCGACCGTTTTCACAAAGCTTCTCATAAGTACTATCTTGTCACTTCAAAACGTCAAACAAGAAAAATGACAATCAAAAATGTTGCCATTATAATGACGTTCAATTTCTAACAGTCACCCGCCCGAACATGTCCGTACCTGTTCCCTAATCTACAGGCAGGCGAGATATCGTTGCTACCGCTCGTTTGATAACTGAGTCCCCAACTAGAACCTCTGCGGACCGGGGGGTCCCATCCTTACCAGGGAACAAGTTAACAATGCGCCCCCGGCACCAACGCAGTGGTGGTAGGTTAGCATCCTTAACCAGCACCAGCACGAGGTCACAAACACTAGGGGGGCTAGTTTTGCCAGTCCACTTAAGGCGCTGTTGCAGAATGTGCAGATACTCTAGAGACCATCGTTTCCAAAAATTCTGGGAAAACTGCTGCAACATCCGATACCAAAACAATTTCACCCCTTCGTACGGGTGTTCGGGCAGCGCGTTAAGTGGCTGACCAATTAAGAAATGGCCTGGAGTCAACGCCTCCAGGTCATTTGGATCCGAGCTGAGCGGACACAACGGTCGCGAGTTGAGAACGGCTTCGATCTCACAAAACAACGTCGCGAGTTCCTCAAATGTCAGCGCGGTCTGACCTACAATACGCCCTAAATGCGTCTTAGCTGACTTAACTACGGTTTCAAAAATCCCGCCCCAGTGGGGGCAACCTGGTGGACTGAAGGTACATTGTATACCCCGACGGGAGAGGGCTGTTCCAATATCCACTTTGTTTTCATTTAAAAACTTAACTACATCTCGCAAGTATCTAGTAGTAGGTAGTAGAGCCACGCTGATTTCAGCACGAACGGGCCGGCTCGACCGGGGCGGTACTACCCTCGCACAGAAAATCAACGTAAAATGACAGCGTGCTGTCGTGTTTCGTTGGTGAGTGCGAGACCGGAGGCCCAATTAGTCTAGTCAACAAGTTCCAAACTTGTTGACTAGACTAAAAGATGCAGCAGCATCACTAGGCCGCCATGGTGTGGGTCACCATGCTGCATTGTCTGCATTCGCAGTGAGCATGGTGACCACCACTCTTGGATTCTGCTTATGCTTTCCATCAGGCAGAGTAGAGTCATTTTGGCGGGCCAAACATAAAAAAAAAAAAAAAAAAATCGTTCTGCACCTACGAAGTTGGTTCCATTATTGGAACGAATCAGTGCTGGCAGTCCCCTTCGGGAAACGAATCTGTCCAAGCACGCTATAAAAGCTTCCATCGTGAGGTCAGCAACGAGCTCGAGATGCACCGCCTTGGTGGATAAACAGACGAACACACAAAGGTACGCCTTGTACTGTTTCGCGTTCCACAGTCGCGAGCTTTTCACCATGAATGGGCCCGCAAAGTCTGGATCAACACCAGCCCATGGCCTAGCCTCATTCACCCGATCAGGGGGCAGATCCCCCATGTGAGGCTGCATCGTGGCAGCCTTGTTCCGATAACAAGGCATGCACCGAAACACGATGTTCCGTATGGTACGACGCCCAAACAAAATCCAAAACTCCCTCTGGAGTGCAGCCAACAAGGCGTTACAACCTGCATGAGCGTTTTAACATGCCGATCAGTCACCAACAACTCAACGAACTGCCCTCCCTTGGGGAGCAGTAGGGGGTGACGAGCGGAATACGGCAGATTCGCATTGCGCAATCTTCCTCCTTGCAAACCCCGAAGCAACCCGGCCGAATCTATAAACGGGTTGAGACCCGCGACAGCAGCCTTCAATTGAGAACGCCCAGTTCGTAGACTCGCCAATCCTGCTCCAAAGTTCGAAGACTGTACCAACTGGATCAAATTCAGAAGCCACTCATTTCGCTCTGCCGGTGACAGAATTGGGCTCAGCGTTCGCTGCTCGCGGGAAGTGCGACAATTCCGAACGAATCTTCTCATCCAACAATTGACATTGATCAATTTATCAAGAGAGCTATACCGCTCAATCAAGAAACTCGCGTCAGTCTCCTGGACCTCCAGGGTCACATATACGGCTGCTATTAGACCACAGTCCATAGACAACTTGCCTGTAATTGGGAGACACGGTTTGGTACAAAAATCTCCAGATTATGATTATTATTATTATTAGATTATTATGCCTTCAGCCAGCACAACACTATCTGACTGTCAGTCCATGCATACACCGTGTTCTCCAACTCCAATGAACCGCGGAACTCCGATACAGCGTGGTTCAGGAGTATGGTTAAAAGAGCTGCCCCGGACAGTTCCAGCTTCGGAATCGTCAATCTTGTCCGTATGGGAGCCACCTTACTTTTAGCCAGAACCAGTCGAACGTCAACATCCCCAGCGGAAGTGACCGTTCGTAAATAAACCGCTGCCGCGTAGCCCTGTTCAGAGGACTCACAAAACCCATGAAGGGTAGCCCTGAAATCACCAGCAGGGAACAATTTCCGTGGCAGTGGGACGTTATTAATCTCCGTGAGCGAGGAGAATATCCTTGTCCAATCCCTCAACAGCTCCTCTGAGAGGTGGGTATCCCAGCCTAGCTGCGCCGTCCATAACCGCTGCATGAAACACTTTAACAAAAATGTGACTGGAGCGATCCAACCGTTCGGGTCGAACGTTCTCGCAATCGTCGATGGCACAGTTCTCTTCGTAGTAGTTGTTTAGGTAGTTTAAGCGGTCCCGTACCGCTAACTCCCGCAGTGTACGAATCGCGAGGAAGGGACTAGAACGCAAACCATACGTGTTTGTGTTCAACTCGTAAACCTTTATCGGTTCGTGGGGCGACTCACGCCATAGTATCAGCTGATACCTCCTGTCTTCCGGATGAATCACCGTTTGTCTGAACATCGTCCTTATGTCAGGAACAAAAACCACCTGGTGTTTCCGAAAGCTCGTGAGGATATCCGACACGTCCCGATTCAACTTCGGTCCCGAATACAAACATTGGTTCAGGGACATACCGTTCGAAGTTGGAGCAGACCCATCAAACACTACTCTAATTTTTCCAGTAGGGGTCTTTAGGACAGCATGATGTGGAAGGAAGCAATGATCCTCGGATCTCCAATCCACACGCGACACAGAAATGTGTTCCAAAGATTCATACTCCCTCATGAAGTCCACGCATTTGGTCTTAAATACAGCATCCCGAGCCATACGACGCGCCATCGACAACAATCGAGTCTCGGCTGTCTTCCGAGATTCACCCAACAGTGGCCTATTTGCCCTGAAGGGGAGCCGAGTTACAAACCGACCAGAACGAAGGCGACCAGTATTATTCTGGTAAAACAACTGGCACTCTTCTTCGTCTGGGTCTACTCGACGCGCGGTGGGGGGCTCCTCGACCTCCCAAAACCTTTGCATCGTCTCGGATAATGCTGAACCTACAAGTATACTATCCGACTCAATAGGTCTAACCATGGGTAATACCGGTCCCATTATCGCATAGCCAAACTTAGTCTCCACAGCCATGAGTCGATCATGCTGCAAGACTCGCCGATCCGACAGCAAAAACTTACCCAGAACGTCTACTCGCAGTAGCACGTCAACCGTACCTGGGGTGTCGGAATCGGGATCCGCCAGTTTTAGATCTGATGTCAGGAGTCTAGCAGCCGAATTCAACCTCATCTGAGGGTGTCGTCCCATCACATCAGTCATCACTAGTACCGGGGCGTATGCCCTACGCATCGTGTCAAAACGTGAGGAGAACGTAATCGTCGTTTGCCCGACGATGTTCGTTACCGCGACATTCCCCACGCCTCGAATGTTCCTATTATACTTAGTAATTTTCAAGCCCAACCAAATCGCCAATTCGTTCGACATAATACAGCCCTGGGCACCTGAATCCAACAGGGCGCGAACGTGTGTTGACTTGCCATTCAAACCCCAAACACACGGAGGCAGTGGGCAAGACCTCCAGCCAAGATAGCCTCCGGTTGGGGACCAAAATTTGATTGGGCTGCAATTTCCTAGCGGGGGCCCCCGGGGCCCCACGCATTATAGCCCGAGCAACCGGGCATATCAGTGCCGACGTAGGGATCCCATGGTCCCTCGTAAGTGCCCCTCCAGTCGCGGCGCTCTACTTGACGCCGTCCACGGATAGGTTGCGGGGGGTGCGGTGATCCAACCGAGGACGGTCCATGATGGGCGGCGAAAATCGACGAAATGTAGTCGTCTTCGGCGAGCGTGATGACACCCGAGGCGGCGTTCTAGTGGTCGGCGGCAAGCGCGATGACACCCGAGGCGGCGTTCTAACTAACCGCTCCGTACTCGAGGGTGCATCCGCACACCCGCCCGTGCCAGCTCCAGCTGAGCCACTGGCCTCCCAATAGGTCGGGGAACCGCCTGCGATGTTGGCCTGAACATCGGCCCCAACATCTTCCCTATGGGGGCCCTGGTCCCGTGGTCCCAGGTTCCAAGTGCGGCTCTGTGTACGTGACCCCATCTGTCCTTGAATCCTGCCCTGTCCATCTGCATGATGTTCGCCGGGCCTATTCAGGCAGAGCAACTCATGATGGCGGCCTCCACAAAACTTACACATTGCGGACCGAGCGCAATCCCTTACTAAATGGGGACCCAGACACAAAAAACACCAGCCACGCTGCTTGGTGATCTGGCGTCGCCCTTGGACTCTCTGGTCCCTAAATCGAAGGCAGGCGGCCACACCATGGCCATCTTGTTTACAATATAGGCAGGCATCCCGTTCAGGTGTTGAGGCACCCATACAACTTCCTTGGCCCTCTCTGCGGAAGTCCCCTCCTCACAGGGCTCCGAGTAGCCTTCTGTGGTTCCGCAGCGGGCTTCGAGAACGAACCCATGTTCTCTGCCCTCCGACACTCTTCCTCCAAAAAATCCATGAGTTGAGAAGAGGTGGGCAAGTTGTCTGCACTCTGACCGTGATGCTGCTCAAATCTGGTCTGCACATCGACTGGCAGCCGGGACAGTACTATGTATACTAACATGTAAGATCATTCTTCAACCGGCAAGCCCAAATTTCCTAATGCCCTAGTGACACTCAATAACGGGTTCAACACTTCTGCCTGTATGGCAGAGACCTGAGTCACTGAAGGGATGCTAAACAGCTTCTTGAGCTGCGCATCAACCAGCCTTCTTTTGTTGTGGTAGCGCCTTAATAACATTTGACGGGCAATCTCATAATTGTCCTCTGTCACCGTCAAATGGGCTACCAGTTCCCTAGGCTCTCCCTTTAAAGCTGACATTAGTTGTGCCATCTTATAGGCTTTAGGCAAATCTTCCCTTAAGTGGACCAAACTATCAAATAAATTGATGAAGCTGACCAACTCACCGAGCTCTCCATCAAAACTGGGTAGTTGTATCTGAGGCAGTTTTGATACAACCCCGCGAGAGTGTGGGCCTTCCACAGTTTCTTCATTGCGGCCAGTTTCGCGCTGGCGCTTTATTTCTGCTATGCGCTGCTGAATGTCATCAGCAATTGAGAGGCACTGGTCAACATCAGCCTGCATCGCGGACCTCATCTGATCACTGACCCTCTCCTCCTCAAGGGCCTCGACTTTGGTAAGCGTTTCCATTATTACCTCCAGCCGGGCTGGCGCATCCAAAGCTCGAGCCAACAGTGCATCTTGTCTATCTGGTCGGCCTAGGAGGCCTTGAACCGATGTAAACCATCTCAATTCCGTGTTAATCTTAGCCCGGAACATTGACAACGACATAGCAGCAGAACTTTACTTACAAGTTTCAATATTTTATGTATGTAATAAAACTATTAAGTGCTTGTGCACTCACTTAATCTCAGATATATATCTACCTACAAGTTTCACTTTATCAATGCCCAGTAACTCAAAATAATTTAATTTAAGTTTCACTAAACAATATTATTCTAGTAATAATGTCTGTGGGCTAGCAAAATCTAATTGTATTGGATTAATATATTGGACTAAATGTCCTAAACAATTAATATTAAGTGTTACAATTTAACCAATAATTAAATGTGTCACCTACCTACATTTAATCATTATGCTAATAAATTGTTTTAAATACTATTTTAAATAACTATTTCAGTTGAATCACAGGATATGTGGACACTGGAACAGTATAGTGACCTACCTAACAACGAGGTATTACCTTCTGAAGCACTACGGAGTGCTCACAGCTCAGAGGTTTTAACCACGCTTCTGCTACCAAAATGTTCAATCCTTTTGCCAATGCAGCGTTCAACGTGTGAAGTTTGCAATGTCTATAGGGCCCATGGTATAGGCATTCAATCGCTAACTATGTCACTGGCAAGAGCATCAAACCAGAGCGTTTCACCCTGTTCTTATTCTAAGCTAATGTAATATCAAGCACTTACTGGAGACGTGTGGATTCCTTGATATCGGCGTTCCAAGGGATCCCTTGGTAGTCTCCTCTCTGCGTCGTTACACATTCATAGTCCTAAGTGGCTTACAGGCTCCCACGTATCGTAATCACAGTATTGTGATTACGATGCGTGGTGTATACCCGTTTTAACTGTCGTGGATCGCGCCTATTTGACGGGACTACTAAACTCGCGTGTCCAAACCAGACCAATCATAACGGTAAACAACGAAAAGAACCGAATCTGTATGGACAATCAGCTAAATTTCTCATTGAACGGCACCCAAAAACGACAATGGTCGACCGTTTTCACAAAGCTTCTCGTAAGTACTATCTTGTCACTTCAAAACGTCAAACAAGAAAAATGACAATCAAAAATGTTGCCATTATAATGACGTTCAATTTCTAGCAATCCCCGTTTTAACTTTTTTTTTAATTGTAGCGTTGGAACCGTTACAAGCAGATATTTGAAACTATCCCAATATATAATTTATCTTCGATACTGTACTGTACTCGTACAGTACTGCTAACCATCATCAAGTAACCTTTGATGATGCCATAAGGCGAAACCGGTCAGGTGTAAACAAAAACAAAAAGAAAATAGTGGAATAAGTACAAGTGATTTTAATTCAAAAATGTATTATCCCAATATATGTTTATATAATTATATATATACATCCTAGAGGACTTTTGGCGTCATGCACGTAGCGCAACGTATCGACGTCACTCGCTTCGACAGTCATATTTAATCATTTCTCTGTGAATATTGCTTAGTTTTGTCATTCCTGACTCCGTGAGGTATTTCACTTCCCTTTAACATTATTTTCCGCGATATTCTTCGTGCAGTCAGGCCTTGGTATTTATGACGTCTGAACCTCGGTGATGTACACTTGACTTCTGATGTATATCTTCCAGTAGTCCATTTAAATTTACTGCTAATCTTAGCCTGGTATAATGAACGCGACATGGTGCAAAACTTTACTTGCAAGTTACAATAAACTTACATATATATCAGTACCTATCTAGTGCCCATGTACCGACATACACTACTTAATATAACTGCATTCAAGTTTAAACTTTCTACTGGCCCTGTGGCTCATAACAATTGAAACTAAATTTTACAAAAAAACAATAATTAAAGTACACAACAATTGTACAGTATTAGTATCTATGGGCAATGTTCAATATAATTGAAATTCATTCAAAGCTCAATTGACCCCGAGGTCCTCAACAATTAAACCAAGCTTTGTATTTACCCAAGAATTTAAATGACACTAATTATCAACACTAAAACACAAATTTTCAACCCTAATACACTTATTGTTCCTAAATTAACACTGTGTACTACGATTAGGCATAATTAGTTCCAACTATGTGTCCTTCACAACCTACCTACATTTAACTATTAGGCACCCGTCACACGATTCACACATTCAGTGGGCCTTTTTTTTTTAACGTGTGGAAATCCCCTCGGACCGTCACCCCACCGGGGCTTGCGGCGGGGCGGTGTGTCGGACTCGAACCGACTAAAACCACACGGTGTGAAACTGAAGGGAGGAATCCGGGAACTGCAGTTATTAACACGTCCGGACCCCTCCCAGCGCTTGCCAGCACAGAAGCGGGCACCGTCTGCTGATAAAATCTCAATTTAGGTGACGTACGGCACACGCGTAACGTACGGCGCGTCGCCTCCTCGCGGGCGGCTACTAGAGCGGATGGAAGGGAAAGCCCGTCCCGACCACACTCAGGGCGGCGTCACACGACGCATTTTTAGTCAGACACAAGAGCCATCGCTCGCACTTGAACTCGCTAGACGCTGGTTTGGAAAGATTCTAGCTTATTATCTTCTGGTTTATTAGTTCGATTCCCGGGTCAGGAATATTTGTTCCGGAGTTTAGGTGTTTTCTATGTATATTATGTATGTATTTACAAAAAAAAGTATCAGTTTAGTACCCATAACACAAGCTCTGATTAGCTTGGGACTAGATGGCGTTGTGTGTTAGATGTCCGAAATATTTATTATTATTATTCTTCAATTAACCGATTCATTTTGATTTTACCGTATGAACAAACCAGGATTGTATTGAAAGACCAGAGTTTAAGGACCATCACTATACCTAGATTCTTCTTTAGATATTGAAGTAGGTATGCACATATATATTAAGCAAAATATATTTATCACTCAACGGACATAAATGTAGTTATAAATTCTGACGTTAATTCTTGACGAGTTCGAGTAGGTGATGTCGATCTAAAGATGATATTCGTCATGTTGAGAGTTTAGTGATCAAATTCATTTAATCGCATTTTTACTTAGAATCATAAAAATAGTAATTATTTCGACACCTTGAAATGCACTTAAAGCAGATGCATAAAGATACACGGGCAATAAGTTCTTCCAAATATACGCTCGCAGTACCATTTTAACAGATTTTTCCCCTTTTAACATTTTATATACTACTATGCGCATTGATATTCTTAATGTGTCTTCGATCAAAATTTGTACGCTGGTTATGCAAATTAGAATAAATGATATAACACATATCTTAACAAGACTAGCAAAGTTTGTAATAGAGTTTGAAATCACGACATTGTTACAATTTCTAGACGCCGTCTTAGCCCTAAGCACAATATAGAAAACTCTACAGAAGAATATAAAATTAATAAACACTGGAATACATTTGAAACCAATCCAAAATACAAGTACAATCACATCGATGTGATAAATCTGTAGCAGATGATCTATACCAAAGTCTAATGCAAACAACACCACTGATGAAACCCAAGCAACTAGTGCCACTTTAAGAAAACTCCACTTGTCCGGTACAAATACTTTTACTATTTTGTCGTACAAAATCTTCGTGTAAGCACACATCCACCATTTTAACGCTATGTCCATAAGACCAAACAATCTTTTGACTACTAAATGCAATACCTCCTTTTCTTGAAAACGCAATCCTTTATTGATCATTATTAAAGTAAAAGTTGAATACAACAGTCGTGACACTGATAGTTGCATTAGTACTTTTTGATCCATTTTTCTTATGCTCGGTCGAAGTATATATAATACTGCTTGAGCTATCCAACAAATAGTCGAGAAAGCGATTCCAGTCATCCATAAATATTCTGTCGTCTCCACCATTTCCTTTTCTCTGATACTTTCCATCGTGCAGGAATACCAAAAACTTCACTACTTTTAGCTAATATTATTATTTTACATATTTAGATATTGTTTTATTTGCCGTATATTAACCTATAAAGGCAAATTATGTGAGAGATCATATAAACAACTATTATTTTTATGATCTTAGAATTATGTCATACAGGAAAAAGCGGAGTTTAATTAAACCGGAGTTCATCAGTCATAACTCACACAACTTCAAGAAATCCAAGTCAAAACAAGGTTTGTTCGCTTCCATTTGTCTTCAAAATTATTTTATTCTCCTTTTATTCCAATTTAAATCACCATATTGTCTCACTCACAGACCCAATACCACAAACGTATTCGTGACTTATGTTTACTAAATATCACAAAGCGGCACAAACAGTTATATAATAAAGTATACATCGTGTGTATACGTGTATACACTTGTAGCGAGTGATAATAATTTGAATATTATTCAAGTGTAATATTTATTGTTTTGTGTCATCTCTGCTATTTTTTTTCTTCCTTTGAGTTAAATTTACATAAATATATTACATCAAGTTGTTTCTAATATTATAATTATATTATAGCTAATAATTAATTTGTATTTCAACGAACAAACGAACAAGTGACCGGGCGCTTCACAGTAGATAACGTTTGTTATAATAGATGTTGTTTCCGACCGAAACCAGTTCGTTGGAATGCAGCCGAGCTTTGCGCGGCCGCAGTCCTGACGCCCGCTGTCTCGAAAGAGTCGGCTCACAACCTATCGACGCGCTGAAAGCTATTCGCTTGTTGGTTTGTTCGTTATATACAAAATAATATTAATATTAGAAACGACTAGATGTCATGTTTATGTCAAAAGAAGAAAAAAAATGAGAGGTGTCAAGGGACACCCGGATGAAACGAAGTTTATATATATCTATATATATTGTTATAAAACGTTGGATTAGCCAGGACGGCGGCAAAGCAAACACGTTATTGTAGCACTAGCACCAAATAGAACATCTAGGATATGAATTATTTAAACACCATCAGCAACCCCCACGTGGGGGTTGGGGCAACGCTCACTCCTCCGCGTTGCCCTGTGGAATTCATCACCAGACTAATAATTCCCCCACTGGTAAGCACTGTTACACAGTTATAGTTTTATACAATGAAACATTACAGACTCAAAAGAAGAGTCCCAGGCTTCTGTGCTAAAATACTCTCATTTCAATAATTCGGATACCCTCATTCTAAAACGGCCTTTCCTGACAGCTGGACGTCCTCGCCAGCTTGACTATCTTGCCAAGTCCTCATCGGTTGGATCGACTCCTGGAAGAAAACTTATGAAAATGTACCTAGTCTTAAGCTACCCATTGTAGTTATCTTAGGAACGTTTTAATAAGCGATTAAGCATTAAAACGTGTAGCAATTTGCAAATTGCAAAATGAAGATAGTCCGCGGAGCAGCGCGTGCGCCGCTCAGGCGCAGCGTCTCGGTGGAAGCGTGGTAGGACCACGCGTCGCAGCCGCCGAGTGCCCACAGCGCCCAGCGCCGCTTGCTGTTGAGGACCCCTGGTGACATCTTTCAGGATCCTGGTCATCTACCGAATCATGGGACTCACTCTCAAATAGAGCCACACGCATCCGGCGTCCATTCAAGTACGCTAAACAAAAAGTACTGATGAAATTAAACAAAACGGAAATAATGTGCCAAACCAAACAGAAGCCATAAGCCGAAGGCTCAGACCAAACAGAAGCCATAAGCCAGAGGCTTAGGCCAAGCAGAAGCCATTAGCCAGAGGCTCAAGCCAAGCAGAAGCCATTAGCCAGAGGCTCAGATCAAACATAAGTCATAAGCCCTCTGGCTTATGGCTCCTTATTGGTCTGAGCCTCTGCTTAGACCAATCAGGAGCCATAAGCCAGAGGCTCGGGCGGAACAGTAAGCCAGAGGCTCAGACCAAACAGAAGCCATAAGCCAAAGGCTCAGGCCTAACAGAAGTCATAAGCCAGAGGCTCAGACCAAACAGAAGCCTTGTACAAGGGGTTCAGGCCAAACAGAAGCCATAAACCAAAGGCTCAGGCCTAACCGAAGTATCTTGATTGCTCACCAGCCTCGAAGAAAGCGGAGCAGGTATCCACTCGAGTACATTAAACAAAAATACTGATGAAATTATACAGAGAAACAAAAGAAAGTTTGCTTACCACCCAGACTGCAATAATTCACTCCTTGAACATGCATACAAGCACTAACTGCTTGAACTTTACATAGGCTCGATCTAACCTGACCATTACTGATCGTTCTACTTAGGTGGTATTTTATGATGAGAAACTTAACCATTTGTAAGTTTATAGAAAACCCAGCACTAGTCAAGGTATATAGAACCCTTCATAATGTCTTCTCATTCCATAAATAACGCGTACCCACTGTAAGAAACGCTTAAGTTATTCTGCATAGGTGGGGTAAATAAAGGAATTATTTTCCATCACGTCAAACTAAATATTTGCAATATCAATCTGTGATAGACAAGAGTTGGATTTGTAGTTTAAAATTTGACCAACTACGACCGTCACTCTTAAAACAATTGTATAGACGCGCCAAACACTTGCGATAGTCGCGTCACATCGCTTTAAATTGCACACATGATGCACTTTCATACACCATATATCAAAACAGATTAAAACTCGATATGAAAATGTGATTTGACCTTACCTGTGTAGCGTTAATTACACTCAATCTTTAATGATGACTACCGGCAAACTAAATATTTATCGACCGAATTCGAATCAAGAAAAGCCATGCTTAGAGAGGATAGGAATCCCTTGAGTCACGCCTAAAATAACCGGCAAGCCCTAGGAGCTGTCTTGCCTGCTTGACGTTTGCTGGTGCGTTCGGGTTACCCAAGGCTTCAACTTTTCGAGGGCTCAGCCTTACCTGACCCTTACTTATTATTCTACCGAGGTACTCAACCTCAGTGACCAAAAATGAGCATTTTCGTAGGTTCACCGAAAATATAGCACTTGTAAGTGTTTCTAACACCCGATGAAGCAAGTCGATAACTTCTCTTTGAACACCGTAACGTGCTACGGGAAAAACTAGACCGGTATGAAGCACTACGAGAATGACGAGATCTATCATACGATGCACGATCGTCGTCACTTGAAAAAGAATCTCGCGAACGCGATCTCTTGCGGTAACGGTTACGTACGCGCTTAACACGAAAAACAGGAAGTGTGTTTAGTACGCGAACCACTTCGACGATGCAGAGAACGTACACTGGCACGCTATGTAACTAACCTCTTATCGTACCTTAGTTTTGTGTTAATAAGAATATTTACAGAATAAAAATACGAAGAGGGTAATCGTGAATCACCTCTTATCTGTGAGCTTTGAGTTTGAATCCCACTTCTTGATGTTATAAAACGTTGGAATAGCTAGGACGGCGACAAAGTTAACACGTTATTGTAGCACTAGCATCAAGTAGAACGTCAAGGATATGAATTATTTAAACACCATCAGCAACCCCCACGAGGGGGTTGGGGCAGCGCTCACTCCTCCGCCCTGTAGAATTCGCCACCAGAATAATAATTCCCCCACTGGTAAGCACTGTTACACTGTTATAGTTTTATAGAATAAAACATTAAAGACTCAAAAGAAGAGTCCCAGGCTTCTGCGCTAAAAAATAAATGGGTAGCGGTCGACCCGTAATTACATTACCACTGGTACTTTCCTTGTGCAGAGGTGTTCACTCGGCGAGCGCGTGATGGATACTGTCCTTGCCCGCCTCACAGATCTGTTTGTGTCACGTTTTACCCTCATTCTAAATTTTTGATATGCTACTTGTTCAATCCTTTCGCCAATGCAGCGTTCACCTTGGGAAGTTTGCAATGTCTATAGGACCCATGGTATAGGCATTCAATCGCTAAGCTTGTTCACTGGCGAGGGCATCAAACGAGGGCGTTTCACCCTGTTCTTAATCTAAGCTAATGTAATATCAAGCACTTACTGGAGATGTGTGGATTCGTTGATATCGGCGTTCCAAGGGCCCTTGGTATTCTCTCTTGGTATTCTCTCTGCGTCGTCACACATTCATAAACTCCTCAGTTGCTGTACAGGCTCCCACGTATTATAATTAGAAAAGTTAGTTAAAAGAAAAAGTTAGTTTCATTGTTCTAAGCCTTAATATAAGAAGTATTCAACACAATTTCGATGAATTCTTGATTACTCTGACCCGCATGAATATTTGCCCTGATGTAATTATTCTCTCTGAATGTTGGCTCAATGAAAACACAATAATTCCCAAAATGTCAGGATACGTCTCATTCAGTACAAAGAAAATAATCAATAAGAGCGGTGGTGTTACGGCCTACGTCAGAGATGTGTGGAGCACCTCAGTTCACGAACCGTTATGTGATGAATGTAATTGCCTTCAGCTAACTATTAATGATAAATTAACTGTACTAGGAATTTACCGGTCTCCCTCATTTAAAAACATTTCCACGTTTCTTTCCTTCGTAGATGACGCTTTGTCCCACATAAACGCTCTTCATGCTATTGTCCTAGCTGGTGACATTAACCTGGACATCTGCTCTAACAAATCGTCCGAGCAATGTTTTGAATACCTTTGTTTATTGGCTAGTTACCAACTCCTACCCGCCATAACATTACCTACACGAGGCGAGGCATGCTTAGACCACATTTTCATAAAAAATAAATCACTGTCGGTAGGAATGGTCTGTCGTGCTGCGATTACAGATCACGATATTTGTCTAGCGACCATGACCTGCGAGTCATCAAATAGTTTACCACTTCGTACCAGATTAAAGACTAACACAATAGGAATGATTAACGACCTGGAGTCGGCAGATTGGGCAAACATATATGGGACTGACGATCCAGACGTAGCAGCAAGTGAATTCAATAAAATCCTTGAAACATCCCTGCAAAATAACTCTAAAACTATTACTGTTAGTCGTTCTCAGAGCTCTATAAAGCCATGGATAACGCCAGGATTAATGAGATGCCAGAGAACACGAGACAAACTTCATCTTGAAAGCAAGAACAAACCTAATGACCTCATTTGTCAAATTACATACAAAAGATATCGCAATTTCCTTACTAACCTACAAAAACGTCTCAAAGTAAATTATGAGACACAATTATTAAATAGTAGCATTGAGTCCGGCAATTCGAAATGGAAAACAATTAAGCAGATCTGTAACATGTCAAACAATCATATAACACCTATAGAACTAACAAAAAATCATTCTGATCCCGTTACGTCACTTAATATTTGCAACCAATACTTTTCAAATATTGGAAAAAAATTAGCAGATGATATTCTAAATAAACTAAATGTTTTAGAAATCTCCCTTGTCTCGGCTTACACTTCTTCTAATGCAACAACTAAAGGCAATTCCTTTTTCGTTAGACCAACTGACCCTCAGGAAGTTATCAAACTTATTGACGACCTTAAAAATGGCAGCTCCCCGGGCTTAGACGCTTTCTCTCCTAGATTAATAAAAGAAACAAAAAAACAGATTATTGGCCCACTTACGCACATTTTTAACCTCAGCCTGAACACCGGTATCTTTCCTCAATGCTGGAAAACTGCCGTTGTCACTCCTATACATAAAGACGGCGACAAATCAACTCTTAGTAACTACAGACCGATTTCCCTTTTAAGCATATTCTCTAAACTCCTGGAAAAGATAGTAAACAAAAGACTAGTCGACTTTCTCGAAAACAATAAGTTACTCTCCGAAAAACAATTCGGTTTCAGACGCAAAAATCTACAGAAGATGCTGTAGTCACTCTAGTGAACGCGGTTTCCAATTCTTTGGATAGCAAAGAATATTGCTTAGGAGTTTTCCTTGATTTATCGAAGGCTTTCGATACGGTGTCCACCCCTATCTTGCTCCGTAAATTAGAAGCAATGGGTATACGCGGTATTGCACTTGACTGGTTTCGCAGTTATTTATCAAATCTTCATCAGTGCGTTAGGGTGGGATCCACAATTAGTGACCAGTGCTGCGTTGAGGTTGGTGTCCCCCAGGGGAGTATTCTTGGTCCCACACTTTTCAGCATATATATGAATGACATTCTCAATATACCTATGGCAAATGCGGAAGTCTTGTGTTACGCTGATGACACCGTGATTATCTTTCGCAATACATCGTGGTTAAAAGTAATAGCATCCGCTGAACAAGGAATGACTCTCATTGCAAAATGGCTCGACACAAATCTTCTAACCCTCAATTTAAAAAAGACAAACTTCATCGCGTTCCACAAGACACTTGCATCAAAACTCCCAGCAGGACACACGTTGGCAATTCATTCCTGCGCCCCTAAAGATCGCGCCAACTGTATTTGCGGTGCCATAGAACGCACAGACTCTGTTCGATATCTAGGAGTCATTTTGGACGAACGTTTGACATACGAAAATCACATAATACACCTGTCCGGTTGAATTAGAAAAACTATTTATATTTTAAAATCCCTTCGCAATAGCCTGGACAAAAACCATCTCATTAGGGTCTACAAAGCACTGACACAATCACTACTTTTCTACTGTATTCTAGCTTGGGGTGGTGCCGCTAAAACCAAAATGATACAACTCCGAAGAGCCCAACGAGCAGTTTTAAAAGTGATGCTACGAAATCCTTTCAGATTCCCAACAAACGATCTGTACAAAGAATGTAAAGTACTGAGAGTACGACAAATTTTTATTTTAAAAATAATTAAATCTATGCATGAGGAAATTTTAAATACTCCTGCTATAATAAGTCTAAACCAGCGCCGCGTATATCGAACTCCACTTCCAACCATAAATACCACCTTCATAAAAAGACAGTCCATCTACCTTCGCCCTAAGGTGTACAACAAAGTTTGTCAATTATATACACATATTATTAAGTTATCAACGAGTGAAGTAAAGCGACTGGTCATAGAATGGCTGCTGAATCTTTCTTATGATGAAACGGAATTAATTCTTCCTAATCACAGGCAATAACGGCAAAACATAACACACTCACAAACACACACGCACACTCGCATCCAAACACAAACACATACTCATCTCATACACACGAAAACACTCTCAACCACAGATGAATGAACACAGTTACCACATATAATTAAAGAGGTATTATTATTTTATCCACTTGTTTTTTTTATATTAGTTTTAATTTGTTTGTTCTGAAATTGTATTGATTTTATATTATATTCTATTTCAACTAAATTAAAAAACTAAAACATATAACTATTATGTACAAATATTCTGTAAGTTAGAACCGCTGTCCTGCTCAAAGTGATAATACTGTGCTAAATTCTGTTGTTGCGTCACTAAGCAGGGCAATATCCGAAACTATCTTTTTTAGCCAATCTTTTGAACGTCACAAACTTTTAGTTTGATTTCTGGTTTTGTTTGGAGAGATTTTGGAACAACAGAATTAGCACCAATGAATAATGTAAAATCTGGTCTTGGTTGCCGCGACACAAGCCTCGAGCTTAGTGCGGAATCCGTCGATAAGTTCAAATTGTAATTTGTTTATGTACAAATAAATAAAAATAAAAAAAACAAAAAAATTACAATACACCCGTTTTAACTGTCGTGGATCGCGCCTATTTGACGGGACTACTAAAACTCGCGAGTCCAAACCAGACCAATCATAACAGTAACCAACGAAACACCAAATTGTATGGACAATCAGCTAAATTTTACTTAAACGGCAATCCCGACGAACCTTGTTCGACCGTTTTTACAAAGCTTCTCGTTAGTTCTATCTTGTCACTTCAAAACGTCAAACAACAAAAAATGGCAATCAAAAATGTTGCCATTATAATGACGTTCAATTTCTAACACTACTACTAATAAAAATGCGCATAAAATACTCAAATTATTTAAGAAATAATCAAAATTTACAAAATATACTGTAAAACAACATATTTTCTGTAAATAAATGCAAAAAGCCAACATCACGTGGAATTCCCAGGCGGATACCCATCCAAGTACTAGCCCGATGTTGCTTAACTTCGGTGATCGGACGAGAATTACTACTGTATTCAACTAGGTATGGACATTGGTAATCTGTCTCTTATATTTAACGTTGAGTATCCAGCACTATGACGTCAACTCAATGTTAAAAGTGTCGTTACAACTTTTGGCGCAAAAAGTGTCCAATTACATTTTTTTCCGTCTAGCCCCCTTCCGCAACGTGCGATAAGGAACTGCGTTCCAATAACACGGATGACACAAAACAATAGTGCGTGAAAAAGAGAAAAATATAAAAATCTTTGGATTCAAAGAACAGATAAATGAAAATTTAGAGGATATAGTGAAAAATATAGGCCATAAAATAGGCGTAAAAGCTGACACTATGTAAGATAAGGCGAAGAAAACAAAACCGGTACTCTGTGAACCGGCGCGGTCGGTGAGGAGAAATCGCACCCGGGACTTATCACTATAAATTCGCGCTCTTCTCGAGACAAATGGTTAGCCACTAGAAAATCTCATCAGTTAACTAATAATGACGTGTTTAAAAAGGGCAAGCAGCAAATTTATATTAACGAAAATTAAACAATATATATTACGTAATTTGTTATGAACAGCGAAATGTGAATTGAATTTTGGAAAAAGTAATAGTCTGTAGGTGCAAGGTCTGGTGAATATGGCGGATGGGGGAGAGCTTCCAACCCCAGCTCTTGCAGCTTGGAGGCTGTCTGTTGCGCAGTATGGGGTCGCGCCGTGTCGTGAAGTAGTTTAGACAACTTTTTAGTGGGTAAAAATTTCAATTCCCGAGAGGCAGTACAAAATGCCTTTGAAGAGTTTGTTGCCTCCCGTCAATAAAATAAATACCTATTAATTATATAAGGATTTTTGTTTACATATATGATACAAGAAACAGTAAGTAAAATTGAGGAAGTTGGTTTCAATAACTGACTAAATATGAAATTAATAACTGATTATATAAGACACTAATTCAGTAATAATAATTTAAATTCAGGCTTCATTTTGCAATGGCAATACAAATAGTTACTTATGGCAATGTTTTAAAATTAATTTAATTCCTCTTTATCACATACTCAGTCAGCCATCAAATTCACTTCCTATTACAATAATTTCAGGGGGTTCTACTCTATCTGTTTACTACTTCTACTTACTAAGTAGTGTGGGACGTCCATAGGCTAGGTGGAGTGATGATTTGCGCAAGATGGCTGGCGGGAGTTGGATGTGAGAAGCACAGGATCAACCCAAGTGGCGTGCAATTTGAGAGGCCTATGTCCAGAAGGTGACTGATAGGCTGATAATGATGAAGTAATTTGATGTACCAATAAGAAACTTTATATATGAGAAAGCCATGCTTGGATACACTTTGGCCAATCTTACCGTGGGAGAGCCACGCTTCGGCATGAATGGGCCGGCTCGACCGGAGTTACCACGGCCTCACAGAAAACCGGTGTGAAACAACGCTTGCACTGTGTTTCACCTAGTGAGTGAGGATACCGGACGCACATACTCCAACCTCTCCCGCCCCCTCCCCTCCCCATCCCTCAAAAGCCGGCAACGCAATTGTGACGCCTCGGGTGTGGCCTACTATCAGGCGATACGTCTGCTCGTTTGCCCCCTATACAGTAAAAAAAAGAAAAAAAAGCTAGACCGGAGTCATAGCACGGTCTCACAGAAAATCGGTGTGATTTCACCGCTTTTTAACGAGTCCGTGAGGTAACCGGAGTTCAAACTCTCCCTTTGTTCTGGGGAGAGGAACTGAAACTTGTGACTGTTGACTTGCAGGTGTCCATAAGCGATGGTAGTAATCACTTACCAATGACCCGTTTGTGTCTTTACCACTGTTACAGCTTTGCTTTGTTTGGGATTAGATGGCGTTGTGTGTCAGATGTATACAAAATGATACAACATTCGGTGAAGATCGACCATCCATCTGATGCATCTGATCTGAGCAGTTTTTTTTTTAATTTTATTACTTAATTAACTCACATATGATGGCTTGCCCATCGCAAAATTGTCATGGCTATTTTTAAAATGTAATTAATTCTAATCACTTTTTTCTTAGATCTTCACCGGCTCTTAGACCTAAATGATTATACTCTTTTCAATATGATTTATACTCTTTGCGCTATAGCATGGCATAGCAACAATTTCAGAAACATTTCGTTTCACTCTTGAAAGTTGCAGCGACTTACAAATTATGACTTAGTATTTCAGCTGTACCACATTCGCAATATATTAAATCATTAATAACTGTAGTAAATTAAATTAAACCAACCAGAATGTTAATACAGGCAACTGTCACCCGCACCATGCTACAGCGCAAAGAGTAAATTTGTATTCCATTGTGTATTCGTGATTATAAGATCTCCGTAATATATCAGACTTGTCAAGACAATGTGTAGGCATTAGAAGAATTTGTCATAGGATCTTGGCCACTAGGCTTTTTCTTAAGACTATTGTATATACATTTGTGTTATAGTATTTTTAAAACTGTTGTAAAAGAGATTCACGAAATAACAATCAAGAAATGATAAAATGAAAAAAAATTAGGAAAACTAAAAAAAACACGCTTTTATAAATAAACCAAACTAAAATTAGAAAATAATTTAAATGTGAAAAAGCGTGAAATGTGAGAAAGAACCCCACGCTTTTTACATTAAATGTATTTTCTACTTTTTAGTTTGGTTTATATAAAAGCGTATTTTTTTTAGTTTTTTAAACTATTTTTTTTACAAATTATTGGATTATCATCGGTTCTCGATAAGTCTACTAAGTTTAAATGAAATTCGATCGTTAGACGTTGGTCAACGTCAAGTTTAAAGGAGTCGGTTACAAACAAACAAACATACAGGTGAAGTTAATAAAAAAATAGGTAGGAATATATTTTTATTTGAACATTATATTATATTCATCTTTATATATTATTATATTATATTATAGAATACAATCTTAACATAAAATATAACTACTGAAATCTATATCTACTTATATAATTAAAATAATGCAATACACAGTGTAAACAATTTTTAACGTGAATAACAGCCACTTTTAATGAAATTTGCTCATAGTTTCCATGTAGGTGAAAACAAACAATATTTAATAAACATAGTAAAGCTTATTTTCTATTGGCAGGTATCAGAAGGATCAAATTCATTTAACCGCATTTTTATTTAGAATCAGAAAAATAATTATTATTTCAACACCTTGAAATGAACTTATAACAGCTGCATAAAGATACACGGGCAATATGTTCTCCCAAATATATGCTCGCAGTACCATTTTACCAGAGTCTTCCTCGTTTGACATTTTATAATAATATATTACTATCTTCATTGCTATTCTTGTTGTATCTTCGATCAAAAATTGTAAGCTGGTTATGCAAACTAGAATAAATGATATAACACATATCTTAACAAGACTAGCAAAGTTTGTAGTAGAGTTTGCCATCGCCACATTGTTACAATTTCTTGACGCCGTCTTGGCCCTAAGCGCAATGTAGAAAACTTTACAGAAGAATATAAAATTAATAAAAACTGGAATACATTTTAAGCCAATGCCAACTGGAATTCCAATCAAATCGATTTCATACGTTTTTAGCAGATGTAGTATACCAAAGTCTAATGCAAACAACACTACTGACGAAACCCAAGCAACTAGTGACACTTTAAGAAAACTCCACTTGTCCGGTGCAAACACTTTTACTATTTTGTCGTACAAGATCTTCGTGTATACACACATCCACCATTTATACGCTATGCTAATAAGACCAAAAGATTTGAGGACTACTAAATGATACACCTCAGTTCGTTGAACATGCGCTTGTCTACTGGTTTCTATTAAACTAAAAGTTGAATGTATCAGTCGTAACACTGCAAGTTGCATTAGTACTTTTTGATCCATTTTTCTTATGCTCGGTCGAAGTATAAATAATACTGCTTGTGCTATCAAACAAATTGTCGAGAAAGCGATTCCAGTCATCCATAAATATTCTGCCGTCTCCACCATTAATTTTTCTCTGATACTTTCCATCGTGCAGGAGTACCGAAAACTTCAATACTTTTAGCTATTATTATTATTTCACATAATATATTTAGATATTGGTTTATTTGCCGTAGATAACTAATACATTTTTTTCTCCATGTGGTTATCATGTAGGTATCTGTTGAGGCTATTGTTAGTTTCAATTTCAAATAAAGCTAGCCATTGGTATGTAGTGATAACTATATATATTCACAAAGTCTAAAGACAAATTATGTCACAGATCATATAAACAACAATAATTTTTATGACCTGAGAATTATGACGGAAGAAAAAAGAGGAGTTTAATTAAACCGGAGTTTACCGGTTATAACTCACACAACTTTAAGAAATCCAAGTCAAAACAAGGTTTGTTCGGTTCCATTTGTCTTCAAAATCATTTTAATCTCCTTTTATTCAAATTTAAATCACCATATTGTCTCACTCACAGATCCAAGACCACAGACGTATTTGTGACTCGTGTTTACTAAATGCTTCGATCATGTTGATCGAAGACTAAATGTCACAAAGCGGCACTAACAGTTATATAGTAAAGTGTATATTATGTATTTCGTATACATGTATACACCTGTAGCGAGTCATAATTATTTGAATATTATTAAAGTGTAATATTTATTGTATTGTGTCATCTGTGTTATTATTTTTTTCCTTTGAGTTAAATTTACATAAACATATTGCATCTAGTCGTTTCTAATATTAATATTATAATTATTTTGTATTTCAACGAACAAACGGACAATGGACCGGGCGCGTTACGGTAGAAACGTTTGTTATTTCCGACCGAAACCGGTTACTTGGAATCTTGACGAGATTTGCGCGGCCGCAGCCCTCGACGACGCCCGCTGTCTCGACAGAGTCGACTCATAACCTTTCGACCTTTCTATTAGTCTGTTGGTTTGTTTGTTTAAAAACAAAATAATTATAATATTAAAATAAGAAACTACTAGATGTACTAGGCGGTTCAAATATAAACAGGAATTTTCATGTTCTGCGTTTCCTATAGACAGAAACTAAGCACGATTATTGGGAGGGACAGTTGCATGTCTGAACTTGTAATCGGCGATGTTGTTTGTTAATACAGGCAACTGTCACCCGCACCATGCTACAGCGCAAAGAGTATAATTTGTATTCGATTGTGTATTCGTGATTATAAGATCTCCGTAATATATCAGGCTTGTCAAGAAGTAGGCATTAGAAGAATTTGTCATAGGATCTTGGCCACTAGGCTTTTATACATTTGTGTTATAGTATGTTTAAAACTGTTGTAAAAGAGATTCACAAAATAACAATTAAGAAATATGTTTTCTTTTTTTTTTTCTTTTTGTATTTGCAATCGACTAAAAGTCATAATCAAATTTTATCGCGGGTTAGAATTCACTTGAGCTGAACAGTGCTTCATTAAAACAAAGTCAAAATTATGTAATGACATTTCACAGTCTTTTGTCAAAATCAAGGATATGCCACTTCTTTAGGCGTGTTGATTCTGATGTTGTCAAGAGGGCTCTTGCCAAGGTGTTTTTGTGTTCTTGTAATCGTTGCTTAATCCTTCAACTCTCTTGCTGCTCGGTTAAATGCCGTTTTATCTACAGATAGTCTACTAAGTTGCCATTTACGTCTAAGCTGTCTTTTTTCTTTAAGCTTAGTTCGTATTTGCAGAGGGTTGTAGGCATTTTTGGAATCTACGTTAGGGGTTGGTGTAGAACGCCATGCAGCTTCTTGTATTTTATTGGTAATCAAAAATGTAGCTTCATCTAAAATAGATGCTAAAACTAAAATGCTAAAACTAAAAATAGATGAGGACATCCTCATCTATTTTTAGTTTTACTTTTAGGTTTACGTTCTGCTCCGAAAAGTGAGAAAATGAGTCCCAGTCAGTATTTTTATTCCACAAGGTAAGTGGGGGTTATTTTTTGATAATACAAGTGCTAAATGTGCCTATAACTGCAGAATGATCAGAGGAAGTGTCTAGGCATGAGTCAACAGCCACATAGTGTTGTCCAATGCCTTTTGTCACAAAGAAGTCTAATAAGTCAGGTGTTTTTGCAGTGTCTGTGGGCCAGTAAGTTGGTGTCAGTACTCTTCTTTAGTTCCCGTCCCCGAGTTGTTATTAGCCTGGATCCCCAATGTTTGTTTTTGCTGTTCCAGTCTTCTCCGCTTATAAATCTGCTACTTAGGGTGCGGAAATAGGTAGTTAACATTATTTCTTTGATGTTATGACGTGGGGGGCAATATATGGCACTTATATTTATGTTTCTTATTGTATCTTCTATTGTCACGGTAATGACTTGTAAGTAGTCTTGTCTGAAATCACTATGAAGGTGATGTTTAATATAATTTTTTATTATAACTGCTGCTCCTGCATGGGAAGTTCCATCAGGGTGGTTTGCACACTAGACATTATAGACATTGAGTATAAAGCGTTTATTGTCGTTTATGTGTGTTTCTGATAATAAACAATGTCAATCTTGTTCTCTGTAAGTAGAATTTAAGTTCCTGTTTGTTTGGTAGCATGCCATTGATATTCCAGATTGCAATTCTGAGGTCACGGAATTTTGTTGACAAGCACGGTTATAAGGTTCATCAGAGTGCTCATATTATGTTCTAGAAGTTGGTCAATCTTTTCAGCTTGTTTCAATATTAGTATTTCTAAGTTATTTTTGTCTCCATCTTGGGAGATATGAGCTCTATCATCAGTATTAATACTGTGATGTGTTCGCTGTGACATCATATTGTCAACTGTTTTGGAGTTCCTTGAATTCTGTTTTTCACTATTCTTAGTTACTTGGCTATATGATAGCTGGGCGTTGGGTCTTGTGAATTGTGTTTTTTCCAAATATATTTTATTTTAGGTATGTTCTGTTAGGGGAGGTTCTAAAGTTAACGCAATCCTTTTTGATCTTTCTAGAGCTACACCCCGGTTTTGGTGTTTGTCTGTTTTTCTTGCTAGTATCTCTTTGTAGACCATGCAGCCTTTGTAACTTGCTGGGTGGTTTCCTGAGCATAAACAACATATGGCGGGGGTGTTTCTATCCAGATTGCATGCTGTTGTTTTATGAGGTCCTGCACATTTCACACATCTATAAGGCCTCATGCAATTCTTTGTGTGTCCATATTGTTGGCAACAAGTGCATTGTGGAATAGTTTTAGATCTGTTTGGGTCTTCTATAGTGACGGGCTGATTAAAAATATATTTTATTTCCTTGATTCTTTTATTATTTTCGTGTGGTAGTACATTAATAAAAAACATATTTCCAGGTTCTTTGGTGCCTCCTTTACGTAAAGTAATTATTTCACTTTTTATTGTGTTGCCTGTTTCTTCAATAGCTTCAACAATAGCATCTTTAGGGGTACTGTGGTGCAGTTTTTTGATTACATAACATGGACATCTTTTATCTTTACGGGTAAAAGTGTGCCCAATAAGACCTTTGCTTCTGATATGCTCGATCATAGTTTTGTACTTATCAACACTTTTTGTTGAGATGATCAGTTGGTCTCTGGATACAACTTTGTATGTATAGTCACCTTTTTGTATGACTTCTTCTAACAGTTGTGACAATTTTACTATGTCATCTATTCCATACAAAATTATGGGTGGTGGCTTTGATGGTTTGATGATTTTTGTACGCGAATTATGATCATTTTGTGTTTCAGCATCTACATTCAACAATGAGAAACTGTTTGAGGTTTCAATTTCTAGTGCTGCATCTTGTGCAAAGTTTAAGTCCCTATGTACATTATGGACTTGCTGTCTGAGCTGGGTTCTTTTGGGTGCATTTGTGATAGGGTCTTTTTCATTTGGAGAGCGAGTTCTTTTCTGTATTGGCACTCTTTGCCATGGTACTGTTGGGCAGTGTGTGCACATGTATAACCTGTTTTATTGGTTCTGGTAATGTCACTAACTGATGACGAACGTTGTCGATTGAACAAACCTGGGTGAAACACTTGTGTTAGTGTTTTTGATTTTTGGTTAGATGGCATCGGCAAGGCTTCTTTTTCTCCTTTTCGTTTTCTTCTTTCTTCTTCTTTGTCTTCTTCTTCTCTTCAAGAGGCATACACTAAAACAGGAGTCTGGTCGGCCACTCCTGAGTAGTCTTCGGTAGTCAATTTCACACTCTCAGGCCCGGGTACCTGAGAGCGCCGGGGGCTAGCCGGAGGGCATGGCAAATCGCAATCTTTATAAGTACTCATCATTATAAAAGGTTCGGGTTAATAGTTGCAGTGAGTCCCCAGTTCACTACACACAGTATTTTAGAGGGTATTTAATCCCTCTCGGCCACTGTTAGCCGCCACTACTCACGTAGTCGGGTAGTAGGGGGTCAGGTTATTCGAAGTCCGCCGCCTGATACTCGGCGTTGTTGCTCGATTGACACCACCCAGGGGGCACGTGTAGGGTGATTTAGGAAAAGATGGTAACTCCTACGGACGTGAGCAACTTCACCCCCCAATCAAGAAAAGATAAAATGAAATAAAAAATAGGAAAACTAACTAAACGTTTTTTGCCTCATCTGCGTCATTCAAAATCATCATGTCTGAACAAACGGTACACAGTAACGTTGCACAGCGAATAATCATAAAATTACTATTAAAAGAAGAAGTTATGCCTTCTGCAATTTTTGTAAGACTTAAGAAGCAGTTTGGAGATGAGTGCTTTTCTCAGTCCAGGGTGTATAAATGGTGCAAGTTGTTAAGAGAAGGTCGAGAAAACGAGCCTCACGCCCGTCGCCTAAGAACTTAATATCAATTCAATATCAATAAAAAGTCAATAAAAAGAATGTAAATCAAGTCGAAGCACTTATTCTAGAAAATCGACGAATTACAGTGAAAGAAATTGCAGAAAAACTCAGAATAAGCATCTGGAGTGTAGAAACAATCATAAAAATAAGTCTTAAATTTATGAAAGTGTTTGCTAGATGGATTCCTCGTGTTTTGAAACCTGAAAACAAATAATCAAGATTAGTCGCTGTAACACAGCTTTTACAACGATTTGAAAATGATGGAGATAAGTTTTTAAATTCTATAATAACCTGTGATGAAACATGGGTACATTATTTTATTCCTGAATCCAAACGAAAGAGTAAGGAGTGGCGTCGTTCTGGATCACCTGGGCCTCGAAAACCGAAAAAAACAGCCTCAGCAGGAAAAAATATCCTAGCAACATTTTTCTGGGATTATAAAGAAATACTGACCATCGATTTTCTCACAGAACAAAGAAGTATTACCGCTGAATATTACGCAAAAATTTTGGAACAAAAAGTGAAGCTGGCTATTCGTTCTAAGAGAAGAATCGCGCAGTCCTCTGTTTGTTTTCTCCAAGACAATGCTCGCACCGCCGCTTTGACGCTGGAAACACTACGTAAGCTAAAGTGAGAAGTGCTATCGCACCCTCCATATAGTACCGATTTAGCGCCATCGGTTACTTCATTTCAAGCGCGGCGTTAAGACTTATAGCCACGGGCTATATCGTCCAATTCTATTAGTTCAGAGCTGATGCCTTTTACGACCGAAAGACTTCAGACTCCTGCGGTGCGGGGAATGTAAGACACAACTAAATATTTTAGTTCATAGTTTAAACACGTTCAAAATAGGCGCCACTTGTAGTCCACATAAAAAAATAGGGGACCCCCCCTATTTTTTTACTATTTTTATTTTTAGATTTTTTCCTACGCTTACACACAATTGCCGAGCTGGATTCCAAATTTCATCCTTCTAGGTCATCTGGAAGTAGGTTAGGTTTAGGTACTATATGTATGTCAGTCAGTGCTAAAATTTACGACTTTTTGACCTTAAATATCATTATAACCGTTCGAGCTAGCTTCATAAAATTTGGGTTTCTAGATGTCCTTATGGATATAATTAAACACATATAGTTTTATGTGTTTACGTTCAAAAGGTTTTGAGTTATAGAAGGGTCAAAAGTGGCACCAAGTGGTTCGTGTAATATTACACTCGGCGCTGGCTAGCCAGTTCTTTTGCTTGAACTTGGTTTGACACGCTGCCGCGTGTCTAGATAAACATATTACGTAGGCGGTTTAAATATAAACAGGAATTTACAAAAACATTTTTATAAATGATATTTAAGAAATAAAATATACACTATTTTTCAGTATAGTCTCCTACTAATTCAATAGACTTATTCCATGGCTCTGGAAACTTCTTTATACCAGAAGCGAAAAATACTTTAGGTTGAATGTTAATCCACTCTTGCACAGCCTCCATCAAGGACGGCGACAACCATTCGATTCGAATTCCTTTCCTCCTAAAAATTCTTTAACTAGCCCAAAGAGATGAAACTCCGATGGCGCTAAATCGGTACTATATGGAGGGTGCGATAGCACTTCTCACTTTAGCTTACGTAGTGTTTCCAGCGTCAAAGCAGCGGTGCGAGCATTGTCTTGGAGAAAACAAACAGAGGACTGCGCGATTCTTCTCTTAGAACGAATAGCCGGCTTCACTTTTTGTTCCAAAATTTTTGCGTAATATTCAGCGGTAATACTTCTTTGTTCTGTGAGAAAATCAATGGTCAGTATTTCTTTATAATCCCAGAAAAATGTTGCTAGGATATTTTTTCCTGCTGAGGCTGTTTTTTTCGGTTTTCGAGGCGCAGGTGATCCAGAACGACGCCAATCCTTACTCTTTCGTTTGGATTCAAGAATAAAATAATGTACCCATGTCCTAGTCTAGTCAACAAGTTTAAATACGTGTTAAATAGAAATAAAGCTCTTAAAAATATGTGCGATAGCTCATGCGATTCGGAATGACGCCTAGAAAAATATTTTTAATATTTATTATATATAATATATATATAGTATACAGGGTGGATATGACAACACGACATTACTTTGAACTAGACCTACCTGCACAGGTTACAGTTCCACCTACAAAATTTCCAAAAAAAATGGTTCAGTAATTTAGCCCTAGGACACTATTTCCAGTTTTTGAATTTTACTACACGATGTTGTTGGGTTAATGACCGATGTTACCTATCGTCGCCGAGTCGCGCCATCGCACGCACTCCCTTTGAACCAGCCGCCGCCGCCGCGCGCTTCCATTAACGCGAGAGCCCTGTGTTTACCTAATAGGTATTTTGTAGTGATTTTATAGTGACGTGACAGGGCACATTAGTTAAGTTTGTTAATTGATACGTAACGTATGTTATTTTGTGTGAATTTAAATGAAACAATGCCTCGAATCGACTTTGCACTTCTACGGATAGTGAATAATTTACTACGGATAAAATATTAATTTACGAATAATGTTCGTTTATCCTACTACCTACTAATAGTCGGATTATTGTACAAACTTATCAATACGAGAATAGAGATAATGCTCTTACAGCTGTAACCTCGATAAGATGACCTAATTTAAAACCTTGTGGTTTTTGGGTTTCGATTTTTTTTGTGATTATTATGGTGACTGTGTAATTTAAAAAATCGTGAATACATAACATTGCTTGTGCTATTTAGCTTACGTGTCGATAAAGTAGGTAGGTATCTACTTTATAAATCTTTGTTGCGCGTCGTTCGGTGCTTTAGGTACTTATTTTACGGCCGCCGGGACCGCGCCGCGCCACTAAGGTTAGTGAACTTAAATTACAAATGGTGTCCTTATTGGTTTCAATTTTTAAGATATTTAGTTTGTTTGAATATTTTGATTTTTTAATATTCGTTTTCGGATAATTTAAACAATCCCAAAGTAAACCAATACATTTAAATAGCCTACGGTTTTGTTTAATGTCGCATTGTCATATCCACCCTGTATATAATATTTTGAGTATAGGGTTTATTACCACAAAAAATAGCGTCAAACTTTAAACAAAATATAAATACTACATAGTCTTTGCCGCGCTTTGGCCAAAAAATATAAACTGTTTCTTTTTAATATTTTTTGTATTTATGACAACGCTACATTTCCAGTGAACTTAGTCACAAATCCAGTCCTGTTAATATTTGAAACGCATTTGTAACGGTCGATTAGCACCAAGTAGAACGTTCGGGATATGAATGCGTCAAATTACTCGAACGAAGGTATTTTTATAGTATTTGACAGGCTTGACCCAATTCAATACTAAATTCACATATTTAGTAGATAATATCAAATATTGTTTACCATAAATATTCTAATGATTATTAGCATACAAATATTATTTGATAATACAGGATCGTGTAACATTAAAGATTTGATATGAAATATAAGTCGCGCCGGAAGCTGACAAGCGGAAGGCGCCAAGATATTAATATGAATCAACTATTTACTTGTTTATGAAATCACCAATTGAATTATAAGTTTATAATATATTTTATTGTATGCCTAGTAATTATTAAGATTTAAACAAATGAGGTATTTATACGAGGTTGGAATCGTTACTTATAACATTCGGCCATCCTGTGCATGCCGTGTCCCACGGCGATCAGAGCTGCCACTAATTTAATTAAATCTGGTACTGACCAATTTATTTATTTTTCCTAGGTGGTAGGTGGCTCTTCGACGAGCACTTCCGACAGCTTGGTCCGAAGCTGGTCGACGCTGCCTCCGCCCTTGGGCGACTTTTGCCCAATTTGGGTGGAGCCAGCGTCGCAACGAGACTCCTATACACGGGGGTTGTCGGGTCGATGGCGCTGTATGGCGCACCGGTGTGGGTGGCGGCTCTGACTGCCCTAAATAAGGCCCGCCTCTGGCGGCCTCAGAGGGTATTGGCAGTCAGAGCCATACGCGGATACCGCACGTTGTCGACCGAGGCGGCGTGCGCCTTGGCCGGAACGGCCCCGTGGGATTTGGAGGCGGAAGTGCTCGCCGAAGTTTATGGACGGGGGTGGCTGAATATCGGGCGGAGTATGGCTATCGCCCTCCGCCCGAAGAGGTACGCGAGTGGCGTGAAGCCGCCCGTCGAGCCACTATGGCTAGATGGTCGTTCCGGCTGGAGACTCCGCGTGCATCCTCGAGTGGGCAGGGCGGCAGCACGGGACCCTTTCCTTCCGACTGACGCAGGTCCTTTCCGGGCACGGTTGCTTCGGGAAGTACCTGCACTCGGTCGCTAGGAGGGAATTGAGTCCCGCCTGCCACCACTGCGACTGCAGTGAGGACTCGGCCCAGCATACGCTGGCGATCTGCCCTGCATGGGCGTCGCAGCGCCGGGCCCTCACTGAAGTCATCGGAGGAGATCTCTCGCTACCGGCCGTCATACGCTCCATGGCCGTAAGCGATAGCTGTTTTACCACGGTCGCAACCTTCTGCGAAGAAGTCATCTCGCAGAAGGAGGTGGCGGAGAAGGCCCGGGAGGATGATATCCACTCGGACCCAATCCGCCGCCGGCGCCTATCAGCGCCTCATGCCGCCCTGAGTGTGGCCGCGGATGGTCGGGACGGGCTTTCCCCTCCATCCGCTCTAGTGGCCACCCGCGAGGGGGCGACGTACGCGTGTGCCGTACGTCGCCTAAATAGAGAGTTCTAACAGCAGACGGTGCCTGCTTCAGTGCGGGCAAGCGCTGGGAGGGGTCCGGACGTGTTAATAAAAAAAACGTGTGTAGGTAATATGTAGCCTACTTCTTACGATAAATGTTAATGTAGGTACTATGAAGTACAAAAAGTACTTGAAAATCTAATATTTATTTATTTAGGACCTCCGACTAGGAATACACTTTACATGCTAGTACATTACAAAAAATAAATTGTCTTGTGCTTCCTCAATTATGGGAGATCACAACATGAACATTACAAAAATCACAAAATATACAAAACCAATAATGACTACAAGCCAAGGCAAAGGGAAAACAATTATTTATGCAAAAAATCACAAAACAAACACACACAACATACACACACGTACACACAAATACTTATTTATTCATTCTTATTTTTATTTCAAAAGCAGGTAGGTACGTCAACAAATAAACACCGTTCAACTAACGTTCAGTATAAGAGATTGAATTTTTTTTCCTGAATTCACCCAAACTGGTTTTGGTTTACTTTGGGATTGTTTAAATTATCCGAAAACGAATATTAAAAAATCAAAATATTCAAACAAACTAAATATCTTAAAAATTAAAACCAATAAGGACACCATTTGTAATTTAAGTTCACTAACCTTAGTGGCGCGGCGCGGTCCCGGCGGCCGTAAAATAAGTACCTAAAGCACCGAACGACGCGCGACGAAGATTTATAAAGTAGATACCTACCTACTTTATCGACACGTAAGCTAAATAGCACAAGCAATGTTATGTATTCACGATTTTTTAAATTACACAGTCACCATAATAATCACAAAAAAAATCGAAACCCAAAAACCACAAGGTTTTAAATTAGGTCATCTTATCGAGGTTACAGCTGTAAGAGCATTATCTCTATTCTCGTATTGATAAGTTTGTACAATAATCCGACTATTAGTAGGTAGTAGGATAAACGAACATTATTCGTAAATTAATATTTTATCCGTAGTAAATTATTCACTATCCGTAGAAGTGCAAAGTCGATTCGAGGCATTGTTTCATTTAAATTCACACAAAATAACATACGTTACGTATCAATTAACAAACTTAACTAATGTGCCCTGTCACGTCACTATAAAATCACTACAAAATACCTATTAGGTAAACACAGGGCTCTCGCGTTAATGGCAGCGCGGCGGCGGCGGCTGGTTCAAAGGGAGTGCTTGCGATGGCGCGACTCGGCGACGATAGGTAACATCGGTCATTAACCCAACAACATCGTGTAGTAAAATTCAAAAACGGGAAATAGTGTCCTAGGGCTAAATTACTGAACCATTTTTTTTGGAAATTTTGTAGGTGGAGTTGTAACCTGTGCAGGTAGGTCTAGTTCAAAGTAATGTCGTGTTGTCATATCCACCCTGTATACTATATATATATTATATATAATAAATACTAAAAATATTTTTCTAGGCGTCATTCCGAATCGCATGAGCTATCGCACATATTTTAAAGAGCTTTATTTCTATTTAACACGTATTTAAACTTGTTGACTAGACTAGTTCTACATAATCGACATTATTTTGAGCGTCAACTTGAAAGTCAAGTTTTTTTTTTTAAAGTGATGTTATCTATTTTACATACTACTATAATATGTATAAGACATTCATTTAGACATACAATGTGCATTAACAGATTATTCAATATAGAATATTCCCTAAATCTATTTTTGAGACGGTACGCACGTTTTTGCCCCATAGTGCGGCGGTCCGAGGGGAAGGGGGATATCGTAGGGTATATGGATATCTGGATGGCGTAATAACAGCAGTTCCCGGACTCCACCCTCCTCAGGCGTAGAGTGGCACACCGTGTGGTTTTAGTCGGTTCGAGTCCGACACACCACCCCGCCGCAAGCCCCGGCGCGGCTGACGATCCGAGGGGATTTCCACACGTAAAAAAAAAAAAGGTTATATGGATATCATGCAAGGGGTACACGATATCCATATGAAATGAAATGAAATGAAATGAAATTAAATGAAATCATTTATTCTGCAATTAGGTTACATGAACACTTTTGCAAGTTAAACTTTTTTTGAGCAGATGAGTTCGGCCTTTCCTAACTGGACTAGCCCTGAGAAGAAAGGACGAAACAAACTCAGGGATCACCGTCTCTTTTAAAGTCCAGACAATATGCAAAAGACATTATTTCAATAAAAGAAATGCGTTAATTACAATTTGAGTCACAATTACAATAATCAGTAAAGATAATAATTAAAAAAAATGACAATAATAGCATTAATTTAAAATGAATTTGTTTCAAACTATAAATTATCGTCACATCAAAATAAATTTAAACATTAAAAATAAACAGCATGTGCAGAATGGGCAGCTCAATCCCAGGCGGTTTTATCATCAAGATATTCTGCTATGGTGTAATACCCCTTTGCGGATAACTTAGATTTTATGGTATTCTTAAATTTCTTTAATGGCAAATTCCCAATATCAATAGGGAGTTAATTGTAAAAGCGTATACATTGGCCCATGAACGAGTTGCCTACTCTGTGGAGACGAGTGACGTGAACACTAAGATTATGTTTGTTTCTGGTATTTACCGAATGAACATCACTGATTTTAGAAAACTTTGATATATTTTTTTGAACATAAACTAAATTTTCGTATATATATTGTGAAGATACAGTCAGAATATTTATCTCTTTAAATTTGGAAAGGAGAGAAACTCGAGGGAGAATTTATAAATGGCTCGTACGGCGCGTTTTTGTAAAACAAATATGGCATTTTTTTTTTTTTTTTAATTTAAAATTTATTGTTCACAATAATAAAACCTTATTCTAAAACATAAGGTCCACAAAACTGTTTTAAACAGTTTGTCTGTGGACTCAGTTGAGTCTCTATATACAATATGCTTGTACGCAACACTGCACACATCACACCCATGCATTAGATACCTCAGATAGGTACATGATACGTGCGCATGCACAGTCCTACGCACAATGCACAGTCACAAATGTATATTTACATAGGTACATGCGATACACATAACACTATATAATAAGTATAAAACTTATAATAATATGTGGGTATAATATATTTAACTACATCCATATATACATATATTTATATATATTTTTGCCATCAAACAAGATCCAATAAGAATTGCTTTAATTTTCTTTTAAGTTTGTTTATATTGGGTTCTTGTCTAATATCCACCGGCAAACGGTTCAGTACATATGGTAACCGTTTTTTTAGGGTTCTGTCACCATAGTAGTTAGCAACTCTTGGTACATGAAACCTACCAGTAGTCGTCGACCTTGTTCCGTGTGAGTTCGGAACAAGCGATAATTCATGCTTTTGATTGCCACGGTGTAGGTTTATTACTAACAGGTATATATGTCTTAATTTAGCCGGGAGGATATTGCATATTTTAAATAACTTTTTGTAATCATCTTTACAACTGATTTTAGTTTTATTGTTTACCAGTAGCTTTAGGAATTTAATTTGTAATGTTTCTATTTTATCCATGTAGGTTTTAAAAGTCAAGCCGTAGCAATCAAGAGCATAACTTATGATAGGTTCAACCAATTGTTTGTACAGGCATTTCAATGTGGTGCTAGGTACCCTAAAACTTAGGTGATAGAATTTTCCTAGTAATATTCTAAGTTTATCACAAATTAAATCAATATGAGACGACCAGGAGAAACTGACATCAATTTTTACTCCAAGGTAAGTGACATTGTTTACTTTTTCTATTGGTTTACAATTACAATTGTTTAGGTGATTATGATGACATGAGAAGCTATGAGCTATGATGGGGGGTGTTACACCTGAAGGGCGCAAGTAAGGCGAGTGTATTACCATAAATTTTGTTTTATCCGAATTAAGTACTATTCCATTGTTATGTGACCATTGGACTATTGCGTCTACATCTTGCTGTACTAAGCGGCAAGTCTCCGCCAGGTCGGTACCGGCGCGCAGTGTGCAGAGGTCGTCAGCAAACATATGTGCGGAGCAGTGACGTAATACACCACATAGGCCATTAACGTGCATAAGATAACAGACCGGAGCGCATCCCGACCCCTGCGCCACGCCGCACCTGACCGTCCTCTCCTCGCTAAGGGTCTCGCCCACTTTCACACTGTAGGATCGCGCAGTGAGGTAGTCCTGGAACCATATTAATATCTGCACAGTTACCCCAGAGTAGGATACCGTAACTCATTATGCTATGAAAGTAACTGAAGTAAACTATTCTAGCTGTATCAACATCAGTTAAATGTCGAATCTTTTTTACAGCAAAAGCCGCTGAGCTTAGCCTACCGGATAGTTTTTCTATTTGGGGACCCCATTGTAACTTAGCGTCAATAGTAATACCTAAAAATACAGTTGATTCTACAGGATCTAACTCTAGTCCATTCAATCGAACATTGGTTGTAACATGCCTAACGTTTGGTGTAGAGAATTTAATGAATTTAGTTTTCTTCTCATTAAGGAGAAGGTTATTTGTATTAAACCAATGTACCACTTTCAAGAGTGCACTGTTGACTTCAGTAAAACTGTCAAGTTGGCGCCTAACTTTAAAAATTAAGGATGTGTCATCCGCGAACAATACAATCTCATGATTGTCACTTACACAATAAGCTAGATCATTTATATATATGAGAAACAGAAATGGCCCTAGAATAGAACCCTGTGGGACGCCCATAGTGTACCACTTATACGATACACTACGGGTATTGTGTAAGAGTTTTTTTTGGTATACAGAGCACACATTTTATGTCCTTTTTTAATCATTTAACTCGGTACACCCAGCAAGAATTTATGAGATAACAAACACAAAAAGTACAATCGAATTGAGAACTTCCTTCTTTTCAGAAGTCGGTTAAACATTAATAATAATTATAAATCTTATTTAAAAAAATCTTGAAGCTGTTCTAAATCAGAAACACAAGAAAAAAAATATAAATCGGTTCATTATCAAAAAATAATGTAAACTAATTTATTCGTACCTTTCTTCTTTTTAATGTCGGTCAAAAAGGCAATTAGATAATTTAAATAAATATTATAAAATTTAACAGGTTTAATAAATCGTTAAGTACTGGCTTTCACAATAGTTACCAGACCAAAATTGAATTGCGACGCCTTGGTGGGCGGCGGTAATCGCTTACCATCCGGCGATACATCTGCTCGTTTGCCCCTATTCCATTAAAAAAACACGAGACATGTTTTTTCGTTGTATCACATGTTTTTTTTTGCTAGAATATTTTCTAAATAGAAAATTTATTTAACACAATTATAACTTTATCCTCTTCCTCTTCTTCTTTTGATGAAATGGCAAACAGCCGGATCTCTCGGATCAGCTATTTCTGCCAATGTCAAGTGTTTATAGTCTTCATATCATAAGTCTTCAAGTCTTTAAGTCTTCGTTGTGATGAAATTAATGATAAAAAATATAAAAAATGTGGATGGGATGAAATGGGGACCGTCTTCCGAAAAAACAAAAAACGATCTCCAATTTTATCCTCATTTTAACAAAAAAACCAATAACTGGTATTATTTATGCACGCACACAATGACATGAGGCGAGCGCAAGACGTAGTTGTCACCCGCACAAATATCGAAAAGTTGTGTCATTTATTTATTGATAAATTGCATCGCGATGCTCTGTCTAGACATATTAATAATCTAAGATTGTAATATATTGTTATTGCCTTTGACCTTTTATTATTCATGAAGGCTAATTCACAGTCATAGACATAAGGCATCGAATGTTGACGCAGCTTGCTGCTGTTTTTTAGGACATTCGTACAATTATACACAAATCACAATGCAAAACGGTACTAAGAGATTAGTTTATGAATGACCGAGCTTCGCTCAATATTTTTTTAAATTAATTTTCTTAACTGAATCCAAGCTAATTAATCGCCCCCGAAATCCCTTGCAAACAAAATTTTATGAAAATCGTTGGAGCCGGTACCAAGATTCAGATTATGTACTTATATGTACATAATCTGAATACATATATATGTCGGAGACACGGGAATAAACGAGAACATGAATCACAGATACAGCCAATCTGGACTATAGCCAAACACTAATCACTACTATACGGATATGAATTAACTTAAACACCATCAGCAACCCCCACGAGGGGGTTGGGACAACGCTCACTCCTCCGCGGTGCCCTGTGGAATTCGCCACCTAGGCTAGTAATTCCCCCACTGATAAATATCGCCTCATACACACAATATAAAACACAGAGATACAATAAATCACAAATCAAATAATAGATATGGTCGTCGCGAGATCTGAAGAGAACTGTGTCCTGTTTCCGATCGCGCCGGTTTATATAGACTGTTCCATAGTGTTCGATAGTGGCAAATGTTTGTATCACTTTTATTATTCGGATACCCTCATTCCGACACGGCCGTCCTGACGTATTACACGTCCTCGTGTGATGTTGAAGGCAGTGCATCATCATCATCGTTATCCGCAGAAAAGAAAGATATATTTTTGTATTGTTCGGCCACTCCTGACCAAGGACATTGGGTACATTATTACATTTTATCTTCTGTGGAACAACTTCATTTAGGACATTTTCGTAAAATAATAATCTTTTCGCTATCAAATCTGAATGTTAATAGACTTCTCGCTACATACTAAATTAATAACATCAGTAAGTAGTATCGCAACAGTCACCTCACCGTTTATCGCGTTACACATTTTTGGCCACCTCGCCTTTCAATGGCCACCTCGCTTTTCAGTGGCCACCTCGCCAAAAACTTAACTTACTTACTTTTAACAAAACTTTAACAACCACCACGCTGTTGGGATATCTCATAGTCTCATTATAGAGACTACTCGCCACACAATTCATTCCATTGCATCAGCATTAATTAACCCTTGATTATCATCATCAACATCAATAGGGACGTGATTTTCACGTGAACTCTCGTATACGAACGCAAGCGCATTTGTAGGTTCTGTTACCAGTTAAAGATTTCAAAGCATAACGATCGCCGTCGAGTAAGTACAATTTTAAACGGTCCTTTATATTTAGGATTTAACTTTGTCACCGAGATTAAACTTTACTAATTTACCCTTTTTCCTATAAAATGTCACATAAGTGACACACAGTATCACTCTCACTTGGCCATATCTGACCCGACTGTCTAGTCTGTCTCAATAAATCAGTACACTACTGAACAGCAAAAGAAAACAGTAACGTCGTTATTAAAATCAAAACAACATAAAATAAGAAATTTAGTAATTGACTACTGCTGCAAATTCTCAAAGCAATCCAAATAAGTAGTATCGTAGGTCATCCCTGTGACCACCACAAATGTAACAGTTAGTCATCCCTTGTAACTACCACACGTATATCTGCCAATTACATAGACATACCAGCCACAATCACACGCTGCTGGTGAGATAGCTGACACCAAATAGAAGGCCGACCAGCGGATATAGTGTTATCCATATCAGTGGGTATATATACCCTCTACGAAATTCATAGAATGTTTTTTTTTCTTTACTGAAAATACCGACATTTCATCACAAAATAAAATTATAATTCGAGTCACAACTATCACAAATTGGCAAGAATAAAAATTAAAACGTTAACAGCCACAATCAAAGATGAACCCGCTTCAAATTAAAAATCACATCAAAATAAGAAATGAATTTAAAAATCGCAAATAAACAGCATGTGCAGAACGGATAATTCAATCCACCTCCATCACAGATATTCTGCTATGATATAATACTACACTATACTTCCGAAATCGTCTACCTGTGTACCGATGTCACCAATAGAAACGATCTTATTATTTTAAGAACAAGATTATTTTCGAAAACTGCAACTGAAAACCTTAATGCAAACAGATTCTCATTCTTCTCTTTAAATAATTATGTCGTTTGAAATACAGTAATCGTGTACAACATGAAACAATAACCACAATGAATAAATCTGGATTAAAACTGTACATAGAATTTCGATGTTACAATAAGGGCGCGCGTTATCTACCTCCAATAATGTTACTGCACTATATTGTCGTTTGCCCAGCAATCCATCTGACAGAATTTGTCTTATTAAAGTGCATTCGGCACAAAATAAAAATAGTACGACTCACCGGATTGTTGGAGTTACTTCCCGGGTATCAATGCGCTGCTTTTACTACCGCACGCTGCCGCTGTTTAGGCCGCACGTCTCACAAACCGTTCGTATGCGAATGGCTATACCGACACTTTGACACTATGTGCCAGATCTCGGTTACAAAAATTTAACAAATGGCACCTCGTACGATTTTCGAGCGGAGGGTAGTTCGACCGCTCGCCGCGACCGACGATCCGTTACACTCTCAAACATTCTGGGCAAATGAGATTCAGATCCCACTTCTGATGTCGGAGACACAGGAATAAACGAGAACATGAATCACAGATACAGCCAATCTGGACTATAGCCAAACACTAATCACTACTATACGGATATGAATTAACTTAAACACCATCAGCAACCCCCACGAGGGGTGGGGACAACGCTCACTCCTCCGCGGTGCCCTGTGGAATTCGCCACCTAGGCTAGTAATTCCCCCACTGATAAATATCGCCTCATACACACAATATAAAACACAGAGATACAATAAATCACAAATCAAATAATATATATGGTCGTCGCGAGATCTGAAGAGAACTGTGTCCTGTTTCCGATCGCGCCGGTTTATATAGACTGTTCCGTAGTGTTCGATAGTGGCAAATGTTTGTATCACTTTTATTATTCGGATACCCTCATTCCGACACATATATATATCATATCGTTTCTAGTTTTCCTTTTGTTTCCAGTGCTGTTGACCTGTGCGGTTTGCTTATGTATTTGGTTCTTACGACACCTATAGGATGAATAGAGGTGGTGTCACTCTGTATTCTCAATTCAACACAACATGGATGTGCCTGTTATTTTACACTGTTTACAGATATGTTAGGTCATTTTGAGCCAACAATTTCGACAAAACCAATTTTAAAGTGTAGCACATAGCTATATTCACCGTGGGAGAGCCACGCTTTGGCTAGAACGGGCCGACTCGACCGGAGTGATACCACGGCCTCACAGACAACTGGTGTGAAACAGTGCTTGCGCTGTGTTTCACCGAGTGAGTGAGGATACCGGAGGCCCAAACCCCAACCCCTCCCCCCCCCATCCCCCAAAGGCCGGCAATGCACTTGTGACGCCTCTGGTGTTGCGGGTGTCCATGGGCGGCGGTAATCCCTTACCATCAGGAGATACGTCTGCTCGTTTGTCCCCCCAATTCCATGAAAAAATATATACAAAAACACAAGATGCACAGTTCCTTGCAAATATCACCTCATAAAGCGTCCTTGTTAAATTAAACAAAAAATATCATAAGTTTTTTTTTCTAACTAAACACAAAGTCTATCTTACACGTACAGCATAAATTGGCTTTTCACAAGCGAGGAACGCGCTTTATATGTCATTTTAATTGTATAACTGAAAATAAAGTATATAATTATAATAATATATCATATATATATAATATAATATATGTATGTAATATAATATAATAATATATAATAATAAATAATGATATAATAATACATAATAATAAATAATAATATAATTTAAAACAAAAATCAGCAAAAACATTTCATACCAAAGGAAAAGCTTCCCATATTTATTAATATTAGGTCTTTACCTATGAAATTGCCGTTCTTCAGTACTGGTCATTTTAAATAAAAAAAAAGTTTGTAATGGCTCTGTATTCTAAATTCAAATTAATTTTGTTTTAAAACCATGACATTCTATTTACAAACTCAGTCTTTTGTTTTCTGATTAGCGTTGTATTTTCAGTACATTTGAACATTTTTCGTCATAATGGATACTTTAAAAAATCGTGTAATTATGGAATATGAGTTCCGTCGTGGCACCAACGCGACACAAACGGCACGTAACATCAAAAACGTTTACGGAGAGAACTGTACAAACGAACGCACAATCCGTTATTGGTTTTCCCGGTTCCGTTCTGGAAATTATGACTTGAAAAATGAAGCTCGTGGTCGTCCGGAAACTTTGGTTAACAATAATGAATTAAAGGCGATTGTGGAAGCTGACGAAACTCAATCTACAGCTTAGCTAGCAGCAGCTTTTAATGTAAGCATCAAAAGAATATTGATCCATTTTCGACAAATTGGCAAGGTAAAAAAGCTTGATAGATGGGTGCCCCACGACCTTAACGATCGCCAGCGCAACGTACGCGTCGAGACTTGCCTTGCGCTGCTCAACAGGCAAAGAAATGAAGGAATTTTGAAACGAATTCTTACGTGCGACGAAATATGGATTCTGTTCGACAATCGAAAGCGCTCAGCAAGTTAGTTAGACCCTGGTTCAGCACCAAAGCAATGCCCTAAACCAAAAATGACCCCTAAAAAGGTCACTGTTTGGTGCTCTAGTGCGGGTGTGATTCACCACAGCTTTTTACAAAACGGCATGAGCATTAATGCAGATGTGTACTATGAAGAACTGGAGAGAATGATGCAGAAGCTTGCACATCTGCAACCAGCTTTGGTCAATCGGTCGTCCCCACTGCTCCTTCACGACATCGCGCGAACTCCATACTGCGCAACAGACAGTCTCCAAGCTGCAAGAGCTGGGGTTGGAAGCTCTCCCTCATCTGCCATACTCACCAGACCTTGTACCTACCGACTATTACTTTTTCCAAAATTTAGACAACTTTTTAGTGGGTAAAAAATTCAATTCCCGAGAGGCAGTACAAAATGCCTTTAAAGAGTTTGTTGCCTCCCGTCCAGCTGATTTTTACAAGAAGGGCATAAAAAAAATGCCAATGCGTTGGCAAAGATGCGTCGATTGCATGGGTGATTACTTCAAATAACAGAAATAAAAAAGTTTTATTAAATTGTTTCTATATCCCTTTTCGTTTTTGAGAAATCATCGATTCAATGAGACGAGACCAGAAAAAATCGCGTCATTTTTGTCATTTTTGCACTTTTTCGAAAAAGTTTTAGACTTTTTCAAATTTTTCACCATCTTGTAGCGCGTGCTAAGTCACATCTTTTGACACCCCAAGTGCCCGCGTAGCCTTAAAACCCACGACACCAGATTGATGTCGCACTTTCGTTGAAAACGGGGCCCTGTCAACGCGATCGAAAAACATTTTTAAAGTTGAAAATAGAGTGTGTGCTTAAGACCGCACGGCAGACGTGAAAACTTCATTGGCAATCGCAATCTTATTACGTACCGATAATAACTATTAAATTATAATGACAATATTATTACGTATTAATTGAATATAATAAACATACGACACAACAGCGAAAATCAGCTGACTGGCTGGCGCGGAGGCGTATCTTTCTCGCTCTGTTACACCAACGCCACTGCAATTCTCGCCACGCCAAAAATCAGGTTTACCCCTCGCCCTCAGATCAAATAAAAAAAAGGTAGACAACGCACCACCTTGTTCTTGTTGAAGCAGAAAAAAGGCTCGTAGTTCCAAGTAAACACACGCGATACGCACTAACTATGCTATAATTTGGGGTACTCGTATAAGTTGTCGATACTTGCACGATACTGACGAAAAGTAGAATAGTTTATAGCATAGTTAGTGCGTAACGCATGTGTTTGCTTGGAACTATGAGCCTTTTTTCTGCTTCAACAAGAACAAGGCGGTGCGTTATCTACCTTTTTTATTTGATCTGAGCCCTCACCTATAAGAAGTTTTCAGTGCGGTGCGCCAAAAGAAGTTTTTTTTTTTTCTTTTTTTTTTCTTTATGCACATTAACAGTGACAGAGGTGGACTTAATGCCGTAGGCATTTTCTACCAGTCGACCTTAGGGTGAGGCAGAGCCAAAACACGGTAGATGCACAATACTAAAAATGTAAATATATTTCTTAATAAGAAACAATCAAACCTTTAAATTTATGTAGACACACATAACAAATACATATTAAATACCTATTCTTACATGCTAATACATATACATACATACCAATACATATATAAATATATATATGCATATAATATATATACAATATAATTTCTAAATGGAGAGCATGATGATATCAAGGTGGATCGAATAAGGTGTGTAGGATATGTTTTCGCAACAAGTGTTTAAAACTTTGCCTAGTTTTAGCCATCCTGACCTCGAGAGGGAGCTCGTTCCATAGTAGGACAGCTTGTACGAAGAAGGTTGAGTGTATAAAATGAGAGCGGTGAGTGGGACATTGTAGAAGTAGGTTGTTGGAAGACCTAAGGTTCCTAGTGTGGTTTGAACCTAGATACTGAAATTGAGCTTGAAGAGAAGAGTAAAAAATACAGGCTAGTTAATGCCCGTGTCTGTCTACGTTGGCGAATCGGAAGTCACTTCAAATAAGACCGGTACTCGGACACGTTATCATATTTCCGTAAGTTGAAAACAAATCGAATGCAATTGTTGAGAAGACGGTCAAGCTTATTGAGCAGATCTGCATTCAGGTCGAAGTAGCACACGTCACCATAGTCGATTATTGGGAATATTAGGGTCTGGACAAGCATTACCTTGGTTTTCACTGGCAGAAAGTTTTAAAGCCTATAGAGAGTACGTAACGAGCCCGTGACTTTCTGGCACACAGACGCAACTTGTTTTTGCCAGCTGAGAGTTGTTTCGATGTACAATCCGAGGTCCTTCGCACTTTCACAGTACGGGATAACCATACCATCGTAAATGAGTGGTGGAAGTGAAGCTAGGTCTAACTGGCTCATACGACGGTTACTTCCGATGATGATACCCTGACATTTTTTTGGGTTTACCGATACGCCAAACATATCGGACCAGTGTTTAATGGCCGCCAGGTCACTATTTACGATCGAGATCGCGGACGATACATCGCACAAATCAGTTTGATAATATAATTGCAAGTCATCAGCATAAAGATGATAGGAACACCGAAGTCTTAACGTGATGAGATTAATGAAGATTTAAAAGAGAAGAGGTGAAAGAATACCGCCTTGGGGGACGCCAGCATGGAGACAAGACCAGCTAGAGGAACAATCTTCCATCATGACTGACTGGTGACGATCCCGAAGGTAAGAGGAGAACCAGTCCAGCGCTTCATGAGATGAAGATGAGACTGAGAAATAGGATAGGACAGCAAGGAGGAGTTCATGACTGACAGTATTAAAGGCATTGGAAAAATCAATCAGTACCACGGTAGTAACCTTAGCATTCTCCATTCCCGCTTTAATATCGCCAGTCACTTTAAGAAGGGCAGAAACTGTGCTATGGCCTGGTCGAAACCCAGACTGAAGAGGACTGAGTAGGTTGTTACAATAAACAAAGCGAGAAAACTGTTTGTGGACACAGGCTTCTAGCACTTTGGAGAGAAAGGAAAGAATAGAAATAAGACTAAAATGATTGGGAAGAGACGGATTAGGAATTTCAGGCAATGGGCGTTCATACGCCTTACGCCACACAGAAGGAAATGTGCCAGACACGAGGGAGAAGTTAATAATATGGGAAATAACAGGGAGGAGGTGAATTATTAATGTGGAGATCATTCTCCGGCTAATGCCATCACAACCAACCGCTTGGGATTTGATAGACAGGATTATTTTCTTTATTTCTCCTTCTGCGACTGGGGCGAAGTGAAAAGGACTTGAGTTAGAGCGCGGTAGACTATTGATGTAATTGAGGGTGTTATGTTCAGACAGACTGTCCAACATAAAAGATGTAGTAAAATGTTGATTCAGGGAATCGAGACTTACTGATTGTGGAAATTCTACATGCTGCGATCTGCGATACCAAGAGTTCCAAGGAACTTCCAGATGTCGGCAGGAGAGGAAGAAGAAATATTATATGGCGGCGTTTAGCGTTCCGTATCATCCGGTTACACCGATTTCTTGCAGTCTTATATAGTTGCCAGTTGACTTCGACACGGTCCCTCTTAAAAGTACTAAAAGCTCGATTTCGGTGTTTTATGGCCACCCGTATGTCCCTGGTCATCCAGGGCGCTGGGGTTCGTTTAACCCTAACCTTTTTAATCGGAGCATGAGTATCATACAACTTAGTCACTAGTTCGTTGAATATATGTACCTTGTCATCGATAGAAGTGCAGTCGATCAAGGATGTCCAGTCAATACGTGAAGCATCATCACTCAATTTATCGATGTCCATTCGCCTAAAGCAACGCCTGTATAGGATTTTGGGTTTGGGTTTTGAGGGTTTAATTATATAGGAGAAGAAAATCAGGTCATGATGTGAGAATCCAGGAGCGTCTAGTTGACCATGAGAGGAAACAAGGGAAGGATTGGAGGCGATAATTAAGTCGAGCCAAGTGTCCTCCCGTTATTGTTGTGGTGAGTGGCATGTAATGGCAGAACATTAAGGCTGACCGACTCAAGTAGGAGTTTACAGGAACGAAGAGAGTTTCGATCTAGGAGATTGGTATTAAAATCACCCATGATGACGTGATGAGCATACTCTGTACCCAAGGATTCAAGGACTGATTCGAATTCAGTGAAGTAGTCAACAGAAGGGGGACAGTAGACGACACCAAGGACTGTTTTAACGCCCCCAACACAAACCTCTAAGAATAAGTACTCAGCAGCGGCAGCAGAAGAGGAAGATGAATTAATTTTATGAGAAAAGTCATTCCGTAGGTAAATAGCCTCACCATCCCCCCCCCCCCCCTTCTCTCCATCCGGTCATTTCGGATAAGAATATAGCCAGGGAGAGAGTACGAGTTAGAGAGAAGATGTGGCTTGAGCCAAGTCTCGGAAACCAAGACGGCATGAACATTGACATCACAGAACGCCTCATACAAATCCGAATAGTGGCCAGGAACACTTTGGGCGTTTAGATGACAAACGTTAAATAGATGCTTATTGTTAAAATTAAATTTGTTGCGTAGAATACCACCAAGAGTATCTGATAAGGAGGAGAAACTTTCATCGCTTAAGTTGATTTCAGATTCACATGCGGAAACATTGCATTCACTATCCGATGACATATTTATATAAATAAATTATAAATATATAAAAATCACAAGAATAAAATTTATTAATATAACAGAATATATTAGAATATATATACCTATCAATGTGCAAAATCTAGTACACCGTTTGTATCTCTGCACCACCCGCCAGCTTACATCACTAGGAAAAAAAATACAAAATTTAAACAGGAAACTAAAACAAGATACATTAATTTATAAAAGTTCCCAATACGAATGCAAAACAATGTTTATCGTGCAACGTATCCGAACAGCAGTGAGTAAAATGAGTGAACGATTGCATCTTTAATCTATGATAACATTCGTAATGCACTGCACACAATTTGTTCAATTCTCTCGCCAATGCAACGTTCACCTTGGGAAGTTTACAATGCTAGTAGGGCCCATTTGTACAGGCATTAAATCGCTAACCTAATTCACTAGCGAGAGCAATGAACCTTTACGGCGATTCACCGTGTTCTTAATCTAAACTAATGTAATCAAGCACTTACCGGAAATGTGTGAATTCCTTGATATCGGCGTTCCAAGAGATCTCTTGGGTAGTTTCCTCTCTGCGTCGTCACACATACATCCTCCTAAAAAGCTTGCGGGCTCCCGAAATCTCGTAATTACAAGATACCCGATTCAGCTATCAAAACTCGCGAGTCCAAATCAGACCAATCATAACGGTAAACCACTAAAGGGACCGGGTTGAATCGACAATTAGCTAAACAACAATTAAATTAACTTAAACCGGCAGTCAAATACGAAGCTCTTGCTCGACCGATCACAAGGGTCTCAAAGTACTTTCTGTTAACCTCAAAACGTCAAACAAGAAAAAGTGACAATCAAAAATGTTGCCATTATAATGACGTTCGAAATCTAACACAATTGCTAAGTCACATAAGAACAGAGAGGGTATATTAATATTTTGTCGTTTCAATAACAAAACAAAAGTGCAGAAGGCAAAACAATTTGTGATAATGTATTACATAAATTAGCTAGGAGTTTTGTTTACACGGAGTATTTACTTTAAGTTGTAAAAATGAACTGAAATAATCAAAAGGAAAACTTAAGGTGTCAGTGATTAATTATTTTAGTTGTTTACGAGACCTTATATCTCCCGCGGATCGGTCACTGGGACCCGAGGAAGCCAATTGTGCCTTCGGGTACTTGGTCAGTAGCGGGTTCAATTCGTCGATGGTCGTGACTTTGTGCCTGATACCACCTGGTACCTTGACAACTATGATGCCATTCTGAGTCCAGCTAGTAGAGACCCCAAAATGAAACCTGGCCTTAGCGAAGACGAATTGCCTCGTTTTTGTGAGGAACTCCTTAATACTGATAGAAGAACCCTTAAGTCCTGATTTCGCATTCTAAATCGATGATCCGTCGTTCACAGTAGAAAACTTTAGTAACATAGGCCGCCGACGCTCCCCACTCGCCGCTCCAAGTCGGTGGCAGACCACGATGGACGAGGCAGTTATGCTCTTGAGGCTTAAGTGGTTGTTGATGTTTTGCAGCACGACAGCCTTGCAGTCCTCCTTTTCAGCCTCTTCGACACCCAAAAAAAAAATGACTTACGTCGCTGTCTAGTTTCTATGGCGTCGATCTGTCTGGAGCACTCGCCTATCTGCTTCCGGAGCAGGCCTAGCATCGAGAAGATCAGCTCTCGAAAACTTCGAAATTCCTCCGCTACCTTAGCCACGGTGTCTTTGGCGGGACCAGCACCCTGAATCTGAGACTCAAGGTCTGACATCTTCCTGATAAAAGTCTCCTCAAGTGTCCTCTGCACCGATATTATGTCATTGATTTGTGACATTCTTCAATTAATTTATGGATAGATGTTGTTTAGCACTGTAAAGCGATGGCTGGCAGGTGGTGTGGATTAATTGTCTAATTATTACATCAAATACGTTGCGAACGTGAGTACCAGTAATGTAATTGTATTTACTTGTCTTAAGATATACCGCCGAAAAAAAACGAAGTTGTCACTTCAAAAAAGAATTTTGTAGAACTAAAAAACACGCTTTTATAAAACTAAAATAAGAAAATAATTTTAATGTGAAAAAGCGTGGGGGACATTATTTAAGTACTTTACAAATGACTTTTTTTTTTCTATTGCGAAATAGACGTTCAGCTGTACAGGCCACCTGAGAGTTGAACGTTTTGCTACACGGACCTTTTCCTAATTAGGCTTACTGCTCATTAGACGTTTCGCACTGTTGGACGTTTTGCTGCTTAGACCATCTGATCGGGAGCGAAATATTTTTAGAAAGAACGCCACGCCGGCCCGTATGTGCTGAAATCAGCGTGGCTCTACTACCTATTATTGTTCTTTTAAACTATTATTTATTTGAATATATTAATATATATATATTTGTTTTCAAATTATTGGATTATCATCGATCCTTGATAAGTCTACTAAGTTTAAATGAAAGAAGTTGGTCAAACTCAAGTCCAAAGGAGTCGGTTACAAACAAACAAACATACAGGTATAAGTTAATAAAAAAAATGTAGGAATATATTTTTATTTGAACATTATATTATAGTACTACGAATAGAATACCATATTTACACAAATTATAACTACTTAAATCCACATCTAATATAATTATATAATGCAATAAACGAAGTAAACAATTTTTAACGTGAATAACATCCACTTCTGACGAAATTTTGCTCATAGTTTCATGTAGGTAAACAAACAATATTTAATAAACATAGTAAAGCTTATTTTCTATTGGCAGAAAGTTGAGTCCGGCAGACAAATAAGAAAAAAAAGGATAAAAGAAGGCTTTTATTAGTCTTAAATAAATACAAATTCAAGAGAATTAGAAAAATGTGTGATAAAGCATAATTATACACGTATGTAAAAATTGTGTTTTCACATAAATACTTCTGTGAAAAATAGAGATAGATTGTAGCCGGGTGAAAATTTAGAGTAATAAGTATTTTTAATGCCAAATCATAAAGAAATAGAAGTTCGAAAATAATGGTAGGTTATTTAAAAGTATCAAAATAGCCTATAAAAATCTTCAGACCGACCAAATATGCACAAAAAAAATATAAAAATTGATCAAGAGGTTTCGAAGGAGTTCGTAAATACACACTGTGACACAAGCCTTAGTTACTATATTTTTTCTACTGAATTTACTCCTACTTAGGTTCTAATGATAATTATATTTATTAGAAAACTAGCTAAGCCCGTTACTTCGAACGTGTCAAATTTGGATCCTAATAAAAAAATTGCCACCTTTTAAATTTTCACTTTACAAATACACACATTTGCATATATTTAAGGCTCAAAGTTAGCCAAGTCGGTCCAGCCATTCCCGAGTTTTAGTAGACTAACAAATATACAAATTAATATTTTTAGTCAGACTCAAGAGCCATAGCTCGCATTTGAACTCGCTAGACGCTGGTTTGGGAAGATTCTTCAATGTACAATATTTTGATTTTACCTTGTGAACAAACCAGGATTTTATTGAAAGACCAGAGTTTGAGAGACCATCATTATATCTAGATTCTTCTATAAAGATTGAAGTAGGTATGCATGTACATATATTATGCAAAAAATATTTATCACTCAAGGTACTTAAAGGTACTTATAAATTCTGACGTTAATTCTTGATGAGGTCGAGAATTAACCTCAGGTTGAGAGTTTAGTGATCAAATTCATTTAACTGCATTTTTATTTAGAATCAGAAAAATAGTTATTATTTCAACACCTTGAAATGAACTTATAGCAGATGCATAAAGATACACGGGCAATATGTTCTCCCAAAGATACGCTCGCAGTACCATTTGACCAGAGTATTCCTCGTTTAACATTTTATATAATAATATCTTCATTGATATTCGTAATGTATCTTCGATTAAAATTTGTACGCTGGTTATGCAAATTAGAATAAATGATATAGCACATATCTTAACAAGACTAGCAAAGTTTGTAGTCGAGTTTGCCATCGCGACATTGTAACAATTTCTAGACTCCATATTTGCCCTAAGCGCAACATAGAAAACTTTACAGAAGAATATAAAATTAATAAACACTGGAATACATTTTAAACAAATCCAAACTGGAATACCAATCACATCGATGTGATACGTCTCTAGCAGATGTACTATACCAAAGTCTAATGCAAACAACACTACTGACGAAACCCAAGCAACTAGTGCCACTTTTAGAAAACTCCACTTGTCCGGTGCAAACACTTTTACTATTTTGTCGTACAAGTTCTTCGTGTAAACACACATCCACCATTTTAACGCTATGTCCATAAGACCCAACAATATTTTGACTACTAAATGAGAGACCTCCTTTTTTTGAAAACGCATAAGTTTATTGATATTTATTAAAGTAAAAATTGAATACAATAGTCGCGACACTGAAAGTTGCATTAGTACCTTTTGATCCATTTTTCTTATGCCCGGTCGAAGTATATATAATACTGCTTGTGCTATCAAACAAATTGTCGAGAAAGCGATTCCAGCTATCCATACATATTCTGTCGTCTCCACCATTAGCTTTTCTCTAATATTTTCCATCGTGCGGAAATACCGAAAACTTCACTACTTTTAGCTATTATTATTATTTTACATAATAAATTTAGATATTTGCCGTAGCCTGACTCACAGACCCAAGACCACAGACGTATTCGTGACTCGTGTTTACTAAATGCTCAGATCAAATAAAAAAAGGTAGATAACGCACGTAGAACAAGAGAATGAAGCAGTTTTTTGTAAATATGTCAAATATGTGTGAGTGACCAATAGAGTTGCCACTTTTTAAAAAGATGTCCCTGGAAATTGCAAAATAGGTAATATGCAAAAATAAATCTGTTTGGTTCGTATAAATTACAATTAGATCATACGTATTTATGTAAATGAAAGAGGCATGTATGTGTGAGCAGAAAAATACGGGAAGGTTATTCGAATATTGTCTTGTTATGGTTTTGACTCATATGAATGATATGTATGTATGTTTGTCTGTTCGTTTAGAAGTAACAAAAAATTAACATAACTTAACAAATGGAGTGCCGTAAATCCAATATGGTGCCCTCTAGAGGATGTAAAGTCATAATTGTTTTTTTTTTATAAAACAGTGTCCACATAGGTATCAACTGAAAGGGCATAATGTATACATTTCAAAACGATAAGTTATATTAAAATTGATTTAGCCAATATTTTGAAATGTACTCAAGTAGGATATCAAATGAAAGGGCATTACGTGCTTATTACAAATATCTATCTATAACAATAAATAAAATTGGAGTGTCTGTTTGTAATATTAAAATAACCGCTTTTTATTTAATGCATTTGTATGTATACAAATATGTATACCAAAATAACATATTTTACAAACCGGAGGCCCAAATAGTCTAGTCAACAAGTTCCATACTTGTTGACTAGACTAAAAGATGCAGCAGCATCACTAGGCCGCCATGGTGTGGGTCGCCATACTGCATTGTCTGTATTCGTAGCGAGTATGGTGACCGTCACTCTTGGATTCTGCTTATGCTTTCCATCAGGCAGAGTAAGAGTCGTTTTGGCGGATCATACATTGAAAAAAAACCACATATTTTACAATTGTTGTCTGTCTGTCGCTTACGGTATATCTAGGTACCCAGATAATCCATTGTAATCATTTAAGTTTAATAAACACTATAAAAGTAAGTGATTAAAAAATAAAGTAATAGTAATTTTTCACTCTTTACTTCATTATATGACTAAGAATTTACCTACAAATTATTTACCTGCATTTCTAGGCTATTATAAATAGGAAATCCTGGCAACACTCTCCCAGAATGTCTTTTGTGATATTGACATTATTATTAGTAGAATTGTGTTAAAATAACATAAAAAAATATACTTTTGTTTGTACTTACGTGTGAAATGTTACTCCTTGAGGCTTTTTGTATTTTTGTGTTGTTTTTACACCATTTAATTGCACAAGACGGGATTTTGTAGTTAGCTTTACTGCTCTAGAACTTGTACGTTAATGACGAAAAGCGCGTAGTTTCTTAGCACGTGTGTGCGTTAACGCGTGTGTTTACTTGAAACTACGCTACTTTTTTCTGCTACAACAAAAACAAGGCCGTGCGTTGTCTACCTTTTTTATTTGATCTCAGAATTAAAATCACAATGCGCCACAAACAGTTATATAATAAAGCATACATTGTGTATTTCGTTTACGTGTATACACTTGTAGTGAGTCATAATTATTTGAATCTCAGATTACAAAAGAAAGCCAGCCAGCATGTTATTTACCAAGAACGTTCCATCGTTCTTGTCAAATAACATGACGCCGATTGATTTATTTTAGTGTGCGTGACAGCCGTCAGCGACACTGTAGGAACACGTACATCTTTGTGCGTGTAATGATACCATACGCAGTTAAAAATTCCCAATTTTTTATAAATATTAAGATAGAAAAAGCGGCCAAGTGCGAGTCGGACTCGCCCATGAAGGGTTCCGAAGCAGCAAGTAACATTATAATTAAGTTCTTGTAGTTCGTTGTAACTTTGATCGATGTTTTAATAAGTGTTTTTTTTTTCGCGGTTTACGATTTATGACATTAAAAAAAAGTACTTACTAGATCTCGTTCAAACCAATTTTCCGTGGAAGTTTGCATGGTAATATACATTACATATTTTTTTTAGTTTTATCATTCTCTTATTTTAGAAGTTACAGGGGGAGGGACACACAATTTACCACTTTAGAAGTGTCAAAACTTTTCAGTTTAGAAATAAATGATATTAGAAACCTTAACATCATTTTCGAAGACCTATCCATAGAGACACACGTATGGTTTGACGAAAAAAAATTTTTGAGTTTCAGTTCTAAGTATGGGGAGCCCCAAAATTTATTGTTTTGAATTTTGTGTGATAATCTTAATGCGGTTCATAGAATACATCTACTTACCAAGTTTCAACAGTATTGGTCTTATAGTTTCGGAAAAAAGTGGCTGTGACATACGGACGGACGGACAGACAGACAGACAGACGGGCGGACAGACAGACAGACATGACGAATCTATAAGGGTTCCGTTTTTTGCCGTTGCACGGAACCCTAAAAAGGGTATTTTAATAGAAAGAACTTTAAAAAGGTTTTTATTTCAGTTACTGTTACGTTACAGTACATACTATGCAAACTCTCAGCAACCTTTATTTTGCACTAACTTTGCATAATATTGTCGTTTTGTGTGTTAATTTCGACAATTAGTTTCCAATTTCGCTATGTACACTACATAGCGAAATTGACCATAAAACCGTACCATTAAATATTTTTCAATCAATAACTTTATCAGGTTTACTTTGTGACCAATCCCGTGATTTAGATGATTATCCTCTAATTTCATGAAAATCGTTTGGTTGCAAATAAAACTTTTTGAAATTTGTGAACTCTAACACCTCAACTCGGTCCTCGTACCGGTTCGAGCACAGATGAAGTATCTGGGCCTGATCCTCGACGGTAGATGGCTCTTCGACGAGCACTTCCGACAGCTTGGTCCGAAGCTAGTCGACGCTGCCTCTGCCTTTGGGCGACTTTTGGCCAATTTGGGTGGAGCCAGCGTCGCAACGATGCAGCTCTACACGAGGGTTGTCCGGTCGATGGCGCTATACTGTGCACCAGTGTGGGTAACGGCTCTGACCGCCCAGAATAAGGCACGCCTCTGGCGGCCTCAGAGGGTATTGGCAGTCAGAGCCATACGCGGTTACCGCACCGTGTCGACCAAGGCGGCGTGCGCCTTGGCCGGAACACCCCCGTGGGATTTGGAGGCGGAAGTGCTACGGCTGGCTGAATATCGGGCGGAGAATGGATTTTGCCCTCCGCCAAAAGAGGTACCTACGCGAGTGGCGTGAAGCCGCCCTTCGAGCCACGATGGCTAGATGGTCGTTCCGGCTGGAGACTCCACGCGCTGGCTTTGCCGCCGTGGAGGCTCTACAGCCGGTCATCCTCGAGTGGGCAGGGCGGCAGCACGGGCCCCTTTCCTTCCGACTGACGCAAGTCCTTTCCGGGCACGGTTGCTTCGGGAAGTACCTGCACTCGGTCGCCAGGAGGGAACTGAGTCCCGCCTGCCACCACTGCGACTGCAGTGTGGACTCGGTACAGCACACGCTGGCAATTTGCCCAGCTTGGGAGTCGCAGCGTCGGGCCCTCACTGCAGTCATCGGAGGAGATCTCTCGCTACCGGCCATCACACGCTCCATGTGGCACATTTTTTTTTCATATAGCAATCCAAAACTACTTCTAGCCGGGCTGGTACATCCAAAGCTCACGCCAACAAGGATTATGTTTATCCATTCGGCCTAAGAGGCCCTGTGCCGAGGTAAACCATCTTAATTCACTCTTAATCCTAACCTGACATGATGAGCGCGACATGGTGCAGAAGCTTATTTGCAAGTTACAGTAAACTTACTTCCATCAACACTATTTAGTGCATATGTACTTACATACACTATACAATATAACTTAATAACCTTCAAGTTTCATTATTCTAAGTGCCCGGTAGCTCAAAACAATTGAATTTTACAAAACCAATAATTAATTTACACAATAATTACACAATATCAATTAAATTAATTAATAAAAATGGAAGCTCCGCATAAGACTGTATCCTGAAGGCGGCGGAGATCCGAAGAGATTGTCCACCTCGTTAGTTCGTTACCAAAAAAATCTGATTAGTGAACCGTTGCACGATTCTAAATGCTGAAATAGAATGACAATATCCAATAGCCTCCTTTTAATAAAACACGTAAATATAAAAAAATATAAAAAAATTCAAAGCTTGGTGGACCCGGCGTCCTACAACAATTAAACTCAAACTTTGCAATAACCCAAAAATTCAAACATTAATATAATCACTTATGGTCCACAAATGTCACTGTATACTTTAATACACTGATCCTGCACACTAAGTACCTACATTTTAATTATTATTTAGAAACCCTCACCACGCTATTTAGCGGGTCTAAATTAACCATTTCATTCAGGTTCGAACTAATTGAATATTGGAACAGTTTAATGACTTTATTAACACGTTATTGTCCTCTCTGGACACTCAATAACGTTCACAATAACTCAGAGAGACCAACCACGCTCTGCTACCAAAACGCTTAATTCCTTTCACCAGGACTTTGTTACTTGAAGCAAGTAAACCTTATACCAGCCTGTACGGGCCCATTAGATAAAAGCTAGGCAATCGAAGATTTATCCTCCTGGTAAAAGAATTCAAACTAGGGCGCTGACAACCTGTTCAATATAACATAAAATAACTCACAATTGTTGTGTAGGCCGCGTCGACATTGGAAGCGGTTAGGGGGCCCCTGTTACGCTGTCCACGGAGATTCTGGTACACTGCGCAAATATACAGTTAGATATGAAGGTCGGGGTGGATTTGCGAATCCGAACTCGCCCGAAAACTAATCACTTCGTGATTCTAGGAAGGCCGTTCTGGGCGGCGAACCTAGCAATATAAAATCCTGTATCCTGGCAGACTTTGCAAACATACATGAAACGGACACAATGAACACCCAGACTCAGAACAACAATTAACGAATCACGCAAAGTTTTGTCCTACGTGGGATTTCAACCTACGACACTTGGCGCAGTAGAAAGCGGCGTTGTGACCACTTAAACCATTAGGCCAATCGTGAAGTCAATTACTATTTTAATAATAATAGGTCTTTACCTATGAAATTGCCGTTTTGTATGCAATAAGTGAAAGTACTTATTTTTTCAAACTTTTTTATTTCTGTTATTCGAAGCAATCACCCATGCAATCGACGCATCTTTGCCAACGAATTGGCAGTTTATTGATGCCCTTCTTGTAAAAATCAGCTGGACGGGAGGCAACAAACTCTTCAAAGGCATTTTGTACTGCCTCTCGGGAATTGAATTTTTTATCCACTAAAATGTTGTCTAAATTTTGGAAAAAGTAATAGTCGGTAGGTGCCAGGTCTGGTGAGTATGGCGGATGAGGGAGAGCTTCCAATCCCAGCTCTTGCAGCTTGGAGACTGTCTGTTTCGCAGTATGGGGTCGCGCGTTATCGTGAAGGAGCAGTGGGGACGACTGATTGACCAAAGCTGGTTGCAGATGTGCAAGCTTCTCCATCATTCTGTCCAGTTCTTCACAGTACACGTCTGCATTAATGCTCATGCCGTTTTGTAAAAAGCTGTGGTGAATCACACCCGCAATATACCACCAAACAGTGACCATCACCTTCTTAGGGGTCATTTTTGGTTTAGGGCATTGCTTTGGTGCTGAACCAGGGTCTAACCAACTTGCTGACCGCTTTCGAATGTCGAACAGAATCCATTTTTCGTCGCACTGTTATAAGAAAGTATTGAAGGCTCTTTTTAAAAAAGATATTAAAGTATTGAAGGTCGTTTATTTAATTTAAACAGGACTTGAAAAAAAGGGCAAGTGTCACGCGCGGATGATGGAATGGAACTGCTTGTCTTTGCAGTCTAATTACTATCAACCACCAAAAGTGCTGTCTAAGGGCTAGGAATAGGGCCGTCAGGCACTATTATATACATTACATATATATAACAGCCCCCAGGGTTTTGACTAAGCTTATCCCGAAAGGGTTAAGTTTACGTAAAGGTTGTACGGATTTTGGGTGCTGGAAAGTCTGAGGAAGTAGCAGCAACTTCTGTTAGTTCTTCGGCTTTTTCAACATCAAATTGAGAATTTTGTTTGTTTAAAAGGCGGTGACATGTACCCGATTTTATAAATTTACAAAAAGAATAAACAATAAAATTACAATAATAATGGAGATTACAATAGTTGTATAAGAATAGTATTCGCCATACAGGACAATATGAGGTTTTTCAATCAATTTATCAAGATTATTTATAATACGACTACTTTCTATGTTTTGTTGTGAAGTAATAGAATCAAGGTTAATATTAGTAAGATTAAAAATGGGAATCTGTGGCCTAAGTTTCGATAATGTTTCAGAATTGCAACAAGAGTCATTTATTAGATTAAAGTTAGTATTAATTATTTGAAGTTTAATTGTTTTTGAATATTTAGGTATTAACCTTGAGTCTTCATAAAAGGCTATACAATGTGAGGGTAAATTTAATATACCTATGCCTGATATTATGATTTCGGTGCTAGTAGAACTTTGACAATCTATGGATAATTTTGACGGGTTTGAAATAACATATACCCATTTATTATTAGACAATGTTTGCCAAATATCTAATTGGCCTTGAAGGAATTGAGTTTTACAATTACTAGGCACTTGTTTTAATGCTTTCGAGATTATATCCAATTCGCAGATCGCAGTCCTAGAACTCGAATAGGTGTCTAGGTCGTGGCATATAATAGGTCTTTACCTATGAAATTGCCGTTTTGTATGCAATAAGTGAAAGTACATATTTTTACAAACTTTTTTATTTCTGTTATTCGAAGTAATCACCCATGCAATCGACGCATCCTTGCCAACGCATTGGCAGTTTATTGATGCCCTTCTTGTAAAAATCAGCTGGACGGGAGGCAACAAACTCTTCAAAGGCATTTTGTACTGCCTCTCGGGAATTGAATTTTTTACCCACTAAAAAGTTGTCTAAATTTTGTAAAAAGTAATTAGTCGGTAGGTGCAAGGTCTGGTGAGTATGGCGGATGAGGGAGAGCTTCCATCTTCAGCTCCTGCAGCTTGGAGACTGTCTGTTGCGCAGTATGGGGTCGCGCATTGTCGTGAAGGAGCAGTGGGGACGACCGATTGACCAAAGCTGGTTGCAGATGTGCAAGCTTCTCCATCATTCTCTCCAGTTCATCACAGTACACATCTGCATTAACGCTCATGCCGTTTTGTAAAAAGCTGTGGTGAATCACACCCGCACCAGACCACCAAACAGTGACCATCACCTTCTTAGGGGTCATTTTTGGTTTAGGGCATTGCTTTGGTGCTGAACCAGGGTCTAACCAACTTGCTGAGCGCTTTCGATTGTGGAACAGAATCCATTTTTCGTCGCACGTAACAATTCGTTTCAAAATTCCTTCATTTCTTTGCCTGTTGAGCAGCGCAAGGCAGGTCTCGACGCGTACGTTGCGCTGGCGATCGTTAAGGTCGTGGGGCACCCATCTATCAAGCTTTTTTACCTTGCCAATTTGTCGTAAATGGGTCAATATTGTTTTGATGCTTACATTAAAAGCTGCTGCTAGCTCAGCTGTAGATTGAGTTTCGTCAGCTTCCACAATCGCCTTTAATTCATTAATGTTAACCAAAGTCTCCGGACGACCACGAGCTTCATTTTTCAAGTCAAAATTTCCAGAACGGAACCGGGAAAACCAATAACGGGTTATGCGTTCGTTTGTACAGTTCTCTCCGTAAACGTTTTTGATGTTACGTGCCGTTTGTGTCGCGTTGGTGCCACGACGGAACTCATATTCCATAATTACACGATTTTTTAAAGTCTCCATTATGACGAAAATGTTCAAATGTAATGAAAATACAACGTCAATCAAAAAACAAAAGACTGAATTTATAAATAGAATGTCATGGTTTTAAAACAAAATTAAATAGAATTCAGAATACAGAGCCATTACAATTTTTTTTTATTTGAAATGACCAGTACTGAAGAACGGCAATTTCGTAGGTAAAGACCTAATATAATACAAGTTATGTATAGTCTTACAGTTACTTAAATTATCTAACTTAGTATAATAAGACCTATCTCTAGTGATAGCTAGGTATTTAGCAGATGGAATTATCATGGTGTAAGTATCATTAGCTACAGGAACTGGATATAGTATACTATGATACAATTCATAGCTCATTAGAGGAATCTTTAAGACAAATACAATTTTATTGAATTATAATAAGTAGCTTTTTCTGAAATATTCTTTAATGTATATATTTTCTAAATCTAATTTTATCGGAAATTGATGATATCAGCTAAAAATTATAATTATTAGCAAGCTCTGCAAAGAGCTGTTTCGGACTCAGAAGGATACAATATATTATACTTACTAAATATAATAGCGTTTATAATATATATCTTCTAACTTAAAAGATAATGTTAATATATTACTTTCGAACAAGTTTAACATTCCATGAAAGTTGTTCTTAATACTAATTTATTAGTTAAACAAGGTCAGGTTTTGTTTCAATTAATGTATCGTTATATCTTACTGATAACGGCTGGTGTAAGTTAAGACATTCGATATCAGTGTACAGAGCAGTTTGTTTGCATAGGAACTTAGAGATGCCTATCACACCGTTCAGATTTTTAATGTGCGGTTGTATGTAAGAAATATCTACAGAACACAGAGAACTGTAAAAGAATAGTTAAAATAATGACTTAAGGAATAAAAATATTAAAAGTAACTAAACTTAAAGTACTACTTATATCTATGATATGGCATCACGGCGATGAGCTAATTTTATTTCATCGAAATGGTGAGACACGTGTCGTCTATTTATTAGTAATGTTACACTGTTTCTACCATTTATCTTAATGATTTTGTAGGGGCCTTTCCAAATCGGAGATAAGGCTTTACGCATTCGGAGATGATTTTTAAGAAACACGTAGTCACCGGCATGATAAGTTACGGGTCTAGTACGAGTATCGTAGTAGGCTTTTGAAGACTCTTTTGATTTCCTTATGTATTCAATGGCTTTATCTCGCGTACATTTAAGACGGTGTTGTAGCATTTTAATATAGTCCGGATAAGAGGCACTTGTGTTAGACTCGTAAATTGAACTAGGAAGGATAGGTTTATGTCCGAAGATTAATTCGTAAGGAGTATAATTAGTTGTGGAATGAATAGTTGTATTATAAGCTAGCATAGCTGTATAAACATATTTTGGCCAATTGTCTTGATTTTCGGATATATACGATTTAAGATATTCCTTTAGGGTGGAATGGCTTCGTTTTAGAGCGCCTTGTGTTTGCGGATGATATGGAGATGACCAGAGCTGTTTGATCTTTAGAATTTGCAGGTTTCTTTAAATAATTCTGCTGTGAAATTTGTGCCCTGATCGGTAAGAATAGTTTTTGGGATACCAAATAAATAAACAAAGTGGATTAGGCAGTCGCTGGTTTCCTCAGCGGTAGTACTTCGAACTGGGTATGCCACTGAGTATTTAGTTAGATCATCTTGGAGAGTTAGAATATATTTAAGTTTAGCTATACCGGATTTAGGACGAGGGCCAACTATATCAAGAGATATTCTTTCAAAAGAAGCAGTGGAAGTACTAGTTATTTGCATGGGTGCCCGGTTAATTCTTCTTAGAGCTTTATTGGTTTGACAAGAATTACACTTTTTAACATAATCTTCTATTTCTGACCTCATATTCTTCCAATAATATTGTTCTCGAATTTTGTTGAACATTCTATTTGCACCAAGGTGCCCAGTGACAGGAATATCGTGATTTTCGCGTAGGATTTTCTGTACTTCTGAAGGACTAGGATAATATACTTTGTTACGATATATCTGAATTTGAATTGAGGTAATGTAAAAGAGGTAAGCTACCATATTATAGATTTTGATATACGCATGTTTATAAAACGGATTTTTGAAGTCGGTAATACTAATTTTATCTAAAGTTTCATTTAGGGATATAAGATGATTACGCAAATTCTTTGAGGATTCGAAAATATCACTATAGGAACAGTTATCAAAGTGATGTACTTTAGTGAATAAGAAGTAGTACGTTTTATCAGCTATCGACAACGATATAAAGGAGAGTAAAGTTCTCTCGGAATTCATGACCGATTCGGAGTCTGCTGAACTCGATAGGATTTCTTGGACATAGGGAATGGATTCATCTAGATCAAGCGATGTAGGTATTACCAGAATTTTGTTCTGACTTTTGAGCAGACTATCACTGTGCTCGGAAATGATTGTGTCATATGTTATCGTTGAAGGAATTTTCAGAAACTTTGAATAAGTATCTGAAGTATTTGGTGAGTTTGGACTTGGAGAATATGTTTCAGGAAACTGATCGGCAGAAGTCTGCGGCACATTTTCTCTTTCAGGATTTGAGTCTTCATTTAAGATTTCTGAAGAAGGATTAAGGATGTCACAGTCTGGTAGCTGTTCTGCTAGAAGAAGAGGATCTGGTAAGTTTATTGGACTTGGAATATTTAAAGGGCTGAAATCACCTACTTTTGCATTGAAAGGGCTAAGATCTAGCGGACCTAGGTCTACGAGTTCAGTATCAGGTGAGTTCACGGGATATGTAGGATTAACGGGATATCGAGAGAGGGCATCAGCTGCTGAATTTAGCTTACCTTTTCGGTAGACGATTTCGTATTCGAATTCTTGAATTTGAAGACGCCAACGTTGCAGTTTACTACTCGGGTCGGTGTGATTGAAGAGCCATTTTAAAGGACGATGGTCGGTTATGATTATGAATTTGCGACCAAACAAATATGGTCTAAAGGTTTTACAACCCCATACTATAGCCAACAGTTCCTTTTCTGTTGTGCTATAATTGATTTCGCACTTGTTTAGTGTTCTAGATGCATAGGCCACCGGATGATCTTTTTCCACTGGGCCTTGAGATAAGATAGAAGAGATTGCGTAGTTACTTGCATCGCAAGTAAGATTGAAGGATTTTGTGAAATCTGGATAGATAAGAACTGGAGCGGTAATCAATTTATCTTTGAGTATTTCAAAAGCTAATTGTTGTTCATTCGTCCAGACAAATGGAACATTTTTCTTAAGGAGATTTGAAAGTGGTTTAGATGAATTTGAAAACTCGGGAATAAAACGTCTATAGTAAGATATAAGACCTAGAAATGATTTGATGTCCTTTGGACACTTTGGAATTGGGAAATTTTGAACGGATTTAACTTTATTTGGATCAGGCTTTAAACCATTTTCTTTTATAGTATGCCCTAGGTAGCCGACTTCTTTTCTTAAAAATTCACATTTATCGGGTTTCAATTTCAAGTTAAAACTACGAAGCTGTTGAAAGACAGCTGTTAGATTCTGAATGTGACTGCTCAAATCATGTGAATAAACAACAATATCATCAAGATATACAAAGCATATTTTGCCTTGAAGGCCTGTAAGGACATTATTCATAAGACGTTGGAAAGTTGCTGGCGCATTTTTTAGACCAAAGGGCATTCGAGTAAATTCGAAATGTCCTTGGGGAACACTGAAGGCAGTTTTGCAGGCGTCTTGTGGAGCCATTTTGATTTGATGAAAACCGGAAGCAAGATCAAGAGTTGAGAAGTACTTTGAGTTACCTAATTGGTCTAGAATTTCGACAATGTTAGGGATAGGATAGATTTCACCAATTGTTATGTCATTCAATTTTCTATAGTCGATAACTATACGCCATTTCTTTTGGCCTGAAGCATCGATCTTTTTGGGAACAATCCATATTGGAGAAGACCAGGGAGACAAGGAAGGTTTGATAATGTTCTGATCTAACATTTTATTCATTTGAGAACTAACTTCTTGTTTATGTATTTCTGGGAAACGATAGGATTTAACATTAACAGGTTGATCAGAAGAAGTGCGGATTTCGTGTTGAATAGCATCAGTTGAGGTAAGTAGATCATTAGGTAAATGGAATATGTCAGAATATTTTGAGCATACATCGTAAAGAGCTTCATTTTCTTCAGAATTTAAGTGTGAGACTCGAAGAAAGTTAAGGACTTCGTTTGTTCTGCTAATACATGTTTGACTAGAATAATTTGATTGACAAACTTCATAGTCAATTGGATGTAATGTGAGTTGAAGGTTTGAATTTAGAGAAACAGGACTTTCAGAGGTATTTAAGACTGTCAAATTTATTCGATTATTCTTTTTTACTTTATTCAAACAATTCGCGATAAGCAGAGTATCACTTATATGTTGGTCAAGAATAAGACCTTCTTTTAGTTCGAGATTAGTGACTGAACATTCTACAATTATTTCAGAACGGGGTGGTATTTGATAGATTGGATGAGTTAAGTTTAATATTATTTTATTTACTCCTAGGTTAAGAATTTGACGATTATAATCTACAGAACATTGATAATGGGTAAGTAAATCGTTTCCTATGATACCGTCATAAGGAAAATCCACTGATTCTACTACGTGAAATTGATAGGATATTGATTCTTTATTGAATATTAGGTTCATGTTGAAACTACCAAGGGTAGATATGGCCTCTTCGTGACTATCGATGCCTTTTAGTTTTATTATATTATCGTCAAGTTTTAGGTCGGAGTATGATTGAAGAGAAGCCTTCTGGAGTCGACATACTGAAGATCCAGTGTCTACAAGTAAGGTGAGTGGTTTATTAGAAACGGATGTTTGAATAGAGACATGAGGTAACGATATATTATCTTTAAAGGATATTTCATACACTTTATTTGCTTTACAGAAATTCTTATCCGGAATTTTATCAGTAGTTGAATAACTCTGGGCTCTTGTTTGGGGCTGGCTACCCGTGTGACCCTTGGATTTAGAAGAATGGACTCTTGTTTGGGGCTGGTTACCCGTGTGGTCCTTGGAACTGGAAGGATAGACACTTGCTTGGGGCTGGTTACCCGTGTGATCCTTGGAACTGGAAGAATGGACACTTGCTTGGGGCTGGTTACCCGTGTGGTCCTTGGAACTGGAAGAATGGACACTTGCTTGGGGCTGGTTACCCGTGTAGTCCTTGGAACTGGAAGGATGGACACTTGCTTGGGGCTGGTTACCCGTGTGGTCCTTGGATTTAGGATGGGTGCCCTTGGAATGGTAGGATTTAGTGAGAGGTTGTGGTTTGGGTCTCACGAGACACCTCCGTGAGCCCATTATTCGTTTAAATTATAGCTTTCATGATTTTGAGTCTCGTTTGAACTCATGGATGGTTGCGGTTCCGGATTGTAGTAATCATCTTCATTGACTACGCAATTAACGCGAGCGGGCTTAAAGTTCTCCTGATAAGGTTGTTTTTGGAATCGGGATGATGGGTTAGTTTTGAATCGATTGTTATTATATTCACGTTTTCTACACATTTCAATAGTATGACCTTGATTTTTACAATAGCGACAGAATGGATTTTGATTATTTTGATCATAATGTCTAGGTATTTGCGGCTTAAAGTTTGTGTTTTGAATGAAAGGACGTGAGGGATTCTGAGGTTTAGAGTTAGTGCGATAAGATATAGAGTTTTGGGAATTACGTTTACTATAGGAGTTAAGGATTTTCTCTTCTGACACTGCGAAGTTGATAGCGTCATTAAGAGTGGATGGATTTCTACAACGGACTAGATTAGAAATTTCGGGCTTAAGGCCAACCAAAAACGTGTGGAGCGCTAAGTCTTCCATAGCCGCTATACGACCAACTAATTCGGTTTTCTTTTTATTAGATAAAGTAACTTCTGTAAGAAGCTTTGACAGACAAGTTTCTAGACGTAATGCAAATTGATGAACCGGTTCATTATGTTGTTGGCAATCCCGTAACTCAGTCATGAGATGCGCGTAATGTTTCTTTTCCCCAAACTGTATTTTAAGGAAGTTACTCAACTGATCCCAAGAGTCAAATTCCTTGATGGAGCAAGCTACCTCAGCTTTGCTTTCCAACTGTGATAAAATGAATTTAAATAAAATTGGTTTTTGAGCGTCAGAAGCTAGAATAATTGCATTGTCACAATTACTTAAAAATGAATTTAATTTTTCTCGTGTTCCATCGAATGGTTTAATGAATTTAAATAAAGTTGAAATTTGAACGATTTCATTTCCTTCTAATTTGGGAGTCATGTTGTTAGATTAAAATAATTATATGTTCACAAAACAGAGATTGAATACGATTCGGTGTAATAGACGGTCACTGAGTTCGTTACAACTTACAGTGAGGTCTAGATAAGAGTGAGCGTCTGGATATCGAATGTCTTGTTGATAAATTCTAAGAAATAGTTTACAATAACAACGTCTGTGAGAAAGTTACAATAGGAAAGTTTTATAAAAAGTAATTATATGAGGTATTGATTAATTACACGAAATAGAAACACTTTTTAAATTTTTTCACTCACTGAATTCACACACTCGTTTTGAGGCTATTATAGGGATGAGCCGCACTTTGTAATAAAATATAATGTTGTAGAGACTTACAGGAACACGTAGAAAATATACTGGAACATAGCCACCTCTCTTTACTTTGAATTAGAGCTTTTTCTTTCAGGAATAAAGCAGGAACAAGGTCACTGTCACAACACTCACAGTATAGACTTGAATTGGGTTTTAAGATATATTTTCTGTAATATGTATATAAGATATTTTTTTTTTGAATATAGCGAGTTCGTTTTAGCACTTTTGACACTTTTTGTTGAATAACTGAGTCCTGAAGGAGACGTCCCAAGGATACCTTTACCTTCGGTATCCCACCGCTGCCACCAATGTTATAAGAAAGTATTGAAGGCTCTTTTAAAAAAAAGATATTAAAGTATTGAAGGTCGTTTATTTAATTTAAACAGGACTTGAAAAAAAGGGCAAGTGTCACGCGCGGATGATGGGATGGAACTGCTTGTCTTTGCAGTCTAATTACTATCAACCACCAAAAGTGCTGTCTAAGGGATAGGAATAGGGCCGTCAGGCACTATTATATACATTACATATATATAACAGCACGTAACAATTCGTTTCAAAATTCCTTCATTTCTTTGCCTGTTGAGGAGCGCAAGGCAGGTCTCGACGCGTACGTTGCGCTGGCGATCGTCAAGGTCGTGGGGCACCCATCTATCAAGCTTTTTTACTTTGCCAATTTGTCGCAAATGGATCAATATTGTTTTGATGCTTACATTAAAAGCTGCTGCTAGCTCAGCTGTAGATTGAGTTTCGTCAGCTTCCACAATCGCCTTTAATTCATTATTGTTAACCAAAGTCTCCGGACGACCACGAGCTTCATTTTTAAGTCAAAATTTCCAGAACGGAACCGGGAAAACCAATAACGGGTTGTGCGTTCGTTTGTACAGTTCTCTCCGTAAACGTTTTTGATGTTACATGCCGTTTGTGTCGCGTTGGTGCCACGACGGAACTCATATTCCATAATTACACGAATTTTTAAAGTATCCATTATGACGAAAAATGTTCAAATGTAATGAAAATACAACGCTAATCAAAAAACAAAAGACTGAGTTTGTAAATAGAATGTCATGGTTTTAAAACAAAATTAATTTGAATTTAGAATACAGAGCCATTACAAACTTTTTTTTATTTCAAATGACCAGTACTGAAGAACGGCAATTTCATAGGTAAAGACCTAATATTTTCCGCGGTCGCAGCCTTCTGCGAAGACGTAATTTCGCAGAAGGAGGTGGCGGAGAAGGCCCGGGAGGATGATATCCACTCGGACCCGATCCGCCGCCGCCTATCAGCGCCTCATGCCGCCCTGAGTGTGGCCGCGGATGGTCGGGACGGGTTTTCCCCTCCATCTGCTCTAGTGGCCACCCGCGAGGGGGCAACGTTCGCGTATGCCGTACGTCGCCTAAATTGCGACTTTCCTAAAAGAGGGTGCCCGCTTCTGTGCGGGCAGGCGCTGGGAGGAGTCAGGACGTATTAATATCAGCAGTTCCCGGATTCCTCCTTCACAGGCGCAGAGTGGCACACCTTGTGGTTTTAGTCGGTTCGAGTCCGACACACCACCCTGCCGCAAGCCCCGGTGGGGTGACGGTCCGAGGGGATTTCCAAACGTTAAAAAAAAAGTATAAAATATATTACTGCAGCGCCCCCAAGTGAGTGACTATCGTAACACCTATATAGGGTTCCTTACTAATTTATTTAATAAATGTTTTGACGAAGGCATATTTCCGGATCAATTTAAAATAGCAAAAAGCATACCAATACGCAAGAAAGGATCAAGAACTGACCCTAAGATGTATAGACCCATCTCGTTGTTGTCTACTGTATCTAAAATTCTAAAAAAAAAATATAAAAGAAAGGTTATTAAGACATTTGTACAGAAACAAAGTACTGAATAACAGACAGTTTGGGTATCAAAAAAAAGTTGGGACACAAGACGCAATTTACACGCTTATAAAAGAGGTTGTAAGCAAAATGAACGATAAACAAAAAGTAGCCGGACTATTTCTAGATTTAAGTCTGTCATTCGACACGGTTAATCACAAATTATTGCTTCAAAAACTTAATCACTATGGTGTACGGGGTAAAAGCGGAACTTTTTACGTCGTATCTCAGTAACAGAATTTTTTTTGTCGAGATTAAATCTGCGACTACTACAGCTAATGCATTGGTTCCAGATAATAATATTATAATCTGTGAAGAAACATATAGATCCAAAATGACACAAATACGGGTTGGTGTTCCCCAAGGCTCAATACTGGGTCCAATTTTCTTCATAACATACATTAACGACTTGATACACTATATAGACACAACTAGTAATGGAAGTGCTTATGTGGTAGCTTTTGCCGATGATACTAATGCAATAGTGTCAGCCAGTGACCTAAACATTCTTAATGTGATTGTGAATGAGACCTAGGATGCTTTTCATAAATGGTTCACTGTAAATAGCCTTAAAGTTAACATTAGCAAAACAAACGTCATTCTTTTTCGCTCGACTTCGAAAAACACAGATAAATTAAATAGTAACATACAAGGTGAAAGCATAAATCAGACATCTGTCGTAAGGTTTCTAGGAGTTTATATCGACTAGAGACTGAGCTGGAAAGAGGAATTAAAGCATCTGGAAAATACCATTAGTTCGGCCTGCTACGTACTCAGAAGCTTGAGGAATGAAGTTAATGTTGAACACTTGAGAATGGTATTCTTCGCTTTAGTCGAATCAAAATTAAGGTTTAGTATCCTGTTTTGGGGAGGAGGCTATGCAAACAATGTCCAGAAAGCCTTAGTTGCACAAAAAAGAGCTATTCGAACTATAAAAGGAATTCAAATACCAGAGTCTTGCAGACCACACTTCAAAACATTAAAAATTTTAATCGTTCCTTGTTTTATATATTGGTGTTGCTCTCTCACTTGTCAAAATATGCTCATGAGTATAAACACGAAAATGAAAGAAGGATAAGGGAGAGCATTAGGAGAAAGGATTTAAGTACACAATGTATACCACACCTTGATGTAGTAAAGCAGAGTGCATATTACAAAGCGGTTAAAATATTCAATAAATTACCATTAGAAATAAAAAAGGTATTTCGAAAACAAAATGTTTTGAGCGATCTAAAGAAGTTCCTTTTAGAAAAGAGAACTACCTCATTGAAGATCTGTAAACCACATATGTAGCAATTTTGTTTCTAACTTATATAGGTAACATCTTCTTTTTATTATTGGTTAAATGTTTTAGTTTTGATTTATTTGGTGACATAATAGGAATTTTATTGCTTTTGTTGGCATTTGACATCACATTATGGTTTTCATTGACTGTTATTTTTACTTGTATTTGACATTTGTTTGACACTATTATTTTTGCTGTTTAGATTATTTTTGCTATGTAATTAATTGACACCTACTTTGTCCCAATTCTTCATTTTTTTATTGTTTGTCAAACATTTGATAATTTAATTCAATTTGAAATTGTTATTTAGATCATCATAATTATTTTTGTCTGTAATTATTTATAACTTTATATTCGCATACAATGTAAAAATTGTTTTCCTGAATAAATAAATGAAAATGAAAAATAATCAACCACAAACCAAAAATCGGTATAGTAATTTTGGTTTACGGACACGTATTTAAACTTGTTGACTAGACTAGTTCTACATAATCGACATTATTTTGAGCGTCAACTTGAAAGTCAAGTTTTATTTTAAAAAAAGTGATGTAATCTATTTTACATAATACTATAATATGTATAAGAGATTCATTTAGACGTACAATGTGCATTAACAGAATATTTAATATCGAACATTATATATATTATACATATACCTATTTTTGAGACGGTACGCACGGTTTTGTCCCATAGTGCGGCGGTCCGAGGGGAAGGGGGGTTAATATCGTGGGGTATACACACCCCAAAAAAGTCAAGGGATATTTTATATTTCATCAAATATCTAAAAATCTAATAGATAGAAGAATTTTCATAGATAGTAAATGGAAGAAAAGTAGCTTATTTTAGGTATTTAATAAAAGAAGAAAGCGATTCGTGATTCTTTTGTTTGTAATTGTTGTAGAAAATTGGTACGAAAACAAATGTCATAGAATTTTTGTAAGTAACTTTATTAATATTAATAAAATAATTAAAAATGTTATAAAATCTAATTAATAATAATCAGTGTTGCCACCTCTTACATTAATTACACATCGACATCGATTGTTCATACTTAAAATTAGATTGTCAATGTCTTGCTGCGGTATGAGGTCCCAAGTTCTTTGCAAGTGCCTGTATAGTTCTTGTTCCGTCGTCAAATTTAACATGTCCCAGGCATGCTCGATAGCCCCCCAATGTATCCCTACGTTGTCGTCGTGGTGGGGCTTGCGTGGGTCGATGATCTCTGGGGCTATGCCGGTAGAGCCACTCATGCCGGATGGGCCCAGAAGGAGACCCCAGACTAAATGGGATACCAGGCGGAGTCTGGAAAGACTGTCGCGGAGGGCACTCTGAACGTCCCTCTGATCTAGCAGAGGGCGTATTAGAGTGCCAGTGGTTCCGAGAGGAACCTTGGGGCGGGTCAGCCCACTGTTAACTCAGGGGCTGGCAGGCACTCGTGCCACCGTCGGTGAGACAGAGCTAGCCACCCTGTCGCATTCCGTAACCAACAGGGGCTCAGCAGCGACCTGACTGGTGGCTCCAGGAGCGTATGCTGAGAACCTGTTGACCGGAGGGCTTGCCTTGATTGGCCGGCCCATGACAAGGATAGTCTATAACACCCGACAGCCAAGTCGTAAAAACCTGTGGATACCAGCCGACCTCCACAGTATTTAGGCTTATCCGGGTGCAGGGGGCACCGCCCGGATGGACATTTTATTTCCCCCATACTCGTGGGCTAAGTTATGGCAAGTGAAAATAAAAATACACAAAATAATACGATCGATTTAACTCTAACGACAATTGGCATACATACAGGACAGGAGAGGGAGAATTCGAGGATGGAGACGGGAGGACTGTCTCTTGGAAGCGGCAGCGAGAGCCAAGGAAGCTCGCACGCCTCCTCTAAATTTTGGAGGAAGCGCTCGCGTGGGAAGAGCTTAAATGCCTCCTCAGGCGAAGACGAGATGCCGGCTTCCAAGATACCGACGGTAAGGAGAGGTGGCCGCGCTGTGGTGGGTGAAGCATCCGCTAGTCTGCCGCAGCGCGATCAAAGGAGTCGTTTTTTGCGGCCTGCTACGCCGATTCCGGCGGTCCGCCTGGTCCGCCTGGATCGGCCCGAGGTGGAAAGCGACGACTCCTCGATCGCTGACCTAAGCGCAGATTCCGCTGCGTCCCCGCTATTGCTAGGCAGCAATAAAGCGGAGGTAAACGCTGCAAAGCGGGCGCAGCGGAAGGCGGTTGCGTCGGACGAGGTGGGCGAGATGGCCCGGCAGGCCCGAGAGCGGCGGGCTGCTCGGTTGGCTGCTGGGGAGGAGGCATCCGCGGTGGCACTCAGCCGCCAGGTCCTGGACGGCGTTGACGTTGTCCTGAAAGTTGCCACTAAATCGGGCAGCTTGAAGGGCACGTTCACGCGCGCTCTCAAGGAGGCGGCTGAGGGCATAAAGGAGGCGGCTGAGGTCCTCCTTAAAAGAACAAGCTCTGAGGAGACGGCCAAGCTATGGGAGGAGAACGGCCGTCTCCGAGCTGAGCTGGAGGACCTTAAAAGGGAGGTTGCTGCACACTAATGTGCGGCTCCTGCAGTGGCTGCCTCCCCAGCGGTTGCTGCGGCCCCTCCGTCGGCCCCTGCACCTGCGTATGCGGAGATTGAAAAAATCGTCCGCATCTGCATGCAGCAGTGTGGGGGCATGATGAATGCCCGCCTGGAGGCCTTGGAAACGAGGCTCCTCCCGGCCCCAAGCCTCCGGCCTCCGTTAGCGGCCGACAGAAGGAGGAAGGAGGAGGAGGCCGCAAAGTCGGGGCCGTCAACCGTGGTGGCCAAGAAGCCCGTGTAGGGTGTGTCGGCCCCAGCTGCCAGCTCATCTGCGGCCCCGGCGACCGCGCCACCGGCGACCGCTCCTTCGCCGACCGCTCCTCCAGCGACCGCTCCTCCGGCGACCACGCCCGGCCTCACCGCAGAGGCTTGGACGACGGTCGTCAAAAGGGGCGGCCAAAAGAAGAAGGTGGCGCCGCCTACACCTACGACGACGCCCAAGAAGACCAAGAAGCGGAGGACCCGGAAGAATAGGGCCTCTCGTTCCGCGGCTGTGGTACTTACACTACAGCCCGGAGCCATCGAGAGGGGCCTTACCTACAAGGATGTCCTCACGCAAGCGAAGGCCAAAGTCGCCTTCCCCGACCTCGGCACACCGACCGGCTTCAGGATGAAGTCGGCGGTAACGGGGGCGCGACTGTTCGAGGTGGCGGGTCCGGACGGCAAGGAGAAGGCGGACATCCTGGCCGCCAAGTTGAGGGAAGTCCTCAATGAGGAGGACGTTCGAGTGTCCAGGCCAGTCAAGACCGCAGAATTGCGTGTCGATGGGCTGGACGACTCGACAACTCCGGAGGAGGTCGTGGCGGCCATCGCTCGAAACGGTGGATGTCTGCCGGGGGACGTACGGGCTGGCGACATTCGCGCCAATGCTGCCGGGCTGGGCACTATTTGGCTGAAGTGTCCGGCTGCAGTGGCAAAAAAGGTAGCTGACAGCGGGCGGCTTCTGGTGGGGTGGGTTGCAGCACGGGTGAGGCTGCTGCAGCCCAGGGCTATGCGGTGCTACCGATGCCTTGACGTTGGGCACGTCGGGGCGCCGTGCACCGCAACAACTGACCGTAGAGGCCTATGTTACCGCTGCGGTAAGCCCGGCCACAGAGCGGCCCAGTGCTACGCGAAGCCAAACTGCAGCCTCTGTACAGCTGCAGGGAGACCCGCGGAGCACAGCATGGGCGGAAATGCCTGCGGGGCCCCCGCCCAGAAGAATAAAAAGGGGAATGAGAGGAGAGAGCCAACCAGAGCTGCCCCTCAGCCTGGTGGCTCTTCGGCCGACTCCCGGCCCAAGGTTGTAGAGGAAATGGATTGTGTTTAATGGCACAATTCCATTTCCTCCAGTGCAATATCAACCACTCTGCCAGAGCTCAGGATCTTTTACTCCAGAGCATGGCGGAGTGGTCGATTCATGTGGCCGTGGTCGCCGAACCGTACTACGTCCCCCCCCGGGATAACTGGGTGGGAGACCTGGACGGCTTGGTGGCCATCATTGGCGGGGCTCTTGCCGACCCGTCCCGAGGTCGCGGCTGGGTGGCCGCCCTCGTGGAAGGCATTGGCACTGTTGGGGCGTACTTCTCGCCCAACCGTCGTGAACGGGTACCACCCTCGCCCGGTGCTGCTGCTCAGGGATCTCAATGCCAAGTCTGCGGCGTGGGGATCCCCGTGCACTGATGCCAAAGGCGAGGCACTGGAGGAGTGGGCCGTTACGACCGGCTTGACCGTCCTGAATCGGGGCTCGGTGTACACGTGCGTGCGGCAGCGGGGCGGTTCCATAGTGGACGTCTCGTTCGCAAGTCCCGCTGTCGCGGGCCGTGTCCGCAACTGGCGTGTCGCCGTGGGGGTGGAGACGTTGTCGGATCACCGTTACATCCGTTTCAGCGTCTCCGCCCAGACCGCGGGCGGTCGCGGGCCATCGGCCCCGAGGACGGACGGTCCACGCTGGGCGCGTAAGCGCCTCGACAGGGAGCTACTCGAGGAGGCCGCTATTGTGCAGGCCTGGATCCGGGAGTCGGCAACGACCGGACCCGTCGACGTCGAAGAGGAGGCGCAGTGGTTCCACGGGGCGATGACGCAAATCAGCGACGCGTCCATGCCCCGGATCCACACACAACCCAGAAGGCGCCAGGTGTACTGGTGGTCCGCCGAGATCGCGCAGTTGCGCGTCTCGTGCGTTCGTGTCAGGCGCCAGTACACCCGATACCGAAGAAGACGTCGTCGGGTCGCGGAGGAAGAAGCCGCGCTGTACGAGGGATACCGCGCGGCTAAGCAGGCTCTGCAGCTGGCCATCGGCGAGGCGAAGACGCGAGCCAGGGAGGAGATGTTGGAGACTCTAAGCCGGGATCCGTGGGGGCGTCCTTATCGTTCGGTCCGAGGGAAAATCGGACCATGGGCGCCTCCAATTACGGAGAGTCTCCAACCCGAGCTGCTGGAGGAAGTGGTCGCAGCCCTCTTCCCGGCACGAGCGGAGCACACTCCGCCGCCGATGGCTCTGCCCCACAGCTGCGGAGTCTGAAGAGGAGGACGCCAACGTCCCAGAGGTGACACAGTCAGAGTTGGGGGCGGCCGTGTTGCGGCTCCGGGCGAAGAACACTGCCCCGGGGCCCGATGGCATTCACGGCTGCGTGTTGGCCCTGGCTCTGAAGGAGTTGGAGCCCCAACTGATAGGTCTCTACTCAGCGTGCCTGGAGCGGGGCCAGCTACCCGCTCAGTGGAAAGCTGGTCGTCTGGTCCTGCTCAGGAAGGCGGGGCGCCCTGCGGACTCGCCGTCCGCGTACCGGCCCATAGTGCTGCTGGACGAGGTGGGAAAACTATTCGAGCGGATAGTTGCAGCCCGCCTCGTCCGCCACTTGTGCGAGGAGGGGCCGGACCTGGCCGAGTGCCAGTTCGGGTTTCGGCATGGGCGCTCCACCATTACGGCGATCTCGCGAGTGAGAGACCTGGCGGAGGAAGCGGTGTCCCGGGGTGGGGTGATGTTGGCGGTGTCCTTGGACATCTCCAACGCCTTCAACACTCTGCCCTGGAGTTGTATCCGGGAGGCACTGCGCTACCATCGGGTGCCTCCTTACCTCCGCCGCATCGTTGGGGCTTACCTGACGGAGAGGTGTGTCACCTATCTGGGACGTGATGGCAGACACCAGCGCCTCATGTCGTGCGGTGTTCCACAGGGTTCGGTGTTGGGCCCACTGCTGTGGAACATCGGTTACGACTGGGTGCTGAGGGGCGAGCTCCAACCGGGTGTGGACCTGACGTGTTACGCCGACGACACGCTGGTCACTGCCCGGGGGAGCACACACAGGGAAGCAACGTTGCTAGCGACGGCGGCGGTCTCACAGGTGGTGAGCCGCATACGGCGCCTTGGCCTGGAGGTGGCCCTCAACAAGTCGGAGGCCATAGTTTTTCATGGCCCCCGACGGGATTGCACATGGTGGTTGGGGGGGCTACCATCGCTGTCGAGTCCACCCTAAAATATCTGGGACTGGTGCTCGACAGCCGGTGGGATTTCGGCCCCCACTTCCGGCGGCTAGCACCCAAGTTGATGGGCGCGGCGGGGGCGCTGTCAACGTTGCTTCCCAACGTGTCGGACCCGAGCGCCGCCTGCAGGCGGTTGTACGAGGGGGTCGTGCGATCGATGGCCCTATATGGGGCCCCGATTTGGGCGGCTGACCTGACGGCCGGCTCAATCACCGTGCTGCGGAAGCCGCAGAGGGTGATGGCCGTCAGAGTCATTAGGGGTTATCGCACGATCTCCTTCGAGGCGGCTTGCGTGCTGGCCGGATCTCCGCCCTGGGACCTGGAGGCGAAAGTCCTCGCGTCACTACATTGGTGACCGACGCAGCGAGTTATCGAGCTGCGCCGGTCACAGCTGCGCAAGGTCCTGGTGGCGGAATGGCGGGACAGGCTTTTAAGCCCTTCCGCTGGCCTCGCCACTATCGAGGCCATCCGGCCAGTGCTCGACCTATGGCTTGGGAGAGGGCACGGCTCCCTCTCGTTCCGTGTGACGCAGGTCCTCTCAGGGCATGGCTGCTTCGGGAGGTTCCTGTGCCGCATAGGCAGGGAGCCGGACGCTCGGTGTCACCACTGCGTCGACTGTCGGGAGGACACGGCGCGGCATACGCTGGCAGAGTGTGCTGCTTGGGAGGGGCCGCGCCGTGCCCTCATCTCTGTAGTAGGCAGTGACCTCTCGCTGTCGGCCGTAGTTCGTTCTATGGTCGACGGCGAGGAGTCCTGGGACGCGGTGGTGTCCTTCTGCGAAGCGGTCATCTCGCAGAAGGAGGCTGCGGAAAGGGAAAGGGAGATCCTGACCTCTCTCTCGGTCCGCAGCAGGCGCACCGGGCGTCGGGGGAGGGCCTACGCTGCCCTCCACCGGCCCCCCTAACTGGGTCCAGGGGTGGCGGACTTGGGGATGTCCGTCGCCCCCCAACTGGACCCGAGGTGGCGGCGCGTAGTGTTCCCGCGCGCCCCTCTTGAAGTCGCGAGGGAAATTCTCCCTCGCTGACGAGATGTGGCCCGCAGCGGCGGGCCGGCACCAGTCGGGGATCGCGGTTGTCTCTTATGTTCCCGTGATCCCCGGCGTAGGTGTGAGACGGAACACCGGGGGGTTTTAGTCAGTAGGAGTCTGACAGACCCCTTCGCCCCTTTCCCCAGGGCGGAGGACATCCATGAGGATTTCCCCCGTCAAAAAAAAAAAAAAAAAAAAAAAAAGGCATGCTCGATAGGATTTAAGTCGGGCGACTGCGCAGACCAATCCCAAACTTGAATGTCATCATCTTGAAGAGCTGTCGATACCAGTCGCGCCGTATGAGAAGAGTAGAAGAATAGAAACTCCAGGCCCTAGTGGATTCTGTGTGGGATAATCACAGGCTCTACTACCTCTTCGAGATATGTCTCCGAATTGCGGGTAGATGCTAGTGCGATTAACTGAGCGTCAGTGGAACAGGCTGTTACTATTGATGGCAAGGTTCAGGTGTTCAATGAAATTGTTCATAATTTGTATGATAAGCATGCACCTGTGAAGAGAATCAAGTTGAAACACGCGCCTGCACCCTGATTAACCGAAGACATACGAATGGCGCCGCAGAGACCGAACCTTTCGTAAATTTAAAAAGGATGGGTGCGAGAGTAACTGGACAAACTACAAAACTGCAAGAAATAGATGCAATCAAATGATACGCAACGCTAAACGCCACCATATTCTTTAAAACATATGTCCTTCCACGCCTGCCTTTATCTGGAAGTTCCTCAGGACTTTGGGTGTGGGTAAGGCTCAGCATACCAGTACATCTATGACTATCGACTTAGACGACATGAATCGTCACTTCATTACAACTCCTTTAATGCCGTCTCAAACTAAAAGTCAAACTCTGTATCATATTACTGGGCTTCCACGGCGGAATATCGAAGTTTTCTTATTTTCGCCGGTTGCTTCGGATGAGATTAAAACGACCATCCTAAAAATAGCTTCCAAAGCCATGGGTTGTGACGAAATCAGTCGCTTTATGATTATCACTATATTGGACCATATTCTTCCTGCGATTTCCCATATAATCAACTTTTCCCTTTACTCCGGTCATTTCCCAACCGCATGGCGTAGGGTATACGTTCGACCTCTTCCAAAGATAGCTGATCCTTGTCTCCCGAGCCATTACCGACCCATATCCATCCTCCCTTTCCTATCCAAAGTACTAGAGGCGTGTGTACATAAACAACTCTCTAAGTTTATCCATCAACACAATATCCTTAGTCCCTTTAAATAGGATTCAGACCTGGACATAGTACAGTCACGGCTATGCTTAAAATGACCAGTGATATTAGGAATGGTGTGGAGGACGCTTAAGTTACTGTCCTGGTCCTGATTGACTTTTCCAATGCCTTTAACATGGTTGACCATGATATCCTTTCATCTATACTTACTCACTATATGATCTCCTCCAAAGCTCTGGAATGGTTTTCATCTTATCTTCGTGGACGCCAGCAGTCGGTCCGTATTGATGAATCATCATCAAGCTGGCGTGACCTTGATGCCGGTGTTCCACAGGGTGGCATTTTATCTCCTCTCTTATTTTCGATGTTTATCAATCTCATCACTGTCGACCTTCGGTGTGCGTATCATTTATATGCAGATGACCTTCAAATTTATTCCCAGACAAGTCTTGATCATTTGGCAGAAATTTTAGATAATATTAACAGGGATTTGGAGGCAATCAAATACTGGTCTGAGCGGTTCGGCGTAAGTGTCAACCCCACGAAATCTCAGTATATGATCGTGGGTAGCCCTAGAGTGATAATCAGAGTAGATACGTCAAAACGGCCGCCAATTGTCTATAACGGATCTATTATACCATTCAGTTCATCTGTCAAAGATCTGGGCTTATGGATTGATTCAAGCCTCACTTGGAAGCCACAAATTGGGAACGTAAGCCGGAAAGTAACTGGAACCTTACGTTCACTGTATCGGCTCAAGAACTTCCTTCCTCCTACCACCAAGTTAATGCTTGTACAGGTCTTGATCTTCCCAATTATTGATGACTGTGATGTATGCTACCTCGACCTGAATGCAGATCTACTCAATAAACTTGACCGACTTCTCAACAATTGCATTCGGTTTATCTTTAATCTGCGTAAATACGACCATGTATCTGCCTATCGAACTCAGCTGTCATGGTTACCTATACGTCAGCGATGTAGCTTGCGGGCCCTGACTACCCTTCACTCCATTTTTAATAATGCTACAGCTCCCACTTATCTTACTTCACAGCTTAAATTGCTATGTTCCAACCATGACAGAGATCTCCGCTCCACTAATAATCATTTACTCTTATTTCCAACTCACACTTCTTCTCTTGTTCATTCTTCTTTTGCTGTCCAGTCCATTCTATTGTGGAATGCGCTTCCACTTGAGATCAGGAAATTAAGTAACCGTTACACATTTAAAGCCAAAGTCAGAGAACTTTACAAGAAACAACTAGCAGAAATATCTTCATAATCTCATTACCTCATATATATAACTTTATATATTTCATTCTGTATGTATATTGTATAAATATTTATTTATATAATTTATCTATGTATTTTAAAGGTTAATTGTTACCATATATTTATTGTTCATAACTTCCCTTCATAAGACAAGTGCACCTGCCACGTCCTTTACTAAACCATCCAAATGTTGACTGGTAGAAAATGCCATCTGGCATTAAGTCCGCCTCATGCAAATGTACTGCAGGAAGTATTAATAAATAAAAATAAATTCCTGCCCACACCATGACTGTCCCGCCTCGGTAAGAGTGAACCCGATGAGGGTGCTGCAGACGGCTAACTCTGCCTGGAGTTCTCCAAACACGAGTTCTTCTTGAATCCGGATGAAATCCAAACCGGGACTCATCAGTGAACAGCACCGATGACCATTGTTGATCACTCCAAGACAAATGCTCCCGAGCCCACGAAAGCCGCTGACCGCGATTGCCACGTCGCAGAGCTGGAGCACGTAGCGGTCTTCGAGCATGAAGGTTGACTTTATGCAACCTATAATTGGTAGGCATTAGAAAAAAATGTCATAAGATCTTGGGCCACTAGGCTCTTTATTAAGGGCGATATTATTGAAATATCTTTGAACCCCACGCTTTTTTAATTAATAATTTTCTACTTTTTAGTTTAGGATATTTATAAAAGCGTGCTTTTTTTAGTTTTTTAAACTATTAATTAACTTGATTTATATCTATTTTTTTTGTTTTTCAAATTACTGGATTATCATCGATCCTTGATAAGAAATTTGATCGTTAGAAGTTGGTCATAATCAAATCCAAAGGAGTCAGTTACAAACAATCAAACATACAGGTCAATTTAATAAAAAGCGCGTAAATAGGTAGGAATATATTTTTTTTGAACATTAATTATATTACTACGAATAGCATACAATCTTTACTCAAAATTTAACTACTTAAATCCACATCTAATATAATTATATAATGCAATACACGAAGTAAACAATTTTTAACGTGAATAACAGCCACTTCTGATGAAATTTGCTCATAGTTTCATGCAGGTGAAAACAAACAATATTTAATAAACATAGTAAAGCTTATTTTCTATTGGCAGAAAGTTGAGTCCGGCAGACAAATAAGAAAAAAAAAGGATAAAAGAAGGCTTTTATTGGTCTTAAATAAATACGAATTCAAGAGAATTAGAAAAATGTGCGATAAAGCATAATTATACACGTATGTAAAAATTGTGTTTTCACATAAATACTTCTGTGAAAAATAGAGATAGATTGTAGCCGGGTGAAAATTTAGAGTGGTAAGTATTTTTAAGGTCAAATCATAAAGAAATAGAAGTCTGAAAATAATGGTAGGTTATTTAAAAGTATCAAAATAGCCTATAACAAATCTTCAGACCGACCAAATATGCACAAAAAAAAAATTGGTCGTAAATACACACTGTGACACAAGCCTTAGTTACTATATTTTTTCTACTGAATTTACTCCTACTTAGGTTCTAATGATAATTATATCTATTAGAAAACTAGCTAAGCCCGTGTAACATCGTTTTTTTAGTATTCAATGTTTAACAAATTTTGTTTCAGCGCCCTCTCGTTCATTGTAGTTAGAACTACAATTGGATGATGTGCACGATCGAAGTATCGGGCTGTTGGTACACCTAGGTGGCACTAGGGGGCGTATTTTATGAAGGATATTTAGTTGACATTATGACGCTTAGAAATAATGAGACATTATCATATGTGTATCATACGATTCTCATTACTTCTTAAATTTGATCTCAAATAAGCAAGGAGTATGGAAGTTGTACGTCCTGTTCTCACATCCCGAAATGTAGTAGGGGAATCATCTAGATTGTTCGATCAAATGTCTATATAGCACGGTGTATTGCATATTTCTTTTTATTTCTTAAACCTTCTCTCGTTAACTCTGAGGAAGCTTTGCTTACAGTGTACATTAATATTCTTGTTGGTAGTGTTTGTGAGTGTTCAAGTCCCACTGTCTGTGGTAAGTTAACCTCAAAAAGGTTTTTCCTTATTATCCTAATGTATGTAGAATATGTTCTCAGGCTATTTAATTTTGTTTATAGGGTCGTTAGATTACCGCAGAAAGAATCCTACATCTTGCCTGTCTTGTGGTTCAAGATTTGTGCTGAGTACGGTTGACGATTGGCAGCTCGCGGCTCACTCCTCAAGACCTATCTGCCCTACCTTGAGGGAAGTTCATATTATATATATGGAAATTAATTATTACTTTTTTACCTAGCACCCACAAGTTGGATCACTGGTGGACGTCTCTGTAAGCTACCTTGAGCTGGAGAGAGTCTACGGCTGACTACTGTGAGTCAGAGAGGTGGCCAGAGGGTGGCTATCCTGTGCAGACCAGTCTACAGGCTTAAAGAGTGAAAGAAAAGACTGTATAATTTTATTTTTATTTGTAAGACTACCTCTTAAGTTTTTTTGTCAATATATTAAATTAATTAAATTACTTTAAATTCATATGTAAAGATAGCAGGAATTGGAATAAAAGTTTATTTAAATTGTAAGTTGTCTCTTTGAAGTTTTCCTTGGACCCTCCGCACCCTCACTATAATTTTTTTTCTAAATTCTTACGGCGCCCTGAGGTATCATCTTCTATCCTGAGTCGAAGCCGGTGAGTTTCCACCTGACAAGTTCAGGGGTTACAAATTGGCGACCAACGTTCGGCTAACTTTTCGAACCTTGAGGGTGTGCTGAGTGTAGTTCCCGGGAGGACTTTGGATGAGACGCTTACTATCCGTCCGAGACTACCCAGGACGTTAATTGGTTTTGTGAAGTGCAGTTCACATGTAATAATTATTTCATTGCATTTTTCAGCACATAAATACCATCTCTGCGGTGTTGGAAAAGCATTGAACAAAATTCAAAATTATATCAAAATTTTAACTGCACAAATTTTGGTAAGTCCTTTTGAATTTATTTTGGCAAGAACATTTTTTTCTTTTTTTTCTTTTCCTGTTGTTTCACAGTTCATGTGTGTGTTCCCTAAGGGATCAGCACATACATATAGCTTGTATTTTGTTCAGGTTTTCCTTGAATAACTTTATTTTTACTTTTTATATTCCTACCTACTTACAACTTAAGTAAATAAATGTGAGATTAACTTCATTTTATTTCTATAAGAGGGTTTGCATAATATAATTAAAGGGATATTGTGCTTCCCTTTAACTTATTTGTAATTTTAACATAATAATTTAACCTTTTAGTGTATTTAAATTGTGTATTTAATAGTGTAATTTAAATTTCAATCTAGGACACTTTGCATAAATAAAAGTAGGGTATACTTTTATCTATAGTAAAGAAAACTTGAATTTTTTGTTCATTGAATGTGGATTGTTAGCAACTACTTTATAGTTGTGGAAACATGAAGCAAACATAATTAATGTATTAGAAGTAAATTTATAATTAACTTAGAGTTTGAAAGGGGATTAAAAGAAAAAAAAAGTTTTCTTTTGTTACCCCACAAATTAGGAAAAACTGCTTAGAATAATTGTAAACTTGAAATTAAAAGTAACATTTGAGAATAATTTTTTGTTTTGTGTTAATATAATAACACATTATTTTTATACAATTCAGCTAGATCTTATTGTAAGACTGAATCTTTTAATTTTTTCACTAAGAAGAACTTAGTGCTTTGTTTTAACTTTGGTAACTTGTCATTAATTTTAATTTTGAATTTTAAAACATTGTGTTAAGAAAGTAACACATTATTTTTATAACATTCAGCCTAATCGTTTTGTAGGACTGAATCTTTTACTTTCTCACTAAGAAGAACTTAGTGCTTTATATATAAATTTTTTAATTGTCAACAAATTTATTTTTGAATTTTAACATCATGGCCCAGCTGATTAAATGTATAAATTATCTAAAGAAGGATGAACTTATTAACGAGTTGTCTGCCATGGGTGTTTCAGCGAATCCCGATGACACGGTGGTCAGTTTGAGGAGTGAGCTGCGCACTGCGTTGCGCCTTATACGGCGTGGCAGCATTAAAGCCAGCACTGTCGTCCCTGCTTCTGCTGCTTCTGAGCTGTCTTTCTGCGATCCGAAGGTCATGGAACTGGAAGGAGTCCTTTCTTCAGGTGATTTCGTTTCTAATAAGACTAGTCGCCTAAGAGTTTCCTTGAGGGCTAATTATCTTCTCGCTAGGTTAGCAAGATGTGGTAATGACTAAACTATAATATCATGTTTTACAAATGTATTTCAGATATAATTTATTAACTTTTTTTTTGTAAATGGTTTTATGTGCTGAAGTCTATTGTGTGTGTTATAGTGAACCACATCATAATGTAGTAATCTTTTATCTATGCAAGTTATATTCCATTCCACTCCTTGCATAAGACCTAAATCAACATCAGGATGTAGTTGGGGAGGCAGTACATATGTTATCGCCTCGTTTCTACAAGTACTAACAGAGGACTTATTATGTCAGCTGTTACGAACGAGAACAGGTGCACTGGACGGTGTCTATAACGTATTGTTCCTTCATTTAGGTATAAGGTGTTGATTAGGTATAGGATATAGGCAGTGCATAAGATGTCGCCTCGTTTTGCAAGTACTAACTGAGGACTATTTATGTCCACTGTTACGAACGCATTCAGGTGCTCCGGATGGAGTTTGCAATGTACTGTCTATATTTATAAAAAGGTTGTATGTGTTTGATGAAGTAATAAGTAGTTCCATTTTAACATTCAATAGCTTTAGCAATACATCAAAGATAGTGTCGTATTAGCTTTATAGATTCTCTTTAGACTTCGTTGGTTTGTTTTGGAGCTTAATTTTTTTAAATTTGTTCTCTGCAGCTTTTTTTTTTGAGTTTGTTTAAATTTTTTTGTTCCATTGCCACTTCTCAAATTGTTCCTTGAGCACACTACTCAAGGAACACTGTGGGGAGGGGGTGGTGTAACATCGTTTTTTTAGTATTCAATGTTTAACAAATTTTGTTTCAGCGCCCTCTCGTTCATTGTAGTTAGAACTACAATTGGATGATGTGCACGATCGAAGTATCGGGCTGTTGGTACACCTAGGTGGCACTAGGGGGCGTATTTTATGAAGGATATTTAGTTGACATTATGACGCTTAGAAATAATGAGACATTATCATATGTGTATCATACGATTCTCATTACTTCTTAAATTTGATCTCAAATAAGCAAGGAGTATGGAAGTTGTACGTCCTGTTCTCACATCCCGAAATGTAGTAGGGGAATCATCTAGATTGTTCGATCAAATGTCTATATAGCACGGTGTATTGCATATTTCTTTTTATTTCTTAAACCTTCTCTCGTTAACTCTGAGGAAGCTTTGCTTACAGTGTACATTAATATTCTTGTTGGTAGTGTTTGTGAGTGTTCAAGTCCCACTGTCTGTGGTAAGTTAACCTCAAAAAGGTTTTTCCTTATTATCCTAATGTATGTAGAATATGTTCTCAGGCTATTTAATTTTGTTTATAGGGTCGTTAGATTACCGCAGAAAGAATCCTACATCTTGCCTGTCTTGTGGTTCAAGATTTGTGCTGAGTACGGTTGACGATTGGCAGCTCGCGGCTCACTCCTCAAGACCTATCTGCCCTACCTTGAGGGAAGTTCATATTATATATATGGAAATTAATTATTACTTTTTTACCTAGCACCCACAAGTTGGATCACTGGTGGACGTCTCTGTAAGCTACCTTGAGCTGGAGAGAGTCTACGGCTGACTACTGTGAGTCAGAGAGGTGGCCAGAGGGTGGCTATCCTGTGCAGACCAGTCTACAGGCTTAAAGAGTGAAAGAAAAGACTGTATAATTTTATTTTTATTTGTAAGACTACCTCTTAAGTTTTTTTGTCAATATATTAAATTAATTAAATTACTTTAAATTCATATGTAAAGATAGCAGGAATTGGAATAAAAGTTTATTTAAATTGTAAGTTGTCTCTTTGAAGTTTTCCTTGGACCCTCCGCACCCTCACTATAATTTTTTTTCTAAATTCTTACGGCGCCCTGAGGTATCATCTTCTATCCTGAGTCGAAGCCGGTGAGTTTCCACCTGACAAGTTCAGGGGTTACACCCGTTACTTCGAACGTGTCAAATTTGGATCCTAATAAAAAAAATTGCCACCTTTTAAATTTTCACTTTACAAATACACACATTTGCATATATTTAAGGCTCAAAGTTAGCCAAATAGACCAGTGTCGATAAGTTTTAAAACCAAAAAAAAAAAATAGTAGAATGGAACCCATTAGAAAAGGAGGGGAATATTATAAAAATGAAAGGAAAAATAATTTACGGGCGATCTGAGGTCGGCAAGGGGATGGGGGGGAGGTTTTAAGGGTAAAAAACGGTTTCTCTCGATTTCCGGCAAAACTAAAAGTCCTATGGAAAAAAGTCAAATGGCAAAGTTGTAGGTAATAAAAAGATGTAAGCTTTTGTATCTACCCTTTTATCACATAACCTCAAAATTTATGTGAAAAATTCAAAAAACCACGTTTTTGGTTTTTTATTTTTATCTTTTACAATTTTCTTTTTTTTGTCACGAAATTTGGTGAAAACTTACCTTTTTATGTCCCAAATACGCTGTAATTTATTTGATTAGAAATATTTATTTTTTCACTTTATATTGAATTAATATCGAAAAAGCATCCTAATTTTTAATTGAAAATTCACCCGTCAAAATATCAGCTTTTTTCAAAAAGTTGATATGTTTTCTATTCGTTGAAATCTCTACTTTCTGATAGAGAAAAAAAAAAATATGTTACTATAGTAAATCTTCTCAGAAAATGCAAAAAATCGAAAAAAACTCGAATTCGAAAAATTTTTTTTAATCATTATAAATAATTTCATCAAAAAATGTGATTCCTGCAATTTGTTTCAATTAAAAAGTTGATTTATTTAATGCTTATTACATTCATATCATAAAAAATCTCATTATGTATAAATATAAATGTAAATCGTACTATTAAATGTAGATACTTTATTCTGATTACGTTATTCATTACAATATTTTAAGCACATTAATATTACCATACATAAATATATGAAAATCGGCCAAAAGTTTGTTATTAAAAATATATTTACGATATATATTTTATATATATATATTTATATTTTTTATAGATTTTTAATATATTTTTATGTATTTTGAATAATTTTTTTCATGGGGGTAACTAAATTTGTTTATGCAAAATTAAGGAGATTATTATTTATATATATATACTCATTCTCACTAATCCATGTTTATTACGATTTTATCCACAGACTACAGTCATAGACCAGTGCAGAAGCCTTTGAAAATTATAAAAAGTGAAAAAAAAAATAGTAGGATGAAACCCATTAGAAAAGGAAGAGAATATTATAAAAATGAAAGGAAAAATAATTTACGGGCGATCTGAGGTCGGGAAGGGGATGGGGGGGATCGGTCCAGCCATTCCCGAGTTTTAGTAGACTAGCAAATATACAAATTAATATTTTTAGTCAGACTCAAGCTCGCATTTGAACTCGATAGACGCTGGTTTGGGAAGATTCTTCAATGTGGGTGTGTATTCTTTCATGTAGGTGAAAACAAACAATATTTAATAAACATAGTATAGCTTATTTTCTATGTTCTATGCAGAAAGTTGAGTCCGGCAGACAAATAAGGAAAAAAAATCCAAAAGAAGGCTTTTATAAGTCTTAATTAAATGCAAATTCAAGAGAACTAGAAAATTGTGCGATAAAGCACAAATTATACACGTTTGTAATAGTTGTCTTGAAATAAATATTTCTGTGAGAAATAGAGGTAGATTGTAGCGGGGTGAAAATTTAGGGTAGTAAGTATTTTTAATGCCAAATCATAAAGAAATAGAAGTCTGGATAAGGGTAGGTTATTTAAAAGTATCAAAATAGCCTACAACCAAAAAATATTCACAAAAATATTATAAAAATTGCTCAAGAGGTTTCGAAGGAGTTCGTTAATACACTTTGACACGAGACTTATCTTCTTATATATAAAAAAAATATATACGGTCGAATTTAGAAACCTCCTCCTTTTTTTGAAGTCGGTTAAAAATTAATTGCTGTTTGTATGTCTGGCTAATACTCGAGAACCGCCCGGCCGAATTACCTGAGTCAGGTTTTGAAATGTTTGTTGTAGTTCAGGGAAGGTTTAAACGGTGAGAAAATATGGAAAAATTGCGAGGAAGATAATAAGAACAACAATTTCCTTTTGCCCATATAAACTGTTCTACCAACTTTCCTGTCAAACTTTTAACTGTCAAATTGAAGCACTTATTAAATTAAGGGTTTTAAATAGACACTATATATATTATTACACGAATCAAATTAGGGGTTTTAAATAGACACCACATATTATTTATATAATAGGTCTTTACCTATGAAATTGCCGTTTTGTATGCAATAAGTGAAAGTACTTATTTGTTCAAACTTTTTATTTCTGTTATTCGAAGTAATCACCCAAGCAATTGACGCATTTTTGCCAACGCATTGGCAGTTTATTGATGCCCTGCTTATAAAAATCAGCTGGACGGGAGACCAACAAACTCTTCAAAGGCATTTTGTGCTGCCTCTCGGGCATTGATTTTTTTACCCACTAAAAAGTTGTCTAAATTTTGGAAAAAGTAATAGTCGGTAGGTGCAAGGTCTGGTGAGTATAGTGGATGAGGGAGAGCTTCCAACCCCAGCTCTTGCAGCTTGGAGACGGTCTGTTGCGCAATATGGGGTCGCGCGTTGTCGTGAAGGAGCAGTGGGGACGACCGATTGACCAAAGCTGGTTGCAGATGTGCAAGCTTCTCCGTCATTCTCTCCAGTTCTTCACAGTACACATCTGCATTAATGCTCATGCCGTTTTGTAAAAAGCTGTGGTGAATCACACCCGCAATAGACCACCAAACAGTGACCATCACCTTCTTAGGGGTCATTTTTGGTTTAGGGCATTGCTTTGGTGCTGAACCAGGGTCTAACCAACTTACTGAGCGTTTTCGATTGTCGAACAGAATCCATTTATCGTCGCACGTAACAATTCGTTTCAAAATTCCTTCATTTCTTTGCCTGTTGAGCAGTGCAAGGCAGGTCTCGACGCGTACGTTGCGCTGGCGATCGTTAAGGTCGTGGGGCACCCATCTATCAAGCTTTTTTACCTTGCCAATTTGTCGCAAATGGATCAATATTGTTTTGATGCTTACATTAAAAGCTGCTGCTAGCTCAGCTGTAGATTGAGTTTCGTCAGCTTCCACAATCGCCTTTAATTCATTATTTTTAACCAAAGTCTCCGGACGACCACGAGCTTCATTTTTCAAGACAAAATTTCCAGAACGGAACCGGGAAAACCAATAACGGGTTGTGCGTTCGTTTGTACAGTTCTCTCCGTAAACGTTTATGATGTTACGTGCCGTTTGTGTCGCGTTGGTGCCACGACGGAACTCATATTCCATAATTACATGAATTTTTAAAGTATCCATTATGACGAAAAATGTTCAAATGTAATGAAAATACAACGCTAATCAAAAAACAAAAGACTGAGTTTGTAAATAGAATGTCATGGTTTTAAAACAAAATTAATTTGAATTTAGAATACAGAGCCATTACAAACTTTTTTTATTTGAAATGACCAGTACTGAAGAACGGCAATTTCATAGGTAAAGACCTAATATTATTATCGCGTATTTTAATATTATTATTTTGATGGTTGTTATTGTTGGTTCATTCAGAAATTTTTGTTATTGTATTGACATATTTTTAGGTTGTCACTGTTTAGAATGCAAATAAAAAAGTCTTTATTGCGCCATATCCACAGAGGTAAAGTCACAAACAAAAGAAGATAATACTGTTAATAAAATCAAAACGCTGTTTTGTTGGAATGCGAAAAAATGATTGATGTCATTCGTCTATTGAACGTTAGACGAAAGGTTATAAATACAGGCAATTTTTTGCACCTACGGCATATAAAGTACCTGTCATTCTATTACCGTTATTAAAATCTTATATCATCAGTTTGTCAAGTGTGTGGGAATTTCATTTACTATTATTGTTTGAAATGCCTAGGCGACGATGAACTGACATAGGTCGTCGAAGTCAATCAGATGTGCGATGAGCTACCTCACGTGCAATCCGCACTGATGACTAGCGAGAGACGGATAATGATAACATTCGTATTGCTATGGCAGAATTGCGTTCTACAGTGAATAATAATGACAAAGGCAGGTGGCTCCGTCCACTTAGATCCTCTGCTTAGATCCCCTGGGGGATCTATGTGGAAACTTCTGCCACACTGATCCCTTAGGGGATCTATTTGGATTTCGAATTCATTTTGATCCCCCAGGGGTTTCATTTGGAAGATTTTAGTCCACTTCGATCCCCTGCTTAAACCGATAAGGGATTTATCTGTATTTTTTATCCACATCGATTTCCAATGGAATCTTTTAGAATTTTCTATACATTTTGATTATTAATTTAGAAGTTTTTCATAACAAAAGTTCCATAAATGTTCATACTTTCATACGATTTTAATTTTTTTTTTTATGAAAGGATTTATTACTAGGATTTTTAATGAGTTTTAAGTTATGTAGGTAATCTTTGGTGGAAAAATGTATTAATAGGTATGGTAATAAACCTATATACTATGTAGGCCATAAATAGCCATGCCACACAAAAAATTCAAAACAATCCCATATCAGTTCCCCATATAGGGGATCGAAGTGGACGAAAATCTTCCAAATGAATCCCCTGGGGGATCATAATGGAATCGAAATCCAAATAGATCCCCTAGGGGATCAGTGTGGACGAAATTTTCACATGGATCCCCCAGGAGATCTAAGCAGGGGATCAAGTGGACGGAGCCGCTTAAAATGGAACGAGTTCGGGCACACAAAAACACAACAACAGCGAGCACGACGCATTGAAATCGAACGATACCGCAGAAACAGTGCTCCTGTGAACCTGGAATGAGTAGAACTCCACTGCAATCCGGAAGTAGATTATTGTACCAACAAATCCGTGACAATTGGGGAAATGACAATTATTTGTCAATATTGTAAAGCGTTAAAATACATTTGTATCACAAATAATAATTTAACAAGATAATTGCTGATACAAGGATCACTGACTGGGAGCACTGTTGCCACTGCATGCATGATGAGGACCATCAATTTTTACAAATTTATTTTATGGGCAATCAAGATGCGGAAGTTGAAAGGCGTTGTGCTCATAATCCAATAGTAAAACGAACAATTGTCCAAGAATTGCAAACGTTTCTTCATCTGAATAATAATTTAGTCAAGATGTTCAAAATGGCCTTAGACCGTATGCCATCCGACAGCCATAATATTGTAATCAGAGCTAACAAAACACCTGCTGGTGAGCATGCAAGGAGGTTTAATTCACCGACAATCGACGAAGTGGCTAGTGGCTATTGTCGTTGTTGGAGAAATTTGCAGTCTAGATATATTATGCTTCATAGTCGAAACCAAAGAGTATGTAATAAAACTACGTTTTATGAATTAAAACGTGTGTCAGAAACACATAGGTCTTATGACGCGTTGCAATATCCATAAATCTTCTGGCAGGGAGTAGATGGATATTATTTTAATATCAAAATGGTTAATCAAGTAAATATTAATGATATTAGATAATATTTTTAAAATTCAGTATCAACATTTGTAATTGTAATATATAAAAATGTATCGCCGAAATGTATGTACGCGCATATCTTCCGATCGGCTGCACCAAATTAAATAATTCTTTTTTTATGTTGTTGTTTTTATTGTTGTTAGGACAAGGTTTGTGTATAAGAAAAATTAAAAGATAGCGGGAAATGTCTTTTTTTTTGTCCGTGACGGAAAGTTGAGACAGATATTATGTAAATATGGCGGTACGAAGTTCCCCGGGTCAGCTAGTTTATTATATTTTTTCTACTGAATTTACTTCTACTAAGGTATAATATTGATAATATTTTTTATTAAAAAACTAGCTAAGCCCGTGACTTCGCACGTGTCAAATTTGGATCCTAATAAAAAAATACACCTAAACTTTCACTTTGCAAAAACACACATTTTTAGTATTTGAAGCCCAAAATTAACTAAATTGGTCCAGTCATTCCCGAGTTTTAATAAGACTAACAGATATACAAATTAATATTTTTAGTCAGACACAAGAGCCATCGCTCGCATTTGAACTCGCTAGACGCTGGTTTGGGAAGATTCTTCAATGTACAATATTTTGATTTTACCTTGTGAACGAACCAGGATTGTATCGAAAGACCATGGTTTGAAGACCATCATTATACCTAGATTCTTCTTTAGAGATTGAAGTAGGTATGTACATATATTATTCAAAAAATATTTGTCACTCAAGGGACATAAAGGTACTTATAAATTCTGACGTTAATTCTGGATGAGTCATCAACATCACGTATGTCGATCAAAAGATGATATTCGTCAGGTTGAGAGTGATGAAATTCATTTAACCGCATTTTTATTTAGAATCAGAAAAATAGTTATTATTTCAACACCTTGAAATGAACTTATAGCAGATGCATAAAAAGACACGGATATTAAGTCCTTCAAAACATACGTTTGCAGTAACAGGTTACCAGATTGTTCCTCGTTTGACATTTTATATATTACTATCCTTATTGCTATTCTTGTTAAATCTTCGATCAAAATTTGTAAGCTGGTTATGCAAACTAGAATAAATGATATAACACATATCTTAAGAAGACTAGAAAAGTTCGTAGTAGAGTTTGCCATCGCCACATTGTTACAATTTCTAGACGTCGTCTTGGCCCTAAGCGCAATATAGAAAACCTTACAGAAGAATATAAAATTAATAAACACTGGAATACATTTTAAGCCAATGCCAACTGGAATTCCAATCAAATCGATGTCATACCTCCTTAGCAGAAGTATTATACCACTGTCTAATGCAAACAACACTACTGACGAAAGCCAAGCAACTAGTGACACTTTAAGAAAACTCCAATTGTCCGGTACAAACACTTTTACAATTTTGTCGTACAAGTTTTTCGTGTAAACACACATCCACCATTTTAACGCTATGTCCATAAAACGAAACAATTTGATGAGTACTAAATGATACACATCCTCTTTTTGAAAACGAATTCCTTTACTGATTTTTATTAAAAGAAAAGTTGAATACAACAGTCGTGACGCTGCAAGTTGCATTAGTACTTTTTGATCCATTTTTCTCATTCTCGGTCGAATTATATATAACACTGCTTGTGCTATCAAACAAATTGTCGAGAAAGCGATTCCAGTCATCCATAAATATTTTGCCGTCTCCACCATTTCCTTTTCTCTGATACTTGGCACCGTACAGGAATACCGAATACTTCACTACTTTTGGCTATTATTATTTAGATTATTATTTAGATATCGGTTTATTTGCTGTACATAACTAATACATTTTTTCTCCAAGTGATTATCGTGTAGGTATGAGGCTATTGTTAGTTTCAATTTAAAATCAAGCTAGGCATTGGTATGTAGCGATATCTCTATATTTTCCTTACGTCTAAAGACAAATTATGTCACAGATCATATAAACAACAATTATTTTTATGATCTGAGAATTATGACACAAAAGCGGAGTTTAATTAAATCGGAGTTTATAGGTCATAACTCACACAACTTCAAGAAATCCAAGTCAAAACAAGGTTTGTTCGCTTCCATTTGTCTTCAAAATTATTTTAGTCTCCTTTTATTCAAATTTAAATCACCAAATTGTCTTACTCAAAGACCCAAGACCACAGACGTATTCGTGACTCGTATTTACTAAATATCACAAAGTGGCACAAACAGTTATATAGTAAAGTATACATTGTGTATTTTGTACATGTGTATACACTTGTAGCGAGTCATAATTATTTCAATATAATTCAAGTGTAATATTTATTGTTTTGTGTCATCTGTGCTATTTTTTTTTAATCCTTTGAGGTAAGATTACGTAAATATATTACATCTAGTAGTTTCTAATATTATAATTATTTTGTATTTCAACGAACAAATGAACAAGTGACCGGGCGCGTCACAGTAGATAACGTTTGATAATATAGATGTTGTTTCCGACCGAAACCAGTTCGTTGGAATGCAGCCGAGCTTTGCACGGCCGCAGCCCTCGACGCTCGCTGTCTCGACAGAGTCGGCTCACAACCTTTCGACGCGCTCACCACTATTCGCTTGTTGGTTTGTTCGTTAAAATAACTATAATATTAATATTTGAAACGATTAGAGGTAATGTTTAAGTAAATTTAAGTCAAAGGAAGAAAATAATAACACGGATGAAACAAAACAATAAATATTTCATTTAACTAATATCAAAATAATTGTGACTCGATACACATGTTTATTTACTACTTCTATTTGTGATATTTTATAAAACATTCATTTTATTTTAAAATAAAATCCAATTCAAAACTAACTCAAAAGCTTGAAATTAATTTTGGATGCTTTGATGTCGGTCCCAAGCTCTAGCCTCGTTTCCCTTCTCATGTGAGCTTGAAACAGACTCCTAAGCATCCAAAAGTTATTACAAGCTGTTTAGTTTGTGCTGAAGTCGGTTTTATCCTATTAATATTATAAACGCGAAAGTTTGTAAGTATGGATGGATGGATGTTTGTTACTCTTTCACGCAAAAACTACTGAACGGATTTGCATTAAACTTTACAGTAATATAGCTTATACATCAGAATAACACATATGCTACTATTTACCGCGATAAACGACATACACGCGGGCGGAGCCGCGAGCATAAACTAGTTTTAGTATATTTTTTATAGGTATGCTGATAATAATAATAAGTGCGGGCCTACAATAGTTGGGTCATGCCGGTTCTGATATATTCCTTTGGTATACTTAGATGGACTCAGACTGAATTAGATGCCCTTGATAGGAGAGTCCGTACATTGCTGACAGCATTCCGAATGCATCACCCACGTTCGTCGGTTATGAGGTTGTATATCCCGCGAAAATTTGGGGGTCGTGGACTATTAAATATCAAGACCCTACACAATCGCGAGATATACAATCTTAGAGAATGTTTTCTCCATACTGATGTGGGCGTTCATCGCAATGTAGTTGCAGTGGATACCGGACTGACTCCGCTCGCTTTGGCTAAAGAGAATTGACGCAAACCTGTAGTACTTAGTACTAATGATCGCAGGGAGGTATGGAAGGGCAAAAAACTTCATGGTTGATTTTATCGGGCCCTAAATGGGCCTGATATAGATTTTAAAGCATCTATGTCCTAACTACAGTATGGTGATCTCTTCGGAGAAACCGAAGGTTTTATCTGTGCGATTATGGACGAAGTTATCATGACGAATAACTATCGGAAGTATATCCTGAAGGATGGTATGGTCGACATCAGTCTGTCGGGCATTTCACCGTCCTGGAGAATCAGGCATACTATTTCTGGCTGTTCTCGTCTTGCTAACGGCGAATATTTGCACAGGCACAACCAAGTAGCCAGGCTTGTACATCAACAACTTGCCCTTAAATACAAACATGTGAGTTCTGAGGTGCCATAATACAGGTATGTGCCCGACCCAGTTTTCGAGAATGGTCGGGCTACGTTATATTGGGATCGATCTATTATCGCAGACAGGACTATTGTTGCTAATAAGCCTGATATTGTGGTGATAGATCGATTGGAGCGCCGCGCAATGATTGTCGATATCGCCGTTCCTCATGACGAGAATCCTGTGAAAGTCGAAAAAGAAAAACAAATAAAATATTTGGATGAAAAACACAGCACACAACCAAAATACAAATTTTAATCACATTAAAAAATATATAAAAAATAAGATTTTAACAAATAGTCCTTTTTTCTTTTTGAGGCTTGTAAAATTTCAAATGTCAGTCACATTGAATCAAATCCAAATTACGTGGCATTGATGACGTGTAATAATGTGCACTATCGCAAGCATATTTTTTGGATTTTTTATGACAAGTTCAGACGACGAACAAGAAATTCATCCACATAACTTGTACGTAACAAATCAAGCCTCCTAAACTGGCTATTTAGTCATGGCAAGAGGTTGTACGCCGTGTCTCACAAAAACTCACTCGGACTCGGACTCTCAGCCTACACTGCGATGGACACAGCCCATCCCAGTACTGATTTTCAGTGCCCGCCATAGCCGTCGATTTGACGCCGATAGCCCGCGCACCCCGCAGGGCCCCTCTGCCTGTCGACGATGAGGCGCGCGCGTAGACATGCTGCCAGGGTTGAAGTTGTTGACTTCAAGATAGTGGTAGAGGGCAAATATTGTTAAACCCTCGTCGAAGTGTCCCTTTCTTAGTTTTCACCTCAGCGACTCTTACAGCTCCATCAGTTTCGGGGTATATTTTCACTACTCGACCCAGAAGCCAAAGTAGAGGCGGGAGAGCCTTGTCATTGATCAACACAAGCGCGCCTGGTTGGATGGTGATAGACAGGACCACCCATTTGTGTTTCTGTTGAAGTATGGAAACATATTCTAGGTTAAAGCGCTGCCAAAAATGCTGTTTCAGCAGTTCCACTCGCTTGTAGCGCTCCGGCCGTGTGATAGAGGCCTCGGCAATAGGCGTATGTGGAACAGATAACAGTGGCCGTCCAATCAGGAAGTGGGATGGAGTAAGGGCAGATAAATCAGATGGGTCGTTGGAAAGAGGTGTTAGGGGGCGTGAATTTTAAATGGACTCAATTTGTGTTAGTAAAGTACACAATATAATAGTTCCTCGTAAGTTAAATAAGTGAGTTTGAGCAACCTCTTTAGGTGGTGTTTTGTTGAACGAACGGCTGCTTTAGCAAGACCGTTAAAGTGCGGTAAATAAGGCAGAGAGAAGGTAAACTCAATGCCTTCCTGAGCAATGTACGATGCAATATTGGATTCCTGCAAAAGTCGGTAAAGTTCATTAAAAGCTCCTACAAAATTAGTACTGTTGTCGGACAATATGGATTTAGGTTTCCCACGACGCGCGACAAAACGACTAAGTGCTGCAATATAGGCATCTTTTGTAAGCTCTGTTACAAGCTCCAGGTGGACAGCTTTGACAGCTAGACACACAAAGACACATATGTAGGATTTTATTAGTTTGCAACCACGACCTTTACGGTTGGATATCAATATTGACCCTGCATAATCGACACTACAATTTAAAAATGAAAGTTCGAGGTGGCTTCTAGAAGTTGGCAATTGACCCATGATGGGTTGAATATAGTCGGCCTTCTGCTGAAACATGTCACACATTTATTTACGACAGATTTAGCTAAATTTCTTCCTCCTAGAGGTCAATATTTTTGACGAATAGAAGCTAAAAGCAACTGAGGACCAGAGTGAAGAAGAATTTTATGATATTTTTGAAACAACATTTTTGTAAAGTGATGTTTACTACACAGCAGGATTGCATTCTTTGTATTGTAGTCGTAATGAGAGTTTTCAAGCCTGCCGCCTACCCGAATGAGGTTATTACAATCTATGAATGGAGTTAAGGAAATAAGTCTATTTTTTTTAGGTAGAGTTTTACCACTTTTAAGTACAAGGAATTCATTTGGGAACATTTCTAACTGAGCAACATGCATAATCGTATTTAATGAATTTTTAAGCTCGCTACTGTGATGGTGCCTCTTCGAGCCTAGCCCATCCTAGCCTGAGTAAATTATATAATTGTCTATCGAACAAGGTTTTTCTTTGATTACGCGACCGGCAACTCTCATTTGAGGTTTGGAGCAGCACCCCTCCAGCCGTACTGCTCTGTAGAATTCGTCGTCTGACCGCAATTCTTCCCCCAGCTTTAAAGGCCTCACGCGGAGAAAATAGAATGATTACGGACTATTAATAATTAACACATTACAATTGGTTTGTTCTGTTTACGCCTGTCCACTCCAACCATTCCATTGTGCACTCAAGATCCAAGAGGATTATTGCTCTTTTACTCTAAGCGACTTGTGCTGCGGATCAAACGCTATAACGAATCGTGATTTGATGGTAGATGCATTACCATATGCTAAGCCGGTACCCGATATATAAATATCTTAGGCGGCACACGCAGTGCCTACCCGGACTGGAGCCCAAGTCCAGGTTCTCCTACCGACGCCAACCTAAGATACCGTCTAACCCACCTACAGGAGCCCTGTGTATCCAAACATTAAACCTCTTAGCACTCAGGTGCACAGCCTACACACATAACCACGCTAATCCCCCGACACATCTACGCATCGCAACTGGAACATACACATTCGTCACGAACAAGATACCAATAACCAATCGTAATGACTAACCATTAAGTAACTGTAATATTATTTCTAATTATTATCACACAATTCGTTACTCAGACTGGGATACAATTGCATATTAAAATAATAAGCTCATTATCCTACAAGTAATTATAGAAAAACAGCGACTCACCTGGCTTACTTGCATGTTATATCACCTTACAACTTACTCCCAAATCACCTCGAAAGGCACCTACTTTTAAGCAACGAAGAAGTGAACGGCACTTCTGCCGCTCAAGATCAAGTGTCTTGCCTACGCCCTGTTTGTCCCCATCAAACCCCTCAAGAAGCAGGTAGAGTCCTTTTTTACAGCTCTCCCTATGTATCACTTTAAAATTTGAGTTTATTGCACCCAGATGTAAACGTTCCCAGTTAAAAGTACAATAAGTGTTCAATAGTGTCATGTTCGTATTTTGTTGCGCAAAGGCCATCAATTTCTATATTTATGGTTGACCTTTCTTTTATAAGTAGGAAATGTTTTTGGCATTCGCTCGGTGTTTTTACATTATTATTTAGACTTTAACAAGGCGAATAACATTTTTAATCACATGAATACAGAGATACTATTACACTACATGTTAATGAACTAATAATTTTATTTGTTTTAGTTTTTATGTTGTGTACGAATCTATTTATATAAGCAACTACTCTTTTTAACTGATCTTAACTAGAAGATTTATGAATTAATTGTGATATGATTGAATTAGAATTAGCTTCATTTAAGGATGATTGATTTGAATTAACTAAGAAAGCTCTAACTTCTGGTAGATCCTGTTTCTGCTTTGGTGATTTAGGCCACATATATTGATCTAATGATAAAAATGATGGTCCATTCCACCACAACTGATTGAAGCTGATTTGGTCAGCCTTCAGGCCTCGGGAAACAAGATCTGCCGGATTGATTGACTGCATGTTTGGCCTAGTGGTTTAACGGTCACCACGCCGTTTCCTACTTCGCCAAGTGTCGTGGGTTCAAATCCCACGTAGGACAACACTTTGTGTGATCTACAAATTGTTGTTCTGAGTCTGGGTATTCATTGTGTCCGTTTCATGTATGTTTGTAAAGTCCCCCGCGACACTGGATTTATTCCTAGTGCGGGAGTTGTCTTTAAAAAAAAAAATTGTCCCTGGACGGTACATAGCTCCAAGGGCACCCTGACGTACTTTCTTTAATTTCGTTTATACGATTTGCTACAATTTTTTTGAGTTGCGCTACAAGCTTTGACAACCAACCAAGAACTATTGTCGAATCACACCAATAAAAGCATTTATCAACAGGTAGAGTTAACGATTCAAAAACCTTAGTGCACAGTCTGGATCCTAGCAAAGCTCCACAAAGCTCTAGCCGTGGAGGCATCGTAAGTTTATCGGTGCTACGCCCAGTAGGGATAGGCAGGTGTTTTATATTGACTGACAACGGTGGTAGTTTTTGCGTTATTTCTGGTAATATTAAACACTCAATTTGCTTACTAGTTACCGTTCAACGATTCGAAAGTAAGGAAACAAGACTGTGCATTATTACTTGTTTTGTTGTTTATACCTGTGATTATGGAGCCAGTATTGTGCCTAAACAATCTCAGCTCGTTGCATAAACCCGCAGTCACAAAATTGGCAGTACTTCCGTTGTCGAGGAGCATGCGCGCTTCATGTCGCTTCCCGTTGGGGCTCACTATTTTCAACAACGCTGTGGACAGTAAAACGAGAGCTTGCGTAGTAGGCTGTATAACTGAAGCATTGGTTAACAGAGCAACGTTTTCAGAAGGACCCGGCATAGGATTTATATTATAAGATTTAAAATTATGTAAATGCAAAAGGGTATTGTGTAATAACCTTGCAGTATTTACAATGAGCTAATAACCTGCATCGGTTTTGACTATGACCTGGCCTTAAACAGTTTAAACAAACATTTAGCTCGTGAGCTTTTTGATTCCGAGACTCAATAGACAATTTTTTAAAAGACTCACATGTATAAAGGTAATGATTATTATTTGAATGCTTGTTTCCACCGTGATTGTTCGTACTGTCTGTGACAATAAAGCTTTTATATTTTTTTATATTTTGTGATTTATGAAATATCTTATTCTCTTCTAAAGACAGATTCTAAAACAGATCTGCTTTGTCACTTAAAAATTTACAAAATTGAGTAAAAGTAGGAGAACTGTTGATGGAATTACGGTGCTCCTCCCAATGCCTGGAAGTGAACGGGTCTAACTTAGTACATATCATGTATTTATTTATTAGAGTGTCCCAATGCTCTGTGGGTTCGCTTAATATCTGTAAGGCTCGTAAATTTTTATTTATTACATCAATTAAATAACGCAACAAAACGCTTGACTCATCCTGTATAGGTTCTACATTGAACTTTTCTTAACTATTCCTGTAATCTCAAAAATATTTGAAAAAATTATTCTAAAAAGACTTTACGATTTTGTCACCGATATGGAAATTTTAAAGAAAGAACAATTTGGATTTCGTAAAAATAGTACTACATCTTTAGCGTGTTTTAATCTTATTAAAGTAATTACGGAAGCGGTAAATGAGAATAAACCTGTAACTGCAGTTTTTTTGGATATGAGCAAGGCATTTGATTTTGTTCATCATGACACGTTACTCCATAAACTAAATCGGTATGGAATAAGAGGAAAGGCTAATGACTGGCTTAAAAGTTATCTATCGGATAGAAGTCAATGCGTTGAATTATCAAAACTTGAAAATGATACAAAAATAAACTATAGGTCAACATTTCAAAGCAATAAACTAGGCGTTCCACAGGGTAGCGTTTTGGGTCCGTTTTTGTTTTTACTGTATATTAATGATCTTCCTAATGTCACTCAACATAAGACAGTACTGTTTGCAGATGATACTACACTTATAGTAAAATGTGAAAATAAAGACACTTATGAAGTGGAAATAAATAACGCTATCGCTGCCGTTGTTGATTGGCTTAGTACCAATAACCTTAAGATTAATTTACTTAAAACTAAAATGATACAGTTTCAAACCTATAGACGACAACAAACTGATTTAAATATAACTTATAACAATACTAAGGTAGAAGAAGTCGATTCAACAACGTTTCTAGGAATAGTTGTAGATAAAAATTGTAGTTGGAAGTCGCACATTGAACACGTTTGCGACAAGTTGAATAGATTTGTGTATGCCATAAAAAGAATCCGAGAAACTGTTTCAACAGATGCAGCACTTAGTGCTTACCATGGCTATGTATCCTCGGTACTTGCATACGGCCTACTATTGTGGGGAAATTCCGTTGAAATTGAAAAGGTATTTCGTGTACAAAAGAAGTGTGTAAGAGCAATATGCGGGGCATGGTTTATGGATAGCTGCAGACCAATTTTCAAACAGTTCAATATTTTACCGCTAGCATGCATGTACATTAGGGAACTCTGTGTTTTTGTAAAACAACATCCTCAATACTTTGATCTTCAATCAAATGTAACAAAAAGAGACATCATACCCAGAAATGTCCACAAAATCTTTCAACCAAGAAGCAATCTAGAAATATATAAAAGAAACTCTTATATAACTGCAATTAAAGTTTATAACAAATTACCAAATGTATTCAAGGATCAACCTTTAAATATTTTTAAAAGTAAACTAACCAAATGGCTTCTTGAAAAATGTTTTTACAATTTAAATGATTACATGACAAATAAGGAATGAAAACATAGTGACATGATTTTTATAGTATTTTTTTTCTTCTTTTCTTTTTTAATTATCCTTAAATTAATTTTAATCCATAAGTAGCCTTGATTTTGAATTGTATTGACATCTCTAAATTATCTTGACATTTACTAAATTGATATCTTATCTATTGTGACATTTAATAAACCTACTATTTTTTCGACATTCGATAATTGATTTGTTGAATTGTTATTTTTTTTTTTATTATTATTTTAAAATCATAATAAAATTATTGAAATCAATTAAAATTGACACTGACATTTAGTGTATTGCATGCCATTAATGTAATGTAAGACATTGCTGGTTGCACACCATTGTTATGGTAGAATGTACTCGATCTTTATAGAATTATTGTGACCTGTTTTTATACTACATTCTTGCAAATATATATCATTTCATTTCATTTCATTTCAACTAGGCTTGTACGTGATTCTTTACTAAAAGACGGTTGTTATTGTATCTTTCACATAATAAGTTCCAAGCTAGGTCATAATTACTGCTTTTAAAAATGATATTTTTTATTATTTCGGCTGTTGTGCCCTTTAAACTAGCTCGTAAGTAGTGAAATTTATTAATGGAATCAATATTGTCATTGGAATGAATTAAGGATAAAAAAGTGTCTCTAAATTCTAGCCAATATTGATAACCACCGTCAAAGTGAGGTAGGTTGATTTTTGGTAAACGTATGAAATTGTGTCTGTGCCCACCTGATGCCGAACCTTCGGAGCCGGCTACGGAGCCGGCTACGGAGCCTGCAGATTGACGCCGGTTGCTGCTGGTAAGAAGCCTGCGAGCTGCCGCAGACAAAGCGTGGTATCGGTCCTCGAAGCTACTGCGGGCGTGGTAAGCCTCCTCCGGTTTATCCGACAACGTTTCAATTTCCGTCTGCAATTCGTCAAATTCAATGTATAAATTTTCAAATTAATTAAACCGACTTTCGAGTTCCTAGCGTTGCAATTCTGAAATTTCTGAGCAGCTGATTAGCAGATCTAAAAAGTTGCTATAATTTGTAAGCTTAGCTTTCATGGAGCTGCGTTTGCTAAATAATTTTTCAGCCATTTCTTAAGTAGAAAATAACTCATTTGGTTAGATATGTATAGTAAAAAGAAAGGAAGAGATTTTATAATTTATAGAGGATGAAAAGTAGACAATGCAAAGCTAAGCGTGCACCAATTTAATGAATATTTGTAATTTAAATATGCAAATACTAATTATATGGACAAGGATTATGTAGGGATAGTAAGCAATGAATAGGATGGAACGAGCTCACGTATATCGTTATCCTTATCCACAATATCACTCGACGACTTCACTTCTCCAATCCGCAGGCTGCGTGGTACCGCGCATCGAACAAAGATACATATTTCTTGAGGTCAAATTCCATTGCAACACGTTTCGTGGCAAGCGTAAACTGTATTTCTTCAAGAGTTACTGATTCAAAACGACGAAGGACCAAATGTTTAGGCGGTTCGTATCTGGTGGTACTAGCAGAATAAAGTACTTGTACTATTGTATAGAAACCGTTTAATTTTTACGATAACAATATGTGAAAAATATATACAAGTATGCGCAGTCAAAGCGGGCGAGAAGCCAAGTGAAGGGCGCCGGCCCTTCACTTGGCACTTGGCCGCGGTGGCGCGGCGGCGAGTCTTCTCGATCGTTCGGTGCGCCCCGCGCACCCCGCTGCCCCTCTGCCTGTCAAGGATGACGGCGCGCGCGTAGACAGTAGGAGTTACTACATTTACTTATCATTATTATATAAACAACGAATGGAAGTGTCGATCTGTAGCCCTTGGTTTTATACCATCATACATATCTTCCCCAGCATCGACATACTGGGGAAGATGTTGCAACGATTTTCCACGGTCGACAACGAACATGCAAATATCAAATTTAAGGAGAAAATATAACACGGTGTATAGCTGACTGCAAAGGCGTATATCACTCAAAATGTGCTCTAAAACTACGGTGGGAGATAAGTTATAGAATCAGGCGTTACTTTGCGTTACATTTAATGCTATGAAATATATTTAGCTTTAATTCCGCGAGACAAATATCCAGGTCTGAAAGCAGGGCACAAATCCCACCGTCATGCATACTCACATGCACATATGGGTATCATGCATATGCACACATACAAAACAAGTGAGAAATAATTAGCATGCCATGCAACCACCCACGGGGCATCCTCAATAGATGTTGACTCGTCGAGCGTTTGAGCTCGAATGAGCTCGCCGCACCGCTGTCGGCCCTTTTTATACCGTTTCGATGACGCTATAATAACGGTCGATACAATGTCATAAAGACATCTGTGCCGAACTACCTGCAATCATACTTAGAAGTGGTGATGGAATTAAGTTTGTTTGGTCATTCAACAGTGTAAATGCATTATTATTGTTGCAGTATGCAATTGATATATTTACGACGAGTCAACATCTCCTGAGGATGCCCCGTGGAGGGGCGAAACACGTGTCGAGTATAGGTTTGGTTGCATGGCATGCTAATTATTTCTCACTTGTTTTGTATGTGTGCATATGCATGATACCCATATGTGCATGTGAGTATGCATGACGGTGGGATTTGTGCCTTGCTTTCAGACCTGGATATTTGTATTTGTCTCGCGGAATTAAAGCTAAATATATTTCATAGCATTTAATACGGTGGGAGAGCCACGCTTCGGCATGCATGGGCCGGCTCGATCGGAATGATACCACAGCCTTTTTGGGACTAATCCCGCCCATACGCCCACCACTGCCACTCCTGTACACCAGGATCAACAGCGGTGACCAACGATCACACTGAGTTATGACACTCGGGAAGTCCCAGGAAAAAAATAAACTGTCTTGGAACCCGCAACGAAATTAATCAGAAGAAAAACTGGAAGTCCACTTCCCTCCTTAGCAAAGCGGGAGACAAAATGAAGTCAAAATAGGCATACACCTTTTTCAAAACGGGAAGCACCACGGATAAAATATTATGGGTCCTAAGTGAGCTATATTTGATTACTATAGTATGTATGGCAGAATCGCATAAACGCACGGAAATTTACCGCAGTTGACACAAGATCCCCATAGTATACCGCCCCAGATGTCATTTGTAAGCTATTTAGCATCATGTTACGTTCATTGCACCATAGACTACATTCCCAGAGGATATGATGAGCCCACTGTTCATAGCTATAATCAGGTGTTGAGCATTGACACAACGGTGAATCGACTAATTTAAATGAGTGTAGTTTGCTCTTAAAGTTACCGTGGCCTGTAAGAAATTGAGCGACACAGTGATCTACCTCGAGCCATGTCTTCAACAACCGTTCGCGAACAGATGGAAAGAACTGGTAGAGGTGGCGCCCTTTAGATGATTCGTCCCATCGTTGCTGCCATTCATCCATGAGGTCGTTATAAACATTGGATTGCTGTTGTAACAATCTTATGATTTTATCGCGGTCGCGTACGCCCAAAAAATCGCATTCCATATTTTGTAGTGTAGAATAGTACATGACTGCACGTCTTTGCACCTCGAGATCGACCGGAAGAACACCCGCCAACACCGGTAAAGCCTCAGTGCTAACCGTCCTATATGCCTTGCACAAGAAAATCAATGCAAGTTGTCGGCCTTGCAACAGTATGCGACGGACAGCACCTACAGTCGCCCTATTTGCCCATACAGGAGCACCATAGCAAATATAATCCAAATAAGTAGCTCCATATATGATCTTTAGTGTATTGAATGACAGACCCCATGTCGCAGTTGATATCCTCGTCAGTGCAAAGAAACTCTTTTTAGACTTTTCATTAACTGTTTTAATATTTTCGATAAATGAAAAGTTTATTTCTAAAACTAATCCCAAATAACAAACCGAGGTTTTATTTTTAATAGTAACATTTTCAAATTTAATACACGGCGGTGACTTGAGGTTACCTTTGAGAAGTAGCTGGAAGGTTTTGCCTGGTGCAAAAGTCAACCGATTACGCCCAAAGAGATATTAAGCCCAAACACTCACCAGCCTGCCTCTCAAGGCCCGTTCTAGTATCTGATTCTATCAATAACAAACCATCGTCCGCGTACGCGTTAAGGGTACATCCGGACGGTACTGGTACTTCCAGAAAATCGTCGAAGCCTATGTTCCACAAGTATAGACCTAGCACTGACCCCTGAGGACACCCCATCGTTAGCGCCTTCAACACAGAATGATGCTTAAGTCTCAATTTAATTGTGCCTTGTGAGAAGTAGGAAGAAATAAGGGAATAAATATTTTTAAAGCATCCTCTTGATTTTAATTTTAGCAATAGCATGGGCCACCACGCGTTGTCGAAGGCGCCAGATATATCTAAGAAGATTCCTAAGACGTATTGAAACCTTGACTCGGTGACAGTTTTCTTTACATATATGACCGCATCAGTTGTCGATTTTCCCAACGTAAACCCGAATTGTCTATCATGAAATTTAACTCCACCCGGTAGAAGTCGTGGTACTACAAGACGTTCCAAAAGCTTTCCCAGTGATGGTAACAGTGTTATGGGTCGATAGGATTTAGGATCGTCCGGCGGCTTATCGCTGCTTTTTGGTATTATACGAATTGTTAACGCACACATCCCGTTATTATGTGATCTGCAGCAGAGGGCGCTGTTAGGCCTGTACCACTCTCGTCGAGCTATGACGTCACAGCGCGCGAACCAATCACGTACGATTGTCGCGTGATATGCAGCCAACCGCACATGTGAAGACAATTCACTTTGACCGGCACTCGACCCTCAGACGCTTAGATATTAAGATCTATACTTTTGTAATTAATTTGTTTGCCATTACACCAGTTGAAAATTCAAAGTCTTGTTCATTTATCTCAAGCACTCGCACCTACATAAATTTGGTCCTACGTCGCTGGATGCAAGAAAAGAATCAGCAGAAGAAGAAAGCAGAATACACTATCACCAGACACCGTAAACGCATTACGGGGACGAGAAGACATCCTGCCGCAATCCATACGCAGTACGCACCCGCTACGCAAACCCTAGTCGTAGTACGCAATTACGAACCTCGGGCGTGGGTGTTGTTGTCTGTTTCCGTCGTATTGGTGATTGTAACCGTAAGTACTCTTTGCTATCCTTACCTTCCAAAATGACGAAGCATGACCTGGCTGATGATGGTACTACCCTTGGAGACCTAAATAAGCGCAGAGGTTCAATTAAGGGTAGGTTAACAATTTTTAAAAATTACATAAATTGGTTTGATTCGTTAAATATAACTCATTTAAAACGCGCAGAGTTAAAGTTACGTTTGCAAGGCACTAAAAACTTGTATAACGATTTTAACGAAGTTCAGAATAAGATAGAATCGTTAATCCCGGAGTCTGAGGAACAACTATTAGTTCGTGAAACATTTGAAAATGATTATTAGAGTGTTTTAGCGAAAGCTGAGTGTATGCTTAGCGAAGATGAACCTCACGAAAGGTCTGTGGTCACCAGTAACCCCTGCGTAAAGTTACCTACTATTTCGCTCCCTGCCTTCGACGGTAAGTCTGACCAATGGTTAGACTTTCGCGATACGTTTATAGCTTTAATTCTTAATTCTAAAGAAATTTCAAACATTCAAAAGTTTCATTACCTAAAATCTTCTTTGCACGGTAGTGCGGAGGTAGTAATCGAAGCAGTTGAATTTTCGGCCTGTAACTAACCTATTGCGTGGGAATTGTTAACAAATCGTTACGACAGTAGTAAACTTATTTTACATAATCATGTCAAATCGCTTTTTAACATTCCCAGCGTGAGTAGAGAATTGTCGGTTCAGATTCGTAAACTTATTGATACCGTACTTAAAAATATTCGCGCTTTGAAATTAATCGGTGAACCCACAGAATATTGGGATACCCTAGTTATTTTCTTGGTCGTGTCTAAATTGGATCTCACCACCGAACGAGAGTGGAAACAGCACCAAAACTTGTTGTCATCCTGCGATCCCAATTATAAATTTAAATTAAACGATTTAATGAAATTCTTAAGAGAAAAAGCCGACATGTTAGATACAGTAACACAATCAAGCTCCCCTCAATCATTTCAGCTCAAACGTCATGTTAATAATACTCAAACACATTCAAAGGTTCGCTGTAATGTGGTTACTAATAATGCTAACAAATTAAAATCACAAAGGAATTTTAACACTAAAACCTGTACTATGTGCAACGCGAATCATCCGTTGTATTCGTGTACACAATTTTTAAACTTAAACATAAATGAAAAATTTAAATTCATACAGGACAACAAGTTATGTGAAAACTGCTTAAAGTTCGGTCATACAGTTACAGACTGCCGATATGGCACATGTCGAAAATGTAATAAAAAACATAATTCGTTAATTCATCGCGATGAGCACTACATAAACGGCGCAGACCAGCGCACTGTGTCGCTTGCGTCTAATGAGTCAGCCGTAGCTCGCCACTCGCCTTCTCTTCGCGATCATGTAAACAACAGCACACTTATACACACCCATAATACGCATACACAACAGCACACTTATACACACCCATAATACGCATACACTATTCACACAGTCATCTAACCAACCCGTTCTGTTGTCAACTGCAATCGTGAAGATAGCCGATAAAAATGGTATCTATAGTGAATTTCGAGCCATACTAGACAGCGGCAGTGAACGCAGTTTTATAACACAAAAAGTATGTACAAAACTTCAATTAAAATGTTTACAGTCCACTATACAAATAAATGGTGTAGGCAACATAATTACAAAAACTACACAATTATGTGATGTACATATTAAATCAACTTGTGGTTCCTTTTACCGAAGTATTGCATGTTTAGTTTTGCCACAAATAACATTAGAATTACCGGCTCACACAATTTGTAAAACTAAATTTAATATACCTACACATATACAGTTGGCGGATCCCTCTTTCTATGAACGTCAACATATCGACATGTTGGTCGGGGCAGATCTCTTTTGGGATATTTTGGAGGAAGGGAAAATGCGTCTATCTAATGGGACATACCTCCAAAATACCAAATTAGGCTGGATTGTATCGGGGTCTATTTATCAAAAACAAAACACGCGAAGACAACAAAACGTTTTGTGTAATTTTACGATTACAGATACACACAATTTAGATAAACAAGTACGCATGTTCTGGGAGATAGAAGAATTGCACAGTCATAAATCGGGTGACCCGCGCAGTACAGATGAACGTCAGTGCGAAGAACACTTCCTGAAAACCACAACGCGCGTTGATGGAAGGTTCTGTGTTCGCATTCCGTTTATACAATCACCTGCTACATTAGGCGAATCGTATTCGCTAGCGGAAAAACGCAACGAAAGCGCTTACAACGCAATCCCGTTTACCAGCAGTTATACAAAGATTTTATGCACGAATACGCAAAATTGGGTCATATGAGTCGCATTATATCATATGGAAACCCACATTATTTTATGCCACACCATGGCGTGTTCCGTGAGCACGTTACGTACGTACGTTTGCGAGTGGTATTCGACGCCAGCGCAGTGACGTCAAGCGGAAAGTCACTCAACGACTTACAACTAATAGGAGAACCATTACAGGGAGATTTAGTTTCAATTTTATTAAGATTTCGTGAAAAGAAATATGTCGCCCGCGCTGACGTCGAAAAAAATGTACAGACAGGTGCTCATTCATCCTGATCAGCGCGATTTGCAATTAATTTTGTGGCGTGATAATCCCTTAGACGAAATAGGAATATATCAATTAAATACCGTTACGTACGGCACTGCCTCAGCGCCGTTTTTAAGCTGTAGGTGTTTAAAACAATTAGCACAGGAAAGCACGATCCCCGAGGTGGCACATATAATAAAAAATGATTTTTTCGTTGACGATTTAATTTGTGGTGGGGATAATATAGATACCTTATTATTCATGTGTGCAGAAGTCACAAAAACGTTAAACGCAGGGTGCTTTCCTCTCCGTAAATGGGTTTTTAATTTCGATCACGACAAATATAATTTCAATGATAATTCGATTCAACTTACGTTAGGTGAACAGATTCACAGTAAAACGCTAGGCCTAGGGTGGCAAAACAAATCTGATAACTTGCATTTTCATACGCAAATTGATAGGGACAATCGATATCCCACTAAACGCACAATTTTATCTACGACATCGCAAATATTTGATCCTTTGGGATTGTTAAGTCCAACTATAATCTTAGCTAAGATTATACTACAAAGGTTGTGGCGCTTACATGTCGATTGGGACGAACAAATACCTAATGATATAGCGATGACGTGGTCTAAATTCGTAAACAATCTTTCATATCTTCATAAACTAACTATCCCACGTTATGTTTATTGTAATAAGGCGATACGCAAAGAATTGCATATATTTACAGACGCATCGCAGGTGGTGTACGGTACGTGCGCCTATATACGTAGTATAGATAACGAGTCGTCTGTGGAGGTTCATTTGTTATGTTCTAAAAGCAAAGTCGCACCGCTCAGTCCCACAACTATACCTAGATTAGAGTTGTGTGGAGCTCTGCTCGGTGCCAGACTGTATTCTAAAATAAAGGAGTCGTTCAAAGGTCACTTTTTTTTTGGACTGATTCTACAATAGTATTAGGCTGGTTGCAACTGTCCCCTAATTTACTAAAAACTTATGTACAAAATAGAGTTTCTGAAGTACATGAATTGACAAATGACTTTCCATGGCGACACGTTAGAGGCAGAGAGAACCCTGCCGATCTCGTCTCGCGCGGGTTGCATCTAGACGCACTTAATGACTCATCTTTGTGGTGGAACGGGCCGTCGTTTCTGTGTGATTATAATTACGACTGTGACACAGGTTCGATTCCCATCGATTTACCCGAACTTAAATCAAATACAGTTAAACTTTTACTAGTGAGTCACATTTCTAATAATTCATTGTTTCCGTTTAACAGATTCTCTCAGTTTGTTCGCATGCAGCGCGCCGCCGCATATGTACTTCGCTTTATATACAACATACGCAATAAACTATCGCGGCGGTCCGGCGCGCTCACTGCCGACGAGTTGAGCGAGTCTGTGTTAATTCTCGCGCGCTTATCACAACAAGAATCGTATTTTGACGAATATGAGACATTAAGAAAAAAATGAAAGACTACAGAGTAGACATAATTTAACGAAACTTAGTGTATTTATAGATAATAAAAATCTCATTAGAGTTGGCGGTCGTATTTTAAATTCTTCACTTTTTAACTACGATAAAAAACATCCGATTTTATTATCACCTAAACATCATTTTACTTTGCTACTTTTTCGATATCAACATATATTATTAATGCACGCGGGTCCACAACTACTTTTATATTCACTTAGAGAAAAGTGGTGGCCGATAGGTGGACGAAACTTATCCCGAACCGTTGTTCAAAAATGCATTGTATGCGCGCGCCTGCGAGCTAAATCGGTAACCCCACTCATGGAAAATTTACCACCAGAACGTCTGCAACCAGGCGTTCCCTTTATGAACTGTGGCGTTGATTATGCGGGACCCGTTCTTATACTGAACCGTAAAGGTAGGGGAGCGAGAACAATAAAATCATATATCTGCTTATTTATATGCTTTGCTACTCGTGCAGTTCATCTGGAGCTAGTTGGTGACCTATCAACAGATGCTTATTTAATGGCACTTAAGCGGTTTGTGTCAAGGCGCGGCAAACCGAACACTATTTTCTCAGACAACGGGAGAAACTTTGTAGGATTAATGAATAGTTTTTCTAAATTTTTAGTAGATTGTTCTGAACCTATTAAAGAATATGCGGCCTCTCAAAACATTGAATTTAAATTCATACCACCTTATGCCAGTCATTTTGGAGGGTTATGGGAGGCGGGGGTTAAAAGTTGCAAACATCACCTACGGCGTGTGATAGGCAACGCACACTTAACGTACGAGGAGTTCAATACGGTGCTGACGCAAGTCGAAGCTGTATTAAATTCTCGTCCTCTTAGCCCTATGTCAACAGATCTTGAAGACTTGCAGCCACTCAGTCCAGCACATTTTTTAATTGGTCGTTCAATGACGGCTCCTGTTTGCGAAGCTATAGATGAGTGGCCAACGACCCTATTGACCAGGTATCAACGAGTGGAGCAGATACGCCAGAATTTCTGGAGCAGATGGTCGAAAGAATATATATCTGAACTGCAAACCCGATTGAAGTGGACGGAACACGCGGACAGCTTAGCCGTGAACACTCTGGTGTTGATCAAAGACGACAACCTGCCCCCTCTGAAGTGGAGTTTAGGCCGTATCATCAGAACGTTTCCTGGCAGGGACGGCATATCCCGAGTAGCTGATATTCACACAAAGAATGGTACAGTACGGCGTGCATTTTCAAAGATCTGCATTTTACCAATCAGTAAGAAGTAATTTGAAAGGCGTTTCTTTCAAGGTGGGGAGAATGTTATCACACACATCCCGTTATTATGTGATCTGCAGCAGAGGGCGCTGTTAGGCCTGTACCACTCTCGTCGAGCTATGACGTCACAGCGCGCGAACCAATCACGTACGATTGTCGCGTGATATGCAGCCAACCGCACATGTGAAGACAATTCACTTTGACCGGCACTCGACCCTCAGACGCTTAGATATTAAGATCTATACTTTTGTAATTAATTTGTTTGCCATTACACCAGTTGAAAATTCAAAGTCTTGTTCATTTATCTCAAGCACTCGCACCTACACGAATATTACCGCACCGCCAAACACTAGGAAATACTCCTTCCGCAATGCAACGGTTAAAAACTGTTAAAATCGTATCACCCGAAAGTTTTCAAGCTTCTTTTATCATTTTGTTTGATATTTTATCGTCGCCCGAAGCCTTTTTTAGTGGTAATGACCTTACGATACTGAGGAATTCGTCTGAAGATGGTAAGTCAGACATAGGAGACAATGGTGGTTCGATGGCCCACTGCCTAATTTGTCGGTGATAATCCGTATCGTCCTCCGGCCGATCGTCAGGCACAAGTGATTCCATAAGATATTTTGCTGTTTGTTCTACTCCTGTAGTATAACTATTATTAATTTTGATGGTCTGTACGTATGCAAGGTCGATCGATCTATTTGCCTTAAATTCATGATAGAAAGGTGACCACGGACCCTCTTTATCGAGTTTATCAACAAGTTTACGTAATAAATTTCCCTTTTATTTCTCCACAGCAGCTCTGTAGTGAGACCTGGCAACTCTAAGAGCAATGAGAGCATTATTGTAAATATCTCCTATTACGTTACGCTTTTTAATGTCATTTAGTTTTTTACGAGCTTTCCGGTAGATTCTACGTAGTTCGACTAATTTATAATTCCACCAATCACATCTACGAGTGTTAGTGATAGATCCGCGGCCGATACAGACATCAGCACAGTATGTGAAAGTATCTGATAATAATATGTTTGCGCTTTCTTCTACCGATAGGCTACTGCGACTGAAGTCTTTGGCAAGTACTGCAAAGAGCGAACCAAATAAAGCCCAATTTGCCCCTTTAATTTTATATCTAAAATTGTAAGGAGTTCTTTGCGGATATTGTGTAACCATTGGTATGAATTCGTACACGATTAAGCGGTGATCACTACAGGATGCGTCCGGTAGGACACGCCACCCAGATATCGAGACGTCGCCGCGCGTAAGCGTCACGTCAATGGAAGACTCGCCCATTGGGCAGCAAAAAGTTGGTGGTGCATCAGGGGTATTATGAATAGTAAGATTCATTTCCGCAATAAAATCTTCAACCGCACAGCGCCGGGCCAAGTCAGTTGAACGCAACTTGCCATACCATAAAGTAGAAGATGCATTGACGTCAGCGCCAATGATAATTTTGTGTCCCACGAGGGACCGCAAAACGAAACGTAAATGATGTAGATGAGGATCAATGGGGTGTGAAAACTGAAAATAACAGCTCACTACATAAACCTTACAGGTAGAGGATGAAATCTCAGCAACGGCGCAGTGTGACGTCATAAGGTTACGCAAAGATGTTACCGTAAAATTAGAACTTGCAACATAATATATCCCAGGCCGTGACCGGCCATCTAGTTGTACTATATTGTTCCGCAAGCGAGCGCTCCGCTCCTTATACAAGAACAATGTCTAAATTTTGTTCCAAAACTAAATTGTCTAATTCTGACGTAGCTATTTTGTCATTATGAAGATTTAACTGGCCTAATGAGATATTATACATTATTAAGTAAGTACTACAATTAATAAACTTTTTTTTTCTTTTTTCTAAAAAAAAAAAAACTACTACTGCAGAAACTATTCAGTAATTAGTGTTTAGTTTAAGTTTTTTTGCCAGTACAGTTACTCTATACATTTACATATCTTCTATCTATATAGCTCACATATACACACTTCACTTTCAATCTTCAAACTACTGACTTGAGAACCGTAATGTCTTCGCCCGATTACTTTGATGATAGTGATTAATTTCTGTCCGCATGTAGTAGTATTGGTTCCCAGGTTGACCCAACTATCACTGAGACTCTCACATCGCAATTTTCTAATGTTCCCAAAAAGGATAAGCTGCTCTAATTTAAGTTTGTATGTGGAGCAATCCTGTGATCCACATCCATGTTCACATGGTTTTTTAAACCGGCTGCATTGTGCGCATTTCGGTTTAAAATCTGGTGTGTCCTTTATCGGACAAGCTCTTGTATCGTGGCTGGCCGCGCAATTAGCACAGGTAGGAGTTTTAATAGTGCAAAACTTTTGAACATGACCGAATTGTCTACAGTTTAAGCAACGAACTACTTCTAAGTCGTCTATAAACCTACATGTGGCCCAGTCTATATATAATTTATCTTTTGTGCTAGCTAAATGTTTCCTAACTTCTGTCTCTAATTCTAAGCCTATCCATTGACGTCCGTTTTCTAGTTTACGATGCCTGACAATTTTGGTTTGGTGGTGGGGGTTGGGTTTTGGACAAACCCCCACCTGATGCTCGAGATTCGCTAATTTCGTTTCATTGCTAGAAGATTTAATTGCCAGCAATGAGACGATAAGCCCTGATTCGTTCCGTTCTACTGTCCATTGGCTATAAATTTGTTGGCGACATTCTGCCAAACAATCCCTTTCCAGTTGGTGTTAGAAATTCGTTTGTACCACCGGGATCCGGCAACTCGCCACCAACCGACATGGTCAAATAAAGACACACCAGGTAAAAGAAAAAATCAATAAAAACAACTTCAAAATCAAAAAACACGAAAAGAAAATTAATACAAACGAAATATTACTCCTACCTACTTTTAAGAATAATATAAAATTACTTACCGATAGCCGTAATAAAGGAAACTAACACAGTATTTGTATTTAAAAGCTTTTACCGGCAGATGGAGTTGGCGTGCAATCTTTATTTATTTTTATTTTCTTAAATTATATTATATTGTTAGGTGTATCCCAACCCTAGCGATAAATTATGCAGTGCGAACCTATAAAAAGACTGTACTTGGCTATGCACTCTCTTGTTGTTCGAGAAGCGGTGTCGGTAAGAGGTGTTTTTGTAGATTCGCAAGGCGTACATCAGCCATATCTTGTTGTTTAATGTTATATCGTTGTAAACCTATTTCTTATCATTTTAATATCGATCTGTTATGTATTTCGTGGATTACTTGTAATTATGTTGCTAATTATAAGATTCATTAGTTGTGAACTGTTTAGTGTTTTAATTATAAATAAGAACTGAGGTTAGGCTACCTCTATTTGGTTCTTTTATTTAATTCTCACTCCTAGTTTCTAACAATATATTTTTTTTATTCGTTAAGTATATATATATCTATACATAAACATATTTAAGTTTTTTTGCCAGTACAGTTACTCTATACATTTACATATCTTCTATCTATATAGCTCACATATACACACTTCACTTTCAATCTTCAAACTACTGACTTGAGAACCGTAATGTCTTCGCCCGATTACTTTGATGATAGTGATTAATTTCTGTCCGCATGTAGTAGTATTGGTTCCCAGGTTGACCCAACTATCACTGAGACTCTCACATCGCAATTTTCTAACGTTCCCAAAAATTTTAACCTTGTACACATTAACGCTCAAAGTATTCCGGCTCACTTCCCCGATATGCTGGCATCTTTTGACTGTACGAATTTACATGCAATACTAATCTCTGAATCGTGGCTTAAACCCTGCTTACCTTCCTCTACATACACTTTACCAGGATTCAACCTCATCAGGAATGATCGCACTGTGGTTGGGGGTGGTGGTGTTGCTATATATTTACGCTCTCATATTCCTTACTCGATTATCAGTTTCTCTTCGCAGCCACCACCAACTGATGCGGGTGAACATCTCTTCCTGGAAGTAGAACTTTCTCATTCCAAAATCCTTCTTGGTGTCTATTATTGCCCTTCCTTACGCATCAATTTCTTCTCTTCTTTTGAACCTAGAACAATTAACTCCTTCGTACAGTCATGCCATAATCATGGGTGACTTCAATACCTGTCTCCTTAAAAACGATTCTCGCTCATCAACTCTTAAGTCTATAACCCAATCTAGCAATCTGTGTATCCTTCCGTCCAATGCAACCCATTATTTCCCACACGCCGCTCCGTCACTGTTAGACCTTATCCTTGTTTCCTCCCCTAACCTCGCAGTTAAGCACGGCCAGTGCTCAGCTGACGAGTTCTCCTATCACGACTTGCTTTGCCTTTCCTATCGTCTCCGACCCCCTAAACCCAAAGCTAAGATTATCCTGCAGCGAAATTTCAAGGGGATGGATATTGGTACTGTTACGCGGATAATTGCGATTTGGTTTTTAAAAAAGGAAAGTTTAATTTAATTAATAAAACACTTTAATTAGAATATTGAAGGTCAATAACAACACTTCGTTAATTTAAATATCTAATGGCAACCGCACTGATTGAAGGATGGACACGGACTGGCGAAAAAGACCAGTGGACGAGCAGAGGGCTTGGAGAGGAGAGATGCTGACTAAGGAAAGTAGCAGCCAGGGCAGCACTTAGGGGTGCATATCTCAGATATAACACCTCCCCCTTTTAGAGGAGACTTGGGGTTGATTTCAAGTCTCTGTTAAATTCTAGTTCTTAGTGGGGCAACAGGGTTGATCATCTCTAATTCAGGCAGTGGCGGATTTACATATTTGCCGCCAGTAGGCTATTAAAATTTTGCCGCCCCTTCTCACTCCTGCAATTCAATAACCTTTTTTACATGTGGAGACCATTGCAAGCCATCATTCTACAGGAGTTTTCATGGGTAGTGTGTCGCAATCTAACCGAGTAATGCTATACGGTGTTTAGGGGGAGGGGGAATAAGTCTCCGTTGTGTCTCAGTCACCGTAATCGCCCTAAATGCACGGACTTACAATTATCGTCATCCGCTTCATTAGGCCCCTATTTTGGAGACTCTTCAGAGTTTGCCTTCAATCAATTTCTGCAGGAGCAGAAAAGTTTCCCTACAATACAGGTGGAACTCACGTCCCCGTTTACGGCCTCTACGATGGGAAGAACGTGAATGATGTTCCACCCGACACCGATGCGGCGATTTAAACAACTCTGTCTTTGGTACTAGTAGCTGAGGAACTAGAATAGAATAGAATAAACTTTATTGTACACAAGATATTACAGTTTACATAAAAATAACAAATCAATTAAATTACCATGTACAAATGGCGGCCTTATCGCTAAAAAGCAATTTCTTCCAGGCAACCTTGAGATGGAAAAAAAAAGATTGTAAAAAAATTAAAATAGTCGAATTCATGGGCAGTTTTAGCAAAAAAAATGTAAAGGAATTTAAGTGAATTCGATAAAAGTAAATGACAAAATAAATATTATTATAGATACTAATACAAGTAAATAAAATAAATACATATACACAAATAAAATATCTACATTTCCAAAACAAAATAAAAATAAATAAACAATAGGTATTTCAGGTAAAATATGTTTTAGGCAATTAACATGCACTAGATGTAACTTAGGTAGGAAACTTCTGGTACCCTGACAGATTTCGAGCCATCTACGGTTTACAGATGGTCTCCTAGTATATGGTGACCACAATCTCTCCTTCCAGGTTCTAAAGATCAAACCCTGGCCTGCTTCTGCTATCGTCACAAAAAATATCGCCTCAATCGTGTTCAATTCGGTCCTCGTACCGGTCCAATCCCAAACATGTATCTATACTGGTTGGCATGTAGCATGGTGCGGGTGACAGTTTCAGTAACATTTCGTTTCACTCTTAAAAGTTGCCGCGATTTACAAATTATGACTTAGTACATATTTCAGCTGTACCACATTCGCAATATATCAAATCATTAATAACTGTAGTAAATTAAATTAAACCAACCAGAATGTTCTAGTCAACGTCGTACAGGCAACTGTCACCCGCACCATGCTACAGCGCAAAGAGTATAGGCCCGTTCTTTAGTGCGGTGTTACTATCTATGTCCCTCTACGGAGCGCTAATATGGGCTAAGCGTCTATCGGCCTCCTCCTACTGTCGAGCCAAACTCAATCAAGAGATCGGGTAGCGGCCATTCGGATCGTACGAGGATACCGCACCAACTCATCAGAGGCGGCGACAGTCCTGGTTCGTTTCCCGCCTTTTGATATCCTGGTGGACATGGACGCGAAGGTCTATGACCAGACTCGTGCTACCCGCCGGGGTAAGAGCAGGGAAGACCAGGACGAGCTTGAAATGCGGTGAAAGGCTCACTAATAGGCCTTGGCACAATGGCGCGCGTGGCTGGAGCAGCCACCAAATGGGCGTCAACGAATTGTTGGTGCCTATCTGCCTAACCTCGAAGCTTAGCACTGGGCGTCTGAACAACAAAGTCAACCATATCGGACGAGACCTGTTCCCACCAGCAACCAATGCTGATTGAAGGGCTGGGGCGCAGTGGCCTCTATTTGTGAAGATGGAATGCACCAGAAAGAGACCGCTGAAGGAGATCTGAACAGGGCTGATCACCAGCATAGACGACGTTGACGGCGAATCCAATCGTTGACAGAGCCGCAAGCTGCCAGAGAGTGGGGACCTCTGAAAGGCCCGTTCCTAAAAGGTAGTTGGCTCTTTGACGAGCACTTTCGACAGCTTGCTCAAAAGCTGGTTTCCTCTGCGACTTTTGCCCAATTTGGGTAAACCGGGCATCGTGAGAAGGCTGTACGCGGAATTCTCCGGTCGATAACGCTATACGGTACCCCGGTGTGGACGCTAGCTCTGACCGGCCAGAGTAGGGCGCGCCTTTGACACCCTTGGAGAGTATTGTTGGTCAGAGAGATACGCGGACATCACATTGTGTCTACGCATGCGGTGTGCGCGTTGGCTAAAATATACATTTGGGATTCTTTCCGGGTAAAGCAGGTTCTTTCCGAGCACGGATGCATTGGGAATTACCTGCACGTGGTTACTAGGAGTTAGTTGAATCCCGCCTGTCCGATGTATTTAGCCGATTTGGTGTGCCAGTACTTGGGCATCGCAGCGTTGAATAATCAATAGTTATCGGAGAACAACTCTCGCTGCCAACTGTGGTACTCACCATGGTCCGCACCATGGTCGGTAGCGGTATGTGTTTTCCCTCCTTCTGCGAAGATGATATCGCGCAGAAAGAGGCGGCGAAAAGGACCAGGTATGAAAATGCCTATTCGAACTTAATTCTACGCCACCCGGTGAAACTGGCGGTGCGGTGCATTCTAGGACCTCATGCCGCCCTCAATAGTGATTAAGGACCAGGAAATTAGTCAAAATTAGTAATTTTAATTGTAAAATTAAACTGCTATGGAGATGTTTTAAAAACCCTTAATTTCAAAGATTTTTTTTACAAAGCGTTTAGTAATTTTTAAAATAGTATTAAAGTTGAGAGTATTTGGTACACTGCATAATACAGTGTCTCTTTTATTAAATTGTCAAGACTTTTTTTCTCCGTTTGTAATATAATAATTATTATTTCTATATAAAAAAAAATCGTCAAAATTTGCCGCCCCCTAAAATTCGCCGCCCTAGGCTCCAGCCTACTCAGCCTAGTGGTAAATCCACCACTGAATTCAGGATTGTCAGGATCTCGTCTGTCAGTGGGATCTGATGGTTTAGGAGTAGTTAGAAATGAGGGTTTTATATTAAATCTAAATTGGAAAGGGCGGTTGCTACCAGATTTACAAAATATTTGTTTAATAATAAAATAACATATTAAGAGAATAATAATTACGAATATTATAATCATAAGAATAGAGTAATGTATCCCATATTTCATGATGTGTGGATTTAGCGGGTGTTCAATGGGTTTTAAATCCTCTAGAAGAGACTTTATTCTGTTTTTATTTTCAGAATGAAAATCGTCTAAATCAATATCATTTAAATGAATAGGAGACACATTATTATCAATTACATCATTTAGCTTATCTAAGTTACAACAAGCGTCACTGATTAAATTAAAATCTGGTACATGGTTAATAGGTGAAGTGATATTTAGAATATTATATTTAGGAATTAATGTAGTACTTTTACAATATCCGGTACAATCTTTAGGAATACTAACTATGCCTGTGCCTAAAATATTTGCTTCGTATAATTTAGAATTACGACAATCTATTGAGATTTTGTTAGGTTCTGATTGTATGTAGATCCACTTATTATTTGACAATGGTTTCCAAATGTCCAATTTACCGAATATAATTTTAGATTCGCACTGTAACGGTTTTTCACTTATCACTTTTGCCAAAAGTTCGCTTTGACAGGTTGTTTTCGCATCTGTTGAATACAGGTTTTCGATGTCACAAATAAAGTCTTCTGGGCTTACGGATTTACAGATTTTCATATCGTCGAAAGTACAGTAATGAGATTTGTCTTTGGTCATTGCAATATATTTATGATTAGGTATAATCAAACTAAAAGAGTTTGGTTCTTCAGGTTTGTATGGTGTAGGGAGAGCAATGGTGTGAAATAATACATATTCTCTGGTGTTGACCAGTGGAACTTGCAAAACAAATATAATCCTATCCTTAAAGTAATAACATACTAACTTAGAAATATTAAAAATAAGATACACAGAATTAATGTCTAAGGCTACAGGCAACTCAAGGTCGTTAGGTAAATGTCTGTAATTATCGGCAAGCTCTTGGTGTAATTGACTTGGTGTTATTATAGCAGGATGTAGAATGTTTTGACTGCTAAATAAAATAGCGTTAGTTATATCTTTCAGTTGGAATGACAAAGTAAGTATTGATGTTCCTAAAATGTTAAGTATTTCGTTTACTGAACAGGCTTTAGGATGCTTTAACCCAATCCGACCTTTCCTCCCTGGTTTAAATCTACCGCCACTGGCCCTCGCCTATCGTTGTGAGGGCTGTTACAACACATCACTCTCGCCATCTAGCGGCGGGAGTAAAACAATTCAGTTCGAACGCATCTCAACCGCCGGCCGGCACGAAAACCAATCTCGCGTGTGAAGAAACCCAAAATTATCGTGAAATACGACTGAAGTGATGCTGTGTGGTGATCTCCTGTCTTCCATCATCCTGTGAGTACCTGAACCTGTTCACTTTACATCTTTTAGCCTGTTTCTCAATCGGAAACTTCAAAAGCGTACGTGGCTAGGCGCGATAATCAATCATATTTGGTTCATCAGAGCCATAACGAAACATATTTGGTCCATTTCGAGCGCGAATACCTGTAGATTACAGTTTTTCAGGCATTCTCAGGTTCAATTTCAATAGAAAACTCTGAGATTTGCTAGATTTTCGCATTGTAAAAATATTATCCTACAAAAAAGTGTTGGTCATACTCGTAGTGTAACCTATGCGGATTCAGAGGTCATCTTATTTTAGTCGGGTTATATCACAAATATTCACGTAATTTATGTGATTTATTGTTTGTAATCTTATTACTATAACTATTCACGATATTTATACACTAACAAACGTTATTAAATAACTATTTCACCTAAAGGTAGTGATTTACACCTAATAAATCTCAACTTAGGTTCGTATTTTTATACCTACATATTATCATTATTTTACTAACGGAACAATGGAAGAGGGCAAACTTAAAATCCTTCAATCTCAACGCGAATATGTTTATCGTGATATCCAAATCCTTTACGACTTATCAAAATCTATGATTCAAGATCGTTCAAAGGTATCGTCGTTCAAGGCGAGATATACTCGAATACATTCAATTCGCGAAGAATTTGTTACGTTATGTAGTAAAATACAAACTTTGGAGTTAGCCATAAAACCTGATGCACAGGTGTGTCAAAAGTCTGTAAGTTCGTTTGATGATTTGTACTATGCCGTAATAAGTGCCGCGGCGGACTTGCAAATCGCTGATGGGAGCGAGACGTCGTCGCAGGCGTCCAAGCAAACGGGACGTAACGTGCGGCTGCCTAAACTGGAGTTACCTAAATTCGATAGTAACATAGAAAACTGGCAAACATTTTATGATATTTACAAAACTTTAATTCACAATAATAATTCGATTTCGCAAACAGAAAAATTTCAGTATTTAGCGTCTTGTTTACAAGGCCCGGCTTTATCTATTGTCAAAGGGGTTCCGATGACCGCCGATAATTACGAAATTGTTTTTAATAGCTTGATCGAGCGTTATCAAAACAAGCGTATTATAGCTTTAACATATCTAGACAAATTCTTTAACCCGCCAGTTTTAAAATCGGGTAACTTGCAAGATTTACAAACTTTAACAAACGTAACTTATGAGGCTTACCATGCACTCCAAACTTTAAAAATTGATAATTTGGGTGATTTTATCTTATTTTGTTTAACTTCGCGCGCACTGGACGCGAACACGCGTATGCGGTTCGAATCTCACAAGGACATTTCACAAATACCTACTTTTTGTGAATTGTTAAAGTTTCTTCAAGATTATGTTAAAATCTTAGAAACAAGTCATTTATCTTCAGAATCTAATCTCAAAAACAATCCTAACTTTCGTAATCTTAACGAAAAAAAACCTTCGCCCGCTACTTGTAGGCAAAACAGCAGCGTATCCAAGCGCTCATCTTATCACGCAAAATCTAGCCCACCTGCACATGTGGCTTGTGCTCATTGCAGTGAGGCGCACTTGATTTACCGATGCCCTACCTTTCAATCTTTAGATTCTCGTGCTAGACTCGCGTTAGTACAAGGTAAAGACCAGATGTGTACCAATTGTTTACGTACAAATCACGTCATAGACAAATGCTTATCTAAAATGTCTTGTACGGTGTGTGGTCTACGTCATCATACCCTATTGCATATTAACCCAGCGCCATCAAACGCCAGTGCAACCACTGGAGCGAACGTTACCGCTCATTCACACGCCGCTGTTCCCAACCGCGATATGGTTTTACTAGGGACATGTCAGGCGCGCGCGTTCAACACCGCCGCCGGCACTCAATGTACCGTGCGGGCACTCGTGGACAGTGGGGCGCAGGATTGTTTTATCACCGTTGCGTGCGCGCGAGCACTCGGGTTAAAGCTCCGCCGGTGTAATCTTAGCATAGCCGGACTAGGGAAAAACTCAGTCACACAAGTAAGGGGGGTGACGGAGTGCACTATACGACCTGTACATGGTAATGCTCCACACTTTAATATCAAGCCAGTCGTATTAGACAACATCACTGCTCTAATACCTAGCGTTAAGGTACCATCAGTCGTTCGAGAACGTTGTAACCATCTAGTGTTAGCCGATCGCGACTACGATGTTCCCGCCAAAATCGATTTATTAATTGGGGCGGAGCTATTCCACGAAATCTATGACGGTCAACGTATCAATCTGGGGCCCGGTTTACCTACCGCTCTGCATAGCGTTTTCGGGTGGATTCTGTCAGGGACAGTCCACACTAATTCTACACCTTTAAACACCGCGTGCTCTTTAGTGGCGACCACATTTAAATTAGACGAGCAAATTCAAAAATTTTGGGAAGTGGAGGAACCACCGCGCGCGATTATCACCGTACCCGAGAATGATACCTGTGAACGCATGTATACTGATTTAACCTATCGCGAACCTAACGGACGATACGTCGTACCTATCCTATTAAAGGATGGCGATCGTTCTTTGGGCGAATCTTACAAAAGCACCTTGTCGCGTTTGACTCATCTAGAAAAGAAACTTAATCGTCAGACTGAACTTAAGTCCGATTATATTAATTTTATGCGCGAGTACGAGAATTTAAATCATATGTATCCTGTACCGAATCCTGCGGTACCGACTCTCAATCGTTATCTTATCCCTCACAGTTGCGTCGTTCGCCCAGAGAGCACGACCACTAAATTGAGAGTTGTTTTCGATGCTAGTTCTAAAACTACTAACGGTCTATCTTTAAATAATATTGTATTCACTGGCCCTAAGCTGCAAGTGAATATTGTCGATATCATAACCAGTTTTAGATTACACACAGTGGTTTTCACTTGTGACATCTCAAAGATGTATAGAGGAATCTTGGTTAGACCGGAGGATCGGAACTTTCAACACATACTATGGCGAGAATCTCCTAGTGATCCAGTTAAAGAGTACGAACTCGCGACTGTCACCTACGGAGTTAGTAGCTCACCTTATGTAGCCATCCGCACCCTCCACCAATTAGCAGCCGATCATGGCGCCGCGTATCCACGCGCAGCTGAAGCTCTTCTTCACGAGACATATATCGATGATATTACGACCGGCGCGCCCTCTGTACGCGAAGCCATAGAACTAAAGGATCACCTTATCAAATTATTAAGTTGCGCTCAATTTGAACTCCGAAAATGGAGTAGCAACTCACAATCCTTTCTTAAAACTTTACCTGTAGACCATTGCCAAACACCTAAACTTTTCTCTGAAGAAAGTGATAAATCAACATTAAAAATCTTAGGAGTCCAATATGATCCTGTGAGTGACACTTTCAGTTACTCACAGTCCCCGATCAAGGACAATGAATTTACCAAGCGTTCAATCTTATCTAGCATCGCTCGTATTTTCGATCCTCTTGGGTGGCTCACACCTTGTATCCTAAAAGCCAAATTGCTCCTTCAAGATTTGTGGCGTCTTAATCTTTCATGGGACGAACCTGTGCCCAGAGACATAGCGCTAGAGTGGCAGGGTTTTGCAGCGGATCTTCATAACTTAAAACTAATAGAAATCCCTCGTAGGATTATCCCTTTTCGATCTAAGGAATTTCAACTCATCGGATTCTGTGATGGATCCACTAAAGCATATGGATGTTGTGTTTATCTTCGTGTCGTGACCTCTCACGACATACAAGTTTATCTTTTAATTGCTAAGTCCAAGGTAGCACCTCTAAAAGTGTTAACGGTTAACCGCTTAGAGCTGTGCAGTGCTGTATTACTGTCCAAAGTAATAAATCACATTCACTCCTTGCTTAGTTCAAAAATCAAAATTACTAAATCTATCTTATTCACAGATAGCTCGACTGTGTTGTCCTGGTTGAATACTGAGCCACACAAGCTTAAGACCTTCGTTGCCCACAGAGTGGTACTAATTAACGACAGTCCTGTGTTAACTGAATGGCGACATGTGTCTACCCATGACAACCCAGCCGACATCTGTAGTCGTGGCTTATCATGCCTATCTTTATCTTCTAATCAAATCTGGTGGTCTGGTCCGCAGTGGCTGTCCAACGAACCATGCGACTGGCCTGTTTCAGCAGTTGACGCGTCCGATAGCGTGCCAGAACTTAAGCCCGACTCACGCGCGTGTCATACTAGTGTGACACGTGAAGCTGATTTGCTTAATTCCATCATGGAACGTCACTCCTCTCTTTCCCGAGTGGAACGAGTGGTTGCGTGGATCTACCGGTTCATCAACAACGCGAAAGCTAAACGGGCTGAGCGTAACTTATTACCTTACCTGACAGCCACTGAATTACTCCAATCTTTAGATCATTTAACAAAATATGTTCAACAGCAAAGTTTTAATGATGTCATATCTTTAATGGCATCCAGGAAACCTTTGCCTAAACATTTATCTAAACTCTCTCCTTTTCTTGACTCTCGCGGAATCTTGCGAGTGGGGGGACGTCTCAAGCACGCGTCATTACCTGGTCGCGTCAAACATCCATACCTCTTACCTAAGAGTTCTCAATTGAGTACTCTTCTTATTGACCACTATCATACAACTTATCTTCATTGTGGGCCTCGCCTACTCCAATCTTTAATTCTGCGTCGATTTTGGATACTCGGCAGTAGAAATCTTATCAGATCGCGGTTATCTAAATGCGTGACCTGTTTTAAAATCAAACCTATTCCACTTCAACCGTTACAGGGTGATCTTCCATCTTCCCGACTACAACCAGGTCATTGTTTTCAAATAGTCGGCGTCGACTTCGGAGGTCCTTTTATGATAAAAGAAAGTAGACGTCGTAACGCTAAATCTTACAAAGCTTATCTTTGTCTCGTAGTTTGCCACGCGACCAAGGCCGTTCATCTCGAGCTGGTTACTGAGCTCACATCTGAGGCATTCATAGCGGCCTTAGATCGTTTTGTATCGCGGAGAGGCCTTTGTCACTCCATAATCACAGATGGTGGTACTAACTTCGTGGGTGCCAGGCGTTACTTGTCGGAAGTAAGCGAAATGCTTAGCCGCGAAAGCGATAGTATTTCCACTCACCTCGCTTCTCGAGGAATCACGTGGAAGCTTAACCCTCCTTCCGGTCCTCACTTCGGAGGCATTTTCGAGAGTGGTATAAAGTCGACAAAATACCATCTCAAACGTATTATCGGATCGCAAATTCTTACCTTTGAAGAATTTTATACTATCTTAGCGAAGGTGGAAGCCATGTTAAACTCTAGACCCTTGGTCGAATTATCTTCGGATCCCGGCGAGGTTGACGCTCTTACAGCTGGTCACTTCCTCATCGGTCGACCTTTAGTATCTCTGCCTGAACCAGTGTATGCTGGAAACGAGACATTCCGCACTCGTTGGAAGCTACTACAGCGCCTGTCTCAGAGCTTCTGGCGCACGTGGCACAGGGACTATTTGCACACCTTGCAACAGCGAATGAAATAGTTAAAACATGGCAACCGTCAGCCAAAACTGAACGATCTTGTAATCATTTATGAACCCAACCTACCTGCTAACGAATGGAGGTTGGGTCGCGTTGTACATCTTCATCCGGGTAAAGATAACATTACTCGGGTGGTGACAGTCAAAACATCAAAAGGCTTACTTGTAAGACCTGCTGTAAAACTTTGTCCTCTTCCCATTGAACAAAGTAATTAATTTATCTCCATATATCCATATTACCTTTAACTTATAACACTTAAGCTTAATTTTTAAGTATCTAGTATATATATATCAAATTGTACATTGCATTTAAACTTATCTTGTTTTTATTACCTCAACTTTAAACTTAAATCTTATCATCAATGATGACACCTGAATCTGCATAGGCCGTAGGTCTCGAACTTAATCTATCTTAATATATCTTATCTTATGAAATCCCTGGTTGATTTCAAGTGGGGGGATATGAACAGGCTTTAGGATGCTTTAACCCAATCCGACCTTTCCTCCCTGGTTTAAATCTACCGCCACTGGCCCTCGCCTATCGTTGTGAGGGCTGTTACAACACATCACTCTCGCCATCTAGCGGCGGGAGTAAAACAATTCAGTTCGAACGCATCTCAACCGCCGGCCGGCACGAAAACCAATCTCGCGTGTGAAGAAACCCAAAATTATCGTGAAATACGACTGAAGTGATGCTGTGTGGTGATCTCCTGTCTTCCATCATCCTGTGAGTACCTGAACCTGTTCACTTTACATCTTTTAGCCTGTTTCTCAATCGGAAACTTCAAAAGCGTACGTGGCTAGGCGCGATAATCAATCATATTTGGTTCATCAGAGCCATAACGAAACATTTACATTTGCGCGTATTTGCAGTCCGTTAGTGATTTCAGAAATATTTCTTACATTAAAAGACTCGTTGATAGCTACATTGAGGTTGGCTTCATTATCTCTTATTTTATGTAAAGTATTATTAAAATATGCTAAAGTAGAGCAAGTGATCAGAATATTTTCTTTCATAAGCGAAGCTAATTTCTTTTCGTTGTTCTGCAATGATGTTATGGCTTCATCATATTTTAAACCATCATTTTCATCTAGGGAACCGAAGATCTGTTTCAAAATTGTTCTTATACCTCCTATCCATGCACTACGTTTGGTTTTATTGTCTACCAAGTGAGAGATGGATGAATACTCTCTTCTCATTTCCAGAAACTGTGCAGCTAATGGTTGCAATGAGTTACGGCATTCTGTATCAATATCTATAATTTTAGTTTGGTTGCATAATCGCTTTGTGATTTCAAAAACATTTTCAAGATTTTGCAGATGCGGTCTAAAATGTGATATATTTACTGGTATTACAATTTTTAACTGACCATTATTTGTTTTAAGTTTCCCTAGATAATCATAGTAGAGGCCTGAACTTGAGGTAATCGGCTGGATGAAATCTCGGTGAGATTGACCTCGAGCTGAGCTGTAATTAATAATTTTAAAACTATTAATAATCTTAAGGTAAGTTTTTAGATTTTATTTATATAGATATTTTTAGGAGTTCATTTCGACGTCAGCTAGCTTTACCTCATTGAAGTGATGAGTAACGTGACGTCGGTTAATAAGTAAGGTAAGTGTATTATTACTATTAGTTTTACGACCTTGTAAGGTCCTTTCCAAAGGGGTGAAAGTGCTTTACGCATTCTCAAATGATTTTTAACATAAACATAGACGCCAGTTTTATATCTCCTTTGGCGAGTATGGGTATCGTAATAGGATTTTGACGATTCCTCGGATCGTCTTATGTAATCTAGAGCTTTCTCCCGTGAATACTTTCATCTATTTTGGAGCATTCTAACATAGTCGGGATATGTGGCTCCTGGTGACTCTTCGTAAATAGAGTTCGGGATTACGGGTTTACTTCCAAACATTAATTCGTAAGGTGTGAAATGAGTTGTCGAATGAACAGTTGTATTATATGTAAGCATCGCTGTGTAGATATAACGAGGCCAATTAGTTTGTTCTTCGTTAGTAAAGGATCTAAGATACTCTTTGAGGGTTGAATGACTCCGTTCTAGGGCACCTTGGGTTTGCGGATGATATGGGGAAGCCCAAAGGTTTTTAATTTTAAGGAATTCACAAGTTCTTTTGAAGAGATCAGATGTGAAATTAGTTCCTTGATCCGTGAGGATCGTTTTAGGAATACCAAATATCGATATGTAGTGAAGCAGGCACTCGCTCGTTTCTTCGGCGGTAGTGCTGCGGATGGGATATGCAGAAGAGAATTTAGTAAGGTCGTCTTGAATTGTTAAGATGTATTTTAATTTTGCAGGTCCAGCTTCAGGCAGTGGCCCGACAATATCTAGGGATATTCGTTGGCAAGGTTCAGTGAATGTGCTGGTGATCTGCATTGGAGCACGGTTTGTTTGCCTAAGGGCCTTATTGGTCTGGCATTGAGGGCATCTCCTCACGTATGCTTCGATGTCACTACGCATGTTCCTCCAATAAAAACTGTCTTCGATTCGTTTAAGCATACGGGTCATGCCGAGATGTCCAGCAATCGGGATGTCATGGTTTTCTTTCAGAATTTTGGGTATTTCCGAAAGTGACGGATAAATAATTTTGTCTTTGTATATGTGTATACTAATACGTGTGTTGTGGAACAGGTAGAGAAGCATATTGTATATTTTGATGAATTGATATGTATCAAAAGGGTTCTTGGAATCCGTTATTGCAATTTCTGATGTATTTTCTGTATCAAGGCTAACAATGAGTTCATTTCTAAGGGATCTAAGGCTGTCGTATAGGTCTTTGTAGGTGGATTTGTCGAAATGGTAGACCTTGAAGAAGAGGAAATAGTATGATTTGTTTCCATTTATTCCAAACGTGATAAAAGAGTTAATTGTTCTCTCTCTTTCTAAAATTTCTGAGTTGTGGGGTATTATATCTAGAATGTCTTGTACGAAGGGGTTAGATTCGTCAAGGTCAATAGAAGTAGGTAAAATAATAATCTTACATTCGGTTTTGGTTATGTTTTCATTGTGTTCTTGAATTACCGTATTATAAGAGTTATTTTTATCGGTAATTGCTTTTAGATAGGTAGGATAATCATCATTGGGTAAATCTAAACTTGTATCCGTGGGTGGTGTTGGTGCAACAATGGCTTGGTTGTCAGAAGTTGTTGGTTGTTCTACAACATTCTCAGGTGAGCTTATTATGTCATTTTCTGTTTCAATTCTAAGCGTATCGGGATCGTTAGAGGATGGGTTTATTCTAGGTGCAGGTAATGGTATGATAGCTTCATTTGGATCATGAGCACTTGGAGACGATGGACCTATTTCAGGGTTGAAGGGTTGGATCTCGTCACTAAGATCGAGAGGGTCTAGTAAGTTTATTTCGTCAGCATCGAATGACGGGGGAGACAACAACAAATCCATGATATCTATGTCTAATTCTTGGGCGGATTCTTCCACTACGTTGGGATTTGAGGATGAAGGAATTTCAGGTTGTACTGGATTGACAGGAAAACGTGACAGGGCGTCAGTATTAGTGTTCATTTTCCCTTTTTTGTATTTAATATCATATTCGAACTCTTCGAGTTTTAAGCGCCAACGGATAAGTCGTGATCCCGGATCTTTGCATTTGAATAACCATTCTAATGGTTTGTGATCCGTGAGGACAGTAAAACGGTGACCGTATAGGTAAGGTCTAAAGGTGATGGGTCGATCTTGTCCTACGGGGCCTTGTGATAATATAGCGGATATAGCATAGTTAGAGGCATCACACGTCAAGAGGAAAGGTTGCGTAAAATCTGGATAAGCTAGAATCGGGGCTGAGACGAGTTTGTTTTTCAAGGACTCGAAAGCAAGTTGTTGTTCGTTTTGCCATTTAAATGGTATATCCTTCTTTAGGAGAGAAGTCAATGGTTTGGCTAGTTTTGCAAAGTCGGGTATAAATCTTCTATAATATGAAACGAGACCCAGAAAAGATTTTATATCTTTTGGGGATCCAGGTGTAGGGAATTCGGTTACGGCTTTAGTTTTATCAGGGTTTGGCTTAACGCCATTTTCGCTTATTATATGGAGGAACTCACACTTATCTGACTGAAGTTTTAGATTGAAATCTCAGATTCTTTCAAAAACGGTTTCTAGGTTGTTAATTTGAGAGGATAAATCTGAGGAGTACACGACGATATCATCTAGGTAGACAAAACATCGCGTGCCTTGAAGGCCAGAAAGGCAATTATTCATAAGTTTTTGAAAGGTGGATGGTGCATTTTTAAGTCCAAACGGCATTCTGTTGAACTGGTAATGTCCCTGAGGGACGGAAAAGGCAGTTTTAGGGGCGTCTTCTGGAGAAATCAAGATTTGATGAAAACCGGAAGTAAGATCTAGGGTGGTAAAATATTTACTATTACCCAATTGGTCAAGGATTTCGGAAATTTGTGGAATAGGGTAAGTTTCACCAATATTAATGTCATTAAGCTTCCTGTAATCAATGACAATTCACCATTTTCTTTGCCCTTGGGAATCGAGCTTTTTAGGGACGACCCAGATGGGTGAGCTCCAAGGAGACGAAGATGGTTCTATTATATTTTGTTCGAGCATATTCTCGATTTGGTTTGACACTTCCTTTTTATGAAATTCAGGAAAGCGATATGACTTAGTGTGTACGGGAATATCGGTTTTAGTTCTTATTTCATGGCGAAGCGCTGTGGTGAAAGATAGCTGATCACCTGAAAGGTGGAAGATATCGGAATATTTTGAACAGAGTTCTGTAAGGGCTTGGGATTCTTCTTCATTAAGGTGAGAAGTTCGGAGTAAGTTGAGCACTTCGTTGGTACGGCTAGAAATGCTTGCTGAGTATCTTGTGGGACTCTGGAAGGCACAGTGATGTATTGGTTCTAGTTTCAGTTTCAGGTTAGTACTGACATTTATAGGTTTTTCGGAGATATTAGCGACAGTCACTGTAACCCGGTCGTTTTCTTTCACTCTTGTTAAACAATTTGAGATGAGTAGTGTGTCTGATAGGTGCTGGTCTATAATGACACCTTCTGTTAACTCAGGATTTCTGACGGTACACTCTATGACTGTTTCGGTGCGTGGTGGAATAACATAGAATGGATCACAAAAGTAAAGTTTCATTGTGTCCTTGGATATTTTTAGGGTATCGTTAGTGTAATCTATGTTACAGTTAAATGCTGTGAAAAAGTCGGAACCGATTATACCGTCATAGGGTAAATTAATGTCTTTGACAATATGGAATTTATGAGAAATGGATTTATCCTTTCCAGGTTTAAATTTTAAATTAAAGTGACCCAGGGTACACGTTGTGTCCTCTCCCGGATTGATTCCTTTGAGTTTAATCGTCTCTCTTTTAATGACGGGGTTTTTGGAAATGCATGATTGTTTTAATAGGCTTACAGCGGATCCAGAGTCTACGAGTAGGGTTAGTGGTAAGTCTGAAATCTGTGTGTCGACTACCACGTGAGGTAACATCCTTTTTGATGTGTCCACATTTATTTCATAGATTAAAATTTGACCGTCAGTTTGGGGCTGGTTACCCTGTTGGTTGGTCAGATTGGGTTTTCGGATTTGACCGTCAGTTTGGGGCTGGTTACCCTGTTGGTTGGTCAGATTGGGTTTCTTGATTTGACCGTCAGTTTGAGGCTGGCTACCCTGTTGGTTGGTCAGATTGGGTTTGCGGACTTGACCGTCAGTTTGGGGCTGGCTACTCTGTCGGTTGGTTGGATTAGATTTTTGGATTGGACCGTCAGTTTGGGGCTGGTTACCCTGTCGGTTGGTCAGATTTGATTTTAGGATTTGACCGTCAGTTTGGGGCAGGTTACCCTGTCGGTTGGTCGGATTAGATTTTTGGATATATATAATAGGTTCAGGATACCACGACGAACAGTCACGGAGTATGATGGAAGCAAGGTATATCACGCTGGAGGTCTTCTTTTGTAGATTGGAGCTTAGAGAACTTCGCAGAGCAGGTAAGGGATTGCGGTTCAGGATGCAATCGTTTCTTCTTTACAGGACTAAATTATCCTTTCAAGGATCTGGATGAATTTTGTTGCACAGCACTTTAAACAGCACAGTGAGTTATTTATTACACTTATGTTTTATTCACTGACACAAGGTAAGTTTTAGGATTGGTATTTCTCACAAATTTTAGGATAAGGATTCGGAGCGAGTCCGTGGGGCGGTGCCTGGGCACTGGGGATTTCCGAATCCCACCGCTGCCACCAATTTGTTACGCGGATAATTGCGATTTGGTTTTTAAAAAAGGAAAGTTTAATTTAATTAATAAAACACTTTCATTAGAATATTGAAGGTCTATAACAACACTTCGTTAATTTAAATATCTAATGGCAACCGCACTGATTGAAGGATGGACACGGACTGGCGAAAAAGACCAGTGGACGAGCAGAGGGCTTGGAGAGGAGAGATGCTGACTAAGGAAAGTAGCAGCCAGGGCAGCACTTAGGGGTGCATATCTCAGATATAACAGTACGTTAGTGAGGGATGCCGGTAACATCAACTGGACACCTCTCTTCAGTGCTGACTCCATAGATGGGGAGGTTGAACTTTTTATCGCTAATTTGATGAGTCTGTACAACGAACATGCACCAATCCAAGAGTTGAAGGTGAAACGTTTTCCGTCACCGTGGCTAACTTCAGACATCAAAGCACTAACTAAGAAAAAAGTGATAGCCAAGTCAAAATTAAAAAGGAAGCCAAGCGATAGTAACCGGGCCAAATACATAACTATCAGGAATCATTGCAGCAAGGTGTGTAGCAATGCTCAACGCCGATATATGCAGCTGGGTCTCCGTTGAAAACGAAGACCCAGCTAAATTCTGGAAGTTTCTGAAGTCACTAGGAGTAGGCAAACCTGTTCACGAATCTTTTCCTAAAAATATTAACTTAAACCTTCTTAATCAACATTTCTCTGCATCGTCAATTTTTGATAAAACGACTAAAGACACAACACTGAAACGTCTTACTTCTGCTCAAACTCCTGACTGTTCTCCCTTTGTCTTTAGTCAATTTTCTGGTTGAGATGTTAGGAAGAGCATAGTATCTATTAGTTCGAATGCAGTAGGTTCTGACTGTCCAAGCCGTAATATGATCCTCCCAATTCTTGATGAAATTCTTCCTGTCATTTGTCATATCCTAAACTATTCAATATCCCATAGCGTGTTCCCAAAGGCATGGAAGGATGCTGAAATTATACCCATCCCCAAAAAGAAAAACCCCGAATCCTTCTGCGATTACCGTCCCATTTCCATTCTCCCATTACTCTCCAAAGTCTTGGAACGTCTTATCCATGCTCAACTCACTAATTTCCTATCCAGAAACCTGCTCCTTAATCCTCTCCAGTCCGGGTTTCATCCCGGACACAGCACCACTACTACCCTAATTCACATTACGGAGGACATCAGATCTGCTATGGAGAACGGTGAAGTTACCGTATTGACACTCCTGGACTTCAGCAATGCATTTAACACCGTTGACTTTGACGTTCTGCTGTGTGTACTGTGCTCTCTTAACATATCTCCAACCGTAATTGACTGGTTTCACAACTACCTGTTTGGTCGCCGGCAATGCATATGCATTGAAAATACTGTTTCGTCTTGGTGTAGCAATACCGCCGGTGTACCACAGGGCGGCGTGCTCTCCCCCCTACTTTTCTCTGTTTTTATCAACACAATCACTAACAATCTGTCTTCTTCTTACCACCTATATGCTGATGATCTCCAGATTTATACCAAGGCATCACTGGTTAATCTGGTTGATGCTGTTACTAGTATTAAAGCTGACCTGGACAAAATTTGTAAGTGGAGCAACGCCTACGGTCTTAAAATTAACCCAACTAAGACCCAGGTTATTGTCATTGGAAGCTCCCGATTGGTCACCAAAATTGACTGGAAAAAGTTGCCAAAAATCACTTGCAATAATACACCTATTCCATTCAGTGACAAAGTAAAGAACTTGGGGATTTACATTGACAGTACCTTGTCCTGGGGCCCTCAGCTACAAGAGCTGAGTCGTAAAATGTTTGCTGCTGCGGGGTCTTTGCGCAGACTACGCAATTTTCTTCCCACGTCAACCAAGATTGCTCTTACACAATCCCTTCTTTTCCCCATCCTTGATTATGCTGATGCCAGTTATCTAGATCTCACTGAAGACCAACTTAATAAGCTAGAAATACTCCAAAACCTATGTATAAGGTTCATATTTGGATTACGCAAATATGATCACGTCTCCAATTTTCGTAAACAGCTTAAATGGTTACCCATTCGCCTTCGCCGGAATGCTCACATTCTTTCTCTTCTATATAACATTCTGTTCAATCCTTTTACTCCACGTTACCTTAAAATTCCTTTCTACATGACTCATATTCCAAATTATTGAGATCGTCAGAAAATCTGAAATTAAAAATGCCTGGACACTCTACCAAAGTCCTCGACCAGTCGTTTTCTGTCCAAGCGGTACGATTGTGGAACGCCCTACCGGTCGTAATTAGACGTGCAAAAACTCAAACTGCCTTTAAGAGATTGGTAAAGGAACATTACCTAGGAGACAACAATAATCCATAATCAACTGTTATTATAAATCAATTGGGTCACAGTATTGAGTGCCAGGATGTGTATATCTGTGAATTTCACTTATTATGTATATATATAACAATATATTTGTGTCACTTGTACTTCATATAATATTATTATCTATGAATATTTTTACTGCTTTATTTTACTTTTACAAATTACTCTCTAATGCACTATACGTCTGCCTAATAATGTTATTTATATACACTGATATGTCCGGTTGCTCGGGCTATAATGCGTGGGGCCCCGGGGGCCCCCGTTAGGAAATCGCAGCCCAATCAAATTCTGGTCCCCAACCGGAGGCTATAGTCTTGCCCACTGCCTCCGTGTGTGTTTGGGGGTTGAATGGCAAGTCAATACACGTTCGCGCCCTGTTGGATTCCGGTGCCCAGGGCTGTATAATGTCGAACGAATTGGCGATTTGGTTGGGCTTGAAACTTAATAGACATAATAGGAGCATTCGAGGCGTGGGGAATGTCGCGGTAACGAACATCGTTGGGCAAACGACGATTACGTTCTCCTCACGGTTTGACACGATGCGTAGGACATCCGCCCCGGTGCTGGTGATGACTGATGTGATGGGACGACACCCTCAGGTGAGGTTAAATTCGGCTGTTCGACTCCTGACATCAGATCTGAAACTGGCGGATCCCGATTTCGACACCCCAGGTACGGTTGACGTGCTACTGGGAGTAGACGTTCTGGGTAAGTTTTTGCTGTCGGATCGGAGAGTCTTGCAGCATGATCGACTCATGGCTGTGGAGACTAAGTTTGGCTATGCGATAATGGGACCGGTATTACCCATGGTTAGACCTATTGAGTCGGATGGTATACTCGTAGGTTCAGCATTATCCGAGACAATGCAAAGGTTTTGGGAGGTCGAGGAGCCCCCCACCGCGCGTCGAGTAGACCCAGACGAAGAAGAGTGCGAGTTGTTTTACCAGAATAATACTGGTCGCCTTCGTTCTGGTCGGTTTGTAAATCGGCTCCCCTTCAGGGCAAATAGGCCACTGTTGGGTGAATCTCGGAAGACAGCCGAGACTCGATTCTTGTTGATGGAGCGTCGTATGGCTCGGGATACTGTATTTAAGTCCAAATACGTGGACTTCATGAGGGAGTATGAATCTTTGGGACACATGTCTGTGTCGCGTGTGGATTGGAGATCCGAGGATCATTGCTTCCTTCCACATCATGCTGTCCTAAAGACCCCTACTGGGAAAATTAGAGTAGTGTTTGATGGGTCTGCTCCAACTTCGAACGGTATGTCCCTGAACCAATGTTTGCATTCGGGACCGAAGTTGAGTCGGGACGTGTCGGATATCCTCACGAGCTTTCGGAAACACCAGGTGGTTTTTGTTGCTGACATAAGGAGTTCCGCGGTTCATTGGAGTTGGAGAACACGGTGTATGCATGGACTGACAGTCAGATAGTGTTGTGCTGGCTGAAGGCTTCAGTTCATAATCTGGAGATTTTTGTAGCAAACCGTGTCTCCCAAATACAGGCATCAGAAGTCGCGTTGACATGGAGACATGTGCCAGGAGAGTTAAACCCGTCGGAATGTGCATCCAGGGGATGCCGGGCTCCTGAGTTAGTTAACCATCAGTTATGGTGGGGCCCTCCTTGGCTGGCCAGGAAGGAATCGGATCTGCCCCTTAACAACGCGAAGTTGTCTGTGGACTGTGGTATAATGGCAGCCGTGTATGTGACCCAGGAGGTCCAGGAGACTGACGCGAGTTTCCTGATTGAGCGGTATAGCTCTCTTGATAAATTGATTAATGTCAATTGTTGGATAAGGAGATTCTTTCGGAATTGTCGCACTCCCCGCGAACAGCGAACGCTAAGCCCAATTCTGTCACCGGCAGAGCGAAATGAATCGCTTCTGAATTTGATCCGGTTGGTACAGTCTTCGAACTTTGGAGCAGAATTGGAGAGTCTACGAACTGGGCGTTCTAAATTGAAGGGTGCTGTCGCGCGTCTCAACCCGTTTATAGATTCGGCCGGGTTGCTTCGGGTAGGAGGAAGATTGCGCAATGCGAATCTGCCGTATTCGGCTCGTCACCCCCTACTGCTCCCCAAGGGAGGGCGGTTGGTAGAGTTGTTGGTGACTGACCGGCATGTTAAAAACACTCATGCAGGTTGTAACGCCTTGTTGGCTACACTCCAGAGGGAGTTTTGGATTTTGTCTGGGCGTCGTAACATACGGAACATCGTGTTTCGGTGCATGCCTTGTTATCGGAGCAAGGCTGCCACGATGCAGCCTCACATGGGGGATCTACCCCCTGGTGAATGAGCCTTTTTTTTGGGCTGGCAACCCCGAGCTGTCAACAGATTATTATAATTTGTTCCGATAATTTTTATAAAAATAATTTATTAATTACTAAAATATAACATTGAATAACCAATTTCACGCTAAACATCCTAGTAATTATAAGAAAAATATAAATTTCATCGTTAATTGTAAGTTTACGGATAATTCTGAAGTGACAGTTGCGTTGCAACTGTTATTGTGAAAAGTTTATTTTAAGTGATCACTGTGCATTTATTGTTATCTCTTTCAAGGTATTTATCATCTTATCATTCTTATAAACATACTGTATTCACAGTTAAGTACAGTTTTACAGACATTAACAGTAATTCAATCTTATACTGTTTAAAACTACCTCCCATTAGTTGATTGCAATTCTTCCTGTTTTAAAGTTATAACTTATTTTATTTTTAACTCAGACCTTTTTAAAATGATTCAAACTCGCAAAGCATTGGCACGTCACGAGGAGGCCAAACTCCAAATGACACTAAGAGAACTAAAAGCTACTAAGGAATGGTGTGATCAACTGATGAAAGAGAGAAATGACAGTGAACAAACACTCCTAGATACTTTGCATGATAACGATAATCTTAGACTTCAGCTATCTTCATTGCATTCACAAAATGTTGAGATTACCAATGCTCGGGACAGACTACAGCTCCTCGTTGACTCATTCGACACATGCAGGGATGAGTACGAGCAAGCTCTGAAACGCATCAGGGTTTTAGAACGCCAACTACATGAAGCACACAGCACCATAACATCATTTGAAGACTTCTAGGACAGGATAGTAGCTGCATCAAATCAGAGTCTGTACGAGGAGCTCCTCGTACAGACTCTGATTTGACTGACCAGCTGGTCGCTCCCAATTCACCATTGGTGGTTAACAACCATTCAGCTCTCATTATCGATCTTACTAATGACAACGACTCCTTCAGAGTTAATCATTCTCAAAAAGTCATCAAATGTAGCAAGAATAAATTAAAAAAGTACCTTCGTGTTAAAAGATTTATTACAAAAACAAAAAAAGCTTATTTATAAACATAAGTTCTTCATAGATAGTGTAGCATTAAATAAGCAGAGGCTGCATTGAATTGATCAGGTTGATATGTACTCCATAGAAGTAGATAACATGTCTTCACAATATTTTGATGACACACGAGCTCTTCAAACAGAAATTAAGAAACTTGAGGAGCAACTGAGAACTAATAGTGGTAAATATGAGATCTCACAAAAACAAAGTAGGGAACGAGTTTTGGCAATAGGTAAGTTAGTTAATTCATTCAATTGTAGGAATGATTCATTGTTGTTTTCGGATAACCACAATGAAACTATTAGTTCTTTAGACAGTTTACCTGTAACATGTGCTCCTAGGGCAGCAAATAACAAGAGTGTAGTTAATTTACAGAATAGTAATACAACTATTCAACATCAATTATACTGTACCAATAGTAATGTAATAATGTTTAGCGATGAAATTGGTAAAGGTTTACTTTGGGGCAAGGCGGCTGATATTGAAACGATTTTTATTCTACAAAAACGAGCCATCCGCTCAATGTACAATTTAGGTACTAGAGTCTCTCTTCGAGAGTTGTTTAAAGATATAGGTATTTTAACTGTTGCATCACAGTATATATTTGCTAATATTATGTTTGTTAGACACAACATTAATGACTATAAGAAAAACAGTGATGTACACAATATTAATACTAGAAACAAATCTAAACTCATTGGTACCTATCATCGATTACATAAGGTACACAACTCGTTCGTAGGTCTTGGTGTACGTTTTTATAATAAAATTCCTATACATGTAATCGACCTTCCTGTAAATAAATTCAAGCTAACTGTAAAAAATCACCTTATTAGGAAAGCCTACTTACTATACGATCAACGATTATCTAAACGACAAACAGTCATGGGCTTAAGGTGTCATTAGAATTTAAATAGATACACATAAACTTCTTTGTCTTTTAATAAAGCTAAATATTAGTAAACCATTGTTAGTTGAAAGTAATGCGTGGCGATTATAATGGTAATTTAATTAGTAGTGATTTTTATCAGTATCTCGACTATGGTTTGTCATGCTCACTAAAATGTCATTGCTTGCGGTGTCGTCATGGGGCGGGTCGTTTCCTTCCCTCTGATATGGCGAAGGAGATGATGGCTGGTCCATGCGTCATACTCGTGAACGGGTGCTGTTTGGGGTGACTGGTCGGCCTAGTCAGCGATTCTTTAGACAATACTATTATTCTGGTTCGTTCAACTGCAACCCTAGCCTCTTAATCCAGTCACGAATTATTTTCAATAGTAGATTTTGCAACTGAATGTAAGTGGATGTGCACCTTGTTTCTATTTTGTTCTATGTTTAATAGACTCAAACCTTCAACGTTATCACTGAGTGTTTTTTTTTTGTGCGTTAGATTTTGGAGCTTTTTAATAAAAGGAATTTCAGGTGGCAACAGCTTGCATACTGTTTACCTTACATGTAATACTAACACTATTGTACTTGAAAATCAGATTTTGAAAAAGAGTAGCCATGAGTTTCTTTGCCAGTATTCTTCTCATGAGCTCTACGCATTTTGGAAACTGGAAGTTATGGATCGACACAGGCAGGCAGTAGATTTTGGTGTTTTCGCCTAACTTACCTCGACAATACAGCACATGCTGTGGCCTCTGTTTGTGTCGATCTATGATTTTTAACTATAGCTTCAATTTGACGTTCATAAGTGTCACTTGGTGTCTTAGATGAATAAATGATTTTGATTTGATTTGAGGCTAGGCCATGGGCTGGTGTTGGTACAGACTTTGCGGGCCCATTCTTAGTGAAAAGCTCGCGGCTGCGGAACGCGAAACAGTACAAGGCGTACCTGTGCGTGTCCGTCTGTTTATCCACCAAGGCGGTGCATCTCGAGCTCGTTGCTGACCTCACGACGGAAGCCTTTATAGCGTGCTTGGACAGATTCGTTTCCCGGAGGGGACTGCCAGCATTGATTCGTTCCGATAACGGAACCAACTTCGTAGGTGCAGAACGATACTTACGAGATGTAGTTAAGCTTTTAAATGAAAGCAAAGTGGATATTGGAACAGCCCTCTCCCGTCGGGGTATACAATGGACCTTCAGTCCACCAGGTTGACCTGGAGGCGTTGACTCCAGGCCATTTCTTAATTGGTCAGCCACTTAACGCGCTGCCCGAACACCCGTACGAAGGTGTGAAATTGTTTCGGTTGTCTCGGTATCAGATGTTGCAGCAGTTTTCACAGAATTTTTGGAAACGATGGTCTCTAGAGTATCTGCACATTCTGCAAGAGCGCCTTAAGTGGACTGACAAAACTAGTCCCCCTAATGTTGGTGACCTCGTGCTGGTTAAGGATGCTAACCTACCGCCACTGCGTTGGCGCCGGGGGCGCATTGTTAACTTGTTCCATGGTAAGGATGGGACCCCCCAGTCCGCAGAGGTTCTTGGTGGGGACTCAGTTATCAAACGTGTTGGATTTCGAACGTCATTGTACTGGCAACATTTTGATTGTCTCTGGTTCGTGTTTGACGTTTTGACGTTTGAGGTTAATATATGTAAAAAAGACTTGATAGAACGCGCGTGTTGAAACCGGCCGACGAGTTATTTGTTATTGTGAAAATCAATTGATAGTAAGCTAATTGTATTGTCCATCGACCCGCGGTCTCTTTAGTGATAAACCGTATTGTGTTAGGTCGTGGATTCGCGAGTTTTTGTAGGCGTGTTCCACGTAAGCTGAAACGAGTGTATTGTAGCTGGAATACCATAGGAACTTGTACAGCATTTTAGGAGCATATGTGTGTGAACGCGGCAGTGGGGTACCCCATCAACGGCCGACGAGATCAAGGACATCACGCAACTCCAGTAAGTGCTTTAGATGACTTTAGTTTAGATTAAGAACACGGTGACAACTGCCGTGGTTCAGCTTTCTTGCCAGAGGGCATAGACCTATCCATGGGCCCGTAGGTATTATAAACATCATCAAAAGGTGATCGCTGCCTTGGCAAGAGGACTGATCATTTTGGTAGCAAGAGCTTGGTTTACCTCTGAGTCGAGCACTCCATAGTGCCTCAAAAGGTGATACCAGTTGATTAGGTAGGTAATTATACTGTTCCACTGTCCACATATCTTTGATTCCACTGATATAGCTATTTAGAATAGTATTTGAAACAATTTGTTAGCATAATGATTGAATGTAGGTAGTTCAAACATTTAATTATAAAACTTATACATAAATTGTAAAATTTGTGTTACTAGTTGATGTTTACTAGTTTGAACTTATAATTGTAAAACTAGTAAATTGTATACTTGATATTGATTGTGTGGTCCATTATATTAACCCAATAACACATTTGATTATTGGTAGAATTGTGAAACTTAATATTAAATATTAATTGTTGGGACAATAAAGTTAGTCCAATATATTAGTCTAGTACAATTAGATTTGCTAGCCCAAAGACAATATTACTAGAATAATATTGTTATATCATTCTAATATTGTTTAGTGAAGCTTAAATTCAATTATTTTTAATAAAATTAACTTATTGTTAGTGGGCATTGATAAACTGAAAATTGATAAAGTGAAACTTGTAGGTAGATATATATCTGAGATTAAGTGACTGCACAAGCACTTAATAGGGTTTTATATAAAGTTCCTAATAGTGTTGAAATAAATAGTTTGTTACATACATAAAATATTGTAACTTGTAAGTACCGTTCTGCATCATGTCGTTCTCATTGTACCGGGCTAAGATTAGCACAGAATTGAGATGGTTTACATGGGTTCAAGGTCTCCTAGGCCGACCAGATAGACAGGATGCACTGTTGGCTCGAGCTTTGGATGCGCCGGCTAGGCTGGAATTATTGATGGAAACGCTTACCAAGGTCGAGGCCCTTGAGGAGGAGAAGGTCAGCGATCAGGTAAGGTCCGCGATGCAGGCTTATGTTGACCAGTGCCTCTCAATTGTTGATGACATTCAGCAGCGCATAGCGGAAATAAAGCGCCAGCGCAGAACCGGCTGTGATGAAGAAGCTGTGGAAGGCCCACACTCTCGCGGGGTTGTATCAAAATTGCCTCAGATACAACTACCCAGCTTTGATGGAGAGCTCGGTGAGTGGGTCAGCTTCATCAATTTATTTGATAGTTTGGTCCACTTAAGGGAGGATTTACCTAAGGCCTATAAGATGGCACAACTGATGTCAGCTCTGAAGGGAGAGCCTAGGGAACTGGTAGCCCATTTGACGGTGACCGAGGACAATTATGAGATTGCCCGTCAAATGTTGGTAAGGCGCTACCACAACAAAAGAAGGCTGGTTGATGCGCAGCTCAAGAGGCTGTTTAGCATCCCTTCAGTGACTCGGGTCTCTGCCAGACAGGCAGAAGTGTTGAACCCGTTGTTGAGTGTCACTCGGGCATTAGAAAATTTAGGCTTGCCGGTAGAACAATGGTCTTACATGTTAGTGTACATAGTACTGTCCCGGCTGCCAGTGGATGTGCAGACCAGATTTGAGCAGCATCATGGTCAGCGTGCAGACAACTTGCCCACCTCTTCTCAGCTCATAGAGTTTTTGGAGGAAGAGTGTCGGAGGGCAGAGAACACGAGTTTGTTCTCGAAGTCCGCTGCGGAACCACAGAAGGCTACTCGGAGCCCCGTGAGGAGGGGACTACCGCAGAGAGGACCAAGGCAGTTGTATGGGCACATGGGTGCCTCAACACCTGTATAGGATGCCTGCCTGTATTGTAAACAGGATGGCCATGGTGTGGCCGCCTGTCCAAGATTTAGGGACCAGAGAGTCCAGGGGCGACGCCAGATCACCAAGCAGCGTGGCTGGTGTTTCTTGTGTCACCGAGCACAATCCCTTGCTAAATGGGGACCCACCCCATTTAGCAAGGGATTGCGCTCGGTCCGCAATGTGTAAGTTTTGTGGAGGCCGCCATCATGAGTTGCTCTGCATGAATAGGCCCGGCCAACATCATGCAGATGGACAGGGCCGGACTCAGGGACAGATGGGGTCACGTACACAGGGCCGGACTTGGGACCTGGGTCCACGGGACCAGGGCCCTCATAGGGAAGAAGTTGGGGGCGATGTTCAGGCCAACATCGCGCGCGGTTCCCCGACCTATTATCAGGCCAGGGGCTCAGTTGGAGATGGCACGGGCGGGTGTGCGGATGCACCCTCGAGTACGGAGCGGTTCGTTAGAACGCCGCCACGGGTGTCATCGCGCTCGCCGCCGACCACTAGAACGCCGCCTCGGGTGTCATCGCGCTCGCCGCCGACGACTACACATACGCCCTCGGTTGGATAACCGCACCCCCCCTATCCGAGGACGGCACCAAGTAGAGCGCCGCGACTGGAGGGGCACTTACGAGGGACCATGGGATCCCTACGGCACTGATATGCCCGGTTGCTCGGGCTACAATGCGTGGGGCCCCGGGGGCCCCCGCTAGGAAATCGCAGCCCAATCAAATTCTGGTCCCCCACCGGAGGCAATAGTCTTGCCCACTGCCTCCGTGTGTGTTTGGGGGTTGAATGGCAAGTCAACACACGTTCGCGCCCTGTTGGATTCCGGTGCCCAGGGCTATATTATGTTGAACGAATTGGCGATTTGGTTGGGCTTGAAAATTACTAAGTATAATAGGACCATTCGAGGCGTGGGGAATGTCGCGGTAACTACCATCGTTGGGCAAACGACGATTATGTTCTCCTCACGTTTTGACACGCTGCGTAGGACATCCGCCCCGGTTCTAGTGATGACTGATGTGATGGGACGACACCCTCAGGTGAGGTTGAATTCGGCTGTCCGACTCCTGACATCAGGTCTAAAACTGGCGGATCCCGATTTCGACACCCCAGGTACGGTTGACGTGCTACTGGGAGTAGACGTTCTGGGTAAGTTTTTGCTGTCGGATCGGCGAGTCTTGCAGCATGATCGACTCATGGCTGTGGAGACTAAGCTTGGGTATGCGATAATGGGACCGGTATTACCCATGGTTAGACCTATTGAGTCGGATGCTATACTCGTAGGTTCAGCATTATCCGAGACAATGCAAAGGTTTTGGGAAGTCGAGGAGCCCCCCACCGCGCGTCGAGTAGACCCAGACGAAGAAGAGTGCGAGTTGTTTTACCAGAATAATACTGGTCGCCTTCGTTCTGGTCGGTTTGTAACTCGGCTCCCCTTCAGGGCAAATAGGCCACTGTAGGGTGAATCTCGGAAGACAGCCGAGACCTGATTGCTGTCGATGGAGCGTCGTATGGCTCGGGATGCTGTCTTTAAGACCAAATACGTGGACTTCATGAGGGAGTATGAATCTTTGGGACACATGTCTGTGTCGCGTGTGGATTGGAGATCCGAGGATCATTGTTTCCTTCCACATCATGCTGTCCTAAAGACCCCTACTGGAAAAATTAGAGTAGTGTTTGATGGGTCTGCTCCAACTTCGAACGGTATGCCCCTGAACCAATGTTTGTATTCGGGACCGAAGTTGAATCGGGACGTGTCGGATATCCTCACGAGCTTTCGGAAACACCAGGTGGTTTTTGTTGCTGACATAAGGATGATGTTCAGACAAACGGTGATTCATCCGGAAGACAGGAGGTATCAGCTGATACTATGGCGTGAGTCGCCCCACGAACCAATAAAGGTTTTCGAGTTGAACACAAACACATACGGTTTGCGTTCTAGTCCCTTTCTCGCGATTCGTACACTGCGGGAGTTAGCGGTACGGGATCGCTTAAACTACCCTAGAGCTGCTGCTATCCTGGAGCAGGATCTTTATGTCGATGATGTCTGCTCAGGGGCAGCCAGTGTCGAGGAAGCGCTTGCTCGCCGGGACGAGCTCATCCAGCTCTTAAAGCGTGGAGGATATGAGTTGCGGAAATGGATGTCCAATTCTCCTGAGTTGGCGGAGGGGTTGCCGGATGAGTTCCAGCAGGATCCGCACGTCTTTGAAAATCCTGACAACCCTAATATGCTGTCAGTGCTTGGCATACAATATCGGCCAGTCCAGGATGTGTTCACCTATCAAGTGGCTTTCGACATCCCGAAGACCTGGACGAAGAGAACTGTGCTATCGACGATTGCGAGAACGTTCGACCCGAACGGTTGGATCGCTCCAGTCACATTTTTATTAAAATGTTTCATGCAGCGGTTATCGACGGCGCAGCTAGGCTGGGATACCCACCTCTCAGAGGAGTTGCTGAGGGATTGGACAAGGATATTCTCCTCGCTCACGGAGATTAATAACGTCTCACTGCCACGAAAATTGTTCCCCGCTGGTGATTTCAGGGCTACCCTTCATGGGTTTTGTGATGCCTCTGAACAAGGATACGCGGCAGCGGTTTACTTGCGAACGGTCACTCCCGCTGGGGATGTTGACGTTCGACTGGTTCTGGCTAAAAGTAAGGTGGCTCCCATACGGACAAGATTGACGGTTCCGAAGCTGGAACTGTCCGGGGCAGCTCTTTTAACCAGACTCCTGAACCACGCGGTTTCGGAGTTCCGCGGGTCATTGGAGTTGGAGAACACGGTGTATGCATGGACTGACAGTCAGATAGTGTTGTGCTGGCTGAAGGCTTCAGTTCATAATCTGGAGATTTTTGTAGCAAACCGTGTCTCCCAAATACAGGCATCAGAAGTCTCGTTGACCTGGAGACATGTGCCAGGAGAGTTGAACCCGTCGGATTGTGCATCCAGGGGATGCAGGGCTCAGGAATTAGTTAACCATCAGTTATGGTGGGGCCCTCCTTGGTTGGCAAGGAAGGAATCGGATTAGCCCCTTAACAACGCGAAATTGCCTATGGACTGTGGTACAATGGCAGCCGTGTATGTGACCCAGGAGGTCCAGGAGACTGACGCGAGTTTCCTGATTGAGCGGTATAGCTCTCTTGATAAATTGATCAATGTCAATTGTTGGATCAGAAGATTCGTTCGGAATTGTCGCACTTCCCGCGAACAGCGACAGCTAACCCCAATTCTGTCACCGGCAGAGCGAAATGAGTCGCTCCTGACTTTGATCCGGTTGGTACAGTCTTCGAACTTTGGAGAGATTTGCAGAATTGGCGAGTCTACGAACTGGGCGTTCCAAATTGAAGGGTGCTGTCGCGCGTCTCAACCCGCTTATAGATTCGGCCGGGTTGCTTCGGGTAGGAGGAAGATTGCGCAATGCGAATCTGCCGTATTCGGCTCGTCACTGCCTACTGCTCCCCAAGGAAGAGCAGTTGGTTGAGTTGTTGGTGACTGATCGGCATGTTAAAAACGCTCATGCAGGTTGTAACGCCTTGTTGGCTACACTCCAGAGGGAGTTTTGGATATTGTCTGGGCGTCGTACCATACGGAACATCGTGTTTCGTTGCATGCCTTGTTATAGGAGCAAGGCTGCCACGATGCAGCCCCACATGGGGGATCTGCCCCCTGATCGGGTGAATTAGGCTAGGCCATGGGCGGGTGTTGGTACAGACTTTGCGGGCCCATTCATGGTGAAAAGCTCGCGGCTGCGGAACGCGAAACAGTACAAGGCGTACTTTTGCGTGTTCGTCTGTCTATCCACCAAGGCGGTGCATCTCGAGCTCGTTGCTGACCTCAAGACGGAAGCTTTATAGCGTGCTTGGACAGATTCGTTTCCCGAAGGGGCTGCCAGCACTGATTCGTTCCGATAATGGAACCAACTTCGTAGGTGCAGAACGATACTTACGAGATGTAGTCAGGTTTTAAATGAATACAAAGTGGATATTGGAACAGCCCTCTCCCGTCGGGGTATACAATGGACCTTCAGTCCACCAGGTTGCCCCCACTGGGGCGGGATTTTTGAAGCCGTAGTCAAGTCAGCTAAGACGCATTTAGGGCGTATTGTAGGTCAGACCGCGCTGACATTTGAGGAACTCGCGACGTTGCTTGTAAGATCGAAGCCGTTCTCAACTCGCGACCGTTGTGTCCGCTCAGCTCAGATCCAAATGACTTGGAGGCGTTGACTCCTGGCCATTTCTACTGGTCCCCCTAATGTTGGTGACCTCGTGCTGTATAAGGATGCTAACCTACCGCCACTGCGTTGGCGCCGGGGGCGCATTGTTAACTTGTTTCATGGTAAAGATGGGACCCCCCGGTCCGCAGAGGTTCTTGTTGGGGACTCAGTTACCAAACGAGCGGTAGCAACGTTATCTCGCCTGCCTGTAGATTAGGGAACAGGTACGTACCTGTTCGAGCGGGTGACTGTTGGATTTCGAACGTCATTGTAATGGCAACATTTTGATTGTCTCTGGTTCGTGTTTGACGTTTGAGGTTAATGTATGTAAAAAAGATTGTGATCGAACGCGTGTTGAACCGGCCGAAGATTTGTTTTGTTATTGTGAAAATCAATTGATAGTCAGCTAATTGTATTGTCCATCGACCCGCGGTCTCTTTAGTGATAAACCGTATTGTGTTAGGTCGTGGATTCGCGAGTTTTTTGTAGGCGTGTTCCGCGTAAGCTGAAACGAGTATATTGTAGCTCGAATACCATAGGAACTTGTACAGCATTTTAGGAGCGTGTGTTTGTGTGAAGACGCAAGAGCAGAAGATTCTACCCAAGAGATATCTCTTGGAACGCCGAGAAGAACATTGAAGCCACACACTCCAGTAAGTGCTTAATTATTTTAGTTTAGATTAAGAACACGGTGATACAGCCGTGGGTCATTCTTCTTGCCAGTGGTATTAGTAGTGATTGTAGACCTATCTATGGGCCCGTAGGTATTATAAACATCATCAAAAGGTGATCGTTGCCTTGGCAAGAGGACTGATCACTCACTACTCATCTCAAATTGTTTAACAAGAGTGAAAGAAAACGACCGGGTTACAGTGACTGTCGCTAATATCTCCGAAAAACCTATAAATGTCAGTACTAACCTGAAACTGAAACTAGAACCAATACATCACTGTGCCTTCCAGAGTCCCACAAGATACTCAACAAGCATTTCTAGCCGTACCAACGAAGTGCTCAACTTACTCCGAACTTCTCACCTAAATGAAGAAGAATCCCAAGCCCTTACAGAACTCTGTTCAAAATATTCCGATATCTTCCACCTTTCAGGTGATCAGCTATCTTTCACCACAGCGCTTCGCCATGAAATAAGAACTAAAACCGATATTCCCGTACACACTAAGTCATATCGCTTTCCTGAATTTCATAAAAAGGAAGTGTCAAACCAAATCGAGAATATGCTCGAACAAAATATAATAGAACCATCTTCGTCTCTTTGGAGCTCACCCATCTGGGTCGTCCCTAAAAAGCTCGATTCCCAAGGGCAAAGAAAATGGTGAATTGTCATTGATTACAGGAAGCTTAATGACATTACTATTGGTGAAACTTACCCTATTCCACAAATTTCCGAAATCCTTGACCAATTGGGTAATAGTAAATATTTTACCACCCTAGATCTTACTTCCGGTTTTCATCAAATCTTGATTTCTCCAGAAGACGCCCCTAAAACTGCCTTTTCCGTCCCTCAGGGACATTACCAGTTCAACAGAATGCCGTTTGGACTTAAAAATGCACCATCCACCTTTCAAAAACTTATGAATAATTGCCTTTCTGGCCTTCAAGGCACGCGATGTTTTGTCTACCTAGATGATATCGTCGTGTACTCCTCAGATTTACCCTCTCAAATTAACAACCTAGAAACCGTTTTTGAAAGAATCTGAGATTTCAATCTAAAACTTCAGTCAGATAAGTGTGAGTTCCTCCATATAATAAGCGAAAATGGCGTTAAGCCAAACCCTGATAAAACTAAAGCCGTAACCGAATTCCCTACACCTGGATCCCCAAAAGATATAAAATCTTTTCTGGGTCTCGTTTCATATTATAGAACATTTATACCCGACTTTGCAAAACTAGCCAAACCATTGACTTCTCTCCTAAAGAAGGATATACCATTTAAATGGCAAAACGAACAACAACTTGCTTTCGAGTCCTTGAAAAACAAACTCGTCTCAGCCCCGATTCTAGCTTATCCAGATTTTACGCAACCTTTCCTCTTGACGTGTGATGCCTCTAACTATGGTATATCCGCTACATTATCACAAGGCCGGGTAGGACAAGATCGACCCATCGCATACGCGTCTCGCACCCTCAATAAAGCAGAGTGCAATTATAGTGTCACCGAAAAAGAGTGCCTGGCCGTAATTTTCGGCACCAAAACCTTTAGACCTTACCTATACGGTCACCGTTTTACTGTCCTCACGGATCACAAACCATTAGAATGGTTATTCAAATGCAAAGATCCGGGATCACGACTTATCCGTTGGCGCTTAAAACTCGAAGAGTTCGAATATGATATTAAATACAAAAAAGGGAAAATAAACACTAATGCTGACGCCCTGTCACGTTTTCCTGTCAACCCAGTACAACCTGAAATTCCTTCATCCTCGAATCCCAACGTAGTGGAAGAATCCGCCCAAGAATTAGACATAGATATCATGGATTTGTTGTTGTCTCCCCCGTCATTCGACCCTGACGAAATAAACTTACTAGACCCTCTCGATCTTAGTGACGAGATCCAACCCTTCAACCCTGAAATAGGTCCATCGTCTCCAAGTGCTCATGATCCAAATGAAGCTATCATACCATTACCTGCACCTGGAATAAACCCATCCTCTAACGATCCCGATACGCTTAGAATTGAAACAGAAAATGACATAATAAGCTCACCTGAGAATGTTGTAGAACAACCAACAACTTCTGACAACCAAGCCATTGTTGCACCAACACCACCCACGGATACAAGTTTAGATTTACCCAATGATGATTATCCTACCTATCTAAAAGCAATTACCGATAAAAATAACTCTTATAATACGGTAATTCAAGAACACAATGAAAACATAACCAAAACCGAATGTAAGATTATTATTTTACCCACTTCTATTGACCTTGACGAATCTAACCACTTCGTACAAGACATTCTAGATAAAATACCCGACAACTCAGAAATTTTAGAAAGAGAGAGAACAATTAACTCTTTTATCACGTTTGGAATAAATGGAAACAAATCATACTATTTCCTCTTCTTCAAGGTCTACCATTTCGACAAATCCACCTACAAAGACCTATACGACAGCCTTAGATCCCTTAGAAATGAACTCATTGTTAGCCTTGATACAGAAAATACATCAGAAATTGCAATAACGGATTTCAAGAACCCTTTTGATACATATCAATTCATCAAAATATACAATATGCTTCTCTACCTGTTCCACAACACACGTATTAGTATACACATATACAAAGACAAAATTATTTATCCGTCACTTTCGGAAATACCTAAAATTCTGAAAGAAAACCATGACATCCCGATTGCTGGACATCTCGGCATGACCCGTATGCTTAAACGAATCCAAGACAGTTTTTATTGGAGGAACATGCGTAGTGATATCGAAGCATACGTGAGGAGATGCCCTCAATGCCAGACCAATAAAGCCCTTAGGCAAACAAACCGTGCTCCAATGCAGATCACCAGCACATCCACTGAACCTTGCCAACGAATATCCCTAGATATTGTCGGGCCACTGCCTGAAGCTGGACCTGCAAAATTAAAATACATCTTAACAATTCAAGACGACCTTACTAAATTCTCTTCTGCATCTCCCATCCGCAGCACTACCGCCGAAGAAACGAGCGAGTGCCTGCTTCACTACATATCGATATTTGGTATTCCTAAAACGATCCTCACGGATCAAGGAACTAATTTCACATCTGATCTCTTCAAAAGAACTTGTGAATTCCTTAAAATTAAAAACCTTTGGGCTTCCCCATATCATCCGCAAACCCAAGGTGCCCTAGAACGGAGTCATTCAACCCTCAAAGAGTACCTTAGATCCTTTACTAACGAAGAACAAACTAATTGGCCTCGTTATATCTACACAGCGATGCTTACATATAATACAACTGTTCATTCGTCAACTCATTTCACACCTTACGAATTAATGTTTGGAAGTAAACCCGTAATCCCGAACTCTATTTACGAAGAATCACCAGGAGCCACATATCCCGACTATGTTAGAATGCTCCAAAATAGATTAAAGTATTCACGGGAGAAAGCTCTAGATTACATAAGACGATCCGAGGAATCGTCAAAATCCTATTACGATACCCATACTCGCCAAAGGAGATATAAAACTGGCGACTATGTTTATGTTAAAAATCATTTGAGAATGTGTAAAGCACTTTCACCCCTTTGGAAAGGGACCTTACAAGGTCGTAAAAGTAAATAGTAATAATACACTTACCTTACTTATTAACCGACGTCACGTCACTCATCACTTCGATGAGGTAAAGCTAGCTGACGTCGAAATGAACTCCTAAAAATATCTATATAATAAAATCTAAAAACTTACCTTAAGATTATTAATAGTTTTAAAATTATTAATTACAGCTCAGCTCGAGGTCAATCTCACCGAGATTTCATCCAGCCGATTACCTCAAGTTCAGGTCTCTACTATGATTATCTAAGGAAACTTAAAACAAATAATGGTCGGTTAAAAATTGTAATACCAGTAAATATATCACATTTTAGACCGCATCTGCAAAATCTTGAAAATGTTTTTGAAATCACAAAGCGATTATGCAACCAAACTAAAATTATAAATATTGATACAGAATGCCGTAACTAATTACAACCATTAGCTGCACAGTTTCTGGAAATGAGAAGAGAGTATTCATCCATCTCTCACTTGGTAGACAATAAAACCAAACGTAGTGCATGGATAGGAGGTATAGGAACAATTTTGAAACAGATCTTCGGTTCCCTAGATGAAAATGATGGTTTAAAATATGATGAAGCCATAACATCATTGCAGAACAACGAAAAGAAATTAGCTTCGCTTATGAAAGAAAATATTCTGATCACTAGCTCTACTTTAGCATATTTTAATAATACTTTACATAAAATAAGAGATAATGAAGCCAACCTCAATGTAGCTATCGACGAGCTCTCTTTTAATGTAAGAAATATTTCTGAAATCACTAACGGACTGCAAATACGCGCCAATGTAAACGAAATACTTAATATTTTAGAAACATCAATACTTACTTTGTCATTCCAACTGGAAGATATAACTAATGCTATTTTATTTAGCAGTCAAAACATTCTACATCCTGCTATAATAACACCAAGTCAATTACACCAAGAGCTTGTCGATAATTACAGACATTTACCTAACGACCTTGAGTTGCCTGTAGCTTTAGACATTAATTCTGTGTATCTTATTTTTAATATTTCTAAGTTAGTATGTTATTATTTTAAGGATAGGATTATATTTGTTTTGCAAGTGCCACTGGTAAACACCAGAGAATATGTATTATTTCACACCATAGTTCTCCCTACACCATACAAACCTGAAGAACCAAACTCGTTTAGTTTGATTATACCTAATCATAAATATATTGCAATGACCAAAGACAAATCTCATTACTGTACTTTCAACGATATGAAAATCTGTAAATCCGTAAGCCCAGAATACTTTATTTGTGACATCGAAAACCTGTATTCAACAGATGCGAAAACAACATGTCAAAGTGAACTTTTGGCAAAAGTGATAAGTGAAAAACCGTTACGTGCGAATCTAAAAATATATTCGGTAAAATGGACATTTGGAAACCATTGTCAAATAATAAGTGGATCTACATACAATCAGAACCTAACAAAATCTCAATAGATTGTCGTAATTCTAAATTATACGAAGCAAATATTTTAGGCACAGGCATAGTCAGTATTCCTAAAGATTGTACCGGATATTGTAAAAGTACTACGTTAATTCCTAAATATAATATTCTAAATATCACTTAACCGATTAACCATGTACCAGATTTTAATTTAATCAGTGACGCTTGTTGTAACTTAGATAAGCTAAATGATGTAATTGATAATAATGTGTCTCCTATTCATTTAAATGATATTGATTTAGACGATTTTCATTCTGAAAATAAAAACAGAATAAAGTCTCTTCTAGAGGATTTAAAACCCATTGAACACCCGCTAAATCCACACATCGTGAAATATGGGACACATTACTCTGTCCTTATGATTATAATATTTGTAATTATTATTTTCTTAATATGCTATTTTATTATTAAGCAAATATTTTGTAAATCTGGTAGCAACCGCCCGTTCCAATTTAGATTTAATATAAAACCCTCATTTCAAACTACTCCTAAACCATCAGATCCCATTGACAGACAAGACCCCGACAATCCTGAATTAGAGATGACCAACCCTGTTGCCCCTCTAAGAACCAGAATTTAACAGAGACTTGAAATCAACCCCAAGTCTCCTCTAAAAGGGGGAGGTGTTATATCTGAGATATGCACCCCTAAGTGCTGCCCTGGCTGCTACTTTCCTTAGTCAGCATCCCTCCTCTCCAAGCCCTCTGCTCGTCCACTGGTCTTTTTCGCCAGTCCGTGTCCATCCTTCAATCAGTGCGGTTGCCATTAGATATTTAAATTAACAGATTTAAATCCGCGTAACAGAGCGGGTGACTGTTGGATTTCGAAAGTCATTGTACTGGCAATATTTTGATTGTCGCTGGTTCGTGTTTGACGTTTTGACGTGGGAGGTTGGATTGTGATAGAACTCGTGTACAAGGGAGTAATGGCCGGTGCCGTAATAATTTGATTGTTAATTTTGTAGTACTCGTATAGTTTCCGCGTGAGATTGATAACACCGTGAGGTTTGTTGAGCTAGGGTACTTGTGGGCTCGCCGCCCAGCGTGAGACGAGGTTAATATCGAAAATTGTTGAGAAGGTTTGATCGGCCTGGCTAGGCTTGGGAACAGTTAAGTTAATTGTGATTAGACTCGCGAGAATTGTAATACGTGATAGGCGCGTCCCGCGAGAACTAAAACGAGTGTATTGTAATTCGAATATCTGTGAAAAGTTGATTATTGAGATTAATTCGGATACCCTGAGAAATAACCAGCACCTAGGAGCAATGTTTGTGTGAAGACGCAAGAGCAGAGAAGATTCTACCCAAAAGATATCTCTTGGACGCCGAGAACAAGGAAGACACACACTCCAGTAAGTGCTTTAGATGAATTGAATTTAGATTAAGAACACGGTGACACAGGCCGTGGTTCATTCTTCTTGCCAGTGGTATTAGTAGTGATTGTATATCTATCTATGGGCCCTTGCCTTGGCAAGAGGACTGATCAGATATAGTGTTGGATTTCGAACGTCATTGTACTGGCAACATTTTGATTGTCTCTGGTTCGTTTTTGACGTTTTGACGTTTGAGGTTAATATATAATATTTATAATAATATTTATAATAATAATATGTAAAAAAGGACTGGAAAGACGCGTGTTGAAACCGGCCGACGATTTATTTTATTGTTAAAATTGATGGATAGTAAGCTAATTGTATTGTCCATCGACCCGCGGTCTCTTTAGTGATAAACCGTATTGTGTTAGGTCGTGGACTCGCGAGTTTTGTAGGCGCGTTCCGCGTTAGCTGAAGCGAGTTGTTGTAATTCGAATACCTTGGAAGTTGTACAGCACTTTAGGAGTTTATGTTTGTGTGAAGAAGCAGAGCAGAGAAGATTCTACCCAAGAGATATCTCTTGGAACGCCAAGGTCGAGCATTGAAGCCACACACTCCAGTAAGTGCTTAATGATTTTAGTGTAGATTAAGAACACGGTGAATCGCCGTAAAGCTCATTCTTCTCCCCAATGAACCAATAGCTTAGTGATTGTATGCCTATCTACGGGCCATAGGTATTATAAACTTCATCAAGGTGATCGCTATCATTGGTGGGAGAAGTGAACATATAGTTTATTGGAGTATAAGAACAGCCCGGTTTTGTACTCACCTTATAGTCCATCACAATTGTTACAAAGTCGCTTAATGAGATCTATCTTGCCCACTCACAGAGAGCTCCTTGTTCCAAAAACTGTAACTAATTTTCAATCGTACCAGAGTAAGAGAAATTTAATAAATAAAACAAATGATGATAGAACTGCTAAAAAGTATAATTATATATTGAAGAAGGATCAGGATATAGTATATTATAAAGACAAAAATGGCGTCGAGCTAAAATTACTGGTTTTCATACCTCTCCAAGATCTTATTTGATAGAAAATGAGAATGGTACGGTTTTAAGAAGAAATTCATAACACATAAAACCGTCAGAATCAGAGGCCTTGAACACTGTAGAGTCTGAGAAAGCTGTAGTACCTGAAGGCTCTGATTCTGTCGAAGCAGAACATGTTGTAACCGACCATCGTAGATTATCTTCTGACAGACTTAGGAGAGATGTGAAGTATTTGTATGATTATGTTACTTCATGAAAATTGTTACCAAGGCAGGTTTGAATTTTATTTGTTTAAGATTTAATGTTCAAGAATTTTTATGTTTATAAGAGGAAGATGTATCATTTAAGTTAGCGCGTTAGTTGCGTCCACCTGCAGATAGCGTTAGCTATCTGCAGGTGGAACTCTCTGCCGTTGGTCTTCTCCCATTTTCGGTACAGTACGCTGTTTTGTAGAACCAAGCTATCCCATTGTGCCCAATAAGCTTTAGTGACAGCGCTTGCAGATGAGACATCACTCCAAGCAGGTTTGGCATGACCCTGTGCTTTCCATATGATGAGTTGCTTCAGGTCAACGTCATCCACCTGTGCTTTCTTCATTATCTCATCTTCCCAGGGACCCAAAGGACTAACCTGTGTCCGTTTTACCGTCAAGCCTATTGATTCTTGTTTGACACAATGCTTACAGTCTTCTGGGCATGGCCTTCGAGACAGCGCGTCTGCGTTCCCATGAGACTTTCCACTACAGTGTAATGTGTTGAAGTCGAATTCTTAGAGTTGTTCAATCCATCTGGCCACTTGACCTTCTGGGTTCTTGAATTGCAGAAGCCACTTCAATGCTGCGTGATCGGTGCGCAGTAAAAGTCGTCTGCCGAGGAGAAATTTGTTGTCAAGCTGCTCTTTCATGACAATCATCATCTTTAACAGATCCGCTATGTCAGGCGTAGGCATAGCCGTGGGGGTGTGGACAACCGGGACTTGTTCCGAAGGGAGCGTGGTCTGGTGGGCGGAACCAGAAGGCGAGGCGCTTTCCTCCTTGCCCGTTGCTCCTGCACCACGTTGAGCCCTAATCTTCACTCCTTCGCTGGTACCGTCGTCTCTCGGGTTCAATGGCATTTCTCAAATTTCACTTGTGACACCAGTTGTTATGTGTTAAGGTTCGATTTATTTGAGAGAGAAGCCTTTTGACGTGTTAAAGAGACTTTGTTAAAACCAGTATTAAAATCACAATACTACTCTGAATTACAATCCTTAAAGGTCGCCGAAGTCGCTAGGTTGATCGCTGATATTCTGAGAATGTCATAAGGCGAAACCGGTCAGGTCTAAAGATAAAATAAAAGTAGTGGAACAAGTACAAGTGAGTTTGATTCGAGAATAATTATAAATCTTATTTTTAAATAAATCTTGAAGCTGTACTAAATCTATAACACAAGAAAAAGAATTAAAATCGGTTCATTATCAAAAAAATAATGTGAACGAATTTATTCGTACCTTTCTTATTTTTTATTGTCGGTCAGAAAGGCAATTAGATAATTTAAATAAAGCTTACATATTTTAACAGGTTTAATAAATCATAAAGTACTAGCTTTCACAATAGGTACCAGACAGAAATTGACTTGTGACGCCTCTGGTGGGCGGCGGTAATCGCTTACCATCAGGCGATACGTCGTCTTGTTTGCCCTATTCCATTAAAAAAATACTGTCTAGTAAAACATTATTTTTAATCATCGCCAACAGCCTTCTACAGTCCACAAACACAAGACATATTTATTGGTTGTATCACATTTTGTTTTCCTAGAATATTTTTCTAAATAGAAAATTTCTTCAACACAATTATAATTTTATCCTCATTTTAACAAAAACATCAACAACTGGTATTATTTATGCACGCACACTAGGAAATCAGAATGACATGAGGCAAGCGTAAGACGTAGCTGTCACGCACACAAATATCTTCACCGGCATTACAAGGATCTTCACCGGCTCTAAAGGATTAAACTCTTTTCAATATAAGTTGCTTTGTATTCGATTGTGTATTCGTAATTATAAACCCTCGGTAATCTATAATCAGGATTCTCAGGACAAAGTGTAGGCATTAGAAGAATTTATCATGATCTTGGTCACTAGGCTCTTTCTTAAGGGCGATATAATTGAAATATTTTTATAAAGAACCCAATGCTATTTTAAACTAATTATTTTTTAATTTTTAGTTTATTTTATTTAAAAAAGCGTGTTTTTTTTTGTTTATTAAACTATTATTTTATTTTATTTATATACATATAATATTTTGTTTTTGAAATTACTGGATTAATATCGATCCTTGATAATTCCAGGATAATTAAATTAATGTTTAAATGAAATCTGATCGTTAGAAGTTGGTCATAATCAAGTCCAAAGGAGTCGGTTACAAACAATGAAGCATACAGGTCAAGTTAATAAAAAGCGAGTAAATAGGCAGGAATATATTTTTATTTGAACATTATATTATATTACTACGAATAGAATACAATCTTTACACAAAAGTTAACTACTTAAATCCACATCTAATATAATTATATAATGCAATACACGGAATAAACAATTTGTAACGAAAATAACAGCCACTTATGATTTGTTCATAGTTTCATGTAGGTGAAAACAAACAATATTTAATAAACATAGTAAAGCTTATTTTTTATTGGCAGAAAGTTAAAAGTCTTAAATAAATGCAAATCCAAGTGAACTACGGGTTTGTAAAAGTTGTCTTGACATATATTTCTGTCAAAAATAGAGGTAGATTGTAGCCAGCTGATAATTTAGGATAATAAGTTGTTTTAATGCCAAATCATGAAAAATAGAAGTGTGGAAATAAGGGTAGGTTTTGTTAAAGTATCAAAATAGTGTACAACAAATTTTCAGACTCACCAAATTTACACAAAAATTAATAAAAATTGGTCAAGAGGTTTCCGAGTGGTTCGTAAATAAACACTGTGACAAGATAGTTAAACTTCCAGTGTGGACAAAGGGTTTTTGAATAAAATAAAAGACAACTTAACTAGTATGCTGCCGATTTGGAGGCTAGCAATATAATGATTAAAAAACATATTACAATATTAAATGTCTAGAGTCTAGACGATCGTCAAAACAACTCGTTATCTAATTCTAAGAAACACATCCGTTGGCAATGCTGAGCCAGCGGAGTAGACACTTAATCTAAAACAGAGGGTTCAGGGCGATGCATAACTCCTCCCTCCCTAAGAGCGAAATTATCGGGAGGTTCATTTTCAATAACTCCCCGATGATTTCGTAGACACATTAACATTCTTAATCTTTTACGTAGAATATATGACAAAATTAAGAGAACGCATGCTAAAACAATAAGAAAAGTAATATAAACTATAACTACACTGATATTAGAGTCTTGACCTTTAAAATCACTGTTAGAGAACTCGTTTTATTTTAATACACTAGACATATTTCACTTCGTTCAAATTAATACCGTGCATGTTAAGTACGCGTGTCGTTGCGGTAGCGTTGCACTCGCAGGCAGTTTCGGTAAATTTATAGCTGGAAGGGGCTCTACATTTTCAGTTTCTGTCAGGATTTGATGACGGCGAATTTGGATTCCCTGTATCTCGATGTCGCAATACTCTTCCAGAGTCAAGGTGTAAGTTCTGAAGACAGGATGTTTATTAATTTCATTATTACAGGTGCTCGTGAGAACGGTCCGCAGTCTAGTAAATAATATCCAATTCGTGGTTGTAATTCGCTGGATTCTTATGTTTTCAATACTAATCTGTTGTTGGTTACAGCATGTGAGGTTTTCAGCGAATTTCAAAAGCTGCTCTATACAGGTCGGCTCTGGATAAGGCGCTTGGTTATGCTCAGCGCACAGCAATTGGTCTCCGGCGGCAAGTGGTCGACATGGTTTCACGATCGGCAGGTGTTTCAGTCCCCTTGCCAACAGGTAGGGATATTTAGGTAAAATGGACATGGTTTTATTATCTGATTGGCGAAAAATTGGTAACGAATAAATTTTATAGTAGTTATAAGTGTGATTATCTGTGAGTGGAATCTCTAATATGAACATAATCTGGTTATTCTTAAGATAAGTTTTGACAATAATAGTTTCTTCTAAGGTCTTCCTCCCTTGCGGGATATGCCTAACAAACTCGCAGTGTTGGATATTAATTTTAAATGTTGTAACAATTCGGTAGAGTTAACAATACTTGGGTGTAGTATAGAGATTTTACTTAATGCAAGAGCAGTCTCTATCTCTCCTAATTTTATAAAGATTGTACGGAAATTACTCGCAAATATATTAAATAAGCTTACAGTGAAAGTGATGTACGTCCACTGATCTACTTTAGACATAACTTCATTATACATAGGTTCAACCTTTTTTTAATCTTTCTTCTAGAATAATGGAATTTTGATTTAAAACTTCAGTAGTGTTAATAAAACTATCTAACATCTGAGAGACCAATGTAAATTTATCTTTGAAAATAATTTGATTGTGACCAAGTTCCGATGTAATTTTTCCGTACCGCAATGCATCGCTATGATCCAGGTTTCCCGTGATAATTTTAATAAGAGAACCCAATGGATTAATTAGACCTCTTTTAAAGCATTGTTGTGGAACTAATTGCCTGTATTTCTGTATTGTAATTTCTCGTAAATATTCAATATGTGCTACGATATTAAGGAAATAAGAAGGATATGAATCATTTTTCCTTACTAGGTTACTAAACTCTTCATATTTGGAAATCACAAAATTTAGATCAACATGTATACCCTCTAAATTTAAACCTTAATAACAGTCCATTGGTCCGTTTGCAGATAAGCTTGGCCTTCTATAACAAGAAGTTAATTCATTGTTAAACTCACTTCCGGGATCAGAGCAAAACTTTTTTTTTTTTCGAACGCCGTAGTATGGAAAATAATTCTTTTTACTACGCAACTCACAAGCTTTTAAAATAGCTGAGATAGTCTCATGCATATTATGCCAAAAGTAATTCCTGCGTATACTTGCTAACGTTTCCTTTATACTTCTATGACAAGTCTTTCCCTGATGATGTTTAATTACTATTGCTTTTTGTTCCTTTTCGTCTCCGACATACACTACTCGTTCTGTACACTCAAATAATTGTACAGTGTCTTTCTTAAACAACTCTATGACCTTGCTACTAAACAGTCTACGATGCTCTACATCCTCAAAATGTATGAAGTATTTCGTTTTTGGTTTGATATATTCTAATAAAAATTTATTTACTAAATCCGGGTTACTGATAGGTAAAAATACTTCAAGTACCTTTTGTTTTTCATGTGAAATGTCTCTAACTTGTATATCATTCCTTAACCACGTGAATACTAAAATTTGGTTAGGCTTAGTGTCCACGGCCTCATTTAAAATTGGAATACCTGATTCTTCTACATGCATAGCAGAATGAATTGCATCAGATCTAGTCATCACAGATGGTGAACTAATGGGATAGTCAGATACTTTGGCGGAACTAGAGATAGAGGTAGTTTCAGAATCGGAAATTGAAATAGTTTCACTTAAATCTGATATAGTAGTCGTTGAGGAGTCGTTACGTATGTCCCTATATTTGGGTTCTTTGTTCTCTACTATTTCATCTGAATGCTGTCTAAACCTTTGTTCCTTATTATCTATGTGTACTTTCATTGACTGGTTTTCATCATCTAAGTGGGTAATGTTAAGCTTTATCCTTGACAAAGCGTCCAAGTCATAGTAAGCATTTTCGTTGTAGGGAGAGTCATAATAACTACCATCTACAGAGATTTCGTTCAACCCGTCTTGTTGCGGCTGTGGTTTCGTATATGCTGTTCTCATTGAAACGTCAGTATCCTGGAATAGAGGACTTTGCACTTGGGGTGGTTTATAACCAAACTGTTGGGGTCTCATCCCCATATTTTGCGGAGGTTTATATCCAAATTGTGGTTGAGGTTGCAATTGAGGGCGAAAACCAAATTGCGGGGGATGGTAACCAAATTGTGGAGTACGGTAGCCAAACTGTGGTCTTATGCCGCCTTGCTGTTGGCTTGATTGGAATTTATTAGGTGGGATACCGAAATTAAATTTTTGTTGTGGAATAAAGTGTTGTAAAGGGGGTCTATATCCAATAGTTTGACTCGGTGGAGTCGTCTGAGCGAATTTAAAGGTGGACTGGACAGGATTTATTGCAAGCGATTGTTTCGGTGTAATCTGACTATGGGCCATACGGTTTCGTAATGTATATTGTTCGTGGAAGCTGACTTCCTCCAAAACAATTGACAGGGCTTGTTCTAGGGTAGAGGGGGACTTTAATCTCACTATACGGACCATATTTTCATTCAGGTTATACAGGAATACATTCAATGCTGTATTATTGTATATTGCAGTTTTAGCGCATTTAATATTTGGATCGGATAGCAAATTAACTTTCGAAAGGAGTAATGAACGGATGCCTTGAATCCTATTACAAAACTCTAAATAACTTTCGCCGGCTTTAATTTCGCAGGACTCTAACTCTAGGTTAATACATTCCTCGCTACGAGGGTCGCCGAAATGTTGTTCTAATAACTTTCTTAATGCCGTCCAAGTCGATACGTCTTCGCGCGCCGACAATAAGGCCGCGGCGTCATCAGTGAGTCGACTGGTAATTGCATGCAAAAGGTATACATTTTGTTCCTCATGACCTCTAAATTTCTGTATAACATATTCACATTTTCTAATAAAATACCCTAAGTGCCTCTTATCACCCCCATAAAAAGGTATTAATCTTAACATTTCATTTGGTATGAGTACCAATGCCTCAGCTGGTAAGGGCACTTGGTTCGGAAATGGATCTAGCGGCATTTCGGTAAGGTTATATTATCTATATACGATAAACCAAAATTTTCAATCAAAATTGATAAGGAAAAATAGTATAATAGTATAAAATCGTACACAATTGAAACACAATTCAATAAAGTTTGAAATTTAACTATATACTAAAGTTATAAAAATATTAAGAAAAAGTATGGGTATTATCTATAAACGATTAATATAACAGCAACAGTAAATTCGCTTAATCACTAGTTCAATTGCACAACATTTTAATGTGTCACAACATGCACCAATAGAAACGAGTGAAAATAAAAACAACATAAAAATAGATAAAAGTTAAATAAAAGAACTAAAAGAAAGTAACAAAAATAGAAATTAAAAATTTAAACATAAGTAATAATCAACCACAAACTAAAAATCGCTCTTGTAGTTTTGGTTTTGCAAAAACAAATTTAACAGCAGCGCCTCCTGGTCAGTTGTCATCATTACTCCTATCTAATAACATGCACGAATCAAATCTGAACCCATCACTAAAAACGCATCGAAATCGGACAAATAACTTTAGATATAAATGCCAACATTGGTGCACACAAACATTCTCTCAACCCAAACACATAAAACTTCTCCGTACTGTAAGGGTCCGGTCACACAGACCGGCTCGGAGAGGAGAGCAGATTTTTATCACATTGGAAACGGTTTGAATAATTGTAGTAAAGTTTATTTTTGCATGTGCATTTACTTTTGCATGTGCATTTATTTTTGCATGTCCATTTCCTTTGTCATTAAGAATGCTTGAACGCGCTACGTGTGACATAATAAGAGGAGCCGACCGGCACTGATTGCTCCGGTCCGTGTGAAAAGAAACAAGTACAAATTATTAAAAATAAAAAACCCGACTGCGTCGATATTTAACAATAAAAACATATATAAGTTTTATATACAGTGTAAACTCTTTATAACGAAACTCAAGGGACTGAGCATTTTTTGTCATTAAGTTATCGTTATATGGAGTGAACAAAAAAACAACCAAATTATCAAGAATTTTTAATATGTATGTCTTAGATAATAAATGCTTATAAATTATTGTTTACGCATATAGTCTGATAACTTTGTATGACGTTTTTTGCTATGCTAACAGTTTCAAAGTAGGTTTACGACTGATAATACGATAGGTACCCAGTATGCTTGGTCGAAGACCATCACTTCCGAGAAAACAATGCGTCATACTGCGCGTGTTCAAGGCACTACTATTTGTATTAAGGATAACAAAAGCTAGACCGACCTCGGATGTTTCGGAGCTTCAAAGTCTTTTGTTACCTGATAACATAACATAAACAATAATACCGATAATAAATATTTACTGTCGACAAATATGAACACATTTCTTCGTAATAGAGAATGGCGTATCGCTATAAAAAGTGTTTCAATATGTGGGTTTTAACGCAAACCAACCAAGTTGGGCTCACTTCAACGTTACAGGGAGTTTATTGTTATAAAGGATAAAGTTATAAAGATTTTACATTGTATATTTAATCACCGTAAAAAAATATTTATTTTGATACCACACTCGATGTATTTTGAAAAAAATTTTTTTTATATTACTTTTTGGCGCCAAAAATCCTTATTTTTTATTATTTTTTATTTTGATGTACCCAGTGTCACTCTCACGACTAAGACGAATCTATGGACACCACTCACATAAAAATACGACAAGCTGTTTAGGCTCTAGGGCATGCCAAAGAAATATACATACATACATACACTCGAAAAACATAACCCTCCTTTCGCAGTCGGGTAAAAAGTGGGCCGATGCTCTCGGCCGGTCTGTGTGAACGGGTAAAAATATTATTGCAATATATTGTAATATATGAACTTACTTGACCTTTTATTTTTAACTAGCTGACCCGGCGAACTTCGTACCGCCACGTACACATGCATACATCTTTTACACATACACATACACACACATCTGCCTCAGCTTCCCACAGGCAGTGTACAGTCGCCGACAAATAAAAACACTTTTCCCGTTATCTTTTATTTTTTTCCTTTCTAGCAAAAAAAGAATGAATGAAATGGACTATGTGTTATTGATATTACAACTAAGTACATATTTTGACTTTCATCCCCTCTCTACAGAAAACCGTGCTGAATTTCGGGATAAAAAGTAATAGGATACTTTCTATCCCGAAATTCAGCACGGTTTTCTGTCCTACCTCATAGTATGGACTCGAATCATGCCAAGTTTAATTTGAATCTGTTCAGTAGTTTCGGCGTGATGCGCGGCCAAGATACAGACAGACAGACAGACAAAAATGAAAAAAAATACAGTTTTGTCTTCAGTATCGACTATAGAGAGCCCTCCAAAAAAAATTTCTTAATATCTTTAATGTACAGAATTGGACCTGTTACATTTTTATTATAAGTATAATAGGTCTTTACCTATGAAATTGCCGTTTTGTATGCAATAAGTGAAAGTACTTATTTTTTCATTTTTTTTTTATTTCTGTTATTCGAAGTAATCACCCATGCAATCGACGCATCTTTGCCAACGCATTGGCAGTTTATTGATGCCCTTCTTGTAAAAATCAGCTGGATGGGAGGCAACAAACTCTTCAAAGGCATTTTGTACTGCCTCTCGGGAATTGAATTTTTTACCCACTAAAAAGTTGTCTAAATTTTGGTAAAAAGTAATAGTCGGTAGGTGCAAGGTCTGGTGAGTATGGCGGATGAGGGAGAGCTTCCATCTCCAGCTCCTGCAGCTTGGAGACTGTCGGTTGCGCAGTATGGGGTCGCGCGTTGCCGTGAAGGAGCAGTGGGGACGACCGATTGACCAAAGCTGGTTGCAGATGTGCAAGCTTCTCCATAATTCTCTCCAGTTCTTCACAGTAAACATCTGCATTAATGCCATGGGCGTAGCCACGGTGGGGCAGGGTGGGGCACTTGCCCCACCCTGGCTCTGACCTGTAAGGTACCTTTTTTTTACGTATCCCCACGGGCCGTCCCTCCAACGGGATTTGCGTAAAATTCGATGCAAACGCGCGTGTGAAGCACGTTCAAAACGCGTAGAAAGGGTCGGAGGAGGGGCGGGGGGGGATACCAATTTTGTAAATGTTGTATGATAATGACCACACTATCTTCTTACACTCGTAAATAGATCTTTTTTTCGTTTTAAAAGCAGTACTAAAGCCAGCGTAAGTAGTGCTGTCTCAACCGACGTCATTGTACAACTGACGAGGATTGTCTACGAGCGACTACAGCGCGTCTGTATGGCTGTATCTGCGCGTATACGCGCAGTAGACGCGCGTTTCACGACCGCCCCGTGTGCTTAGGATACAAGGTTGCGTTCAAATCTCGTTTGAAGCTCGTCATCAGCGCGTTTAACATACGCCCTGTGCTAGGGGCCTAAGGGCTCAAAGTTGCGTCGCCCTGGCGGTGCAAACCACTAGCGCGTGCTGGACCAAGTCCTCACTGCAATCGCAGTGGTGACTGGCGGGTCTCAGTTCCTAGCGACCGAGTGCAGGTACTGCGCGAACCAACCGTGCCCGGAAAGAATATCGGAAAGAAAGGGTCCCATGCTGCCGCCCTGCCCACTCGAGGATGACCAGCTGGAGAGCCTCCACGGCGACAAAGTCAGAGGGTGGAGTCTCCAGCCGGGACGACCCGCGAGCCATGGTGGCTCAACGAGCGGCTTCACGCCACTCGCGTTGTCTTTCGGGCGGAGGGCGAAGGCCGTTCTCTGCCCGGAAGTCAGCTGTCCGCCGATAAACTTCGGCGAGCACTTCCGCCTCCGAATCCCACGGGGTAGTTCCGGCCAAGGCACACGCTGCCTCGGTCTATAAAGTGCGGTAACCGCGTATGGCTCTAACAGCCAATATCCTCTGGGGACACCAGAGGCGTGCCCTATTCTGGGCGGTCAGAGCCGCCACCCACACCAGTGCACCATACAGCGACATCGACAACCCCCATGTAGAGCCGTCTTGTCGCGATGCTGTCCCCACCCACATTAAGCAAAAATCGAACCTGTACGAGGACCGAGTTGACCACGATAGAGGCGCCGGGGGGTGGACCACGACGGGGCCCATGGAACATAAACGCCTCAGTCTTATCTAGGGCCACCCTTAGGCCCAGCGCCCAAACACCAAATAGACACCCCTGGTGGCCAGGCGCGCCGCCTCTTGGAAGTTTTCCCCCCAGGCCGTGATCAAAGTGTCATCGGCGTAACAAATTACGCCTAGCCCGGAGGGGAAGACGACTTCGAAGAACCCAGTCGTACCTCACGTTCCACAGGAATGGTCTAAGGACAGACCCCTACGGAACACCGCACGACATGGGCCGCCGTCTCAAGGCGCCCTCTCGGTCCTCGTATATGACGGTACGCTCCTCTAAATAGTCTGCTACAAGCCGCCTCAGGTACTCTGGCACGCCGAAGTTGTGGAGTGCTTCCCTTTCCCTGCTGTGGGCTATGTCCCGTCAACAGCACGCCGCCACAGCCCACTGCATCGACCATCGGACGCCCCTCTAGGGATGGGAATTGAGCGTCCGACAGATCTAGCCCCACATCGCAAAGATGCCGGACGACACGGGCAGTATCCTTTCAAACAATTTGCCTGTCTCGTCCAGCAACACGATGAACCTATAGGCCGCGTCCGAATTGGTAGGGGTAAGACCGCGGGTATAGTTTGCTAGTTACATATTATTTTAGACTGCTGCCCCACCCTGAGCTCATGGCTGGCTACGCCCATGATTAATGCTCATGCTGTTTTGTAAAAAGCTGTGGTGAATCACACCCGCACTAGACCACCAAACAGTGACCATCACCTTTTTAGGGGTCATTTTTAGTTTAGGGCATTGCTTTGGTGCTGAACCAGGGTCTAACCAACTTGCTGAGCGCTTTCGAATGTCGAACAGAATCCATTTTTCGTCGCACGTAACAATTCGTTTCAAAATTCCTTCATTTCTTTGCCCGTTGAGCAGCGCAAGGCAGGTCTCGACGCGTACGTTGCGCTGGCGATCGTTAAGGTCGTGGGGCACCCATCCATCAAGCTTTATTACCTTGCCAATTTGTCGCAAATGGATCAATATTGTTTTGATGCTTACATTAAAAGCTGCTGCTAGCTCAGCTGTAGATTGAGTTTCGTCAGCTTTCGCAATCGCCTTTAATTCATTATTGTTAACCAAAGTCTCCGGACGACCACGAGCTTCATTTTTCAAGTCAAAATTTCCAGAACGGAACCGGGAAAACCAATAACGGGTTATGCGTTCGTTTGTACAGTTCTCTCCGTAAACGTTTTTGATGTTACGTGCCGTTTGTGTCGCGTTGGTGCCACGACGGAACTCGTATTCCATAATTACACGAATTTTAAAAGTCTCCATTATGACGAAAAATGTTCAAATGTAATGAAAATACAACGCTAATAAAAAAACAAAAGACTGAGTTTGTAAATAGAATGTCATGGTTTTAAAACAAAATTAATTTGAATTTAGAATACAGAGCCATTACAAACTTTTTTTATTTGAAATGACCAGTACTGAAGAACGGCAATTTCATAGGTAAAGACCTAATATATAGATAGATGAAGGGTGATTCATATAAGACAATCGAATGTTGACTCAGCTTGCTGCTGTTTTTTAACCGACTTCCAAAAAGAAGGAGGTTCTATGTTCCACTGTATGTATATTTTTTTTACGGTTACGGTTTTTACGGTCTACAATTGACGGAGTAATCGGTGAACATACATTCACCGATTACTCCGTCAATTGTAGACCGATTTTGACATTTTTATTGTATTCGACAGGGTATGCTCCCGAGGTGGTCCCATTGACTCCATATCAGGATTTGATGATGGGATCCCAGAGAAATCGAGAGAAATCCTCATTTTTTATAGGCACATACTATGTTTTTCGTATATTTTTTGAAGTTACACCGGTATTTTTTGATCATTTTATGATGATGAGCTGATGATGTAAGGTACAACTCCTTAACGGTTAGGAGTTGGAGGATAAAACTTTAACTATCATATGTATATATGTTACCTTTAGTCGTATTCTTTCAAATTATTTAGGTAAGCTGATGATGGAAGGTGGAAGGTACAACTCCTCAACGGTTAGGAGTTGGAGGATAATTCTTTCAATTTCATACGTATCTAAAGACCTTCAGTCGTATACTTGCAAGTTATTTAGGTGAGCTGATGATAGAAGGTTAAACTCTTCAACAGATAGGGATTAGAGGATGATTTTAATATTACACCTACGTATAGACCTTAATTTGTATTCTTGATGATGAAATTTGATGAAATAGTTCAACTCACTACTTACCTACGAGTGTTTGCACTAAAAACTGAAAAATAAAAACTTTTTATAAAAAAAAAACCGACTTCCAAAAAACATCCAACGAAAACTCTCTGCCAAAAAAACACTTAAAAGCGTAAAATAAACTGATTCTTCATAAATTGCCTATACCCAATTCTTTATTCATTTAAATAGTAGTATTATAATGAGTGCTAGGTACCTAAAATCTATTTGAACAGATATGTTTAGTCAAGCCAACAACTTCGACAAAACCAATTTTAAAATGTAGCAGTTCAAACGGACATGTTTTCTACGGGAGGTACTTTTAAGAATGATCGTGTTAAAAAACTACAGACGTACATTATTGCATTAAATAGAAAGAAAAATACTAGTTAGGAAAAAAAAATACATTAATAATAATAAGGATTTTTTGTTACATGATACAAGAAATAGTAGGTGAAATTGACGAAGTCGGTTTCAATAACTGACTAAATTTGAAATTCATAACTAATTATATAAGACACTGATTCAGTAGTAATTTAAATTCAGACTTTATTTTGGTATAGCAATCCAAATAGTTACTTATGGCAATGATTTAATATTAATTTAATTCCTCTTGTGGGAGGGACGTCCACAAGCCAGGTGGAGTGATGATTTGCGATTTGCGCTTTGCGCAAGATGGCTGGCGGGAGTTGGATGTGAGAAGCCGAGGATCACCCCAATTGGTGTGCAATTGGAGAGGCCTATGTCCAGAAGTGGACTAATAGGCTGATGATATTAATAAATTTGTATTCGATTGTGTATTTGTGATAAATAAGCCCTCAGTAATCTATAATCAGGCTTGTCAAGACAGCGTGCAGGCATTAGAAGAATTTGTCATAAGATCTTGGCCAGTACGCTTTTTCTTAAGGTTATTGTATATACATATGTGTTTTAGTATGTTAAAACTGCTGCAAAAGAGATTCACGAAATAAAAAACAAGAAAAGTTAAAAAAGGTAAGATTATATTTTAATTTTAACATTATATTATAGATTGCTATTACGAATAGAATACAACTTTTACACAAAATATTACTACTTATGTCTACATGCTTATAATAATATTTTTTGAGAAATGAAACCTGGAATATATATAAGACCATGGGTTATTTTCTTGTTGAAGCATAACACAATTTGATTCATCTAAAACAGAGATTTATTTATTAAATACAGATAAGTTTTACACAATAAATATCACTATGAAATAATTAGGTAGGTACTAACCTAAATCAGAGAATCGACAATTAAATGTTCATGCTTTAACTATTCTTATTATAAAAACTTAAATCGTCTTTTGCATTTTGAAATTGAAGCAAATTCACCAACACAACTGAGTTTTAAAGAAGTTATAAAAAAATATTTGCAATTTAAATATCTGTAACTCTTTGATTGGAAGAAAGAAAAAAACAATACGTTTTACATTCTTTCCACTGGTGGCTTCCTCTTGTGGCTGAACTGATAGGTACATACTCAAATGTCAATGTCTACGTCAACACAATATGGTCAACACAAAGCTTACATATATATTTATAATGCAATGCACGGAATAAACAATTTTTAACGTAACAACACGATCTGATGAAATTTGCTCATAGTTTTCATGTAGGTGAAAACAAACAATATAAACATTCTAAAGTTTATTTTCTATTGGCAGAAAGTTGAGTCCGTCAGACAAATAAGGAAAAAAGGATAAAAGAAAGCTTTTCTTAGACTTAAGTAAATGCAAATTTAAAAGAACTAGAAAATTGTGCGATGAAGCTTAAATACGCTTGTAAAAGTTGTCTTGACATAGATCTTTTGGTAAAAATTAAAGGTAGATTGTAGCCTAGTGAATATTTAGGGTACCTAGTTAGTATTTTTAATGTCAAATCATGTCTGGAAATAAGGATAGTTTGTTTAAATGCATTGAAAGAGCCTTCAATCTATTTTCAGAGCGACCAAATATTCACAAAAAAATTAATAAAATTAGTCAAGAGGTTTCAGATTGGTTCGTAAATAAATATTGTGTCATGAGACTTATTTATTATATTTTTTCTACCAAATCTATTTCTACTAAGTTTCTAATAATGATAATTCAATTTCTGTTAGAAAACTAGCTATGCCCGCTACTTCGAATGTGTCCTAATAAAAATAATTACAAATTTTTACAAAAAAAAACCGACTTCAATCTGGACCTAATTTAAATGGGACCATTCGGGAAGCACCAGATTTCAAATAAAAATAAGAATCATCAAAATCGGTTCACCCAGTCTAAAGTTATGAGGTAACAAACATAAAAAAAAAAAAAGTCGAATTGAGAACCTCCTCCTTTTTGAAGTCGGTTGAAAATTGACACCTTTTAAATTTTCACTACTAAATACACACATTTACAAATATTAGGTCTTTACCTATGAAATTGCCTTTCTTCAGTACTGGTCATTTCAAATAAAAAAAAGTTTGTAATGGCTCTGTATTCTAAATTCAAATTAATTTTGTTTGAAAACCATGACATTCTATTTACAAACTCAGTCTTTTGTTTTTTGATTAGTGTTGTATTTTCATTACATTTGAACATTTTTCGTCATAATGGATACTTTAAAAATTCGTGTAATTATGGAATATGAGTTCCGTCGTGGCACCAACGCGACACAAACGGCACGTAACATCAAAAACGTGTACGGAGAGAACTGTACAAACGAGCGCACAACCCGTTATTGGTTTTCCCGGTTCCGTTCTGGACATTTTGACTTGACAAATGAAGCTCGTGATCGTCCGGAGACTTTGGTTAACAATAATGAATTAAAGGCGATTGTGGAAGCTGACGAAACTCAATCTACAGCTGAGCTAGCAGCAGCTTTTAATGTAAGCATCAAAACGATATTGATCATTTGCGACAAATTGGCAAGGTAAAAAAAGCTTGATAGATGGGTGCCCCACGATCTTAACGATCGCCAGTGCAACGTACGCGTCGAGACCTGCCTTGCGCTGCTCAACAGGCAAAGAAATGAAGGAATTTTGAAATGAATTGTTAAGTGCGACGAAAAATGGATTCTGTTCGAAAATCAAAAGCGCTCAGCAAGTTGATTAGACCCTGGTTCAGCACCAAAGCAATGCCAAAAACCAAAAATGACCCCTAAAAAGGTGATGGTCACTGTTTGGTGGTCTAGTGCGGGTGTGATTCACCACAGCTTTTTACAAAACGGCATGAGCATTAATGCAGATGTGCACTGTAAAGAACTGGAGAGAATGATGGAGAAGCTTGCACATCTGCAACCAGCTTTGGTCAATCGGTCGTCCCCACTGCTCCTTCACGACAACGCGCGACCCCATACTGCGCAACAGACAGTCTCCAAGCTGCAAGAGCTGGGGTTGGAAGCTCACCCTCATCCGCCATACTCACCAGACCTTGCACCTACCGACTATTACTTTTTGCAAAATTTAGACAACTTTTTAGTGGGTAAAAAATTCAATTCATGCCGAGAGGCAGTACAAAATGCCTTTTGAAGAGTTTGTTGCCTCCTGTCCAGCTGATTTTTACAAGAAGGGCATCAATAAACTGCCAATGCGTTGGCAAAGATGCGTCGATTGCATGGGTGATTACTTCGAATAACAGAAATAAAAATTTTGAAAAAATGAGTACTTTCACTTATTGCATAAAATACGGCAATTTCATAGGTAAAGACCTATTATATCAAGCCCAAAATTAACTAAATCGGTCCAGCCATTCCCAAGTTTTAGTAAGACCAACAAACATAAAAATGTTTTTAATCAGACACAAGAACCATCGCTCGCACTTAACCTTGCCAGACGCTGGTTTGGGAAGATTCCTCATTTTGATTTTAACATATGAAAGAGCCATAATTATATGGAAAAACCAGAGTTTGAAAGATCATCATTATATCTAGATTCTTTTTTAGAGATGGAAGTAGATATGTGAAAATTTGTGCACATTTAAAAAATATTTATCACTCAAGGGACATAAAGGTACGTATGGGCCACCACACGCATCACCACAGTTATAACTACGCAGGTAAAACTATCGTGATACTTGAACACGGACTTAGCTACCACACGGTACAGTTAAATACGCGCAAGCCTCATTCTTGTCAAAATCGTCGGCATGGTAACAGTGTTTCCCGATAAGGAACTATTTCTTCTGCAAGTACACACATCAAAAGTGTCTAGGGATCAAGCATTTTTATGCGGATTTCTTGAGATTGAGATGTGGCTTTGGCCCTGGCCTGCTCAGTCGCCAGACTTGAACCTGATTGAGCACGCATGGGATATGCTACAGAGAAGAGCTCTGCCGAATATGGAGGGTATCCAGTCGCAAGAAGACCTTTTTTTGTTGTTGCAACGAACATGGGCGGCCATTCCACAGCGTGATTTGGATGAACTCATTTTGAGTATGCCAAACCGATGTTCTTGTATTAGTGTTCGCGGTAGAAACACGGATTATTAATTGTTTAAGTTACCTAATAAAATTTTAAAGAAAACTGTTATTTCAGTCTTTTTTTCGAACTTTAATGTTAGTGGTTCAAATGTCAAAAATCCTTTTATTAGGAAAATGGCAAATTTCTTTATTAATGCAAAGGTGACTTGGTTTATCGTTACTGTGACAAACGAAAACACTTTATTTGATGAATCCTTAAAGAAAAATTTAATTAATATCAATCAGGAGAAAAGTTATTGCAAAAATATATGTTGATCCCTAGACACATATGTTGATCCCTAGACACTTTTGATGTGTGTATTTTTTCAATGTTTGCTAATGAAAAAAATACAATACAGAAGTCAAAGCGTAAACGATCGAAGTGGACAAAGAGATGGCTGTTTAATAGAAAAATCCATTCCCATGTAGAACTACTAAAAGACTTAAGAGAAGACGCAAATGAGTGGCGAAATTATTTACGGATGGATGAAAATGCCTACAGTGAATTATTAAAACAAAAAGACGTGTGGCACTCGGGGACTGTCGCGGTAAAGCTATTGCATAGAATTTTTATCAACTTATGCAATTATAATTATTTATTATTTATGCAGTATATATAATATTGTGAATGAAAAATAATAAACTATTAAATTAGTACCAATATCGTCACTAGATGGCGTTGATCACTTTTTTTAAGAAGGGATATGGTTTCGTTACACAGCAGCTTAAGCCAGGCATACACGTTCAAGTATACTTGCGCAAACCCAGACTGTTTTGCCTCAAAACCCGCGATAAAAGCTATGCAATAGCTTAAAAAATATAAATATTATGTCAATACACTTATCAAACTAAATCTATGGAATACATTAACTCCTTGTCACCACAAGCCTCGACTGCGGCTTGAACACTGACCATCCAACCACACACGCAGGCAAGTACGCGCAGGCCGGGCTTGTGCAGGCAAAATTGTAAAAAAATGAAAACTGCTCAAGCCACGCTATGGGGTCGGCGCGTGATACAGTTTTACCAACCGCACGCACGGTGTTCCGTGTACAAGCCGGCCTACGCAGGCAAAACTCTGGTAAGTAATACTTGTGCGTGTGGTAGGCCTATTACAAATTCTGACGTTAATTCTTGATGCGCAGATGATGTCGATCAAAATATAAAATTCGTCAGGTTGAGAATTTGGTGATCAAATTCATTTGACCGTATTTTTATTTAGAATTAGAAAAATAATTATTATTTCAACACCTTGAAATGAACTTATAGCAGATGTATAAAGAAACACAGGCAATATGTTCTTCCGAACATACGCTTGCAGTACAATTTTGCCAGTGTCTTTCTTATTTAACATTATACTTAATGTTATCCTTAACGTATCTTCGACTAAAATTTGTACGCTGGTTATATATACTAGAAAAAAAGATATAACACAAATCTTAACAAGACTAGCAAAGTTTGTAGTAGAGTTTGCCATCGCGATATTGTTACAACTCCTAGACGCTATCTTTGTCCTGATTGCAATATAGAAAACTTTACAAAAGAATACAAAATTAATAAATACTGGAATGCATTTTAAACTAATCCACACTGGAATTCCAACCAAATCGATGTCATATGTCTGTAGTAGATGCACTATACCAAAGTCCAATGCAAACAACACTACTGACGAAACCCAAGCAACTAGTGACACTTTAAGGAAACTCCACTTGTCCGTTGCAAACACTTTTACTATTTTGTCGTACAAATTCTTCGTGTAAACACACATCCACCATCTTAACGCTATATCCATAAGACCAAACAATCTGATGATTACTAAATGATACACCTCAGTTTGTTGAACATGCACTCTTCTACTGGTTTCTATTAAAGTAAAAGTTGAATACAACAGTCGCGACACTGCAAGTTGCATTAGTACTTTCTGATCCATTTTTCTAATCCTCGGTCGAAGTATATATAATACTGCTTGTGCTATCAAACAAATTGTCGAGAAAGCGATTCCCGTCATCCATAAATATTCTGCCGTCTCCACCATTAGATTTTGTCTGATATTTGCCATCGTGCAGGAATACCGAAAACTTCACTACTTTTAGCTATTATTATTTGACATATATATTTAGATATTATTTTATTTGCTGTACAAAACTAATACCTTTTTTCTTCCTGTGGTTTTCATGTAGGTATCTGTTGAGGCTATTGTTAGTTTCATTTTACAATCAAGCTAGCCATTGGTATGTAGTGATAACTATATATATATTATTAACGTCTAAAAACAAATTATGTCATACCGGAAAAAGCGGAGTTAAATTTAATCCGAGTTTATCGGTTATAACTCACACAACGTCAAATAATCCAAGTCAAAACAAGGTTTGTTCGGTTCCGTTTGTCTTTAAAATTATTTTACTATCCTTTATTCCAATTTCAAGCACCTTTTTCTCTCACTCACAGACCCATGACCACAGACGTACTCGCGTTTACTAAAAGTTACAAAGCGGCACAAACAGTTATTATATAATAAAGTATGCATTGTGTATTTCATAAACGTGTACACACTTCTATTACGCATATTTATTTACTACTTCTATTTGTGATACCTACTACTTGAATTGTTTTGTCAGTGTGATGAATCAGCTTTATGACTACTGCATACGTAAGTAAGTGCTGTTATTACGTAGTAAAATGAAAGTATTTACATGTTTCGTTATTTTTTTATTATTAAAAATAAAGGTTAACTTTAAAGGATCCTGTTCAAAAATACTTTGACAAACAGATAAAACAAAACTTTAGTACAGTTTCATACTATACATTTCACATCAGTGGAATAAGGTAGGTACCTACTAAAAACAATGTATCTACCTCTTGGGCCAAAACAGTATGAATCCCTGTGTTGTAGGGTCTAGACCCTTTCATAAGTTAAAAAAAAATATTTATATCGGAAACTCAGATCAAATAAAAAAGGTAGAAGTAGAGAATTCGGCCTTGTTCTTGTTCAAGCGAAAAAGTAGCGTAGTTCCAAGTAAACACACGCGTTAACGCACACACATACTAAGAAACTACGCTACTTTTTGTCAGTATCGTATAAGTTGTCGATACTTGTACGATACTGAAGAAAAGTAGTGTAGTTTATAGCATAGCCAGTGCGTTAACGCGTGTGTTTACTATTGATTTTGTTTTATTGTGTGTGTGTTTGTTGTGATTGAATGTGCTTACTATAATATACCTATTTATATACTATATTAAAATGAAATTGTGTTTTTAAGTACTGTACGTACGTACAACTGTTTTATAGAATGTCATCGATGCTTCGGTGAATTTCATTTTTTATTCGTGAACTTAAAGTAATCCGATTTGGATAATGCAGTTTTAGATTTTAAACAGATTTGGCTATGCCACAATAAATCAAACTATCTATCGGCCAAACTAAACGTACCATAGCGTGCCGCATGAACGAACACATAAAAGCGGTCAAAAACAACGACCAACAGAAATCGGCAATCGCGAAGCATTTGATTGACTCGGGCCCAAATCACTGGATTGAGTTTCATAACCCACAAATAATTACGACAGAACGCCACTACATACCTAGATTGGTCAGGGAAGCGATTGAAATTAATAAACACAAAAATTTCAATTGTGAGGATGGGTTCAAATTGTCAAATGTCTGGAATCCCGTGATTCGAATGTGCAAAAACCGGCGTAATCAACAAAATATAGTTTCGCGATCAGATACTGTTAGTGTTGTGTGTCGAGAACAATTACGAGTGAATAGTGAGTTAGTGAACAGTGGTACCGGGGGCGATCGTAGTAAAAGACTGCGAAAGAGGGTAGACCGATATGTCTGCCAATAATATCCCACCCGTAAGATCTTCAGTTACTCCGTGATCATGGCGCTTGCAACAGCGCCGAAATATCGGATACTCACAAACAAAAAGGTACATGGTAGCAATCCCGTAGATTTCTATTTTAATGTATTTACCATGTCGAGAAAGTGATAAAATAAAATCCCGAATAAAAATTTTTTTGGGTACCGCCACTACACGTAAAGTAGGGATGAATTTTTCTCACGTCTACCACATAGTGTGTAACCCCTGAACTTGTCAGGTGGAAACTCACCGGTTTCGACTCAGGATAGAAGATGATACCTCAGGGCGCCGTAAGAATTTAGATAAAATTTTATAGTGAGGGTGCGGAGGGTCCAAGGAAGACTTCAATGAGACAACTTACGATTTATACAAACTTTTACTCTAGTTCCTGCTATCTTACATAAGTGAAACTAAATATAAATTTACAAATAAACTTAAGAGGTAGTCTTAAAAATAAAAATAAAATTATACAGTCTTTTCTTTCACACTTTAAGCCTGTAGACTGGTCTGCACAGGATCGCCACCCTCTGGTCACCTCTCTGACTCAAGGTAGTCAGCCGTAGACTCTCTCCAGCTCAAGGTAGCTTAAAGAGACGTCCACCAGTGATCCAACTTGTGGGTGCTAGGTAAAAAAGTATTAATTAATTTCCATATATATATTATATGAACTTCCCTCAAGGTAGGGCAGATAGGTCTTGAGGAGTGAGCTGTGAGCTGCCAATAGTCAACCGTCCTCAGCACAAATCTTGAACCACAAGACAGGCAAGATGTAGGTTGTCTTTCTGCGGTAATCTAACGACCCTATAAACAAAATTAAATAGCCTGAGAACATATTCTACATACATTAAGAAAATAAGGAAAAACCTTTTTGAGGTTAACTTACCACAGACAGTGGGACTTGAACACTCACAAACACTACCAACAAGAATATTAATGTACACTGTAAGCAAAGCTTCCTCAGAGTTAACGAGAGAAGGTTTAAGAAATAAAAAGAAATATGCCACACACCCCGCTATATAGACATCCTATCGAACATTCTAGATGATTCCCCTACTCCATTTCTGGATGTGAGAACAGGACGTACAACTTCCATACTCCTTGCTTATTTGAGATCAAATTTAAGAAGTAGTGAGAATCGTATGATACACAAATGATAATGTCTCATTATTTCTAAGTGTCATAATGTTAACAAAAAATATCCTTCATAAAATACGCCCCCTAGTGCCACCTAGGTGTACCAACAGCCCGGTACTTCGATCGCGCACAACATCCAATTGTAGTTCTAACTACAATGAACGAGAGGGCGCTGAAACAAAAATTGTTAAACATTGAAAACTAAAAAAACGATGTTACACCACCCCCTCCCCACAGTGTTCCCTGAGTAGAGGACGAAGGGAATAACCAAAACAGCAACAAACTAAGAAAAAGCTGTGATGACCTTAAATGTTAGGACACACAGAGTTGATAAGAAGAAAATTTAAAATATAGATAGGTTAAGTTAACAACACTTAATTCCTAGAGAAACTACTTTATTGACATCACACCCTCTTTCAAGGAAAAATGCACATATATATGAGCACCCGAGTATAAGGTGTGTGTCGAAGAGGAACTGTTCGATGCGAAATTGTTATCTCCCTATCTGACGTTCGATTTGGAGAGTGGTCCGATACAGTGAGTAGAAGGAACACAAGGTTGTTCCTGCTCACTACACTTAGATATCGGACAGATCACAAACCAAAAGCGAGCGTTTAGCAGCCACTACACTTAGGTACCAATTTGTAACAACTAGACCTGTCAGGGGAGAACAAGTTGTAACCCATAGTCCTACAAGAAAGGAGGATTCAAACCTTGCAGTCCCCAGAATCCTGATCAGGCGTGTCACTCGTCGGCAACCCAGCAATAGTTTTTGCTTTGGGTAGCATCGTACAGTCCGTCCTCTACACTTAGGTACCAATTTGTAACAACTAGACCTGTCAGGGGGGAACAAGTTGTAACCCATAATCCTACAAGAAAGGAGGGTTCAAACCTTGCAGTCCCCAGAATCCTGATCAGGCGTGTCACTCGTCGGCAACTAGCCTTAATAGAAAAAATCACCTGAAGAAGGGACTCCTTCCAGTTCAAGGACCTTCGGCTCCCAGAAAGACAGCTCAGAAGCAGCAGAAGCAGGTACGAAAGTGCTGGCTCCAATGCTGCCACGCCGGATAAGCCGCAACGCAGTGCGCAGCTCACTCCTTAAACTGAACTCCGTGTTATCGGGATTCGCTGAAACACCCACGGCAGACAATTCGTTAATAATTTCATCCTTCTTCAGATAATTAATACATTTTAATCAGCTGGGTCATGATGTTTTTTAAAATTCAAAAATAAATTTGTTGACAATTTAAAAAATTTATATATAAAGCACTAAGTTCTTCTTAGTGAGAAAGTAAAAGATTCAGTCCTACAAAAAGATTAGGCTGAATGTTATAAAAATAATGTGTTACTTTATTAACACAATGTTTTAAAATTCAAAATTAAAATTAATGTCAAGTTAACAAAGTTAAAACAAAGCACTAAGTTCTTCTTAGTGAAAAAAATAAAAGATTCAGTCTTACAATAAGATCTAGCTGAATGGTATAAAAATAATGTGTTATTATATTAACACAATAACCTAAAAAATATTCTCAAATGTTACTTTTAATTACAAGTTTACAATTATTCCATGCAGTTTTACCTAATATGTGGGGTAACAAAAGAAAACTTTTTTTTTGATCCCCTTTCTAACTCTAAGTTAATTACAAATTCAATTCTAATACATTAATTATGTTTGCTTCATGTTTCCACAACTATAAAGTAGTTACTAACAATCCACATTCAATGAACAAAAAATTCAAGTTTTCTTTACTATAGATAAAAGTATACCCTACTTTTATTTATGTAAAGTGTCCTAGGTTGAAATTTAAATTGATACACTAAAAGGTTAAATTATTATGTTAAAATTACAAACAAGATAAAGGGAAGCACAATATCCCTTTAATTATATCATGCAAACCCTCTCATAGAATTAAAATGAAGTTAATCTCACATTTATTTACTTAAGTTGTAAGTAGGTAGGAATATAAAAAGTAAAAATAAAGTTATTCAAGGAAAACCTGAACAAAATAAAAGCTAAATGTATGTGCTGATCCCTTAGGGAACACACACAAGAACTTATTTAAAACAACAGGAAAAGAAAAAAAAAAAAAAGAAAAAATGTTCTTGCCAAAATAAATTCAAAAAGACTTACCAAAATTTGTGCAGTTAAAATTTTGATTTAATTTTGAATTTTGCTCAATGCTTTTCCACACCGCAGAGATGGTAATAATGTGCTGAAAAATGCAATGAGATAATTATTACATGTGAACTGCACTTCACAAAACCAATTAACGTCCTGGGTAGTCTCGGACGGATAGTAAGCGTCTCATCCAAAGTTCTCCCGGGAACTACACTAAGCACACCCTCAAGGTTCGAAAAGTTAGCCAAACGTTGGTCGCCAATTTGTAACCCCTGAACTTGTCAGGTGGAAACTCACCGGTTTCGACTCAGGATAGAAGATGATACCTCAGGGCGCCGTAAGAATTTAGATAAAATTTTATAGTGAGGGTGCGGAGGGTCCAAGGAAGACTTCAATGAGACAACTTACGATTTATACAAACTTTTACTCTAGTTCCTGCTATCTTACATAAGTGAAACTAAATATAAATTTACAAATAAACTTAAGAGGTAGTCTTAAAAATAAAAATAAAATTATACAGTCTTTTCTTTCACACTTTAAGCCTGTAGACTGGTCTGCACAGGATCGCCACCCTCTGGTCACCTCTCTGACTCAAGGTAGTCAGCCGTAGACTCTCTCCAGCTCAAGGTAGCTTAAAGAGACGTCCACCAGTGATCCAACTTGTGGGTGCTAGGTAAAAAAGTATTAATTAATTTCCATATATATATTATATGAACTTCCCTCAAGGTAGGGCAGATAGGTCTTGAGGAGTGAGCTGTGAGCTGCCAATAGTCAACCGTCCTCAGCACAAATCTTGAACCACAAGACAGGCAAGATGTAGGTTGTCTTTCTGCGGTAATCTAACGACCCTATAAACAAAATTAAATAGCCTGAGAACATATTCTACATACATTAAGAAAATAAGGAAAAACCTTTTTGAGGTTAACTTACCACAGACAGTGGGACTTGAACACTCACAAACACTACCAACAAGAATATTAATGTACACTGTAAGCAAAGCTTCCTCAGAGTTAACGAGAGAAGGTTTAAGAAATAAAAAGAAATATGCCACACACCCCGCTATATAGACATCCTATCGAACATTCTAGATGATTCCCCTACTCCATTTCTGGATGTGAGAACAGGACGTACAACTTCCATACTCCTTGCTTATTTGAGATCAATTTTAAGAAGTAGTGAGAATCGTATGATACACAAATGATAATGTCTCATTATTTCTAAGTGTCATAATGTTAACAAAAAATATCCTTCATAAAATACGCCCCCTAGTGCCACCTAGGTGTACCAACAGCCCGGTACTTCGATCGCGCACAACATCCAATTGTAGTTCTAACTACAATGAACGAGAGGGCGCTGAAACAAAAATTGTTAAACATTGAAAACTAAAAAAACGATGTTACAAGTGTAGGGAGCCATTAGATTGGTGACGAGCAGATTTCCCTAGTGGCCGTTAGCGGAACTAACGTAAGACAGATACTTCTACCTGACAGTTTAATATACAGAGCGAGTGCATTGTTATTTTAAATTCTTTCTACAATGATTTCATTGATAGACGTCTACGGAGTAGTAAAAAATACTATAAGACCACTTCGTGAGGGGGATCAGTATATTAAAAGTGGAATGTTAACTATTTTTATCTGTCATACGTTAGTTCTGCGACTTGCCGCTAGGGAATCTGCTCGTCACCAATAGGTCTTTTAAAAAACATTGAGAGATAGCTAAGACAATTTTTTTATTTTGGTATCCGTTAGCGAAATATTCAACTTTAAAGCGCATTTTTTTTAAATAGGGCGTTCACCCTTTAAATGTTAAACGGCGGGCTTGAATCTGATCATGATCTGAAAAAAAAACATGATGGTGGTTCATGTCATGAACTTTGAAGGAAAACTACACACATCAAAAGTGTCTAGGGATCAACATATGTGTCTAGGCATCAACATATATTTTTGCAATAACTTTTCTCCTGATTGATATTAATTAAAATTTTCTTTAAGGATTCATCAAATAAAGTGTTTTCGTTTGTCACAGTAACGATAAACCAAGTCACCTTTGCATTAATAAAGAAATTTGCCATTTTCCTAATAAAGGAATTTTTGACATTTGAACCACTAACATTAAAGTTTGAAAAAAAGACTGAAATAACAGTTTTCTTTAAAATTTTATTAGGTAACTTAAACAATTAATAATCCGTGTTTCTACCGCGAACACTAACAACACAAGAATCGGTTTGGCATACTCAAAATGAGTTCATCCAAATCACGCTGTGGAATGGCCGCCCATGTTCGTTGCAACAACAAAAAAAGGTCTTCTTGCGACTGGATACCCTCCATATTCGGCAGAGCTCTTCTCTGTAGCATATCCCATGCATGCTCAATCGGGTTCAAGTCTGGCGACTGAGCAGGCCAGGGCCAAAGCCTCATCTCAATCTCAAGAAATCCGCATAAAAATGCTTGATCCCTAGACACTTTTGATGTGTGTATAATGGCTGAGATAACTTTGTTAGTTCAGGAGTTATAGAGGCCTCACTTGTAAAACGCATTAATAGAAAACTTCGTACAAAAAAAATATTTTGTTATTTGTATTTTATACGTTTCGTTATATGTAAATATGTAAAATATTAAAAATAAATTAATAACAATATTCTATTGGACACGGCTTAATTTCAATTTGAAGCCATTGGTGAGTAAATAAAGTTAAGTCTTTAAAAAATTACAACATTCGATAGAACAAACCAGATTATTCGGGCAAAGCGGCGACTGTCAGTTCGACGGTGGACCGGAACTCGAAATTAGTGGACTTTGGTATCAAAATTGACGTATTGCGTTGTTTTTTTTTTTTTTTTGCTCAGGTACTTGTTTTGATAGAAATAACTTTTGTTCTAACATATTCGCTACGACGTACCTTTACAAATACGAAATACTTTTACTTATTCGTGTCACCCCATAAAAATATACCTAATGTATGAAATAATTGAATGGCGAAGAGATTCGTACATCGTTTTGATAATCTGCCAACTTGTCTTAACACACACTTGTATTGCATTAACATACAATGTTAGAAATTAAACGTCAACATTTTTGATTGTCATTTTTCTTGTTTGACGTTTTGAAGTGACAAGTAGTACTAATGAGACGCTTGGATCGGTCGAGCAGGGCTTCGAAAAAGAGTGCCGGTTTTAAGTGGAATTTAATTGTAATTTAGCTAATTGTCGATCCGACTCGGTTCCTTCCGTTGTTTACCGTTATGAGTGGTCTGGTTTGGACTCGCGAGTTTTAGTAGTCACGTCAATTAGGCGAGATCCGCGATAGTTAAATCGGATGTCTTGTAATGACGAGACTTCGGGAGCCCGTAAGCCATTTAGGAGTATGTATGTGTACCCATGGGCCCTAAGACATTGCAAATTTCACAAGGTGATCGCTGCATTGGCGAGAGAATTGAACTGGCGAGAAATTGTTTACCATTGAAAACTGGTTGACAAACAAAGACGTGATGTCAGGAGCAGACACCATGACATCACCGAACGTTTTGGCGTTAATTTAAAAAATTTAAAATACATAAAATTTCAATGGCATTATTTTCTACTAAAAAATATTTATTGTACAAATATGATTGTTTTTGGCAGAAGTAGATACTTAGTAGTTTTTTTTTTTTAGAAAAAAATGATATTAGAAACCTCAATATCATTTTTGAATGGGTATGAAATTTGTATGGGTTTGATGAATTAATTTTTTTTGAGTTCTAGTTCTAAGTATGTGGACCCCCAAAATTTATTGTTATTTTTTTACTTTTGTGTGAAAATCTTAATGCGGTTCACAGAATACATCTACTTACCAAGTTTCAACAGTACCTATAGTTCTTATAGTTTTGGAATAAAGTGGCTGTGACATACGGACGGATAGACAGACAGACAGACAGAAAGACATGACGAATCTATAAGGGTGCCGTTTTTTGCCTTTGGCACGGAACCCAAAAAAACTTATTGTAAACTAATTAAATATAAGTGGTTTTTTTTGAAAAGTTTTTTTTTTAATAAGCTTTATTTGCTTGTTAATAAAAACAATAACTTTAAGCCCTTTCATTTGATACGCATATTCGGTGGGTTGTACAGAAATATGTACACCGCCATTTTGTTACGGGGGCCATTCCGGATTAACAATAATACCGATTAAAATTAATTGCATTGTCATCTCAACTAAAGATGTATTTCAAATTTCCAAAAAAAATCGGGAATCAAATTTATCTTGCAAGATTTGATTATAGAAAAATCGGGACAAACTAAATAAAAGCTTGTAATACTAAAAATCATTTTTTTTCAATTCGCTTCTTTTGTTTGTTTAGATGTCATACCCCCTGGTAGTCAGGTAGAATATAATACCGTGTAATAATTTTACTGTGGGAGAGCCACGCTTCGGCATGAATGGGCCGGCTCTACCGGAGTGATACCACGGCCTCGCAGAAAACCGGTTTGAAATTGTGCTTGCGCTGTGTTTCACCGAGTGAGTGAGGATACCCGAGGCCCATACCCCAACCCCTCCCCCTTCCCCCCCCCCCCCCCAATCCCCCAAAGGCCGGTAACGCACTTGTGACGCCTCGGTGATGCGGGTGTCCATGGGCGGCGGTAATCGCTTACCATCAGGCGATACGTCTGCTCGTTTGCCGGCCTATTCCATAAAAAAAAAAAACATCATTTTACTGCTATTCTCGCTGGTCGGTTTTAAATATCCGTCATACAATTTCTTGAACAATTTCTCAAAAATTCTCAAAAAATTGACTCAAAATCTATGTGCCTAGCTCACACTGCTTGCACTTGTAATTGAATCAGGTCGTCGCTTTCTCGCTCACACAATTGCCTTGGGTATGCGTTTTTTTTGCAACCTACCTTCTTCTCAGCTTTATAAAAGTAATTATTTAAATCACACCACGCTTATTGTATAGTTTCATTAAACAATGTTGTATAAAGTTATTCATGCAGTTACTATTACTATTTAAGTTTTTATGGCTAACAGCAATAATAAGAATCTTCGCATTTCCTTTACCAGAATGTGCGAGGACTTCGTAGCAAGACTGATGCTTTATATAGGGAAGTGAGTGTTAATTTATTTTATGCGATTGTGTTAACTGAAACTTGGTTAGTAGACGGCATCTCAGGTTCGGAACTATTTCGTAATCAGTTTATTGTGTGGCGCCATGATCGTAATTTTTCTCGGACTGGTCAGACACGGGGAGGCGGGCCGTTAAGAGCTATTCGTAAGCACATATCTGCGGTGCCACAGTCATCCTTTAACTCCTCAGCAGAAGATTTATGGGTGACTTTGAGCCTACGTTATCTTGGTATAAGGGATGTCTTCAAGTTAAACGTAAGTGCTATTTATTTATGTGTCAAGGATTCTCTTTTCGGAAGAATTATCTAAATTTCAAACCAATTTAAACAGTAAAGTTATAAGTAGTTTAGATGTTTTTTTTTAATCATACGTGATTCTCACTTTAGTGCGAGTGGTATTTCATGGCATGGATGAGTTACGTGTTCTAGGTCTGAGCCAGTACAATGGTATATTAAATAGTTTTGGGTAAACCTTAGACTTAGTTTTGTGTAAGTGAATGTTTAAACCCTTTGTTACCTGTCATAATTATCACCCAGCTCTGTTAATTAATTTACATTTTGCGGAAACCACACATTTGATTCCCGCGTCGTACATTAGATATTATTTATGATAACGGTGATTTTATTTCGATGAATAGGGAAATTTTAGTTGTGGATTGGGATAACGTGTTTAACAAAACTATAGCTGATATTCATAATAAATACGTACCTAGAAACATTTGTTAGACTTCTTATCCGTTTGGTATTTCACTTAAAAGTTTAATAAAAGGAAAATCTAAATATCTTATTAGATTCAAACTATATGGCAGACTTTCTGACCGGGCTATGTTATAAAGAAGCTTGAGGCCGACTGTTACTCTAAATACCTGGAGGAGTCTATTAAAAAGAATCCTAAATATTTTTTGGAGTTTTGTAAAGCGATGTTTTAAATCAACAAGCACCTATTTTGAAAATTTCACACGAAACACGACCATTAAATACGACCAATACGACCTTCAAACCTTCAAGAAAAGAGCGTACTCCTATGTAAAAGGCCGGCAACGCACTTGTGACGCCTCTGGTGTTGCGGGTGTCCTTGGGCGGTGGTAATTGCTTACCATCAGGCGATACGTCTGCTCGTTTGCCCCCTATTTCATAAAAAAAAGTCATTTCAACACAAAATAAGTCGAATATGTTATCAGAAGCGGCGTTGTTAGTAATAACCTCTTTGAAATATAGTCTGTACTAATTGTTGCCCGCGGCTCCGCTCGCGTGTATGTCGGTTATCGCGACAAATAGCCTATGTTTTATTCTGATGTACAAGCTATATTACTGTAAAGTTTCATCTGAATCCGTTTAGTAGCTTTTGCGTGAAAGAGTAACAAACGTCCATCCATCCATCCATACTTACAAACTTTCGCGTTTATAATATTAGTAGGATTGCAGTGTTTTGCAGACTAAAGGCAGACACACACGTTCAAGTATACTTGCGATTATACCTGTTTTGTCTGTCTGTCTCTGTCAAGGTGGCCATACACCATACACCATGCTTCCTATCGTCCATTTGGCATGACGATTCAGGCTTGATCCAATTCGCAGTTCGTCCATATACACCACACACGATCAGTTTAAACTGTCCAATCGGCAGGGACTTTCAGCTGAAGCCATGGCCTCACCAGTGACAGACGACGATGTTTCAGCCGTTTTGAGCATTTTACTCATAGTAAAGAAAAAAAAAAGTTCGACAGTATTTTGCGACATGTTAAATGAGCGCGGGCGTCTACCACCGACCAAATTCTTGTCCTACTGAAATCAAATACGCCGACCCCCATACACGTTCCAATCGGAATGACCCAATCAGCATGATCAAGCCAAAATAATTGATATTTGATTATGCCATCAAGTTTAACTGTCATGCTAATCCACGCCCACACACGATCACTTCTAACTGATCCAATCGGCAGCGTCATGCCGATTGGACGATAGGCAGTATGACGTGACAGACAGACGGGCTTCTAACGATAAATATATGGTAGTAAAATATAACATTTCATAGCATAGCATTTGATTACCTGTTTTAACAATTTTAATTTTATTATAGTTACCGAAGTCGAAGCTGGTATGAATCAGACCACTACCACAAATCAGACGGAATCAGAATCGAACATGTTAACAAGTGAGTATAGTATTAGAAGTGTCTTTAAATACATTTATTGGTAACGAATATATTTATCTTAAAACAGTTTGTGGTGTCACACGCCGTTTACCTGAGTGTAGATAGAGGTAAAAGCCAATGAAAGTGCTTGGACGCCGCTCCTTCATTGGAGGTACACAGGTACAAAATCAAGGGTATAAACTCAGATCAAATAAAAAAGGTAGATAACGCACCGCCTAGTTCTTGTTGAAGCAGAAAAAAAGTTCGTAGTTCCAAGTAAACACACGCGATATGCACTAACTATGCTATAAACTGGGGTACTTTTCATCAGTATCGTATAAGTTGTCGAGCCTTTTTTCTGCATCAACAAGAATAGGGCGGTGCGTTATCTACCTTTTTTTATTTGATCTGAGGGTATAAATAGACCGGGGTGCAATATATTGGTATCATTATTAGTTTACTTGGTAAGACAAGTTAGCGATAAATCTAGGTTGTGTTAGTTGCACTAAAAAAAGATCAGTTAATCAGAATGGTGAAGCCAACAGGAAATAAGGTAGCTAGGATAAGTAAGATATCTGTATAGTTCAAGATCAGCTGGTATTGTATAAAAATGATAACTCTATTCTGTTTCAGACAAATCCAAGCACTGCTACCAGCAGACGGCGCGGAAGATTGACTGGCCTTAATCGTGTTCCCCTCTCGCACGTTAGTACTATTTAACTATACATAAATAATGTCAGTCCGTCTATGAGGTGCCGGATGATGAATACAGAATGTCATCACACCTACTCGTCCCGTGCTCGCGTCGGTGTTGTAAGAGCCGACTAAGGGATCAAACTCTGCAGGATGAACAGTACTGAGGTCCACATCCAGCAGTGGACTATGGACAGCTGTTGTTGATGTGATGATGAACGTGCACATGTTAAAGTCATTTTTATTTTAGGTGGAACGAAGGGCCAGGAACGCGGAATATGAAAGGGAACGTCGGACTCAAACGGCAGAAGCGTTTGCCGATTTGGCTGAAGCTCTTGGTGTGGACTCCAATGTAAGTTTATCAACCTTGTTAACGTACTTACTATACTTAAATGAATTGTGTATTTATAAATACTTTACTATTATGTATAATTTAGTATTGTGGAAATGTTGAAGTGTGTAATGTAATAGTTTATGATTATTTTAGTGAAATTCATTTATTTTTGTCTTTGCTCACGTATACAAACATTGGGAATGATCATTAAACAAGGTGTGTTTTAATAAATTCTTCCTAGAGAGTCAACTATATCCCTTTAGTGCGGTGTATTATTCGTCATTTAACTTCTAAGGACAGTAATAATAAACTAATAATAATTATTGGCACTTCACATAGGTCAGCCACGCGACTCTACTGGCGACGGCTGTGGAACGCTTCCGCAGGACGAAAAGAATGGTGGCCAATGAAAGTACGCTTGGATTGGCCAACAGTATTCTTGCCTTAGAGAGAGAAAGTAAGTGTCTAGCGATAAAGATATGATAGTCAAACATTACATTCCATAGCATTTGGTAACCTGTTTAAATAATTTTATTTTTATTATAGTTAGCGAAGTCGAAGTTGCTAAGGATCAGGCCACTTCCACTAATCAGACGGAATCGGAATTGAACATGTTAACAAGTGAGTATACCTAGACATTAGAGGTGTGTCTTTAAATACATAATTTATTTGTAACGGGTGTATTTATCTTAGGAACAAATTGTTGTGTCACACAAACTTTGAAAAACTGTAAATTTGACTAAAAAAGTGTTTTTTTACAGACGAAGAGGTTCCGGATGATTTTTGGGCCCACCCTGATCTGTTGGGAGAATATGTGTTTAATGAGGTGAGTTTAATTGAATTACTCCTTACATTACATATAAGTACTCATGTGTAGTATATCTTAATTTTAATATGTTAATTTAGTTTGCTTTATTTGCAGATTCCTGGAGTCGATATTGACCTTGAGTCACTATTTAAACCGACTACGGCAGTCGCAGACGATCCATACGCAAATCCACATTAAATAGGGTGAGTTTAATTTAATTACTCCTTACTTTACTTATAAGTACTCTAGTGTAGTATATTTTAATTGACATTTGTTAATTTTATTTGCTTTATTTGCAGATTCCTGAAGTCGATATTGACCTTGAGTTACTATTTTAACCGACTACGGCAGTCGCAGATGATCTAGACGTAAATCCACATTAAATAGGGTGAGTTTAATTGAATTACTCCTTACTTTACTTATAAGTACTCTGCTGTAGTATATTTTAATTGACATTTGTTAATTTTATTTGCAGATTCCTAAGGGCGACATTGACCTTGAGTCAATATTTAAACCAACTACGGCAGGCGCAGATAATCCAGAGGCAAATCCACATTAAATAAATATATTACATAGTAAATTAATTGATAAAGTTATATAAATACTCCGTTTTTTAAGCCAGTGGAAAGATGTCCAGTCAGGTGTCGAGTCTTACAGTCTAACGCGGAATAAGGTGGGGCGTTAGATCTCCTCTATTGGGAGGGGAGCTGGCTTTTTAGAAAACTACCCAGTCCTATTGTCATAAAGATTATTTGCCTCTCTACACTGCTGGAATATCTTGGTACATTTCTTCATTACGGTGCGAACATTACAAGAATAACTTAACAATAAATTTAAAATTGGAAGTGCGGAGTTGGCAAGTATTGTAAGTGGCGTAGTGGTAGCGTATGCGACTGCTGTGCTTGAGGTCTCGGGTTCGATTCCTGGGTCGCACCAAATGTTTGTATGACGTGCATATATTTGTTTCGGAGGTTGGATGTTTTCTATGTATGATATGTATGTATTTACAAAAAAAGTATATATCTTTTTATATCAGTTATCTAGTACCCATAACACACTGCTGAGCTTGGGACTAGATGTAGTTTTGTGTAAGGTCTCCGAAATATGTATATATCTAATATGTAAATATAATTCATAAGTTACACATAATTCGTTTTATTTAATGAGCAGCAGTTGCACATTAGACAATAACTCCGCAACATTGCTTTCGTAAATGACCGGTGCTTACAATAAGCGGTAATCACAATTCATCAGATATGTTGAAGCGTAAGCAATCATATAATGGTTAAAATATAATGTCATACTATTCATTAATTATGTTTGTTATTATTAGTAAATTGTAGCCATAAATTGGTATACATCTCCATTGACGCCGGAGTGACCTGGCAGCCTTTAAAGGCGTTCAGTATAATTCAGCGTCGATAGTTGAAAATTTTGTGGCACTACATGTTTTCATTTTTTATTTCTCGTTCCATTATTATTTTTCATGTTTTGCGGATATGCAAAATATCAACTTTAAAAGGTAGTTACATTAAGTTTGAGAATTAAAGCATCCTAGCCAAGTAGCAGAAGTGATTGTCACACATTCTCGGGATTCAAGTCAGGCGTAAGTTAGCCAATTAGCCATCATCATATTAAAGACACAATATTTAAACTGATTTTGTAGCACCAGTATTTATTGTGCAATGAATGAATGTGGGAAACATTGTTTTCTTAACTCTCAGTACGTTGCTTATCGGCGGCTAACTTCACTCATACATTTTATGGCATCGCACAACGTCGTCCATCATTGACAAATGACAACATTGCGGCATGCCATCACTTTCAACCTGCGTGCGGTCAATAGTGTAACGGGGTTCAATTAAAAGTGACTCAGTTACTGAGGTTAAATATTTTAAAAAGATCCACAAATATATGTACAATGAAATAAATGTGTACAAAAGTAAAAAGATTGTTTTATTATTTCATCACGTCATTAGCAAAATCTGTTTCCTCCTTATTGCGGTTGTTATTGATTCTCTTAAAAAGTTGAATAAAGACCGAAGTTTATACAAGAGATAAATAAATAATCGCCTTAAATTTATACAATAGTTTCATCAGAAATGAAATAGTAGATGAATTCTCTACCTAAAAAATAAAAATATTTTCTCTACATAAAATATTGCAATAATGATTACACTAATACAGTCATAGTCTTGTGATCGTTACACCATTCCTTTTGTGTCTGTATGATATGGGTTTCGAAACAAGAATTATATATTATGTTACACATTTATTAAGTATCTTAAGTAATCACATAAGCCAAAATCATAGACATTGATTGATAGTGATCAATTAAAAAAAGCGAACTGTGCAGCTAACGATGAAGAAACAAGGAGTGCCCTAAACCAGAAACAATACTTAGTATTACCAAGTTTTATTTCATCACGGCTATAGCTTTTGCAAAATATTATTAATTTAAAGACAACTGCCACACTACGAATATTCCGTTGTCGTGGGGTAATCTACAAATATATACGAGACGGGCACAAAGAACATCCAGACTTAGAGCAGCTATTTGTAGATCACACAAATATTTTCGTATTTGTTTTTGAACAATATCTTTCGACACACAAAGCAATCATTGCGTTTAATTGCAAAATCCAAAAAGCAAAAATAAGTAAAGTTATTATTATTTTGAAACATCAGAATATTAGAATTAAGATTGTTATTATCATAGGGAATCAAAAAATTACAACATTTTTTCAACTGAATGCGGTCTTTTTATTAAACGGCTTTATTTAGCTTGACCTATTAGTTGTTTTATTTGTTTGTTTTTGTCAAATCTTGTAATTGAAATTTTACCCCCTTCCTGTTGACAGATTGATCATCATTGATTTGGCACACACCCTCAGTTCTGACTTCTGTTTCATTGTAAATTCAAGATGACCGCCGCTACTAAATGGTGGTTTACACATTTTGTCAACGACTAAATGGGTATCAAATGAAAGGGTTTGACTAGTAGAATACAGATGAGAAGTACTATTTAAAAACTAAAAACTTGAAAATGAAAAGTATGTAAAATAAAATTTTAATTTAAACGGTTTTATTGAAAACTAGCAACCTGCCCCGGGGCAGGTTTGTTGCTTCGCACGGGCTATTTACGTTAAATATAACATAGCCTATGATACCCCGAGAAGATGTGCGGCTTAATTTTTACCGACGTCTTGAACAAATATCGTTATATTTTAGCCAATATACTCAAAAATGTAACAAATTATATACCAAAACCTACCTCAAGAATCACTCTATATATTGTTAAAAACCGCATCAAAATCGGTGCAATAGCTTTTGAGTTTATCGCGAACAGACAGACAGACGCGGCGGAGGACTTCGTTTTATAATATGTACTGATAATAATGTACTAAAAGCTAAAATATAATTTGGTATAAAATCGTTGCGCCCGTGTTTCCACCCAATCATCTTAGTTTACGCTATGCCCAACGATTTAATACCAAATATTTTTACCAAATTATTTTTTAGCTTTTAGTACATTATTCTCAATAAAACCGTATAAATTAATAAAAAAATACATATTATTTATTTGTTGTACATACGTAGGTACAATGGAACAAATAATATTGCAGATGACACCAATTGTTTTAGCAATTCCATTTCACAGGGAATACACACACTCACACGTATCCAGTTCATTTCATTTAGCAGATATTACACACGATAAAGAAAGCACTTTACAGATTCTTCTACAAGGCATCATTTAGATTAATTATATCATTATATCAGTCAAAAGACAAGTAAATGCCTTCTTAGTAAATGTCTGTAGCGCTTGCTACAATAGTCTACGATGGGTAGCACTTCCGTAGTACTAGCTCGTTACAAATTGTAAATTGCGCTTGTTACTTTTAATAAAATACATAATCTACTTTTTAACTACTTCAAAAAAGGAGGAGGTTATCAATTCGACTGGATTTTTTTATGTTTGTTACCTCATAACTTTTGACTGGGTGAACCGATTTTGATGATTATTTTTTATTTGAAAGCTGGTGCTTCTCGTGTGGTCCAATTTCAATTTGGTACAATTCTTGAAGTCGGTTTTATTTGTTAAAATTTGTGATTATGCATAAGTGTGTATTCTAAAGTTTTCGGGAATTTAATAATGTTTAGCCATTTTCAATGAGTCACCTCCGGTTTGAACAGAGAATTTTGTTTTTTACAGCTTAAACTGATCCTGCATAACAATAATAATATTAAACCTATTACATTGAAAAATAATAATAATAGACTATATCTAGTTTTAACTAATGATAGACTATTGAAAACGACCGTTAGACTTACAAGTAAACGGAACAAAAGATCTTTTGTGGTAATGACGTGTTTTAGTGATAAGAGCTCTCTTCTTAGTGAAACAGAACAATACAAACAATAACTTTATTTTTTTTACTTTTTTTACGCTACGGGCAATAGGAGACGTAAACGACGTTGCGTGGGTCAGCTAGTTATTGCAATAAAATTCAATGTTTACCATTGACAACAGATTGACAAACCAAGATGTGGCGTCATGAGCAGACGCCTTGACAACATCAAGCGTTGTGGCGTTAATCTATACTATTATATAAAGCTAAGAGTTTGTTTGTTTGTTTGAACGCGCTTATCTCAGGAACCGCTGGTCCGATTTAAAAAAATCTTTCAGTGTTGGATAGTACATTTATCGAGGAAGGCTAGGTTAGGTTTTTTTAGTAAAATAATCTAACAAACGTGAGCTTCGTCGCTTAGACTTCCAAGTAAAGAAAAAAAGAAAAGAAAGACCTTTAATGGTAATTGCAATGACGTGTTTTGCTGGATGCCAGAAGCCGAGGATCGAACTAAGTGACGTGCAATTGGAGAGGCCTATGTCCAGCAGTAGACTGCGATAGGCTGATGATGATGATGATATATACTTTTAGGTGTATATATATTTAAATACACATTTTAAATTTATTAAAGACACAGAAACTTAAAATAAGTATAGTCTATCCAAATAAGCATGCCTTGTTTACGGGGTATAACACACACCAAGTATCTTCGTCTTTTCTCAACCGTTTTTGAGTAGTACCGTAGTTCTTTGTAGTGTTTTAGAATTACATTTAGAAAAAACAGTTGTCGACATGTTAGTATTTTGCATTTTGCAATAGACGAAAAGTGAATACTTTTAAACTAGCTCTCTGAGCACGTTCTAGGTGTAGAAAAATTAAATAGAAACGATTATGTAAAAAGAGATTGACACATAGTCCAAAAAAACTAGTTTTACTACTGCCATATTCCTCACTTTCTTAAATATATACCTACAGTAATTTACAAATTTTCTGGAGAAGGTATCCGTATTTAAAGATTTGGGAATCCTCATTGAATAGTAAATTTCATTTTGACGATCACATAGCTCAAATGGTCAATAAATCTTATCAATTAAATGGCTTTACAATGCACATTTGTTGGCATTTCCAAAACCCTCATCATATCTAACCTTAGTTATATAAACCCTCCCTGCGACTCTGTCTAATAAAGTATTTAAAAGCAAGTTTCTTTAAAAATAAAATAACTTACGCTGAACCTTAATTTCCATTCATTTTGTCAAAAATACATATCCAAACCCATTTACTCTCTTAAAATTGTAGTCTAAAACTTTATATTATGATGTTAGAACAATCTATAAACGCTGTACATACATCTGCTAAATTGTCAACTCGCACTTAGTTTGTAGTACAAACACTAAATTAGTTTGTAAATCTGGGGTTACGGTGTTGGGTGTACTTCTTACCTATTGTTAATTTATCGATGTACCTACAATCTTCTGTGGATTCGTTTGTTTCCTAAAGAATTAATAAACTGTAATACAAAATAACCCAATCTAGATATTTCTTAATATTTTTCTTCAAGATGGTTACTATTTATCAAAAAACCCATTTGGGCCGTTTACCTGAGTGTAGATAAAGGTAAAACCCAATGAAAGCGTTTGGGTGCCACCCTTTCAGTGGGGTACACAGGTACAAAATCAAGAGTATAAATAGACCGGGTTGCAATACATTTGTTTCATTATTAGTTTACTTGGTAACACAAGTTAACGATAAATCTAGGTTGTGTTAGTTATACTAAAGAAAGATCGGTTACTAAAAATGGTGAAGCCAACAGCAAATAAGGTAGCTAGAATAAATAACATATATTCATAGTTCAAGATCAGCTGGTATTGTATAAAAATGATAACTCTATTATTCTGTTTCAGACATATTCAAGCACTTCTACCAGCAGACGGCGCGGAAGACCAACTGGCAGTAATCGTGTTCCCCTTTCACACGTTAGTACTATTTAATTTTACATAAATAATGTCAGTCCGTCTATGTGGTGCCGGATAAAGAATACAGAATGTCATCACACCTACTCGTCCCATACTCGCGTCGGTGTTGTAAGAGCCGACTAAGTAATCAAACTCTGCAGGATGAACAGTATTGAGGTCTACATCCAGCAGTGGACTATGGACAGCTGTTGATGTGATGATGAACGTGCACATGTTAAAATCATTTTTATTTTAGGTGGAACGAAGGGCCAGGAACGCGGAGTATGAAAGGGAACGTCGGACTCAAACGGCAGAAGCGTTTGTTGATTTGGCTGAAGCTCTTGGTATGAACTCCAATGTAAGTTTATCAACCTTGTTAACGTACTTACTATACTTAAATGAATTGTGTATTTATTAATACTTTACTATTATGTATAATTTAGTATTGTGGAAATGTTGAAGTGTGTAATGTAATAGTTTATGATTATTTTAGTGAAATTCATTTATTTTTGTCTTTGTTCACGTATACAAATCTGTTTTCATTGGGAATGATCATCAAACAAGGTTTGTTTTAATAAATTCATCCTAGAGAGTCAATTCTATCCCTTTAGTACGGTGTATTACTCGTCATTTAACTTCTAAGGACAGTAATAATAAACTAATAATAATTATTGGCACTTCACATAGGTCAGCCACGCGACTCTACTGGCGACGGCTGTGGAACGCTTTCGCAGGAGGAAAAGAATGGTGGCCAATGATAGTACGCTTGGATTGGCCAACAGTATTCTTGCCTTAGAGAGAGAAAGTAAGTGTCTAGCGATAAAGATATGATAGTCAAACATTACATTCCATAGCATTTGGTAACCTGTTTTAATAATTTTTATTTTTATTATAGTTAGCGAAGTCCAAGCTGCTAAGGATCAGGCCACTTCCACTAATCAGACGGAATCGGAATCGAACATGTTAACAAGTGAGTATACCTAGACATTAGAGGTGTGTCTTTAAATACATAATTTATTGGTAACGGGTGTATTTATCTTAGGAACAAATTGTTGTGTCACACAAACTTTAAAAAACTGTGTAAATTTTACTAAAAAAGTGTTTTTTTTCCAGACGAAGAGATTCCGGATGATTTTTGGGCCCACCCTGATCTGTTGGGAGAATATGTGTTTAATGAGGTGAGTATAATTGAATTATTCCTTACATTACATGTAAGTACTCTGGTGTAGTATATTTTAATTTACATTTGTTAATTTTGTTTGCTTTATTTGCAGATTCCTGAAGTCGATATTGACCTTGAGTCACTATTTAAACCTACTACGGCAGTCGCAGATGATCCAGACGCAAATCCACATTAAATAGGGTGAGTTTAATTTAATAACTTCTTACTTTATTTATAAGTACTCTGGTGTAGTATCTTATAATTTACATTTGTTAATTTTGTTTGCTTTATTTGCAGATTCTTGAAGTCGATTTTGACCTTGAGTCACTATTTAAACCGACTACGGCAGTCGCAGATGATCCAGACGCAAATCCACATTAAATAGGGTGAGTTTAATTGAATTACTCCTTACTTTACTTATAAGTACTCTGCTGTAGTATATTTTAATTGACATATGTTAATTTTATTTGCAGATTCCTGAAGTCGACATTGACCTTGAGTCAATATTTAAACCGACTACGGCAGTCGCAGATAATCCAGGGGCAAATCCACATTAAAAGAATATATTACATAGTAAATTAATTGATAAAGGTATATAAATACTCCGTTTTTTTAAGCCAATGGAAAGATGTCCAGTCAGTTGCGAGTCTTATAGTCTAACGCGGAATAAGGTGGGGCGTTAGACCTCCTCTACTGGGAGGGGAGCTGGCTTTTTAGAAAACTACCCAGTCCTATTGTAATGTAGATTCTTTGCCTCTCTACACTGCTGGAATATCTTGGTACATTTCTTCATTACGGTGCGAACGTTACAAGAATAACTTATGTTAGAAAGAGCCAATAAATTTAAAATTGGAAGTGCAGAGTTGGCAAGTATTGTAAGTGGCGTAGTGGTAGCGTATGCGACTGCTGTGCTTGAGGTCTCGGGTTCGATTCCTGGGTCGCACCAAATGTTTGTATGACGTGCAAATATTTGTTTCGGAGGTTGGATGTTTTCTATGTATGATATGTATGTATTTACAAAAAAAGTATATATCTTTTTATATCAGTTATCTAGTACCCATAACACACTGCTGAGCTTGGGACTAGATGTAGTTTTGTGTAAGGTCTCCGAAATATGTATATATCTAATATGTAAATATAATTCATAAGTTACACATAATTCGTTTTATTTAATGAGCAGCAGTTGCACATTAGACAATAACTCCGCAACATTGCTTTCGTAAATGACCGGTGCTTACAATAAGCGGTAATCACAATTCATCAGATATGTTGAAGCGTAAGCAATCATATAATGGTTAAAATATAATGTCATACTATTCATTAATTATGTTTGTTATTATTAGTAAATTGTAGCCATAAATTGGTATACATCTCCATTGACGCCGGAGTGACCTGGCAGCCTTTAAAGGCGTTCAGTATAATTCAGCGTCGATAGTTGAAAATTTTGTGGCACTACATGTTTTCATTTTTTATTTCTCGTTCCATTATTATTTTTCATGTTTTGCGGATATGCAAAATATCAACTTTAAAAGGCAGTTACATTAAGTTTGAGAATTAAAGCATCCTAGCCAAGTAGCAGAAGTGATTGTCACACATTCTCGGGATTCAAGTCAGGCGTAAGTTAGCCAATTAGCCATCATCATATTAAAGACACAATATTTAAACTGATTTTGTAGCACCAGTATTTATTGTGAAATGAATGAATGTGGGAAACATTGTTTTCTTAACTCTCAGTACGTTGCTTATCGGCGGCTAACTTCACTCATACATTTTATGGCATCGCACAACGTCGTCCATCATTGACAAATGACAACATTGCGGCATGCCATCACTTTCAACCTGCGTGCGGTCAATAGTGTAACGGGGTTCAATTAAAAGCTACTCAGTTACTGAGGTTAAATATTTTAAAAAGATCCACAAATATATGTACAATGAAATACATGTGTACAAAAGTAAAAAGATTGTTTTATTATTTCATCACGTCATTATCAAAATCTGTTTCCTCCTTATTGCGGTTTGTTATTGATTCTCTTAAAAAGTTGAATAAAGACCGAAGTTTATACAAGAGATAAATAAATAATCCCCCTAAATTTATACAATAGTTTCATCAGAAATGAAATAGTAGATGAATTCTCTACCTAAAAAAATAAAAATATTTTCTCTACATAAAATATTGCAATAATGATTACACTAATACAGTCATAGTCTTGTGATCGTTACACCATTCCTCTTGTGTCTGTATGATCTGGGTTTCGAAACAAGAATGATATATTATGTTACACGTTTATTAAGTATCTTAAGTAGTCACATAAGCCACAATCATAGATATCGATTGATAGTGATCAATTAAAAAAAAGCGAACTGTGCAGCTAACGATGAAGAAACAAGGAGTGCCCTAAACCAGAAACAATACTTAGTATTACCAAGTTTTATTTCATCACGGCTATAGCTTTTGCAAAATATTATTAATTTTAAGACAACTGCCGCACTACGAATATTCCGTTGTCGCGGGGTAATTTACAAATATATATGAGACGGGCACAAAGAACATCCAGACTTAGAGCAGCTATTTGTAGATCACACAAATATTTTTGTATTTGTTTTTGAACAATATCTTTCAACACACAAAGCAATCATTGCGTTTAACTGCAAAATCCAAAAAGCAAAAATAAGTAAAGTTATTATTATTTTGAAACATCAGAATATTAGAATTAAGATTGTTATTATCATAGGGAATCAAAAAATTACAACATTTTTTCAACTGAATGCGGTCTTTTTATTAAACGGCTTTATTTAGCTTGACCTATTAGTTTTTTTATTTGTTTGTTTTTGACAAATCTTGTAATCGAAATTTGACCCCCTTCCTGTAGACAGATTGATCTAAAATTTGGCACACACCCTCAGTTCTGACTTCTATTTCATTGTAAATTCAAGATGGCCGCCGCTACTAAATGGTGGTTTACACATTTTGTCAACGACTAAATGGGTATCAAATGAAAGGGTTTGACTAGTAGAATACAGATGAGAAGTACTATTTAAAAACTAAAAACTTGAAAATGAAAAGTATGTAAAATATTTTTTTTATTTTAAACGGTTTTATTGAAAACTAGCAACCTGCCCCGGGGCAGGTTTGTTGCTTCGCACGGGCTATTTACGTTAAATATAACATAGCCTATGTTACCCCGAGAAGATGTGCGGCTTAATTTTTACCGACGTCTTCAACAAATATCGTTATATTTTAGCCAATATACTCAAAAATGTAACAAATTATATATAATAAATTCTTGAGGTAGGTTTTGGCTACCTCAAGAATCACTCTATATATTGTTAAAAACCGCATCAACATCGGTGCAATAGCTTTTGAGTTTATCGCGAACAGACAGACAGACAGACGCGGCGGAGGACTTCGTTTTATAATATGTACTGATAATAATGTACTAAAAGCTAAAATATAATTTGGTATAAAATCGTTGCGCCCGTGTTTCCATCGAATCATCTTAGTTTACGCTATGCCCAACGATTTAATACCAAATTATTTTTTAGCTTTTAGTACATTATTTTCAATAAACCCGTATAAAAAAAATACATATTATTTATTTGTTGTACACACGTAGGTACAATGGAACAAATAATATTGCAGATGACACCAATTGTTTTAGCAATTCCATTTCACAGGGAATACACACACTCACACGTATCCAGTTCATTTCATTTAGCAGATATTACACACGATAAAGAAAGCACTTTACAAATTCTTCTACAAGGCATCATTTAGATTAATTATATCATTATATCAGTCAAAAGACAAGTAAATGCCTTCTTAGTAAATGTCTGTAGCGCTTGCTACAATAGTCTACGATGGGTAGCACTTCCGTAGTACTAGCTCGTTACAAATTGTAAATTGCGCTTGTTACTTTTTGATAAAATACATAATCTACTTTTTAACTACTTCAAAAAAGGAGGAGGTTATCAATTCGACTGGATTTTTTTATGTTTGTTACCTCATAACTTTTGACTGGGTGAACCGATTTTGATAATTATTTTTTATTTGAAAGCTGGTGCTTCTCGTGTGGTCCAATTTCAATTTGGTACAATTCTTGAAGTCGGTTTTTTTTGTTAAAATTTGTGATTATGCATAAGTGTGTATTCTAAAGTTTTCGGGAATTTAATAATGTTTAGCCATTTTCAATGAGTCACCTCCGGTTTGAACAGAGAATTTTGTTTTTTACAGCTTACTGATCCTGCATAACAATAATAATATTAAACCTATTACATTGAAAAATAATAATAATAGACTATATCTAGTTTTAACTAATGATAGACTATTGAAAACGACCGTTAGACTTACAAGTAAACGGAACAAAAGATCTTTTGTGGTAATGACGTGTTTTAGTGATAAGAGCTCTCTTCTTAGTGAAACAGAACAATACAAACAATAACTTTATTTTTTTTACTTTTTTTACGCTACGGGCAATAGGAGACGTAAACGACGTTGCGTGGGTCAGCTAGTTATTGCAATAAAATCCAATGTTTACCATTGACAACTGATTGACAAACAAAGATGTGGCGTCATGAGCAGACGCCTTGACAACATCAAGCGTTGTGGCGTTAATCTATACTATTATATAAAGCTGAAGAGTTTGTTTGTTTGTTTGAACGCGCTTATCTCAGGAACCGCTGGTCCGATTTAAAAAAATATTTCAGTGTTGGATAGTACATTTATCGAGGAAGGCTATAGGCTATATATCATCACGCTACGACCAATAGGAGCGGAGCACCAATGAAAAATGTTTCAAAAAGGGGGAAAATTATCACGCTACGGGCAATAGGAGACGCAAACGAGGTTGCGTGGGTCAGCTAGTTTTAAACATAAAAATTTATTGAATTTTGTTTAAATGTACTAAAACATTATTTATTGTAAGAATATAATTGTTTTTGACATCAGTTGATAGTTCCAAACATCATGGAAGAGTTTTTCATAATTGATCATCTTGCCTTTTGAAAAATAGTAATTAAGCTAGTTCGATAGGTTCTTTTAGTAAAATAATCTAACAAACGTGAGCTTCGTCGTTTAGACTTCCAAGTAAAGAAAAAAAGAAAAGAAAGACCTTTAATGGTAATTGCAATGACGTGTTTTAAGTGATAAGAGCCCCTTTCATATTGAACTTGAACAATACAAGAAACAACTTTATCTATAAATATATAATTAAATAGAACCGAAGTTTTTTTTTTTCAATTCATTTGTTTGATGTTGTTTGTCAAAATGCGCCACTACGAGGTAGTTAGGTAGAATATAATAGACCTGTAACAATACAATACTTTAAAATAACCAACACATTTCAGGTGTCTGAACATTATAATGTTCCTAAATATTTCGAAACTTTTTTTAAATGTACATTAAAATACATCTATACTTTTTTTGGGCAGTGTTTGGGAAGCTTCGTCGGGTTTTCTCATCGTTGATCCCACAGTGCCTAAAGACGAAAATGTTCAATGAGTGCGTCCTACCCGTAATGACATACGGAGCCGAAACGTGGACACTTAGGGTACGGCTGGTCCATAAGTTTAAAGTCGTTGAGCGTGCTATGGAGAGAGCTATGCTCGGCGTTTCTCTAAGGGATCGTATTAGAAACGAGGTGATCCGGCAAAGAACTAGGGTCATCGACATAGCCCATAGAATTAGCAAGCTGAAGTGGCAGTGAGCTGGCTATATTTGCCGTAGAACCGATAACCGTTGGGGTAAACGGGTACTTGAGTGGAGACCGCGTCTCGGCAAACGTAGTGTAGGACGCCCACAGGTCAGGTGGAGTGATGATTTGCGCAAGATGGCTGGCAGGAGCTGGATGCCAGAAGCCGAGGATCGAACTAAGTGACGTGCAATTGGAGAGGCCTATGTCCAGCAGATATATAACACGCTATAGAAAGACAGGCAAGGAAAAATAATTTGGTATTTTTCGGCATAGAAGAAGACGAAAAATCATACGAAAACCTAGAAAGAAACTTCACTATATGGGTGGAACAATACCTTTCTCTAAAAATAAGTTACAACGACATCCAAGAAATAAAAAGAATAGGAAAGAAAGACAATAAACAACGCCCGGTTGTAGCGACTTTCACAACTCTAGGCACAAAGATAAAAATTTTGAAGCAGAAGAGAGCACTAAAAGATACTCAGTTTTACATTAAAGAAGATTATCCAAAATATGTACTGGAGAAGAGAAGGGAGCTACAAGAACAGCTACAACAGGAAAGAGAAAAGGGAAACTTAGCAAATATTATATATGACAAACTGATAATATCAAAAAATAACACTAAAAGGAAGCTGCCTATATCACCCGAGAATGCCACTGGAACCAATGTAGAGAAAAATACGCAAGTAAACAAAAAGAACAAAACACAACAAATTGCTTCATCGGTCAAGAGGTCTAGCAGCCTCTCTGAAGGAATTATAAAACAGGGAATACTAAATTACGTTGTCAAAGATACAACGATTAAGAACAACTATCAAAACAAACAAGCATAGCCATTCAGCACCTCCTCCTCCGACACAGAACAAACAAACACACAATTAAAAACAAGAAACAAACAAAATAATCTTCCAATCCGGCCGGTCACCGTGGAAGAGTGTGACCATAACCCTCCAAAAATAGATACCATAAAGACTGAGAGCAGAAACAAAGAAAAACCACAGTATATACACATAGCAACATACAATGTTAGAACCTTATCGTCATACGAGCGATTATTAGAATTAGAGGAAGCAATACAAGAAATAAAATACGACGTTATAGGAATATCTGAAACAAGACGGCTAGGTACCAACATAGAAGAGCACACAAACTTTATACTTTGTTACGTGGGTCACACGCCCGGCCTATATGGAGTAGGCTTTATAATTAACAAAGTACATAAAAATAATATAGAGAGCTTTACTGGCATAACGGAACGGATCGCTGTACTAAACATGAACATTCAAGGCTTCTTAATCTCTATTATACAGGTGTATGCACCAACGGAATCTGCAAGTGAGGAAGAAATTGAAAAATTCTACGAAACGATTACCGAAACTCTGGACACTGCACACAATAATGTCATACTTATGGGAGACTTCAATGCGAAGATCGGGCTTCCTAAGAAAGAAGAACACTTAGTAACCAAGCAATTTGGGTGCGGGAAGAGGAACGGAAGAGGACAGAGGCTAGTAGATTTTGCGGTAGAGCATAAACTAACTTTAATAAACACATGTTTTAAGAAGAAACTAAACAGAAGATGGACGTGGAGATCTCCGGACGGAAAAATTAAAAATGAAATAGATTATATTTTATCAAACCAACCAAGAATAATCCATGATTTCGGTACCATGAACTTAAACTACCCCTCAGATCACAGATTAATCAGAGCAAAAGTAAAATTAACTAATCTAAAGAAAAGTAGAGTTAATTTCAGTACTAAGCATACAAACCAACTCAAATCTGAAGTAGAAATAGCTAAATACAGGGAAACCTTATCAGGAATATTATCTAGGAAAGGTGATGACCATGGACACACCTCAGTACAAACCCACTACGAAAACATCTCAAATGCAATCACCACGAGTTTAAAATCAGCCCAAACAATGAGAAAGGAACAAAAACGACACGAGATACTATCGGAACGCACATCGTCTCTTTTAAAAAGAAGAAAGGAACTTCAAAAAGCTAAAAACAAATCGAGATCTATGAAAAACGAACTCTCCGCGCTCTACAAGCTAGTCAATAAATATATAAGAAAAGACTATTCAACATATAGGCAAGGTACATTAGAAAAGCATCTAAACCTCACAGGCAGTACAAAAAAGGCCTACAAAGAACTCAGAACATGCAAAACCTGGATAGAAGGACTAAAAGAGTGTGGCAAAGACCTAAACAATCGAAAAGACATCATTAACACAGCAACAAATTTTTACAAAAACCTATACAGCAGTAATAATCAACTAAATACACAAAAAAATAAGAACATAATTAAAGCTATAAACATGCATGAAGGTCACATTGAACGGATTAACGAAGATAACATAAAAATAATTAATGAAGATGAAATCATAGAAGCAATAAAAAGGCTCAAACTAGAGAAATCCCCTGGATCAGACAATATAACAAACGAAGCTTTAAAGACAGCTTATCATATACTGGCATCACCACTAGCTGAACTATTCAATCTGATACTACAAAGCTCTGAAACGCCTGCACAATGGTCCGAATCCAACATTATTTTAATATATAAAAAAGGAGACCCCAAAGATATAGGTAACTATAGACCGATAAGCCTACTACCAACTCTGTACAAGCTTTTCTCTGCGATCATAAACTCGAGAATCGGCCCCGTAATCGAAGCAAGACAGCCTGTAGAGCAGGCAGGGTTCCGAAAGGGTTTCTCTACGATAGACCATATACATACCTTAGAGTTAATTATAGAGAAGTATCGAGAACTACAGAGACCACTCTATCTTGGATTCATTGACTACCAAAAGGCCTTCGACACTGTTACTCACGATAGCGTTTGGCAAAGCTTGAAGGAACAGGGAGTAAGCGAAGTGTATATAAAAGTGATTCAGAACATATATAACAACAACATGGGCAGAATAAAGCTAGACACACTGGGCCCGAGCTTTGCAGTAAAGAGAGGTGTAAGACAGGGTGACCCCTTATCGCCAAAAATATTCATAGCCATACTCGAAAGCATCATAAACAAACTAAACTGGAGCAAACGAGGAATCTTCATACAAGGAACCTTTCTGAGTCATTTGCGTTTCGCCGACGATATAGTAATATTATCCGAGACAAGCTCAGAACTACAGCTCATGATCAATGATTTACAAACAGCTAGCGCCGAGGTAGGACTTGAAATCAATCTCACTAAGACCATGACAATGACTAACAGCCTCAAAAAACAGATAGAAGTCAATGGATATCCACTAGAATACACAGACAAATATATCTATCTAGGAAAAACAATCAGCTTTGAAAAGGAAAATAACGAACTTGAGATTGAGAGAAGAGTTCAGAGAACATGGAACAAATTCTGGAGTTTGAAAGAAATTTTCAAAAGTAATATGCCAATAAAACTGAAAACTAGGACAATGAACTCTAGCCTCTTACCATGCTTGACATATGGATGTCAAACTTGGAAATTTACGTCAAAAGTTAAGCAAAAAATAACATCCTGTCAGCGCGGAATGGAGAGAAGCATGCTTAAAATAAAAAAACTAGATAAGATTAGACACGTAAAGATAAGAGAAATAACAAAAGCCAATAATGCCCTAAACTACGCACAAAAATTAAAGTGGAAATGGGCCGGTCACATAGCGAGACTTAGAGACAGAAGATGGACCTACAGAACAACCATATGGAGAGGACCTCAAGGAAAAAGAAAAAGAGGAAGGCCCTCTACACGATGGGAGGACGAAATAAAAAAAGTCGCTGGCCCATTGTGGTGGCAATTAGCACAGGATAGAGAGAAGTGGACATCATTGGAGGAGGCCTTTACCCAACCTGGGGACCTTGCTAATAATTAGTCATAGTGTTATAGAAATAAATAGTAATTAAGAAGTAATGTAGCAAGATCAAATAAAGGCTTTTTTATTTTTATTTATTTTATTTATTTATGTCCAGCAGTAGACTGGGATAGGCTGATGATGATGATGATATATACTTTTAGGTGTATATATATTTAAATATATATTTTAAATTTATTAAACAAACAGAAACTTAAAATAAGTATAGTCTATCCAAATAAGCATGCCTTGTTTACGGGGTATAACACACACCAAGTATCTTCGTCTTCTCTCCACCCTTTTTGAGTAGTACCGTAGTTCTTTGTAGTGTTTTAGAATTACATTTAGAAAAAACAGTTGTCGACATGTTAGTATTTTGCATTTTGCAACGGACGAAAAGTGAATACTTTTAAACTAGCTCTCTGAGCACGTTCTAGGTGTAGAAAAATTAAATAGAAACGATTATGTAAAAAGAGATTGACACATAGTCCAAAAAAACTAGTTTTACTACTGCCATATTCCTCACTTTCTTAAATATATATCTACAGTAATTTACAAATTTTCTGGAGAAGGTATCCGTATTTAAAGATTTGGGAATCCTCATTGAATAGTAAATTTCATTTTGACGATCACATAGCTCAAATGGTCAATAAATCTTATCAATTAAATGGCTTTACAATGCACATTTGTTGGCATTTCCAAAACCCTCATCATATCTAACCTTAGTTATATAAACCCTCCCTGCGACTCTGTCTAATAAAGTATTTAAAAGCAAGTTTCTTTAAAAATAAAATAACTTACGCTGAACCTTAATTTCCATTCATTTTGTCAAAAATACATATCCAAACCCATTTACTCTCTTAAAATTGTAGTCTAAAACTTTATATTATGATGTTAGAACAATCTATAAACGCTGTACATACATCTGCTAAATTGTCAACTCGCACTTAGTTTGTAGTACAAACACTAAATTAGTTTGTAAATCTGGGGTTACGGTGTTGGGTGTACTTCTTACCTATTGTTAATTTATCGATGTACCTACAATCTTCTGTGGATTCGTTTGTTTCCTAAAGAATTAATAAACTGTAATACAAAATAACCCAATCTAGATATTTCTTAATATTTTTCTTCAAGATGGTTACTATTTATCAAAAAACTCATTTGGGCCGTTTACCTGAGTGTAGATAAAGGTAAAAGCCAATGAAAGCGTTTGGGTGCCGCCCCTTCAGTGGGGTACACAGGTACAAAATCAAGAGTATAAATAGACCGGGTTGCAATACATTTGTTTCATTATTAGTTTACTTGGTAACACAAGTTAACGATAAATCTAGGTTGTGTTAGTTATACTAAAGAAAGATCGGTTACTAAAAATGGTGAAGCCAACAGCAAATAAGGTAGCTAGAATAAATAACATATATTCATAGTTCAAGATCAGCTGGTATTGTATAAAAATGATAACTCTATTATTCTGTTTCAGACATATTCAAGCACTGCTACCAGCAGACGGCGCGGAAGACCAACTGGCAGTAATCGTGTTCCCCTTTCACACGTTAGTACTATTTAATTTTACATAAATAATGTCAGTCCGTCTATGTGGTGCCAGATAAAGAATACAGAATGTCATCACACCTACTCGTCCCGTACTCGCGTCGGTGTTGTAAGAGCCGGCTAAGTAATCAAACTCTGCAGGATGAACAGTATTGAGGCCTACATCCAGCAGTGGACTATGGACAGCTGTTGATGTGATGATGAACGTGCACATGTTAAAGTCATTTTTATTTTAGGTGGAACGAAGGGCCAGGAACGCGGAGTATGAAAGGGAACGTCGGACTCAAACGGCAGAAGCGTTTGTCGATTTGGCTGAAGCTCTTGGTATGAACTCCAATGTAAGTTTATCAACCTTGTTAACGTACTTACTATACTTAAATGAATTGTGTATTTATTAATACTTTACTATTATGTATAATTTAGTATTGTGGAAATGTTGATGCTGGCTGTGCAGCAATGACTCCAAACCTTTTATTTTGTTTTCTTTGGTCGACTTCGTTCTCATTCAAGTCTCTTAGTGAAAAAAATATTGTAAACCGTATTATTATTTTTTTAAAGGAGCAACAATGGAGTTTCTTGCCAGATTCTTCTCCATGAAGGGTAGGCTGCACTTGGAACTGGCGACTAGAATCACTCGATTTTTTAATATTAAATATTGACTATTCATAAGTGCCTGTAAAATAAGTGCCTATATGAATAAAATATTTTTGAGTTTGAGTTTGAGTTTGAAGTGTGTAATGTAATAGTTTATCATTATTTTAGTGAAATTCATTTATTTTTGTCTTTGTTCACCTATACAAATCTGTTTTCATTGGGAATGATCATTAAACAAGGTTTGTTTTAATAAATTCATCCTAGAGAGTCAATTCTATCCCTTTAGTGCGGTGTATTACTCGTCATTTAACTTCTAAGGACAGTAATAATAAACTAATAATAATTATTGGCACTTCACATAGGTCAGCCACGCGACTCTACTGGCGACGGCTGTGGAACGCATCCGCAGGAGGAAAAGAATGGTGGCCAATGAAAGTACGCTTGGATTGGCCAACAGTATTCTTGCCTTAGAGAGAGAAAGTAAGTGTCTAGCGATAAAGATATGATAGTCAAACATTACATTCCATAGCATTTGGTAACCTGTTTTAATAATTTTATTTTTATTATAGTTAGCGAAGTCGAAGCTGCTAAGGATCAGGCCACTTCCACTAATCAGACGGAATCGGAATCGAACATGTTAACAAGTGAGTATACCTAGACATTAGAGGTGTGTCTTTAAATACATAATTTATTGGTAACGGGTGTATTTATCTTAGGAACAAATTTTTGTGTCACACAAACTTTAAAAAACTGTGTAAATTTTACTAAAAAAGTGTTTTTTTTCCAGACGAAGAGATTCCGGATGATTTTTGGGCCCACCCTGATCTGTTGGGAGAATATGTGTTTAATGAGGTGAGTTTAATTGAATTATTCCTTACATTACATTTAAGTACTCTGGTGTAGTATATTTTAATTTACATTTGTTAATTTTGTTTGCTTTATTTGCAGATTCCTGAAGTCGATATTGACCTTGAGTCACTATTTAAACCTACTACGGCAGTCGCAGATGATCCAGACGCAAATCCACATTAAATAGGGTGAGTTTAATTTAATAACTTCTTACTTTATTTATAAGTACTCTGGTGTAGTATCTTATAATTTACATTTGTTAATTTTGTTTGCTTTATTTGCAGATTCTTGAAGTCGATTTTGACCTTGAGTCACTATTTAAACCGACTACGGCAGTCGCAGATGATCCAGACGCAAATCCACATTAAATAGGGTGAGTTTAATTGAATTACTCCTTACTTTACTTATAAGTACTCTGCTGTAGTATATTTTAATTGACATATGTTAATTTTATTTGCAGATTCCTGAAGTCGACATTGACCTTGAGTCAATATTTAAACCGACTACGGCAGTCGCAGATAATCCAGGGGCAAATCCACATTAAAAGAATATATTACATAGTAAATTAATTGATAAAGGTATATAAATACTCCGTTTTTTTAAGCCAATGGAAAGATGTCCAGTCAGTTGCGAGTCTTATAGTCTAACGCGGAATAAGGTGGGGCGTTAGACCTCCTCTACTGGGAGGGGAGCTGGCTTTTTAGAAAACTACCCAGTCCTATTGTAATGTAGATTCTTTGCCTCTCTACACTGCTGGAATATCTTGGTACATTTCTTCATTACGGTGCGAACGTTACAAGAATAACTTATGTTAGAAAGAGCCAATAAATTTAAAATTGGAAGTGCAGAGTTGGCAAGTATTGTAAGTGGCGTAGTGGTAGCGTATGCGACTGCTGTGCTTGAGGTCTCGGGTTCGATTCCTGGGTCGCACCAAATGTTTGTATGACGTGCAAATATTTGTTTCGGAGGTTGGATGTTTTCTATGTATGATATGTATGTATTTACAAAAAAAGTATATATCTTTTTATATCAGTTATCTAGTACCCATAACACACTGCTGAGCTTGGGACTAGATGTAGTTTTGTGTAAGGTCTCCGAAATATGTATATATCTAATATGTAAATATAATTCATAAGTTACACATAATTCGTTTTATTTAATGAGCAGCAGTTGCACATTAGACAATAACTCCGCAACATTGCTTTCGTAAATGACCGGTGCTTACAATAAGCGGTAATCACAATTCATCAGATATGTTGAAGCGTAAGCAATCATATAATGGTTAAAATATAATGTCATACTATTCATTAATTATGTTTGTTATTATTAGTAAATTGTAGCCATAAATTGGTATACATCTCCATTGACGCCGGAGTGACCTGGCAGCCTTTAAAGGCGTTCAGTATAATTCAGCGTCGATAGTTGAAAATTTTGTGGCACTACATGTTTTCATTTTTTATTTCTCGTTCCATTATTATTTTTCATGTTTTGCGGATATGCAAAATATCAACTTTAAAAGGCAGTTACATTAAGTTTGAGAATTAAAGCATCCTAGCCAAGTAGCAGAAGTGATTGTCACACATTCTCGGGATTCAAGTCAGGCGTAAGTTAGCCAATTAGCCATCATCATATTAAAGACACAATATTTAAACTGATTTTGTAGCACCAGTATTTATTGTGAAATGAATGAATGTGGGAAACATTGTTTTCTTAACTCTCAGTACGTTGCTTATCGGCGGCTAACTTCACTCATACATTTTATGGCATCGCACAACGTCGTCCATCATTGACAAATGACAACATTGCGGCATGCCATCACTTTCAACCTGCGTGCGGTCAATAGTGTAACGGGGTTCAATTAAAAGCTACTCAGTTACTGAGGTTAAATATTTTAAAAAGATCCACAAATATATGTACAATGAAATACATGTGTACAAAAGTAAAAAGATTGTTTTATTATTTCATCACGTCATTATCAAAATCTGTTTCCTCCTTATTGCGGTTTGTTATTGATTCTCTTAAAAAGTTGAATAAAGACCGAAGTTTATACAAGAGATAAATAAATAATCCCCCTAAATTTATACAATAGTTTCATCAGAAATGAAATAGTAGATGAATTCTCTACCTAAAAAAATAAAAATATTTTCTCTACATAAAATATTGCAATAATGATTACACTAATACAGTCATAGTCTTGTGATCGTTACACCATTCCTCTTGTGTCTGTATGATCTGGGTTTCGAAACAAGAATGATATATTATGTTACACGTTTATTAAGTATCTTAAGTAGTCACATAAGCCACAATCATAGATATCGATTGATAGTGATCAATTAAAAAAAAGCGAACTGTGCAGCTAACGATGAAGAAACAAGGAGTGCCCTAAACCAGAAACAATACTTAGTATTACCAAGTTTTATTTCATCACGGCTATAGCTTTTGCAAAATATTATTAATTTTAAGACAACTGCCGCACTACGAATATTCCGTTGTCGCGGGGTAATTTACAAATATATATGAGACGGGCACAAAGAACATCCAGACTTAGAGCAGCTATTTGTAGATCACACAAATATTTTTGTATTTGTTTTTGAACAATATCTTTCAACACACAAAGCAATCATTGCGTTTAACTGCAAAATCCAAAAAGCAAAAATAAGTAAAGTTATTATTATTTTGAAACATCAGAATATTAGAATTAAGATTGTTATTATCATAGGGAATCAAAAAATTACAACATTTTTTCAACTGAATGCGGTCTTTTTATTAAACGGCTTTATTTAGCTTGACCTATTAGTTTTTTTATTTGTTTGTTTTTGACAAATCTTGTAATCGAAATTTGACCCCCTTCCTGTAGACAGATTGATCTAAAATTTGGCACACACCCTCAGTTCTGACTTCTATTTCATTGTAAATTCAAGATGGCCGCCGCTACTAAATGGTGGTTTACACATTTTGTCAACGACTAAATGGGTATCAAATGAAAGGGTTTGACTAGTAGAATACAGATGAGAAGTACTATTTAAAAACTAAAAACTTGAAAATGAAAAGTATGTAAAATATTTTTTTTATTTTAAACGGTTTTATTGAAAACTAGCAACCTGCCCCGGGGCAGGTTTGTTGCTTCGCACGGGCTATTTACGTTAAATATAACATAGCCTATGATACCCCGAGAAGATGTGCGGCTTAATTTTTACCGACGTCTTCAACAAATATCGTTATATTTTAGCCAATATACTCAAAAATGTAACAAATTATATACCAAAACCTACCTCAAGAATCACTCTATATATTGTTAAAAACCGCATCAAAATCGGTGCAATAGCTTTTGAGTTTATCGCGAACAGACAGACAGACGCGGCGGAGGACTTCGTTTTATAATATGTACTGATAATAATGTACTAAAAGCTAAAATATAATTTGGTATAAAATCGTTGCGCCCGTGTTTCCACCCAATCATCTTAGTTTACGCTATGCCCAACGATTTAATACCAAATATTTTTACCAAATTATTTTTTAGCTTTTAGTACATTATTCTCAATAAAACCGTATAAATTAATAAAAAAATACATATTATTTATTTGTTGTACATACGTAGGTACAATGGAACAAATAATATTGCAGATGACACCAATTGTTTTAGCAATTCCATTTCACAGGGAATACACACACTCACACGTATCCAGTTCATTTCATTTAGCAGATATTACACACGATAAAGAAAGCACTTTACAGATTCTTCTACAAGGCATCATTTAGATTAATTATATCATTATATCAGTCAAAAGACAAGTAAATGCCTTCTTAGTAAATGTCTGTAGCGCTTGCTACAATAGTCTACGATGGGTAGCACTTCCGTAGTACTAGCTCGTTACAAATTGTAAATTGCGCTTGTTACTTTTAATAAAATACATAATCTACTTTTTAACTACTTCAAAAAAGGAGGAGGTTATCAATTCGACTGGATTTTTTTATGTTTGTTACCTCATAACTTTTGACTGGGTGAACCGATTTTGATGATTATTTTTTATTTGAAAGCTGGTGCTTCTCGTGTGGTCCAATTTCAATTTGGTACAATTCTTGAAGTCGGTTTTATTTGTTAAAATTTGTGATTATGCATAAGTGTGTATTCTAAAGTTTTCGGGAATTTAATAATGTTTAGCCATTTTCAATGAGTCACCTCCGGTTTGAACAGAGAATTTTGTTTTTTACAGCTTAAACTGATCCTGCATAACAATAATAATATTAAACCTATTACATTGAAAAATAATAATAATAGACTATATCTAGTTTTAACTAATGATAGACTATTGAAAACGACCGTTAGACTTACAAGTAAACGGAACAAAAGATCTTTTGTGGTAATGACGTGTTTTAGTGATAAGAGCTCTCTTCTTAGTGAAACAGAACAATACAAACAATAACTTTATTTTTTTTACTTTTTTTACGCTACGGGCAATAGGAGACGTAAACGACGTTGCGTGGGTCAGCTAGTTATTGCAATAAAATCCAATGTTTACCATTGACAACAGATTGACAAACCAAGATGTGGCGTCATGAGCAGACGCCTTGACAACATCAAGCGTTGTGGCGTTAATCTATACTATTATATAAAGCTAAGAGTTTGTTTGTTTGTTTGAACGCGCTTATCTCAGGAACCGCTGGTCCGATTTAAAAAAATCTTTCAGTGTTGGATAGTACATTTATCGAGGAAGGCTAGGTTAGGTTTTTTTAGTAAAATAATCTAACAAACGTGAGCTTCGTCGCTTAGACTTCCAAGTAAAGAAAAAAAGAAAAGAAAGACCTTTAATGGTAATTGCAATGACGTGTTTTGCTGGATGCCAGAAGCCGAGGATCGAACTAAGTGACGTGCAATTGGAGAGGCCTATGTCCAGCAGTAGACTGCGATAGGCTGATGATGATGATGATATATACTTTTAGGTGTATATATATTTAAATACACATTTTAAATTTATTAAAGACACAGAAACTTAAAATAAGTATAGTCTATCCAAATAAGCATGCCTTGTTTACGGGGTATAACACACACCAAGTATCTTCGTCTTTTCTCAACCGTTTTTGAGTAGTACCGTAGTTCTTTGTAGTGTTTTAGAATTACATTTAGAAAAAACAGTTGTCGACATGTTAGTATTTTGCATTTTGCAATAGACGAAAAGTGAATACTTTTAAACTAGCTCTCTGAGCACGTTCTAGGTGTAGAAAAATTAAATAGAAACGATTATGTAAAAAGAGATTGACACATAGTCCAAAAAAACTAGTTTTACTACTGCCATATTCCTCACTTTCTTAAATATATACCTACAGTAATTTACAAATTTTCTGGAGAAGGTATCCGTATTTAAAGATTTGGGAATCCTCATTGAATAGTAAATTTCATTTTGACGATCACATAGCTCAAATGGTCAATAAATCTTATCAATTAAATGGCTTTACAATGCACATTTGTTGGCATTTCCAAAACCCTCATCATATCTAACCTTAGTTATATAAACCCTCCCTGCGACTCTGTCTAATAAAGTATTTAAAAGCAAGTTTCTTTAAAAATAAAATAACTTACGCTGAACCTTAATTTCCATTCATTTTGTCAAAAATACATATCCAAACCCATTTACTCTCTTAAAATTGTAGTCTAAAACTTTATATTATGATGTTAGAACAATCTATAAACGCTGTACATACATCTGCTAAATTGTCAACTCGCACTTAGTTTGTAGTACAAACACTAAATTAGTTTGTAAATCTGGGGTTACGGTGTTGGGTGTACTTCTTACCTATTGTTAATTTATCGATGTACCTACAATCTTCTGTGGATTCGTTTGTTTCCTAAAGAATTAATAAACTGTAATACAAAATAACCCAATCTAGATATTTCTTAATATTTTTCTTCAAGATGGTTACTATTTATCAAAAAACCCATTTGGGCCGTTTACCTGAGTGTAGACAAAGGTAAAAGCCAATGAAAGCGTTTGGGTGCCACCCTTTCAGTGGGGTACACAGGTACAAAATCAAGAGTATAAATAGACCGGGTTGCAATACATTTGTTTCATTATTAGTTTACTTGGTAACACAAGTTAACGATAAATCTAGGTTGTGTTAGTTATACTAAAGAAAGATCGGTTACTAAAAATGGTGAAGCCAACAGCAAATAAGGTAGCTAGAATAAATAACATATATTCATAGTTCAAGATCAGCTGGTATTGTATAAAAATGATAACTCTATTATTCTGTTTCAGACATATTCAAGCACTTCTACCAGCAGACGGCGCGGAAGACCAACTGGCAGTAATCGTGTTCCCCTTTCACACGTTAGTACTATTTAATTTTACATAAATAATGTCAGTCCGTCTATGTGGTGCCGGATAAAGAATACAGAATGTCATCACACCTACTCGTCCCATACTCGCGTCGGTGTTGTAAGAGCCGACTAAGTAATCAAACTCTGCAGGATGAACAGTATTGAGGTCTACATCCAGCAGTGGACTATGGACAGCTGTTGATGTGATGATGAACGTGCACATGTTAAAATCATTTTTATTTTAGGTGGAACGAAGGGCCAGGAACGCGGAGTATGAAAGGGAACGTCGGACTCAAACGGCAGAAGCGTTTGTTGATTTGGCTGAAGCTCTTGGTATGAACTCCAATGTAAGTTTATCAACCTTGTTAACGTACTTACTATACTTAAATGAATTGTGTATTTATTAATACTTTACTATTATGTATAATTTAGTATTGTGGAAATGTTGAAGTGTGTAATGTAATAGTTTATGATTATTTTAGTGAAATTCATTTATTTTTGTCTTTGTTCACGTATACAAATCTGTTTTCATTGGGAATGATCATCAAACAAGGTTTGTTTTAATAAATTCATCCTAGAGAGTCAATTCTATCCCTTTAGTACGGTGTATTACTCGTCATTTAACTTCTAAGGACAGTAATAATAAACTAATAATAATTATTGGCACTTCACATAGGTCAGCCACGCGACTCTACTGGCGACGGCTGTGGAACGCTTTCGCAGGAGGAAAAGAATGGTGGCCAATGATAGTACGCTTGGATTGGCCAACAGTATTCTTGCCTTAGAGAGAGAAAGTAAGTGTCTAGCGATAAAGATATGATAGTCAAACATTACATTCCATAGCATTTGGTAACCTGTTTTAATAATTTTTATTTTTATTATAGTTAGCGAAGTCCAAGCTGCTAAGGATCAGGCCACTTCCACTAATCAGACGGAATCGGAATCGAACATGTTAACAAGTGAGTATACCTAGACATTAGAGGTGTGTCTTTAAATACATAATTTATTGGTAACGGGTGTATTTATCTTAGGAACAAATTGTTGTGTCACACAAACTTTAAAAAACTGTGTAAATTTTACTAAAAAAGTGTTTTTTTTCCAGACGAAGAGATTCCGGATGATTTTTGGGCCCACCCTGATCTGTTGGGAGAATATGTGTTTAATGAGGTGAGTATAATTGAATTATTCCTTACATTACATGTAAGTACTCTGGTGTAGTATATTTTAATTTACATTTGTTAATTTTGTTTGCTTTATTTGCAGATTCCTGAAGTCGATATTGACCTTGAGTCACTATTTAAACCTACTACGGCAGTCGCAGATGATCCAGACGCAAATCCACATTAAATAGGGTGAGTTTAATTTAATAACTTCTTACTTTATTTATAAGTACTCTGGTGTAGTATCTTATAATTTACATTTGTTAATTTTGTTTGCTTTATTTGCAGATTCTTGAAGTCGATTTTGACCTTGAGTCACTATTTAAACCGACTACGGCAGTCGCAGATGATCCAGACGCAAATCCACATTAAATAGGGTGAGTTTAATTGAATTACTCCTTACTTTACTTATAAGTACTCTGCTGTAGTATATTTTAATTGACATATGTTAATTTTATTTGCAGATTCCTGAAGTCGACATTGACCTTGAGTCAATATTTAAACCGACTACGGCAGTCGCAGATAATCCAGGGGCAAATCCACATTAAAAAAATATATAACATAGTAAATTAATTGATAAAGGTATATAAATACTCCGTTTTTTTAAGCCAATGGAAAGATGTCCAGTCAGTTGCGAGTCTTATAGTCTAACGCGGAATAAGGTGGGGCCATAGACCTCCTCTACTGGGAGAGGAGCTGGCTTTTTAGAAAACTACCCAGTCCTATTGTAATGTAGATTCTTTGCCTCTCTACACTGCTGGAATATCTTGGTACATTTCTTCATTACGGTGCGAACGTTACAAGAATAACTTATGTTAGAAAGAGCCAATAAATTTACAATTGGAAGTGCGGAGTTGGCAAGTATTGTAAGTGGCGTAGTGGTAGCGTATGCGACTGCTGTGCTTGAGGTCTCGGGTTCGATTCCTGGGTCGCACCAAATGTTTGTATGACGTGCATATATTTGTTTCGGAGGTTGGATGTTTTCTATGTATGATATGTATGTATTTACAAAAAAAGTATATATCTTTTTATATCAGTTATCTAGTACCCATAACACACTGCTGAGCTTGGGACTAGATGTAGTTTTGTGTAAGGTCTCCGAAATATGTATATATCTAATATGTAAATATAATTCATAAGTTACACATAATTCGTTTTATTTAATGAGCAGCAGTTGCACATTAGACAATAACTCCGCAACATTGCTTTCGTAAATGACCGGTGCTTACAATAAGCGGTAATCACAATTCATCAGATATGTTGAAGCGTAAGCAATCATATAATGGTTAAAATATAATGTCATACTATTCATTAATTATGTTTGTTATTATTAGTAAATTGTAGCCATAAATTGGTATACATCTCCATTGACGCCGGAGTGACCTGGCAGCCTTTAAAGGCGTTCAGTATAATTCAGCGTCGATAGTTGAAAATTTTGTGGCACTACATGTTTTCATTTTTTATTTCTCGTTCCATTATTATTTTTCATGTTTTGCGGATATGCAAAATATCAACTTTAAAAGGTAGTTACATTAAGTTTGAGAATTAAAGCATCCTAGCCAAGTAGCAGAAGTGATTGTCACACATTCTCGGGATTCAAGTCAGGCGTAAGTTAGCCAATTAGCCATCATCATATTAAAGACACAATATTTAAACTGATTTTGTAGCACCAGTATTTATTGTGCAATGAATGAATGTGGGAAACATTGTTTTCTTAACTCTCAGTACGTTGCTTATCGGCGGCTAACTTCACTCATACATTTTATGGCATCGCACAACGTCGTCCATCATTGACAACTGACAACATTGCGGCATGCCATCACTTTCAACCTGCGTGCGGTCAATAGTGTAACGGGGTTCAATTAAAAGCTACTCAGTTACTGAGGTTAAATATTTTAAAAAGATCCACAAATATATGTACAATGAAATAAATGTGTACAAAAGTAAAAAGATTGTTTTATTATTTCATCACGTCATTATCAAAATCTGTTTCCTCCTTATTGCGGTTTGTTATTGATTCTCTTAAAAAGTTGAATAAAGACCGAAGTTTATACAAGAGATAAATAAATAATCCCCCTAAATTTATACAATAGTTTCATCAGAAATGAAATAGTAGATGAATTCTCTACCTAAAAAAATAAAAATATTTTCTCTACATAAAATATTGCAATAATGATTACACTAATACAGTCATAGTCTTGTGATCGTTACACCATTCCTCTTGCGTCTATATGATCTGGGTTTCGAAACAAGAATGATATATTATGTTACACGTTTATTAAGTATCTTAAGTAGTCACATAAGCCACAATCATAGATATCGATTGATAGTGATCAATTTAAAAAAAGCGAACTGTGCAGCTAACGATGAAGAAACAAGGAGTGCCCTAAACCAGAAACAATACTTAGTATTACCAAGTTTTATTTCATCACGGCTATAGCTTTTGCAAAATATTATTAATTTTAAGACAACTGCCGCACTACGAATATTCCGTTGTCGCGGGGTAATTTACAAATATATATGAGACGGGCACAAAGAACATCCAGACTTAAAGCAGCTATTTGTAGATCACACAAATATTTTTGTACTTGTTTTTGAACAATATCTTTCAACACACAAAGCAATCATTGCGTTTAACTGCAAAATCCAAAAAGCAAAAATAAGTAAAGTTATTATTATTTTGAAACATCAGAATATTAGAATTAAGATTGTTATTATCATAGGAAATCAAAAAATTACAACATTTTTTCAACTGAATGCGGTCTTTTTATTAAAAGGCTTTATTTAGCTTGACCTATTAGTTTTTTTATTTGTTTGTTTTTGACAAATCTTGTAATTGAAATTTGACCCCCTTCCTGTAGACAGATTGGTCTAAAATTTGGCACACACCCTCAGTTCTGACTTCTATTTCATTGTAAATTCAAGATGGCCGCCGCTACTAAATGGTGGTTTACACATTTTGTCAACGACTAAATGGGTATCAAATGAAAGGGTTTGACTAGTAGAATACAGATGAGAAGTACTATTTAAAAACTAGAAACTTGAAAATGAAAAGTATGTAAAATATTTTTTTTATTTTAAACGGTTTTATTGAAAACTAGCAACCTGCCCCGGGGCAGGTTTGTTGCTTCGCACGGGCTATTTACGTTAAATATAACATAGCCTATGATACCCCGAGAAGATGTGCGGCTTAATTTTTACCGACGTCTTCAACAAATATCGTTATATTTTAGCCAATATACTCAAAAATGTAACAAATTATATATAATAAATTCTTGAGGTAGGTTTTGGCTACCTCAAGAATCACTCTATATATCGTTAAAAACCGCATAAACATCGGTGCAATAGCTTTTGAGTTTATCGCGAACAGACAGACAGACAGACGCGGCGGAGGACTTCGTTTTATAATATGTACTGATAATAATGTACTAAAAGCTAAAATATAATTTGGTATAAAATCGTTGCGCCCGTGTTTCCATCCAATCATCTTAGTTTACGCTATGCCCAACGATTTAATACCAAATAATTTTACCAGTACCAATATTTTTTTTTTTTAGCTTTTAGTACATTATTTTCAATAAACCCGTATAAAAAAAAATACATATTATTTATTTGTTGTACACACGTAGGTACAATGGAACAAATAATATTGCAGATGACACCAATTGTTTTAGCAATTCCATTTCACAGGGAATACACACACTCACACGTATCCAGTTCATTTCATTTAGCAGATATTACACACGATAAAGAAAGCACTTTACAAATTCTTCTACAAGGCATCATTTAGATTAATTATATCATTATATCAGTCAAAAGACAAGTAAATGCCTTCTTAGTAAATGTCTGTAGCGCTTGCTACAATAGTCTACGATGGGTAGCACTTCCGTAGTACTAGCTCGTTACAAATTGTAAATTGCGCTTGTTACTTTTTGATAAAATACATAATCTACTTTTTAACTACTTCAAAAAAGGAGGAGGTTATCAATTCGACTGGATTTTTTTATGTTTGTTACCTCATAACTTTTGACTGGGTGAACCGATTTTGATAATTATTTTTTATTTGAAAGCTGGTGCTTCTCGTGTGGTCCAATTTCAATTTGGTACAATTCTTGAAGTCGGTTTTTTTTGTTAAAATTTGTGATTATGCATAAGTGTGTATTCTAAAGTTTTCGGGAATTTAATAATGTTTAGCCATTTTCAATGAGTCACCTCCGGTTTGAACAGAGAATTTTGTTTTTTACAGCTTACTGATCCTGCATAACAATAATAATATTAAACCTATTACATTGAAAAATAACAATAATAGACTATATCTAGATTTAACTAATGATAGACTATTGAAAACGACCGTTAGACTTACAAGTAAACGGAACAAAAGATCTTTTGTGGTAATGACGTGTTTTAGTGATAAGAGCTCTCTTCTTAGTGAAACAGAACAATACAAACAATAACTTTATTTTTTTTACTTTTTTTACGCTACGGGCAATAGGAGACGTAAACGACGTTGCGTGGGTCAGCTAGTTATTGCAATAAAATCCAATGTTTACCATTGACAACTGATTGACAAACAAAGATGTGGCGTCATGAGCAGACGCCTTGACAACATCAAGCGTTGTGGCGTTAATCTATACTATTATATAAAGCTGAAGAGTTTGCTTGGTTGTTTGAACGCGCTTATCTCAGGAACCGCTGGTCCGATTTAAAAAAACCTTTAGTGTTGGATAGTACATTTATCGAGGAAGGCTATAGGCTATATATCATCACGCTACGACCAATAGGAGCGGAGCACCAATGAAAAATGTTTCAAAAACGGGGGAAAATTATCACGCTACGGGCAATAGGAGACGCAAACGAGGTTGCGTGGGTCAGCTAGTTTTAAACATAAAAAATTATTGAATTTTGTTTAAATATACTAAAACATTATTTATTGTAAGAATATAACTGTTTTTGACAGCAGTTGATAGTTCCGAACATCATGGAAGAGTTTTTCATAATTGATCATCTTGTCTTTTGACAAATAGTAATTAAGCTATTTCGATAGGTTTTTTTAGTAAAATAATCTAACAAACGTGAGCTTCGTCGTTTAGACTTCCAAGTAAAGAAAAAAAGAAAAGAAAGACCTTTAATGGTAATTGCAATGACGTGTTTTAAGTGATAAGAGCCCCTTTCATATTGAACTTGAACAATACAAGAAACAACTTTATCTATAAATATATAATTAAATAGAACCGAAGTTTTTTTTTTTCAATTCATTTGTTTGATGTTGTTTGTCAAAATGCGCCACTACGAGGTAGTTAGGTAGAATATAATAGACCTGTAACAATACAATACTTTAAAATAACCAACACATTTTAAGTGTCTGAACATTATAGTGTTCCTAAATATTTGAAACTTTTTTTAAATGTACATTAAAATACATCTATACTTTTTTTGGGCAGTGTTTGGGAAGCTTCGTCGGGTTTTCTCATCGTTGATCCCACAGTGCCTAAAGACGAAAATGTTCAATGAGTGCGTCCTACCCGTAATGACATACGGAGCCGAAACGTGGACACTTAGGGTACGGCTGGTCCATAAGTTTAAAGTCGCTGAGCGTGCTATGGAGAGAGCTATGCTCGGCGTTTCTCTAAGGGATCGTATTAGAAACGAGGTGATCCGGCAAAGAACTAGGGTCATCGACATAGCCCATAGAATTAGCAAACTGAAGTGGCAGTGAGCTGGCCATATTTGCCGTAGAACCGATAACCGTTGGGGTAAACGGGTACTTGAGTGGAGACCGCGTCTCGGCAAACGTAGTGTAGGACGCCCACAGGTCAGGTGGAGTGATGATTTGCGCAAGATGGCTGGCAGGAGCTGGATGCCAGAAGCCGAGGCTCGAACTAAGTGACGTGCAATTGGAGAGGCCTATGTCCAGCAGTAGACTGCGATAGGCTGATGATGATGATGATATATACTTTTAGGTGTATATATATTTAAATATATATTTTAAATTTATTAAAGACACAGAAACTTAAAATAGGTATAGTCTATCCAAATAAGCATGCCTTGTTTACGGGGTATAACACATACCAAGTATCTTCGTCTTTTCTCCACCCTTTTTGAGTAGTACCGTGTTGTGTCTTTGTATAGTGTTTTAGAATTACATTTAGAAAAAACAGTTGTCGACATGTTAGTATTTTGCATTTTGCAATAGACGAAAAGTGAATACTTTTAAACCAGCTCTCTGAGCACGTTCTAGGTGTAGAAAAATTGAATAGAAACGATTATGTAAAAAGAGATTGACACATAGCCCAAAAAACTAGTTTTACTACTGCCATATTCCTCACTTTCTGAAATATATACCTACAGTAATTCACAAATTTTCTGGAGAAGGTATCCGTACTAAATATTTGGGAATCCTCATTGAATAGTAAATTTCATTTTGACGATCACATAGCTCAAATTGTCAATAAGTCTTATCAATTAAATGGCTTTACAGTGCAAACTTGTTGACATTTCCAAAATCCTCATCATATCTAACCTTAGTTATATAAACCATCTCAGCGTCTCTGTCTAATAAAGTATTTAAAAGGAAGTTTCTTTAAAAATAAAAGATCTTACGCTGAACCTTAATTTCAATTCATTTTGTCAAAAATACATATCCAAAACCATTTACTCTCTTAAAATTGTAGTCTAAAACTGTATATTATGATGTTAGAACAATCTATAAACGCTGTACATACATCTGCTAAATTGTCAACTCGCACTTAGTTTGTAGTACAAACACTAAATTAGTTTGTAAATCTGGGGTTACGGTGTTGGGTGTACAAATATCTTACCTATTGTTAATTTATCGATGTATCTACAATCTTCTGTGGATTCGTTTGTTTCTTATAGAATTAATAAACTGTAACACAAAATAACCCAATCTAGATATTTCTTAATATTTTTCTTCGAGATGGTTACTATTTACCAAAAAGTTTACCGTTTACCTGAGTGTAGATAAAGGTAAAAACCAATGAAAGCGCTTGGGTGCCGCCCCTTCAGTGGGGTACACAGGTACAAAATCAAGGGTATAAATAGACCGGGTTGCAATACATTTATTTCATTATTAGTTTACTTGGTAACACAAGTTAACGATAAATCTAGGTTGTGTAAGTTATACTAAAAAAAGATCGGTTACTCAAAATGGTGAAGCCAACAGCAAATAAGGTAGCTAGAATAAGTAACATATATTCATAGTTCAAGATCAGCTGGTATTGTATAAAAATGATAACTCTATTATTCTGTTTCAGACATATTCAAACACTGCTACCAGCAGACGGCGCGGAAGACCAACTGGCAGTAATCGTGTTCCCCTTTCACACGTTAGTACTATTTAATTATACATAAATAATGTCAGTCCGTCTATATGGTGCCGGATAAAGAATACAGAATGTCATCACACCTACTCGTCCCGTGCTCGCGTTGGTGTTTTAAGAGCCGACTAAGTAATCAAACTCTGCAGGATGAACAGTACTGAGGCCTACATCCAGCAGTGGCCTATGGACAGCTGTTGATGTGGTGATGAACGTGCACATGTTAAAGTAATTTTTATTTTAGGTGGAACGAAGGGCCAGGAACGCGGAGTATGAAAGGGAACGTCGGACGCAAACGGCAGAAGCGTTTGCCGATTTGGCTGAAGCTCTGGGTGTGGACTCCAATGTAAGTTTATCAACCTTGTTAACATACTTACTATACTTAAATGAATTGTGTATTTATTACCTATACTTTATGTATTTATACTTTACTATTATGTATAATTTAGTATTGTGGAAATGTTAAAGTGTGTAATGTAATAGTTTATCATTATTTTAGTGAAATTCATTTATTTGTTCACCTATACAAATCTGTTTTCATTGGGAATGATCATTAAACAAGGTTTGTTTTAATAAATTCATCCTAGAGAGTCAATTCTATCCCTTTAGTGCGGTGTATTACTCGTCATTTAACTTCTAAGGACAGTAATAATAAACTAATAATAATTATTGGCACTTCACATAGGTCAGCCACGCGACTCTACTGGCGACGGCTGTGGAACGCATCCGCAGGAGGAAAAGAATGGTGGCCAATGAAAGTACGCTTGGATTGGCCAACAGTATTCTTGCCTTAGAGAGAGAAAGTAAGTGTCTAGCGATAAAGATATGATAGTCAAACATTACATTCCATAGCATTTGGTAACATGTTTTAATAATTTTGTTTTTATTATAGTTAGCGAAGTCGAAGCTGCTAAGGATCAGGCCACTTCGACTAATCAGACGGAATCGGAATCGAACATGTTAACAAGTGAGTATACCTAGACATTAGAGGTGTGTCTTTAAATACATAATTTATTGGTAACGGGTGTATTTATCTTAGGAACAAATTGTTGTGACACACAAACTTTGAAAAACTGTGTAAATTTTACTAAAAAAGTGTTTTTTTTTTACAGACGGAGAGGTTCCGGATGATTTTTGGGCCCACCCTGATCTGTTGGGAGAATATTTGTTTAATGAGGTGAGTTTAATTGTATTACTCCTTACATTACATATAAGTACACTGGTGTAGTATATTTTAATTTACATTTGTTAATTTTGTTTGCTTTATTTGCAGATTCCTGAAGTCGATATTGACCTTGAGTCACTATTTGAACCGACTACGACAGTTGCAGATGATCCAGACGCAAATCCACATTAAATAGGGTGAGTTTAATTTTATTACTTCTTACTTTATTTATAAGTACTCTGGTGTAGTATCTTATAATTTACATTTGTTAATTTTGTTTGCTTTATTTGCAGATTCTTGAAGTCGACATTGTCCTTGAGTCACTATTTATACCGACTACGGCAGTTGCAGATGATCCAGACGCAAATCCACATTAAATAGGGTGAGTTTAATTGAATTACTCCTTACTTTACTTATAACTACTCTGCTGTAGTATATTTTAATTGACATTTGTTAATTTTATTTGCAGATTCCTGAAGTCGACATTGGCCTTGAGTCAATATTTAAACCGACTACGGCAGTCGCAGATAATCCAGAGGCATATCCACATTAGATAAATATATTACATAGTAAATTAATTGTAAAAGTTATATAAATACTCCGTTTTTTAAGCCAGTGGAAAGATGTCCAGTCAGTTGCGAGTCTTACAGTCTAACGCGGAACAAGTTGGGGCGTTAGACCTCCTCTACTGGGAGGGGAGCTGGCTTTTAAGAAAACTACCCAGTCCTATTGTAATGTAGATTCTTTGCCTCTCTACACTGCTGGAATATCTTGGTACATTTCTGCATTACGGTGCGAACGTTATAGGAATAACTTATGTTAGAAAGAGCCAATAAATTTAAAATTGGAAGTGCGGAGTTGGCAAGGATTGTAAGTGGCGTAGTGGTAGCGTATGCGACTGCTGTGCTTGAGGTCTCGGGTTCGATTCCTGGGTCGCACCAAATGTTTGTATGACGTGCAAATATTTGTTTCGGAGGTTGGATGTTTTGTATGTATGATATGTATGTATTTACAAAAAAGTATATATATTTTTATATCAGTTATCTAGTACATAACACACTGCTGAGCTTGGGACTAGATGTAGTTTTGTGTAAGGTCTCCGAAATATGTATATATGTAATATGTAAATATAACTCATAAGTTACACATAATTCGTTTTATTTAATGAGCTGCAGTTGCATATTAGTCAATAACTACGCAACATAGCTTTCGTAAATGACCGGTGCTTACAATAAGCGGTAATCACAATTCATCAGATATGTTGAAGCGTAAGCAATCATATAATGGTAAAAATATAATGTCATACTATTCATTAATTATGTTTGTTATTATTAGTAAATCGTAGCCATAAATTGGTATACATCTCCATTGACGCCGGAGTGACCTGGCAGCCTTTAAAGGCGTTCAGTATATTTCAGCGTCGATAGTTGCAAATTTTGTGGCACTACATGTTTGCATTTTTTACTTCTCGTTTCATTATTATTTTTCATGTTTTGCGGATATGCAAAATATCAACTTTAAAAGGCAGTTACATTAAGTTTGCGAATGAAAGCATCCTAGCCAAGTAGTAGAAGTGATTGTCACACATTCTCGGGATTAAAGTCAGGCGTAAGTTAGCCAATTAGCTATCATCATATTAAAGACACAATATTTAAACTGATTTTGTAGCATCAGTATTTATTGTGCAATCAATGATTGTGGGAAACATTGTTTTCTTAACTCTCAGTACGTTGCTTATCGGCGGCTAACTTCACTCATGCATTTTATGGCATCGCACAACGTCGTTCATCATTGACAACTGACAACATTGCGGCATGCCATCACTTTCAACCTGCGTGCGGTCAATAGTGTAACGGGGTTCAATTAAAAGTGACACAGTTACTGAGGTTAAATATTTTAGTAAGATCCACAAATATATGTACAATGAAATAAATGTGTACAAAAGTAAAAAGATTGTTTTATTATTTCACCACGTCAATATTTCAAATCTGTTTCCTCCTTATTGCGGTTTGTTATTGATTTCTTAAAAAGTTGAATAAAGGCCGAAGTTTATACAAGAGATAAATAAATAATCCCCCTAAATTTATACAATAGTTTCATCAGAAATGAAATAGTAGATGAATTCTCTACCACAGAATACTCATAAAATATTGCAGTTTTTTAGACCTATTAGTTTTTTATTCGTTTGTTTTTGACTAATCTTTTAATTGAAATTTGACCCCCTTCCTGCTGACAGATTGATCTAAAATTTGGCACACACCCTCAGTTCTGGTGATAATACAATTAAATGACTTCTGTTTCATTGTAAATTCAAGATGGCCGCCGCTACTAAATGGTGGTTTACACATTTTGTCAACGACTAAATGGGTATCAAATGAAAGGGTTTGACTAGTAGAATACAGATGAGAAGTACTATTTAATGAAATAAAAACTAAAAACTTAAAAATAAAAAGTATCTAAAATAAAATTTTTATTTAAACGGTTTTATTGAAAACTAGCAACCTTCCCCGGGGCAGGTTTGTTGCTTCGCACGGGCTATTTACGGTAAATATAACATAGCCTATGTTACCCCGAGAAGATCTGCGGCTTAATTTTTACCAACGTCTTCAACAAATATCGTTATATTTTAGCCAATATACTCAAAAATGTAACAAATTATATACCAAAACCTACCTCAAGAATCACTCTATCTATTGTTAAAAACCGCATCAAAATCTGTGCAATAGCTTTTGAGTTTATCGTGAACAGACAGACAGACAGACGCGGCGGAGCACTTCATTTTATAATATGTACTGATAATAATGTACTAAAAGCTAAAATATAATTTGGTATAAAATCGTTGCGCCCGTGTTTCCATCCAATCGTCTTAGTTTACGCTATGCCCAACGATTTAATATCAAATATTTTTACCAAATTATTTTTAGCTTTTAGTACATTATTTTCAATAAAACCGTAAAAATTAATAAAAAAATACATATTATTTATTTGTTGTACATACGTAGGTACAATGTAACAAATACACACATCAAAAGTGTCTAGGGATCAAGCATTTTTATGCGGATTTCTTGAGATTGAGATGTGGCTTTGGCCCTGGCCTGCTCAGTCGCCAGTCTTGAACCCGATTGAGCATGCATGGGATATGCTACAGAGAAGAGCTCTGCCGAATATGGAGGGTATCCAGTCGCAAGAAGACCTGTTTTTGTTGTTGCAACGAACATGGGCGGCCATTCCACAGCGTGATTTGGATGAACTCATTTTGAGTATGCCAAACCGATGTTCTTGTGTTAGTGTTCGCGGTAGAAACACGGATTATTAATTGTTTAAGTTACCTAATAAAATTTTAAAGAAAACTGTTATTTCAGTCTTTTTTTCGAACTTTAATGTTAGTGGTTCAAATGTCAAAAATCCTTTTATTAGGAAAATGGCAAATTTCTTTATTAATGCAAAGGTGACTTGGTTTATCGTTACTGTGACAAACGAAAACACTTTATTTGATGAATCCTTAAAGAAAATTTTAATTAATATCAATCAGGAGAAAAGTTATTGCAAAAATATATGTTGATCCCTAGACACATATGTTGATCCCTAGACACTTTTGATGTGTGTAATATTGCAGATGACACCAATTGTTTTAGCAATTCCATTTCATTTAGCAGATGTTACACACGATAAAGAAAGCACTTTACACATTCTTCTACAAGGCATCATTTAGATTAATTATATCATTATATCAGTTAAAAGACAAGTAAATGCCTTCTTAGTAAATGTCTGTAGCGCTTGCTACAAAAGTCTACGGTGGGTAGCACTTCCGTAGTACTAGCTCGTTACAAATTGTAAATTGCGCTTGTTACTTTTTAATAAAATACATAATCTACTTTTTAACTACTTCAAAAAAGGAGGAGGTTATCAATTCGACTGTTTTTTTATGTTTGTTACCTCATAACTTTTGACTGGGTGAACCGATTTTGATGATTATTTTTTATTTGAAAGCTGGTGCTACTCGTGTGGTCTAATTTCAATTTGGTCCAATTCTTGAAGTCGGTTTTTTTTTGTTAAAATTTGTGATTTTGCATAAGTGTGTATTCTAAAGTTTACGTGAATTTAATCATGTTTAGCCATTTTCAATGAGTCACCTCCGGTTTGAACAGAGAATTTTGTTTTTTACAGCTTACTGATCCTGCATAACAATAATAATATTAAACCTATTACATTGAAAAATAATAATAATAGACTATATCTAGTTTTAACTAATGATAGACTATTGAAAACGACCGTTAGACTTACAAGTAAACGGAACAAAAGATATTCTGTGGTAATGACGTGTTTTAGTGATAAGAGCTCTCTTCTTAGTGAAACAGTACAATGCAAACAATAACTTTTTTTTTTTACTTTTTTTACGCTACGGGCATTAGGAGACGTAAACGACGTTGCGTGGGTCAGCTAGTTATTGCAATAAAATCCAATGTTTACCATTGACAACTGATTGACAAACAAAGATGTGGCGTCACGAGCAGACGCCTTGACAACAACAAGCGTTGTGGCGTTAATCTATACTATTATATAAAGCTGAAGAGTTTGTTTGTTTGTTTGAACGCGCTAATCTCAGGAACCGCTGGTCCAATTTAAAAAATTCTTTCAGTGTTGGATAGTACATTTATTGAGGAAGGCTATAGGCTATATATCTATATATGACCAATAGGAGCGGAGCACCAATGAAAAATGTTTCAAAAACGCAAACGAGGTTGCGTGGGTCAGCTAGTTTTTGTTGTAATAATACTGGCTTTATAGTGTTTTTATAACGTATTCAAAATTCTTCCTATTCTATGTAACTAGGTTACCATATACTTCAATAAAATAACAACTAGATGAAACACATCTTTTATTTTCAAATACAAAAATTACAACAAATCGTTATCAGCACGAAGTCTCTAGTATTTGTTTATAAAGAAAAATAATGCGTGTTTTCATATTAATTCATTGAAGTGATATTTGTGTGATTTTATTTTTTTGGGTACGAAACATAATAGTTCTTCGCATACTCTTCTGAGATGGCGAACCCAAATGGAGACACAAATGAGCGAGGTATGCGTAGTTCCTCTATTCCAATGTTCACCCTACATAATAGAGAAGGGTATAGTACGTGGAAGTTTAAAATGCGTAATTTCCTTATACATGAGGAGTTGTGGGAAGCGATCAGTGGCTACCCAACAGGGATGAACGTTTCCAATGTCACAAAGATGAGGAGCGATCAGAAGGCATTAACAAAAATTTGTCTTACCCTGGAATCATCTGCAATTACGCATGTCCGAAGTGCAACTACTGCAGCGGAAGCATGGAAAGCTCTACAAAATGCTTATGAGGACAAAGGTATGGGTCGGCGTTTATATTTAGAACGGAATTTATACAGATTGAGACTTGAAGATTTTGATAATAATATTGAGTCGTATATCAATGCTGTTATTTTCACTGCTCAAGATTTGGCAGATATAGACAAAGTAATAGATGATACGTCCATTGCTGCTATCCTATTGGGAGGTCTTACGTCGAGATATGACCCATTGATTATGTCTCTCGAAAATAGTAATGTTATCGTTACCACTGAACTGGTAAAGTCCAAATTACTGAACGAAATGTCCAAGGAAAGCTCGATAAAACTGGAAACAGCTATGAAGTCAAAGGTTGATGCCTCTTCTGTTAAATCAAAGGCAAAGAAAATTGTGTGCTATGGTTGTGGAGAACCAGGTCACAAGAGACCAAACTGTCCTCTGAAGAAAAGTAATGTCATGAAAAGGAAGAATCCCACTAATAAGGACTCGACCTCTGTGTCTGCTTTAGGAGCAACAAATAATTATGACAGAGACAAATGGTACATTGATTCGGGCGCGACCAAACACATGACTTCAAGACGAGATTGGTGATGCGGTTCTACATGGCTCGCCCAGTGGTGGATTGTACACACTTGATTGTGACGTAAATATTCCCCAATTTAGAGCCTATGACGTGCACTCTGATTCATTGTCTAAGTATCAGTGGTCACTGTTGAACCAGCTCCAGGCCATACAGTTGTCACTGAAGATCAGACTGCTGAAACTGATCAATTCTTTGAAGCAATTGAGGAAGAAGTAGTTTCTACTAGTCAAAATGATGGACATAGATATCCATCACGAGATCGAAAACCTCCTAATTACTTCTCATACCAAGTGTCTAGTCAAGTGTCTGATGAGCCTAGAACTTATAATGAGGCTATATTGGCTGATGATGTTGATAAGTGGCAGATGGCAATGACAGATCAATATAATTCATTGATGAAGCTGAAGACATGGAAATTGGTTAACAGAGAAAACAAGAAAGTTATACAATGTAAATGGGTCTATAAGTTAAAGAAAGATCCAGCAGGAAATGTTGTGAAGTACAAAGCAAGATTAGTTGCTAAGGGATTCACCCAGACGCCAGGTGTAGACTATTTTGAGACATTTTCTCCTGTCGTGCGGCACTCCTCTTTACGTACTCTACTGGCTCTCGCAGCTGAATTTGGTTTGAAGATGCGTCACTTGGACGTTGACACTGCATTTTTAAATGGGGGTCTGCTAGAGAAAGTCTACATGGAGCAACCTCAAGGTTTTAAAGTAAAAGGTATGGAGAACAAAGTGTGTCTCTTACAAAAATCCTTGTATGGACTTAAACAAGCTCCACGTGCCTGGAATATAAAGTTAGATGAAACTTTATCGTCTTTTGGTTTTGTGAAAACTCCATCTGAACCATGTGTGTATACCAAACTTTTTGGAAAAGAGTTGGTTATAGTTGCAGTCTTTGTCGATGATATAATTATTTTTTATAGAAATGACAAGACGTGTGACATTGTCAAAAATGACTTGAAAAAATGTTTTTCGATAAAAGATTTGGGCTATTTAAGCTATTATCTTGGTTTAAATATATCCAGGAAAAATGATGAAATAAAAGTATATCAGAAAAATTATATAAATAATCTTTTACAAAAGTTTGGAATGGAGAACTGTAAAACTTGTACAACTCCAATATCTGGAAAACTAGAGGTCAGTACCAGCAATGATAGTGATCATAATCTAGAAGTGATCAGATATCCCTATCAAGAATTAATTGGTTGCCTCATGTTCCTGAGTGTTAATACTCGTCCAGACATCGCATACGCGACTAGTTACCTGAGTCAGTTCAATACTCGGTACAACAAGACTCACTGGTTAGCCGCGAAGAGAGTCTTACAATATCTAAAAGGCACTTTAGATTACTCGATTTGTTATAGAAAATCAGATATGCCACTTGTAGGATTTTGCGATGCCGATTGGGCAAACTGTGATATAGATCGCCGTTCTTATACGGGTTACTGTTTTAAATTAGCAGGCAGCCCGGTTTCATGGGCTTCAAGGAAGCAGCAAACCGTAGCCTTGTCCTCAGCGGAAGCCGAGTATATGGCAATAACTGAAGCTACGAAGGAAGCGATTTATTTAAGGAGATTTATCACTGAATTAATTTCAGATCCTATGGTAAGGCAAAAGTTATTACCTAATACCATAACTGTTTGTACCGATAGTCAGAGTGCACAGAGTTTGGCTTTAAATCCGGTACACCACCATAGGACGAAACATATAGATATCAAATATCACTTTATTAGAGAAAAGATTAGTGATAATTCGGTAAACTTAAAATATATCAAATCAAGTGATATGCCCGCTGACATCTTAACTAAACGATTGCAGCGTGTGGCACATGATAGATGTGTACTAGGCTTAGGTTTAGTGTAAATATATTTTACACGTTTACTTTGGTACTTAGTATACATTTTCATACTGTTTTCTTTTAATTGATATATTTTGAGTTCATTTTTATGTTTTATTTACTCTAGAGAATTTTGATTAAGCGGGTGTGTTGTAATAATACTGGCTTTATAGTGTTTAAATGTAATAAAATAACAACTAGATGAAACACATCTTTTATTTTCAAATACAAAAATTACATCAGTTTTTAACATAAAAATAAATTGAATTTAGTTTAAATACACTAAAACATTACTTGTTGTAGGAATATAATTTATAAGTAATAAGTATAAGTAATAAGTGTATAGATTTCAAAGAAGCATTTGATACACTGGAACATAAACAACTATTACAAGCCATGGATGAGTGCGGTATCAGTGGTCCGACTAATAGATTCTTCGATAATTACTTGCGAAACAGGACGCTCTGCACCGTTGTCGACGGAACAACAGGCGCAGAGGCGGCTATCGCAATTCGTGTGCCCACCGGCTCAGTATATGCTCCTGTTGGCTATATAATGCATGTGAATAGCATAGTTAACGTCGTGGAACATTGCGGGGTGTACATGTATGCCGATGACACTTGTCTGATAATCTCTGGTAAAAATTTACAACACATGATAGTGCAATTACAAAATGACTTTGACAGAATAACAAAATGGGCTCATGATAATGGGATTATAGTTAACACCAATAAAACAAAAATCATGCATATATGTTCACCCTACAATAGAATGACGAGAGAAGGGGCTGGTGTGCGTATCATAGGGCACACGTGTGATTGTTTACATAATAAAAAACAGAGCTGTCAGTGTAAGCAATTGGAGTTAGTTACCACCTTTAAGTACTTGGGGTTGATAATAGATAATAAATTTAGCTGGAAACCACACATAGAACTGGTATGTAATAGACTGAGGTCAGCTCTAAGTAAGTTTTACATCCTCAAAAGAATATTAGACAGACGTACTTTGTTCATGGTATATTATGCACTAGCGGATTCGATTATTAGTTACGGGTTAAGTTGTTACGGACTAACATTTAAAACGTATATAGAGGAAATTAAAAAGATACAGTTAAGGTTTTTAAAAATAATTGTAGACAAAAGAATTAAAAATAAGCATTAAGATGACTATAATAAGTTATTTACCGAATGTGCCATCATGTCAGTAAATGAAAAAGTTAAATAGTTAATAGCATTAGAATCATATCATAGCGGAGAATATAAGATAAAGAAAATATATAATTATAGTAGTATAATTAAAGTAAATAATTATTATGGGGAAAGGACCAGGAAGTATATAGTACCAAAGTTATGTAATAAATATCAAATACTGAGAGAGGATAAAAAAATTAAATTTAAACTTAAACTAAGATTAAAAGAATTTTTTGGATAAAATTAGCATTAAAAAGTAGCATTTAAGTATTAAGTTAGTATATATTTAGAACGGAACGCCTACAAACTGTTGTAACAGTTTGGCGAATAAAGACAATGTAAAAAAATGTAACTTAAATGTGAATAAAGATTTATAAAAAAAAAAAAAAATTTTTTTTGACAACAGTTGATAGTTCCGAACCCCATGGAAGAGTTTTTCATAATTGATCATCTTGCCTTTCGAAAAATAATAATTAAGCTATTTCGATAGGTTTTTTTAGTAAAATAATCTAACAAACGTGAGCTTCGTCGTTTAGACTTCCAAGTAAAGAAAAAAAGAAAAGAAAGACCTTTAATGGTAATTGCAATGACGTGTTTTAAGTGATAAGAGCCCCTTTCATATTGAACTTGAACAATACAAGAAACAACTTTATCTATAAATATATAATTAAATAGAACCGAAGTTTTTTTTTTCAATTCATTTGTTTGATGTTGTTTGTTAAAATGCGCCACTACGAGGTAGTTAGGTAGAATATAATAGACCTGTAACAATACAATACTTTAAAATTACCAACACATTTTAAGTGTCTGAACATTATAAAGTTCCTAAATATTTCAAAACTTTTTTTACATGCTACATTAAAATGGGAAGCTTCGTCGGGTTTTCTCATCGTTGATCTCACAGTGCCTAAAGACGAAAGTCTTCAATGAGTGCGTCCTACCCGTAATGACATACGGAGCCGAAACGAGAACACTTAGGGTACGGCTGGTCCATAAGTCTAAAGTCGCTGAGCGTGCTATGGAGAGAGCTATGCTCGGCGTTTCTCTAAGGGATCGTATTAGAAACGAGATGATCCGGCAAAGAACTACGGTCATCGACACCGATAACCGTTGGGGTAAACGGGTACTTGAGTGGAGACCGCATCTCGGCAAACGTAGTGTATGTCGCCCACAGGTCAGGTGGAGTGATGATTTGCGCAAGATGGCTGGCAGGAGCTGGATGCGAGAAGCCGAGGATCGAACTAAGTGACGTGCAATTGGAGAGGCCTATGTCCAGCAGTAGACTGCGATAGGCTGATGATGATGATGACATATACTTTTAGGTGTATATATATTTAAATATATATTTTAAATTTATTAAAGACACAGAAACTTAAAATAAGTATAGTCTATCCAAATAAGCATGCCTTGTTTACGGGGTATAACACACACCAAGTATCTTCGTCATTTCTCCACCGTTTTTGAGTAGTACCGTGTTGTGTCTTTGTATAGTGTTCTAGAATTACATTTAGAAAAAACAGTTGTCGACATGTTAGTATTTTGCATTTTGCAATAGACGAAAAGTGAATACTTTTAAACTAGCTCTCTGAGCACGTTCTAGGTGTAGAAAAATTGAATAGAAACGATTATGTAAAAAGAGATTGACACATAGCCCAAAAAACTAGTTTTACTACTGCCATATTCCTCAATTTCTGAAATATATACCTACAGTAATTTACAAATTTTCTGGAGAAGGTATCCGTACTAAAGATTTGGGAATCCTCATTGAATAGTAAATTTCATTTTGACGATCACATAGCTCAAATTGTCAATAAGTCTTATCAATTAAATGGCTTTACAATGTAAACTTGTTGGCATTTCCAAAATCCTCACCATATCTAACCTTAGTCATATAAACCATCTCTGCGACTCTGTCTAATAAAGTATTTAAAAGCAAGTTTCTTTAAAAATAAAAGATCTTACGCTGAACCTTAATTTCAATTCATTTTGTCAAAAATACATATCCAAAACCATTTACTCTCTTAAAATTGTAGTCTAAAACTGTATATTATGATGTTAGAACAATCTATAAACGCTGTACATACATCTGCTAAATTGTCAACTCGCACTTAGTTTGTAGTACGAACACTAAATTAGTTTGTAAATCTGGGGTTACGGTGTTGGGTATACAAATATCTTACCTATTGTTAATTTATCGATGTATCTACAATCTTCTGTCGATTCGTTTGTTTCTTATAGAATTAATAAACTGTAATACAAAATAACCCAATCTAGATATTTCTTAATATTTTTCTTCAAGATGGTTACTATTTATCAAAAAAGTTTACCGTTTACCTGAGTGTAGATAAAGGTAAAAGCCAATGAAAGCGCTTGGGTGCCGCCCCTTCAGTGGGGTACACAGGTACAAAATCAAGGGTATAAATAGACCGGGTTGCAATACATTTATTTCATTATTAGTTTACTTGGTAACACAAGTTAACGATAAATCTAGGTTGTGTAAGTTATACTAAAAAAAGATCGGTTACTCATAATGGTGAAGCCAACAGCAAATAAGGTAGCTAGAATAAGTAACATATATTCATAGTTCAAGATCAGCTGGTATTGTATAAAAATGATAACTCTATTATTCTGTTTCAGACATATTCAAGCACTGCTACCAGCAGACGGCGCGGAAGACCAACTGGCAGTAATCGTGTTCCCCTTTCACACGTTAGTACTATTTAATTATACATAAATAATGTCAGTCCGTCTATATGGTGCCGGATAAAGAATACAGAATGTCATCACACCTACTCGTCCCGTGCTCGCGTCGGTGTTTTAAGAGCCGACTAAGTAATCAAACTCTGCAGGATGAACAGTACTGAGGCCTACATCCAGCAGTGGACTATGGACAGCTGTTGATGTGATGATGAACGTGCACATGTTAAAGTAATTTTTATTTTAGGTGGAACGAAGGGCCAGGAACGCGGAGTATGAAAGGGAACGTCGGACGCAAACGGCAGAAGCGTTTGTCGATTTGGCTGAAGCTCTGGGTGTGGACTCCAATGTAAGTTTATCAACCTTGTTAACATACTTACTATACTTAAATGAATTGTGTATTTATTACTTATACTTTACTATTATGTATAATTTAGTATTGTGGAAATGTTGAAGTGTGTAATGTAATAGTTTATCATTATTTTAGTGAAATTCATTTATTTTTGTCTTTGTTCACCTATAAAAATCTGTTTTCATTGGGAATGATCATTAAACAAGGTTTGTTTTAATAAATTCATCCTAGAGAGTCAATTCTATCCCTTTAGTGCGGTGTATTACTCGTCATTTAACTTCTAAGGACAGTAATAATAAACTAATAATAATTATTGGCACTTCACATAGGTCAGCCACGCGACTCTACTGGCGACGGCTGTGGAACGCATCCGCAGGAGGAAAAGAATGGTGGCCAATGAAAGTACGCTTGGATTGGCCAACAGTATTCTTGCCTTAGAGAGAGAAAGTAAGTGTCTAGCGATAAAGATATGATAGTCAAACATTACATTCCATAGCATTTGGTAACATGTTTTAATAATTTTGTTTTTATTATAGTTAGCGAAGTCGAAGCTGCTAAGGATCAGGCCACTTCCACTAATCAGACGGAATCGGAATCGAACATGTTAACAAGTGAGTATACCTAGACATTAGAGGTGTGTCTTTAAATACATAATTTATTGGTAACGGGTGTATTTATCTTAGGAACAAGTTGTTGTGACACACAAACTTTGAAAAACTGTGTAAATTTTACTAAAAAAGTGTTTTTTTTCCAGACGAAGAGGTTCCGGATGATTTTTGGGCCCACCCTGATCTGTTGGGAGAATATTTGTTTAATGAGGTGAGTTTAATTGTATTACTCCTTACATTACATATAAGTACACTGGTGTAGTATATTTTAATTTACATTTGTTAATTTTGTTTGCTTTATTTGCAGATTCCTGAAGTCGATATTGACCTTGAGTCACTATTTGACCGACTACGACAGTTGCAGATGATCCAGACGCAAATCCACATTAAATAGGGTGAGTTTAATTTTATTACTTCTTACTTTACTTATAAGTACTCTGGTGTAGTATCTTATAATTTACATTTGTTAATTTTGTTTGCTTTATTTGCAGATTCTTGAAGTCGACATTGACCTTGAGTCACTATTTATACCGACTACGGCAGTTGCAGATGATCCAGACGCAAATCCACATTAAATAGGGTGAGTTTAATTGAATTACTCCTTACTTTACTTATAACTACTCTGCTGTAGTATATTTTAATTGACATTTGTTAATTTTATTTGCAGATTCCTGAAGTCGACATTGACCTTGAGTCAATATTTAAACCGACTACGGCAGTCGCAGATAATCCAGAGGCAAATCCACATTAGATAAATATATTACATAGTAAATTAATTGTAAAAGTTATATAAATACTCCGTTTTTTAAGCCAGTGGAAAGATGTCCAGTCAGTTGCGAGTCTTACAGTCTAAAGCGGAACAAGTTGGGGCGTTAGACCTCCTCTACTGGGAGGGGAGCTGGCTTTTAAGAAAACTACCCAGTCCTATTGTAATGTAAATTCTTTGCCTCTCTACACTGCTGGAATATCTTGGTACATTTCTGCATTACGGTGCGAACGTTATAGGAATAACTTATGTTAGAAAGAGCCAATAAATTTAAAATTGGAAGTGCGGAGTTGGCAAGTATTGTAAGTGGCGTAGTGGTAGCGTATGCGACTGCTGTGCTTGAGGTCTTGGGTTCGATTCCTGGGCCGCACCAAATGTTTGTATGACGTGCAAATATTTGTTTCGGAGGTTGGATGTTTTGTATGTATGATATGTATGTATTTACAAAAAAGTATATATATATTTATATCAGTTATCTAGTACATAACACACTGCTGAGCTTGGGACTAGATGTAGTTTTGTGTAAGGTCTCCGAAATATGTATATATGTAATATGTAAATATAACTCATAAGTTACACATAATTCGTTTTATTTAATGAGCTGCAGTTGCATATTAGTCAATAACTACGCAACATAGCTTTCGTAAATGACCGGTGCTTACAATAAGCGGTAATCACAATTCATCAGATATGTTGAAGCGTAAGCAATCATATAATGGTAAAAATATAATGTCATACTATTCATTAATTATGTTTGTTATTATTAGTAAATCGTAGCCATAAATTGGTATACATCTCCATTGACGCCGGAGTGACCTGGCAGCCTTTAAAGGCGTTCAGTATATTTCAGCGTCGATAGTTGCAAATTTTGTGGCACTACATGTTTGCATTTTTTACTTCTCGTTTCATTATTATTTTTCATGTTTTGCGGATATGCAAAATATCAACTTTAAAAGGCAGTTACATTAAGTTTGCGAATGAAAGCATCCTAGCCAAGTAGTAGAAGTGATTGTCACACATTCTCGGGATTAAAGTCAGGCGTAAGTTAGCCAATTAGCTATCATCATATTAAAGACACAATATTTAAACTGATTTTGTAGCATCAGTATTTATTGTGCAATCAATGATTGTGGGAAACATTGTTTTCTCAACTCTCAGTACGTTGCTTATCGGCGGCTAACTTCACTCATGCATTTTATGGCATCGCACAACGTCGTTCATCATTGGCAAATGACAACATTGCGGCATGCCATCACTTTCAACCTGCGTGCGGTCAATAGTGTAACGGGGTTCAATTAAAAGTGACACAGTTACTGAGGTTAAATATTTTAGTAAGATCCACAAATATATGTACAATGAAATAAATGTGTACAAAAGTAAAAAGATTGTTTTATTATTTCATCACGTCAATATTTCAAATCTGTTTCCTCCTAATTGCGGTTTGTTATTGATTTCTTAAAAAGTTGAATATAGGCCGAAGTTTATACAAGAGATAAATAAATAATCCCCCTAAATTTATACAATAGTTTCATCAGAATTGAAATAGTAGATGAATTCTCTACCACAGAATACTCATAAAATATTGCAGTTTTTTAGACCTATTAGTTTCTTATTTGTTTGTTTTTGTCAAATCTTGTAATTGAAATTTGACCCCCTTCCTGCTGACAGATTGATCTAAAATTTGGCACACAGCCTCAGTTCTGGTGATAATACAATTAAATGACTTCTGTTTCATTGTAAATTCAAGATGGCCGCCGCTACTAAATGGTGGTTTACACATTTTGTCAACGACTAAATGGGTATCAAATGAAAGGGTTTGACTAGTAGAATACAGATGAGAAGTACTATTTAATGAAATAAAAACTAAAAACTTAAAAATAAAAAGTATCTAAAATAAAATTTTTATTTAAACGGTTTTATTGAAAACTAGCAACCTTCCCCGGGGCAGGTTTGTTGCTTCGCACGGGCTATTTACGGTAAATATAACATAGCCTATGTTACCCCGAGAAGATCTGCGGCTTTATTTTTACCAACGTCTTCAACAAATATCGTTATATTTTAGCCAATATACTCAAAAATGTAACAAATTATATACCAAAACCTACCTCAAGAATCACTCTATCTATTGTTAAAAACCGCATCAAAATCTGTGCAACAGCTTTTGAGTTTATCGTGAACAGACAGACAGACAGACGCGGCGGAGCACTTCATTTTATAATATGTACTGATAATAATGTACTAAAAGCTAAAATATAATTTGGTATAAAATCGTTGCGCCCGTGTTTCCATCCAATCATCTTAGTTTACGCTATGCCCAACGATTTAATATCAAATATTTTTACCAAATTATTTTTAGCTTAGTCCATTATTTTCAATAAAACCGTAAAAATTTATAAAAAAATACATATTATTTATTTGTTGTACATACGTAGGTACAATGTAACAAATAATATTGCAGATGACACCAATTGTTTTAGCAATTCCATTTCATTTAGCAGATGTTACACACGATAAAGAAAGCACTTTACAGATTCTTCTACAAGGCATCATTTAGATTAATTATATCATTATATCAGTTAAAAGACAAGTAAATGCCTTCTTAGTAAATGTCTGTAGCGCTTGCTACAAAAGTCTACGGTGGGTAGCACTTCCGTAGTACTTGCTCGTTACAAATTGTAAATTGCGCTTGTTACTTTTTAATAAAATACATAATCTACTTTTTAACTACTTCAAAAAAGGAGGAGGTTATCAATTCGAATGGTTTTTTTTATGTTTGTTACCTCATAACTTTTGACTGGGTGAACCGATTTTGATGATTATTTTTTATTTGAAAGCTGGTGCTTCTCGTGTGGTCTAATTTCAATTTGGTCCAATTCTTGAAGTCGGTTTTTTTTGTTAAAATTTGTGATTATGCATAAGTGTGTATTCTAAAGTTTTCGTGAATTTAATCATGTTTAGCCATTTTCAATGAGTTACCTCCGGTTTGAACAGAGAATTTTGTTTTTTACAGCTTACTGATCCTGCATAACAATAATAATATTAAACCTATTACATTGAAAAATAATAATAATAGACTATATCTAGTTTTAACTAATGATAGACTATTGAAAACGACCGTTAGACTTACAAGTAAACGGAACAAAAGATCTTCTGTGGTAATGACGTGTTTTAGTGATAAGAGCTCTCTTCTTAGTGAAACAGAACAATGCAAACAATAACTTTATTTTTTTTACTTTTTTTTACGCTACGGGCAATAGGAGACGTAAACGACGTTGCGTGGGTCAGCTAGTTATTGCAATAAAATCCAATGTTTACCATTGACAACTGATTGACAAACAAAGATGTGGCGTCACGAGCAGACGCCTTGACAACATCAAGCGTTGTGGCGTTAATCTATACTATTATATAAAGCTGAAGAGTTTGTTTGTTTGTTTGAACGCGCTAATCTCAGGAACCGCTGGTCCACTGATACACTGGAACATAAACAACTATTACAAGCCATGGATGAGTGCGGTATCAGTGATCCGATTAATAGATTCTTCGATAATTACTTGCGAAACAGGACGCTCTGCACCGTTGTCGACGGAACAACAGGCGCAGAGGCGGCTATCGCAATGGTTGTGCCCACCGGCTCAGTATATGCTCCTGTTGGCTATATAATGCATGTGAATAGCATAGTTAACGTCGTGGAACATTGCGGGGTGTACATGTATGCCGATGACACTTGTCTGATAATCTCTGGTAAAAATTTACAACACATGATAGTGCAATTACAAAATGACTTTGACAGAATAACAAAATGGGCTCATGATAATGGGATTATACTTAACACCAATAAAACAAAAATCATGCATATATGTTCACCCTACAATAGAATGACGAGAGAAGGGGCTGGTGTGCGTATCATAGGGCACACGTATGATTGTTTACATAATAAAAACAGAGCTGTCAGTGTAAGCAATTGGAGTTAGTTACCACCTTTAAGTACTTGGGGTTGATAATAGATAATAAATTTAGCTGGAAACCACACATAGAACTAGTATGTAATAGACTGAGGTCAGCTCTAAGTAAGTTTTACATCCTCATCCGCGGCTCGCTGCGGTTCACGTGTGACGTCGCGTTTTAATAATTTAAATATTGTTTTTGTGTATCCTTGCGACTGTTACCCGGTTTGTGGGCGGTATAAGGTTGTGTATAGTGTTTCTGACAAATAAACTGTAAGTTTTACGCCTTATAAATACAAATATTGTGTTAGTTTCTTTTACTACGGCTATCGGTAAGTCAATTTATTTTTATTCTTAAAGGTAGGGAGGAGTAATATTTTGTTTGTATTAATTTTCTTTTCGTGTTTTTTTTGATTTTGAAGTTGTTTTCTATTGATATTTCTTTTTTCTGGTGTGTCTTTGTTTGGCCATGTCGGTTGTTGGCGAGTTGCCGGATCCCGGTGGTACAAATGAATTTCGAACACCAACCGGAAATAAATTGTTTGGTAGAATGTCGCCATCAAATTTATCGTCAAATGAAAGTAGAACTGGACGATTTAGGGCTTCGGACTTGGGCGAGAGTGTTTCGTCTCTTAGTGGTCGTGATAACTGTGGGGAGTATGATATTTTGAGTTGGTGTCTCAGGCAACCGAATATTTGGCAAAAATTAACGAATTGGTAAACGATCAGGGGTCGCGAATGAATGTGGGGAATAGGACCGCCATTATGGACGTAACCCAGCGGATTACCGGTATCGTCTCATTGTTGGCAATTAAATCTGCTAGCAATGAAACGAAATTAGCGAATCTCGAGCGCCAGGTGGGGGGTGTCGCCGTTCAACAGCCGGGCTTGACGTACGCGGACAAGCTTAGGCTTCGCTTACCACCTTGATCAGCCCCGTGTCCGGTGTCCGCTGAGGCACGCGTATCTAGGCCGTGTGTTATTGCGTATCCTACTACGGAACGTTCAGCGGACTATGCAACTTCGTCAGCTACAAAAGAAGCTCTCATGAAGGCTATTAAACCTAGCGACGAAGGTTTTCAAATTGTAGGCGTCAAAAAAACCGCAAAGGCAGGCGTCGTGTTGCGGGTCGCAAATGAACGGCAGCTTAAAAAACTAGAAGCAGTAAACGCCATTAAATCTGTAGGCTTACGCTTAGAAAAGCCGAAAGGCCGAAGGCCCCGTATAATTGTAAAAGACGTGCCCGGTTCTATGGAGGATCGTACCTTCCTAACAGCTTTATATCGTCAGAATATCAAGGACGAATTAAAATTAAGCGAAAGCGATTTTTTAAAAACAACCAAAATTGTCAGGCATCGTAAACTGGAAAACGGACGTCAATGGATAGGCTTAGAATTAGAGACAGAGGTTAGGAAACACTTGGCTAGCACAAAAGATAAATTATATATAGACTGGGCCACATGTAGGTTTATAGACGACTTAGAAGTAGTTCGTTGCTTAAACTGTCAACAATTCGGTCATGTTCAAAAATTTTGCACTATTAAAACTCCTACGTGTGCTAATTGCGCGGCCAGCCACGATACAAGGGCTTGCCCGGATAAGGACACACCAGATTTTAAACCGAAATGCGCACAATGCAGCCGGTACAAAAAACCATGTGACCATCGATGTGGATCACAAGACTGCTCCACATATAAACTTAAATTAGAGCAGCTAATCCTAAATACTAATTACTGAATAGCTTATACAGTAGTAGTTGTAGTACCTTTTTAATAAAATGGATAATATCTCAATAGGCCAGTTAAATCTTCATAATGATAAAATAGCCACGTCAGAATTAGATCGCTTAGTTTTGGAACAAAAGTTAGACATTGTCCTTATACAAGAGCAATATCAAAGCGCTCAATTGCGGAATTATGTAGTACAGCTAGATGGCCGGTCGCGGGCTGGGATATATGTTGCAAGTTCTAATTTTACGGTAACATCTTTGCGTAACCTTATGACGTCACACTGCGCCGTTGCTGAGATCTCATCCTCTACCTGTAGGGTTTACGTAGTGAGCTGTTATTTTCAATTTTCACATCCTATTGATCCTCATCTACATCATTTACGTTTCGTTTTGCGGTCCCTCATAGGACACAAAATTATCATTGGCGCTGATATCAATGCTTCTTCTACTTTATGGTATGGCAAATTGCGTGCAGCTGACATGGCTCGTCGCTGTGCGGTTGAAGATTTTATTGCGGAAATGAATCTTACTATCCACAATACCCCTGATGCACCACCAACTTTTTGCAGCCCAATGGGTGAGTCTTCTATTGACGTGACGCTTACGCGCGGCGACGTCTCGATATCTGGATGGCGTGTCCTACCGGACGCATCCTGTAGTGATCACCGCTTAATCGTGTACGAATTCATACCAATGGTTGCACAATATCCACAAAGAACTCCTTACAATTTTAGGTATAAAACTAAAGGGGCAAATTGGGCTTTATTTGGTTCACTCTTTGCAGTACATGCCAAAGACTTCAGTCGCAGTGGTCTATCAGCTGAGGAAAGCGCAAACATATTATCAGATACTTTCACATATTGTGCTGATGTTTGTATCGGCCGTGGATCTATCACTAACACTCGTAGATGTGATTGGTGGAATTATAAATTAGTCGAATTACGTAGAATCTATCGGAAAGCTCGTAAAAAACTAAATGACATTAAAAAGCGTAACGTAACAGGAGATATTTACAATAATGCTCTTATTGCTCTTAGAGTTGCCAGGTCTCATTATAGAGCTGCTGTGGAGAAATCAAAGGGAAATTTAATACGTAAACTTGTTGATAAACTCGATAGAGAGGGTCCCTGGTCACCTTTGTATCATGAATTTAAAGCAAATAGATCAATCGACCTTGCATACGTACAGAACATCAAAATTAATAATAGTTATACTACAGGAGTAGAACAAACCACAGAATATCTTTTAGAATCACTTGTGCCTGACGATCGGCCGGAGGATGACACGGATTATCACCGACAAATTAAGCAGTGGGCTATTGAACCACCATTGTCTCCAATGTCTGACTTACCATCTTCAGACGAATTCCTCAGTATTGTTAGGTCATTACCACTAAATAAGGCTTCGGGCGACGATAAAATATCAAACAAAATGATAAAAGAAGCTTGTAAACTTTCGGGTGATACGGTTTTAACAGTTTTTAGACGTTGCATTGCGGAAGGAGTATTTCCTAGTGTTTGGCGGTGCGGTAATATTCGAATAATACCAAAAAGCGGCGATAAGCCGCCGGACGATCCTAAATCCTATCGACCCATAACACTGTTGCCATCGCTGGGAAAGCTTTTAGAGCGTCTTGTAGTACCACGACTTCTACCGGGTGGAGTTAAATTTCATGATAGACAATTCGGCTTTACGTTGGGAAAATCGACAACTGATGCGGTTATATCTGTAAGGAAAACTGTCACCGAGTCAAGTTTTCAATACGTTTTAGGCATCTTCTTAGATATATCTGGCGCCTTTGACAATGCGTGGTGGCCCATGCTATTGCTAAAATTAAAATTAAGAGGTTGCTTTAAAAATATTTATTCCCTTATCTCCTCGTACTTCTTACAAGGTACTACTAAATTGAGACTTGGGCATCATTCTGTGTCGAAGGCGCTTACGATGGGGTGTCCTCAAGGGTCAGTGCTAGGACCATACTTGTGGAACATAGGCTTCGACGATTTTCGGGCAATGCCTGTGCCGTTCGGATGTACCCTGAATGCGTACGCGGACGACGGTTTGTTATTGATAGAGTCGGATACTAGAACGGGGCTTGAGAGGCTGGCCAGTGAATGTTTGGACTTAATATCTCGGTGGGGTGGGCGTAATCGGTTGACGTTTGCACCAAACAAAACCTTCCAGCTACTTCTGAAAGGTAACCTCAAATCACCGCCGTGTATTAAATTTGAAAATGTTACTATTAAAAATAAAACCTCGGTTTGTTATTTGGGATTGGTTTTAGAAAGAAATTTTTCATTTATTGAACATATTAGAACAGTTAATGAAAAGTCTAAAAAGAGTTTCTTTGCACTGACGAGGATATCAACTGCGACATGGGGTCTGTCATATAATACACTAAAGATCATATATGGAGCTACTTATTTGGGTTCTATTTGCTATGGTGCTCCTGTATGGGCAGATAGGGCGACTGTAGGTGCTGTCCGTCGCAAACTGTTACAAGGCCAACGACCTGCATTGATTTTCTTGTGCAAGGCATATAGGACGGTTAGCACTGAGGCTTTACCGGTGTTGGCAGGTGATCTTCCGGTCGATCTCGAGGTGCAAAGACGTGCAGCCATGTACTATTCCACACTACAAAACATGGAATGCGATTTTTTGGGCATACGAGACCGCGGTAAAATCATAAGATTGTTTCAACAAAAATCCAATGTCTATAACGACCTCTTGGATGAATGGCAGAAACGATGGGACGAATCATCTAAGGGGCGCCACCTCTACCAGTTCTTTCCATCTGTTCGCGAAAGGTTGTCAAGGACATGGCTCGAGGTAGATCACTGTGTCGCTCAATTTCTTACAGGCCACGGTAACTTTAAGAGCAAACTATACTCATTTAAATTAGTCGATTCACCATTTTGTCAATGCTCAACACCTGATTCTAGCTGTGAACAGTCGGCTCATCATATCCTCTGGGAATGTAGTCTTTAGTACAATGAACGTAACATGATGCTAAATAGCTTACAAATGACGTCTGGGGTAGTATATTATGGGGATCTTGTGTCAACTGCGGTGAATTTCCGTGCGTTTAAGCGATTCTGCCATACGTACTATAGAAATCAAATATAGCTCACTTAGGACCCATAATATTTTTTATCCGTGGTGCTTCCCGGTTTGAAAAAGACGTCTGCCTATTTAGACTCCATTTTGTCTCCCGCTTTGCTAAGGAGGGAAGTGGACTTATTATATTTCCAACTCCTCCAGTTTTCTTCTGATTAATTTCGTTGCGGGTTCCAAGACAGTTAAATTTTTCCTGGGACTTCCCGAGTGTCATAACTCGGTGTTTTCGTGGGTCACCGCTGTTGATCCTGGTGTACAGGAGTTACAGTGGTGGGCGTGTGGGCGGGATTAGTCCCATCCTCAAAAGAATATTAGACAGACGTACTTTGTTCATGGTATATTATGCACTAGCGGATTCGATTATTAGTTACGGGTTAAGTTGTTACGGACTAACATTTAAAACGTATATAGAGGAAATTAAAAAGATACAGTTAAGGTTTTTAAAAATAATTGTAGACAAAAGAATTAAAAATAAGCATTAAGATGACTATAATAAGTTATTTACCGAATGTGCCATCATGTCAGTAAATGAAAAAGTTAAATACTTAATAGCATTAGAATCATATCATAGCGGAGAATATAAGATAAAGAAAATATATAATTATAGTAGTATAATTAAAGTAAATAATTATTATGGGGAAAGAACCAGGAAGTATATAGTACCAAAGTTATGTAATAAATATCAAATACTGAGAGAGGATAAAAAAATTAAATGTAAATTTAAACATAAACTAAGGTTAAAAGAAACTTTTGGATAAAATTAGCATTAAAAAGTAGCATTTAAGTATTAAGTTAGTATATATTTAGAACGGAACGCCTACAAACTGTTGTAACAGTTTGGCGAATAAAGACAATGTAAAAAAATGTAACTTAAATGTGAATAAAGATTTATGAAAAAAAAAAAAATTTTTTTGACAGCAGTTGATAGTTCCGAACCTCATGGAAGAGTTTTTCATAATTGATCATCTTGCCTTTTGAAAAATAATAATTAAGCTATTTCGATAGGTTTTTTTAGTAAAATAATCTAACAAACGTGAGCTTCGTCGTTTAGACTTCCAAGTAAAGAAAAAAAGAAAAGAAAGACCTTTAATGGTAATTGCAATGACGTGTTTTAAGTGATAAGAGCCCCTTTCATATTGAACTTAAACTATACAAGAAGCAACTTTATCTATAAATATATAATTAAATAGAACCGAAGTTTTTTTTTTCAATTCATTTGTTTGATGTTGTTTGTCAAAATGCGCCACTACGAGGTAGTTAGGTAGAATATAATAGACCTGTAACAATACAATACTTTAAAATAACCGACACATTTTAAGTGTCTGAACATTATAAAGTTCCTAAATATTTCAAAACTTTTTTTACATGCTACATTAAAACGGGAAGCTTCGTCGGGTTTTCTCATCGTTGATCCCACAGTGCCTAAAGACGAAAGTCTTCAATGAGTGCGTCCTACCCGTAATGACATACGGAGCCGAAACGTGAACACTTAGGGTACGGCTGGTCCATAAGTTTAAAGTCGCTGAGCGTGCTATGGAGAGAGCTATGCTCGGCGTTTCTCTAAGGGATCGTATTAGAAATGAGATGATCCGGCAAAGAACTACGGTCATCGACACAGCCCATAGAATTAGCAAGCTGAAGTGGCAGTGAGCTGGCCATATTTGCCGTAGAACCGATAACCGTTGGGGTAAACGGGTACTTGAGTGGAGACCGCATCTCGGCAAACGTAGTGTATGTCGCTCACAGGTCAGGTAGAGTGATGATTTGCGCAAGATGGCTGGCAGGAGCTGGATGCGAGAAGCCGAGGATCGAACTAAGTGACGTGCAATTGGAGAGGCCTATGTCCAGCAGAAGACTGCGATAGGCTGATGATGATGATGATATATACTTTTAGGTGTATATATATTTAAATATATATTTTAAATTTATTAAAGACACAGAAACTTAAAATAAGTATAGTCTATCCAAATAAGCATGCCTTGTTTACGGGGTATAACACACACCAAGTATCTTCGTCTTTTCTCCACCGTTTTTGAGTAGTACCGTAGTTCTTTGTAGTGTTTTAGAATTACATTTAGAAAAAACAGTTGTCTACATGTTAGTATTTTGCATTTTGCAACGGACGAAAAGTGAATACTTTTAAACTAGCCCTCTGAGCACGTTCTAGGTGTAGAAAAATTGAATAGAAACGATTATGTAAAAAGAGATTGACACATAGTCCAAAAAAACTAGTTTTACTACTGCCATATTCCTCACTTTCTTAAATATATACCTACAGTAATTTACAAATTTTCTGGAGAAGGTATCCGTATTTAAAGATTTGGGAATCCTCATTGAATAGTAAATTTCATTTTGACGATCACATAGCTCAAATGGTCAATAAATCTTATCAATTAAATGGCTTTACAATGCACATTTGTTGGCATTTCCAAAACCCTCATCATATCTAACCTTAGTTATATAAACCCTCCCTGCGACTCTGTCTAATAAAGTATTTAAAAGCAAGTTTCTTTAAAAATAAAAGAACTTACGCTGAACCTTAATTTCCATTCATTTTGTCATAAATACATATCCAAACCCATTTACTCTCTTAAAATTGTAGTCTAAAACTTTATATTATGATGTGAGAACAATCTATAAACGCTGTACATACATCTGCTAAATTGTCAACTCGCACTTAGTTTGTAGTACAAACACTAAATTAGTTTGTAAATCTGGGGTTACGGTGTTGGGTGTACTTCTTACCTATTGTTAATTTATCGATGTACCTTCAATCTTCTGTGGATTCGTTTGTTTCCTAAAGAATTAATAAACTGTAATACAAAATAACCCAATCTAGATATTTCTTAATATTTTTCTTCAAGATGGTTACTATTTATCAAAAAACCCATTTGGGCCGTTTACCTGAGTGTAGATAAAGGTAAAAGCCAATGAAAGCGTTTGGGTGCCGCCCCTTCAGTGGGGTACACAGGTACAAAATCAAGAGTATAAATAGACCGGGTTGCAATACATTTGTTTCATTATTAGTTTACTTGGTAACACAAGTTAACGATAAATCTAGGTTGTGTTAGTTATACTAAAGAAAGATCGGTTACTAAAAATGGTGAAGCCAACAGCAAATAAGGTAGCTAGAATAAATAACATATATTCATAGTTCAAGATCAGCTGGTATTGTATAAAAATGATAACTCTATTATTCTGTTTCAGACATATTCAAGCACTGCTACCAGCAGACGGCGCGGAAGACCAACTGGCAGTAATCGTGTTCCCCTTTCACACGTTAGTACTATTTAATTTTACATAAATAATGTCAGTCCGTCTATGTGGTGCCAGATAAAGAATACAGAATGTCATCACACCTACTCGTCCCGTACTCGCGTCGGTGTTGTAAGAGCCGACTAAGTAATCAAACTCTGCAGGATGAACAGTATTGAGGCCTACATCCAGCAGTGGACTATGGACAGCTGTTGATGTGATGATGAACGTGCACATGTTAAAGTCATTTTTATTTTAGGTGGAACGAAGGGCCAGGAACGCGGAGTATGAAAGGGAACGTCGGACTCAAACGGCAGAAGCGTTTGTCGATTTGGCTGAAGCTCTTGGTATGAACTCCAATGTAAGTTTATCAACCTTGTTAACGTACTTACTATACTTAAATGAATTGTGTATTTATTAATACTTTACTATTATGTATAATTTAGTACTGTGGAAATGTTGATGCTGGCTGTGCAGCAATGACTCCAAACCTTTTATTTTGTTTTCTTTGGTCGACTTCGTTCTCATTCAAGTCTCTTAGTGAAAAAAATATTGTAAACCGTATTATTATTTTTTAAAAGGAGCAACAATGGAGTTTCTTGCCAGATTCTTCTCCATGAAGGGTAGGCTGCACTTGGAACTGGCGACTAGAATCACTCGATTTTTTAATATTAAATATTGACTATTCATAAGTGCCTGTAAAATAAGTGCCTATATGAATAAAATATTTTTGAGTTTGAGTTTGAAGTGTGTAATGTAATAGTTTATCATTATTTTAGTGAAATTCATTTATTTTTGTCTTTGTTCACCTATACAAATCTGTTTTCATTGGGAATGATCATTAAACAAGGTTTGTTTTAATAAATTCATCCTAGAGAGTCAATTCTATCCCTTTAGTGCGGTGTATTACTCGTCATTTAACTTCTAAGGACAGTAATAATAAACTAATAATAATTATTGGCACTTCACATAGGTCAGCCACGCGACTCTACTGGCGACGGCTGTGGAACGCATCCGCAGGAGGAAAAGAATGGTGGCCAATGAAAGTACGCTTGGATTGGCCAACAGTATTCTTGCCTTAGAGAGAGAAAGTAAGTGTCTAGCGATAAAGATATGATAGTCAAACATTACATTCCATAGCATTTGGTAACCTGTTTTAATAATTTTATTTTTATTATAGTTAGCGAAGTCGAAGCTGCTAAGGATCAGGCCACTTCCACTAATCAGACGGAATTGGAATCGAACATGTTAACAAGTGAGTATACCTAGACATTAGAGGTGTGTCTTTAAATACATAATTTATTGGTAACGGGTGTATTTATCTTAGGAACAAATTTTTGTGTCACACAAACTTTTAAAAACTGTGTAAATTTTACTAAAAAAGTGTTTTTTTTCCAGACGAAGAGATTCCGGATGATTTTTGGGCCCACCCTGATCTGTTGGGAGAATATGTGTTTAATGAGGTGAGTTTAATTGAATTATTCCTTACATTACATTTAAGTACTCTGGTGTAGTATATTTTAATTTACATTTGTTAATTTTGTTTGCTTTATTTGCAGATTCCTGAAGTCGATATTGACCTTGAGTCACTATTTAAACCTACTACGGCAGTCGCAGATGATCCAGACGCAAATCCACATTAAATAGGGTGAGTTTAATTTAATAACTTCTTACTTTATTTATAAGTACTCTGGTGTAGTATCTTATAATTTACATTTGTTTGCTTTATTTGCAGATTCTTGAAGTCGATTTTGACCTTGAGTCACTATTTAAACCGACTACGGCAGTCGCAGATGATCCAGACGCAAATCCACATTAAATAGGGTGAGTTTAATTGAATTACTCCTTACTTTACTTATAAGTACTCTGCTGTAGTATATTTTAATTGACATATGTTAATTTTATTTGCAGATTCCTGAAGTCGACATTGACCTTGAGTCAATATTTAAACCGACTACGGCAGTCGCAGATAATCCAGGGGCAAATCCACATTAAAAGAATATATTACATAGTAAATTAATTGATAAAGGTATATAAATACTCCGTTTTTTTAAGCCAATGGAAAGATGTCCAGTCAGTTGCGAGTCTTATAGTCTAACGCGGAATAAGGTGGGGCGTTAGACCTCCTCTACTGGGAGGGGAGCTGGCTTTTTAGAAAACTACCCAGTCCTATTGTAATGTAGATTCTTTGCCTCTCTACACTGCTGGAATATCTTGGTACATTTCTTCATTACGGTGCGAACGTTACAAGAATAACTTATGTTAGAAAGAGCCAATAAATTTAAAATTGGAAGTGCAGAGTTGGCAAGTATTGTAAGTGGCGTAGTGGTAGCGTATGCGACTGCTGTGCTTGAGGTCTCGGGTTCGATTCCTGGGTCGCACCAAATGTTTGTATGACGTGCAAATATTTGTTTCGGAGGTTGGATGTTTTCTATGTATGATATGTATGTATTTACAAAAAAAGTATATATCTTTTTATATCAGTTATCTAGTACCCATAACACACTGCTGAGCTTGGGACTAGATGTAGTTTTGTGTAAGGTCTCCGAAATATGTATATATCTAATATGTAAATATAATTCATAAGTTACACATAATTCGTTTTATTTAATGAGCAGCAGTTGCACATTAGACAATAACTCCGCAACATTGCTTTCGTAAATGACCGGTGCTTACAATAAGCGGTAATCACAATTCATCAGATATGTTGAAGCGTAAGCAATCATATAATGGTTAAAATATAATGTCATACTATTCATTAATTATGTTTGTTATTATTAGTAAATTGTAGCCATAAATTGGTATACATCTCCATTGACGCCGGAGTGACCTGGCAGCCTTTAAAGGCGTTCAGTATAATTCAGCGTCGATAGTTGAAAATTTTGTGGCACTACATGTTTTCATTTTTTATTTCTCGTTCCATTATTATTTTTCATGTTTTGCGGATATGCAAAATATCAACTTTAAAAGGCAGTTACATTAAGTTTGAGAATTAAAGCATCCTAGCCAAGTAGCAGAAGTGATTGTCACACATTCTCGGGATTCAAGTCAGGCGTAAGTTAGCCAATTAGCCATCATCATATTAAAGACACAATATTTAAACTGATTTTGTAGCACCAGTATTTATTGTGAAATGAATGAATGTGGGAAACATTGTTTTCTTAACTCTCAGTACGTTGCTTATCGGCGGCTAACTTCACTCATACATTTTATGGCATCGCACAACGTCGTCCATCATTGACAAATGACAACATTGCGGCATGCCATCACTTTCAACCTGCGTGCGGTCAATAGTGTAACGGGGTTCAATTAAAAGCTACTCAGTTACTGAGGTTAAATATTTTAAAAAGATCCACAAATATATGTACAATGAAATACATGTGTACAAAAGTAAAAAGATTGTTTTATTATTTCATCACGTCATTATCAAAATCTGTTTCCTCCTTATTGCGGTTTGTTATTGATTCTCTTAAAAAGTTGAATAAAGACCGAAGTTTATACAAGAGATAAATAAATAATCCCCCTAAATTTATACAATAGTTTCATCAGAAATGAAATAGTAGATGAATTCTCTACCTAAAAAAATAAAAATATTTTCTCTACATAAAATATTGCAATAATGATTACACTAATACAGTCATAGTCTTGTGATCGTTACACCATTCCTCTTGTGTCTGTATGATCTGGGTTTCGAAACAAGAATGATATATTATGTTACACGTTTATTAAGTATCTTAAGTAGTCACATAAGCCACAATCATAGATATCGATTGATAGTGATCAATTAAAAAAAAGCGAACTGTGCAGCTAACGATGAAGAAACAAGGAGTGCCCTAAACCAGAAACAATACTTAGTATTACCAAGTTTTATTTCATCACGGCTATAGCTTTTGCAAAATATTATTAATTTTAAGACAACTGCCGCACTACGAATATTCCGTTGTCGCGGGGTAATTTACAAATATATATGAGACGGGCACAAAGAACATCCAGACTTAGAGCAGCTATTTGTAGATCACACAAATATTTTTGTATTTGTTTTTGAACAATATCTTTCAACACACAAAGCAATCATTGCGTTTAACTGCAAAATCCAAAAAGCAAAAATAAGTAAAGTTATTATTATTTTGAAACATCAGAATATTAGAATTAAGATTGTTATTATCATAGGGAATCAAAAAATTACAACATTTTTTCAACTGAATGCGGTCTTTTTATTAAACGGCTTTATTTAGCTTGACCTATTAGTTTTTTTATTTGTTTGTTTTTGACAAATCTTGTAATCGAAATTTGACCCCCTTCCTGTAGACAGATTGATCTAAAATTTGGCACACACCCTCAGTTCTGACTTCTATTTCATTGTAAATTCAAGATGGCCGCCGCTACTAAATGGTGGTTTACACATTTTGTCAACGACTAAATGGGTATCAAATGAAAGGGTTTGACTAGTAGAATACAGATGAGAAGTACTATTTAAAAACTAAAAACTTGAAAATGAAAAGTATGTAAAATATTTTTTTTATTTTAAACGGTTTTATTGAAAACTAGCAACCTGCCCCGGGGCAGGTTTGTTGCTTCGCACGGGCTATTTACGTTAAATATAACATAGCCTATGTTACCCCGAGAAGATGTGCGGCTTAATTTTTACCGACGTCTTCAACAAATATCGTTATATTTTAGCCAATATACTCAAAAATGTAACAAATTATATATAATAAATTCTTGAGGTAGGTTTTGGCTACCTCAAGAATCACTCTATATATTGTTAAAAACCGCATCAACATCGGTGCAATAGCTTTTGAGTTTATCGCGAACAGACAGACAGACAGACGCGGCGGAGGACTTCGTTTTATAATATGTACTGATAATAATGTACTAAAAGCTAAAATATAATTTGGTATAAAATCGTTGCGCCCGTGTTTCCATCGAATCATCTTAGTTTACGCTATGCCCAACGATTTAATACCAAATTATTTTTTAGCTTTTAGTACATTATTTTCAATAAACCCGTATAAAAAAAATACATATTATTTATTTGTTGTACACACGTAGGTACAATGGAACAAATAATATTGCAGATGACACCAATTGTTTTAGCAATTCCATTTCACAGGGAATACACACACTCACACGTATCCAGTTCATTTCATTTAGCAGATATTACACACGATAAAGAAAGCACTTTACAAATTCTTCTACAAGGCATCATTTAGATTAATTATATCATTATATCAGTCAAAAGACAAGTAAATGCCTTCTTAGTAAATGTCTGTAGCGCTTGCTACAATAGTCTACGATGGGTAGCACTTCCGTAGTACTAGCTCGTTACAAATTGTAAATTGCGCTTGTTACTTTTTGATAAAATACATAATCTACTTTTTAACTACTTCAAAAAAGGAGGAGGTTATCAATTCGACTGGATTTTTTTATGTTTGTTACCTCATAACTTTTGACTGGGTGAACCGATTTTGATAATTATTTTTTATTTGAAAGCTGGTGCTTCTCGTGTGGTCCAATTTCAATTTGGTACAATTCTTGAAGTCGGTTTTTTTTGTTAAAATTTGTGATTATGCATAAGTGTGTATTCTAAAGTTTTCGGGAATTTAATAATGTTTAGCCATTTTCAATGAGTCACCTCCGGTTTGAACAGAGAATTTTGTTTTTTACAGCTTACTGATCCTGCATAACAATAATAATATTAAACCTATTACATTGAAAAATAATAATAATAGACTATATCTAGTTTTAACTAATGATAGACTATTGAAAACGACCGTTAGACTTACAAGTAAACGGAACAAAAGATCTTTTGTGGTAATGACGTGTTTTAGTGATAAGAGCTCTCTTCTTAGTGAAACAGAACAATACAAACAATAACTTTATTTTTTTTACTTTTTTTACGCTACGGGCAATAGGAGACGTAAACGACGTTGCGTGGGTCAGCTAGTTATTGCAATAAAATCCAATGTTTACCATTGACAACTGATTGACAAACAAAGATGTGGCGTCATGAGCAGACGCCTTGACAACATCAAGCGTTGTGGCGTTAATCTATACTATTATATAAAGCTGAAGAGTTTGTTTGTTTGTTTGAACGCGCTTATCTCAGGAACCGCTGGTCCGATTTAAAAAAATATTTCAGTGTTGGATAGTACATTTATCGAGGAAGGCTATAGGCTATATATCATCACGCTACGACCAATAGGAGCGGAGCACCAATGAAAAATGTTTCAAAAAGGGGGAAAATTATCACGCTACGGGCAATAGGAGACGCAAACGAGGTTGCGTGGGTCAGCTAGTTTTAAACATAAAAATTTATTGAATTTTGTTTAAATGTACTAAAACATTATTTATTGTAAGAATATAATTGTTTTTGACATCAGTTGATAGTTCCAAACATCATGGAAGAGTTTTTCATAATTGATCATCTTGCCTTTTGAAAAATAGTAATTAAGCTAGTTCGATAGGTTCTTTTAGTAAAATAATCTAACAAACGTGAGCTTCGTCGTTTAGACTTCCAAGTAAAGAAAAAAAGAAAAGAAAGACCTTTAATGGTAATTGCAATGACGTGTTTTAAGTGATAAGAGCCCCTTTCATATTGAACTTGAACAATACAAGAAACAACTTTATCTATAAATATATAATTAAATAGAACCGAAGTTTTTTTTTTTCAATTCATTTGTTTGATGTTGTTTGTCAAAATGCGCCACTACGAGGTAGTTAGGTAGAATATAATAGACCTGTAACAATACAATACTTTAAAATAACCAACACATTTCAGGTGTCTGAACATTATAATGTTCCTAAATATTTCGAAACTTTTTTTAAATGTACATTAAAATACATCTATACTTTTTTTGGGCAGTGTTTGGGAAGCTTCGTCGGGTTTTCTCATCGTTGATCCCACAGTGCCTAAAGACGAAAATGTTCAATGAGTGCGTCCTACCCGTAATGACATACGGAGCCGAAACGTGGACACTTAGGGTACGGCTGGTCCATAAGTTTAAAGTCGTTGAGCGTGCTATGGAGAGAGCTATGCTCGGCGTTTCTCTAAGGGATCGTATTAGAAACGAGGTGATCCGGCAAAGAACTAGGGTCATCGACATAGCCCATAGAATTAGCAAGCTGAAGTGGCAGTGAGCTGGCTATATTTGCCGTAGAACCGATAACCGTTGGGGTAAACGGGTACTTGAGTGGAGACCGCGTCTCGGCAAACGTAGTGTAGGACGCCCACAGGTCAGGTGGAGTGATGATTTGCGCAAGATGGCTGGCAGGAGCTGGATGCCAGAAGCCGAGGATCGAACTAAGTGACGTGCAATTGGAGAGGCCTATGTCCAGCAGATATATAACACGCTATAGAAAGACAGGCAAGGAAAAATAATTTGGTATTTTTCGGCATAGAAGAAGACGAAAAATCATACGAAAACCTAGAAAGAAACTTCACTATATGGGTGGAACAATACCTTTCTCTAAAAATAAGTTACAACGACATCCAAGAAATAAAAAGAATAGGAAAGAAAGACAATAAACAACGCCCGGTTGTAGCGACTTTCACAACTCTAGGCACAAAGATAAAAATTTTGAAGCAGAAGAGAGCACTAAAAGATACTCAGTTTTACATTAAAGAAGATTATCCAAAATATGTACTGGAGAAGAGAAGGGAGCTACAAGAACAGCTACAACAGGAAAGAGAAAAGGGAAACTTAGCAAAAATTATATATGACAAACTGATAATATCAAAAAATAACACTAAAAGGAAGCTGCCTATATCACCCGAGAATGCCACTGGAACCAATGTAGAGAAAAATACGCAAGTAAACAAAAAGAACAAAACACAACAAATTGCTTCATCGGTCAAGAGGTCTAGCAGCCTCTCTGAAGGAATTATAAAACAGGGAATACTAAATTACGTTGTCAAAGATACAACGATTAAGAACAACTATCAAAACAAACAAGCATAGCCATTCAGCACCTCCTCCTCCGACACAGAACAAACAAACACACAATTAAAAACAAGAAACAAACAAAATAATCTTCCAATCCGGCCGGTCACCGTGGAAGAGTGTGACCATAACCCTCCAAAAATAGATACCATAAAGACTGAGAGCAGAAACAAAGAAAAACCACAGTATATACACATAGCAACATACAATGTTAGAACCTTATCGTCATACGAGCGATTATTAGAATTAGAGGAAGCAATACAAGAAATAAAATACGACGTTATAGGAATATCTGAAACAAGACGGCTAGGTACCAACATAGAAGAGCACACAAACTTTATACTTTGTTACGTGGGTCACACGCCCGGCCTATATGGAGTAGGCTTTATAATTAACAAAGTACATAAAAATAATATAGAGAGCTTTACTGGCATAACGGAACGGATCGCTGTACTAAACATGAACATTCAAGGCTTCTTAATCTCTATTATACAGGTGTATGCACCAACGGAATCTGCAAGTGAGGAAGAAATTGAAAAATTCTACGAAACGATTACCGAAACTCTGGACACTGCACACAATAATGTCATACTTATGGGAGACTTCAATGCGAAGATCGGGCTTCCTAAGAAAGAAGAACACTTAGTAACCAAGCAATTTGGGTGCGGGAAGAGGAACGGAAGAGGACAGAGGCTAGTAGATTTTGCGGTAGAGCATAAACTAACTTTAATAAACACATGTTTTAAGAAGAAACTAAACAGAAGATGGACGTGGAGATCTCCGGACGGAAAAATTAAAAATGAAATAGATTATATTTTATCAAACCAACCAAGAATAATCCATGATTTCGGTACCATGAACTTAAACTACCCCTCAGATCACAGATTAATCAGAGCAAAAGTAAAATTAACTAATCTAAAGAAAAGTAGAGTTAATTTCAGTACTAAGCATACAAACCAACTCAAATCTGAAGTAGAAATAGCTAAATACAGGGAAACCTTATCAGGAATATTATCTAGGAAAGGTGATGACCATGGACACACCTCAGTACAAACCCACTACGAAAACATCTCAAATGCAATCACCACGAGTTTAAAATCAGCCCAAACAATGAGAAAGGAACAAAAACGACACGAGATACTATCGGAACGCACATCGTCTCTTTTAAAAAGAAGAAAGGAACTTCAAAAAGCTAAAAACAAATCGAGATCTATGAAAAACGAACTCTCCGCGCTCTACAAGCTAGTCAATAAATATATAAGAAAAGACTATTCAACATATAGGCAAGGTACATTAGAAAAGCATCTAAACCTCACAGGCAGTACAAAAAAGGCCTACAAAGAACTCAGAACATGCAAAACCTGGATAGAAGGACTAAAAGAGTGTGGCAAAGACCTAAACAATCGAAAAGACATCATTAACACAGCAACAAATTTTTACAAAAACCTATACAGCAGTAATAATCAACTAAATACACAAAAAAATAAGAACATAATTAAAGCTATAAACATGCATGAAGGTCACATTGAACGGATTAACGAAGATAACATAAAAATAATTAATGAAGATGAAATCATAGAAGCAATAAAAAGGCTCAAACTAGAGAAATCCCCTGGATCAGACAATATAACAAACGAAGCTTTAAAGACAGCTTATCATATACTGGCATCACCACTAGCTGAACTATTCAATCTGATACTACAAAGCTCTGAAACGCCTGCACAATGGTCCGAATCCAACATTATTTTAATATATAAAAAAGGAGACCCCAAAGATATAGGTAACTATAGACCGATAAGCCTACTACCAACTCTGTACAAGCTTTTCTCTGCGATCATAAACTCGAGAATCGGCCCCGTAATCGAAGCAAGACAGCCTGTAGAGCAGGCAGGGTTCCGAAAGGGTTTCTCTACGATAGACCATATACATACCTTAGAGTTAATTATAGAGAAGTATCGAGAACTACAGAGACCACTCTATCTTGGATTCATTGACTACCAAAAGGCCTTCGACACTGTTACTCACGATAGCGTTTGGCAAAGCTTGAAGGAACAGGGAGTAAGCGAAGTGTATATAAAAGTGATTCAGAACATATATAACAACAACATGGGCAGAATAAAGCTAGACACACTGGGCCCGAGCTTTGCAGTAAAGAGAGGTGTAAGACAGGGTGACCCCTTATCGCCAAAAATATTCATAGCCATACTCGAAAGCATCATAAACAAACTAAACTGGAGCAAACGAGGAATCTTCATACAAGGAACCTTTCTGAGTCATTTGCGTTTCGCCGACGATATAGTAATATTATCCGAGACAAGCTCAGAACTACAGCTCATGATCAATGATTTACAAACAGCTAGCGCCGAGGTAGGACTTGAAATCAATCTCACTAAGACCATGACAATGACTAACAGCCTCAAAAAACAGATAGAAGTCAATGGATATCCACTAGAATACACAGACAAATATATCTATCTAGGAAAAACAATCAGCTTTGAAAAGGAAAATAACGAACTTGAGATTGAGAGAAGAGTTCAGAGAACATGGAACAAATTCTGGAGTTTGAAAGAAATTTTCAAAAGTAATATGCCAATAAAACTGAAAACTAGGACAATGAACTCTAGCCTCTTACCATGCTTGACATATGGATGTCAAACTTGGAAATTTACGTCAAAAGTTAAGCAAAAAATAACATCCTGTCAGCGCGGAATGGAGAGAAGCATGCTTAAAATAAAAAAACTAGATAAGATTAGACACGTAAAGATAAGAGAAATAACAAAAGCCAATAATGCCCTAAACTACGCACAAAAATTAAAGTGGAAATGGGCCGGTCACATAGCGAGACTTAGAGACAGAAGATGGACCTACAGAACAACCATATGGAGAGGACCTCAAGGAAAAAGAAAAAGAGGAAGGCCCTCTACACGATGGGAGGACGAAATAAAAAAAGTCGCTGGCCCATTGTGGTGGCAATTAGCACAGGATAGAGAGAAGTGGACATCATTGGAGGAGGCCTTTACCCAACCTGGGGACCTTGCTAATAATTAGTCATAGTGTTATAGAAATAAATAGTAATTAAGAAGTAATGTAGCAAGATCAAATAAAGGCTTTTTTATTTTTATTTATTTTATTTATTTATGTCCAGCAGTAGACTGCGATAGGCTGATGATGATGATGATATATACTTTTAGGTGTATATATATTTAAATATATATTTTAAATTTATTAAACAAACAGAAACTTAAAATAAGTATAGTCTATCCAAATAAGCATGCCTTGTTTACGGGGTATAACACACACCAAGTATCTTCGTCTTCTCTCCACCCTTTTTGAGTAGTACCGTAGTTCTTTGTAGTGTTTTAGAATTACATTTAGAAAAAACAGTTGTCGACATGTTAGTATTTTGCATTTTGCAACGGACGAAAAGTGAATACTTTTAAACTAGCTCTCTGAGCACGTTCTAGGTGTAGAAAAATTAAATAGAAACGATTATGTAAAAAGAGATTGACACATAGTCCAAAAAAACTAGTTTTACTACTGCCATATTCCTCACTTTCTTAAATATATACCTACAGTAATTTACAAATTTTCTGGAGAAGGTATCCGTATTTAAAGATTTGGGAATCCTCATTGAATAGTAAATTTCATTTTGACGATCACATAGCTCAAATGGTCAATAAATCTTATCAATTAAATGGCTTTACAATGCACATTTGTTGGCATTTCCAAAACCCTCATCATATCTAACCTTAGTTATATAAACCCTCCCTGCGACTCTGTCTAATAAAGTATTTAAAAGCAAGTTTCTTTAAAAATAAAATAACTTACGCTGAACCTTAATTTCCATTCATTTTGTCAAAAATACATATCCAAACCCATTTACTCTCTTAAAATTGTAGTCTAAAACTTTATATTATGATGTTAGAACAATCTATAAACGCTGTACATACATCTGCTAAATTGTCAACTCGCACTTAGTTTGTAGTACAAACACTAAATTAGTTTGTAAATCTGGGGTTACGGTGTTGGGTGTACTTCTTACCTATTGTTAATTTATCGATGTACCTACAATCTTCTGTGGATTCGTTTGTTTCCTAAAGAATTAATAAACTGTAATACAAAATAACCCAATCTAGATATTTCTTAATATTTTTCTTCAAGATGGTTACTATTTATCAAAAAACTCATTTGGGCCGTTTACCTGAGTGTAGATAAAGGTAAAAGCCAATGAAAGCGTTTGGGTGCCGCCCCTTCAGTGGGGTACACAGGTACAAAATCAAGAGTATAAATAGACCGGGTTGCAATACATTTGTTTCATTATTAGTTTACTTGGTAACACAAGTTAACGATAAATCTAGGTTGTGTTAGTTATACTAAAGAAAGATCGGTTACTAAAAATGGTGAAGCCAACAGCAAATAAGGTAGCTAGAATAAATAACGTATATTCATAGTTCAAGATCAGCTGGTATTGTATAAAAATGATAACTCTATTATTCTGTTTCAGACATATTCAAGCACTGCTACCAGCAGACGGCGCGGAAGACCAACTGGCAGTAATCGTGTTCCCCTTTCACACGTTAGTACTATTTAATTTTACATAAATAATGTCAGTCCGTCTATGTGGTGCCAGATAAAGAATACAGAATGTCATCACACCTACTCGTCCCGTACTCGCGTCGGTGTTGTAAGAGCCGGCTAAGTAATCAAACTCTGCAGGATGAACAGTATTGAGGCCTACATCCAGCAGTGGACTATGGACAGCTGTTGATGTGATGATGAACGTGCACATGTTAAAGTCATTTTTATTTTAGGTGGAACGAAGGGCCAGGAACGCGGAGTATGAAAGGGAACGTCGGACTCAAACGGCAGAAGCGTTTGTCGATTTGGCTGAAGCTCTTGGTATGAACTCCAATGTAAGTTTATCAACCTTGTTAACGTACTTACTATACTTAAATGAATTGTGTATTTATTAATACTTTACTATTATGTATAATTTAGTATTGTGGAAATGTTGATGCTGGCTGTGCAGCAATGACTCCAAACCTTTTATTTTGTTTTCTTTGGTCGACTTCGTTCTCATTCAAGTCTCTTAGTGAAAAAAATATTGTAAACCGTATTATTATTTTTTTAAAGGAGCAACAATGGAGTTTCTTGCCAGATTCTTCTCCATGAAGGGTAGGCTGCACTTGGAACTGGCGACTAGAATCACTCGATTTTTTAATATTAAATATTGACTATTCATAAGTGCCTGTAAAATAAGTGCCTATATGAATAAAATATTTTTGAGTTTGAGTTTGAAGTGTGTAATGTAATAGTTTATCATTATTTTAGTGAAATTCATTTATTTTTGTCTTTGTTCACCTATACAAATCTGTTTTCATTGGGAATGATCATTAAACAAGGTTTGTTTTAATAAATTCATCCTAGAGAGTCAATTCTATCCCTTTAGTGCGGTGTATTACTCGTCATTTAACTTCTAAGGACAGTAATAATAAACTAATAATAATTATTGGCACTTCACATAGGTCAGCCACGCGACTCTACTGGCGACGGCTGTGGAACGCATCCGCAGGAGGAAAAGAATGGTGGCCAATGAAAGTACGCTTGGATTGGCCAACAGTATTCTTGCCTTAGAGAGAGAAAGTAAGTGTCTAGCGATAAAGATATGATAGTCAAACATTACATTCCATAGCATTTGGTAACCTGTTTTAATAATTTTATTTTTATTATAGTTAGCGAAGTCGAAGCTGCTAAGGATCAGGCCACTTCCACTAATCAGACGGAATCGGAATCGAACATGTTAACAAGTGAGTATACCTAGACATTAGAGGTGTGTCTTTAAATACATAATTTATTGGTAACGGGTGTATTTATCTTAGGAACAAATTTTTGTGTCACACAAACTTTAAAAAACTGTGTAAATTTTACTAAAAAAGTGTTTTTTTTCCAGACGAAGAGATTCCGGATGATTTTTGGGCCCACCCTGATCTGTTGGGAGAATATGTGTTTAATGAGGTGAGTTTAATTGAATTATTCCTTACATTACATTTAAGTACTCTGGTGTAGTATATTTTAATTTACATTTGTTAATTTTGTTTGCTTTATTTGCAGATTCCTGAAGTCGATATTGACCTTGAGTCACTATTTAAACCTACTACGGCAGTCGCAGATGATCCAGACGCAAATCCACATTAAATAGGGTGAGTTTAATTTAATAACTTCTTACTTTATTTATAAGTACTCTGGTGTAGTATCTTATAATTTACATTTGTTAATTTTGTTTGCTTTATTTGCAGATTCTTGAAGTCGATTTTGACCTTGAGTCACTATTTAAACCGACTACGGCAGTCGCAGATGATCCAGACGCAAATCCACATTAAATAGGGTGAGTTTAATTGAATTACTCCTTACTTTACTTATAAGTACTCTGCTGTAGTATATTTTAATTGACATATGTTAATTTTATTTGCAGATTCCTGAAGTCGACATTGACCTTGAGTCAATATTTAAACCGACTACGGCAGTCGCAGATAATCCAGGGGCAAATCCACATTAAAAGAATATATTACATAGTAAATTAATTGATAAAGGTATATAAATACTCCGTTTTTTTAAGCCAATGGAAAGATGTCCAGTCAGTTGCGAGTCTTATAGTCTAACGCGGAATAAGGTGGGGCGTTAGACCTCCTCTACTGGGAGGGGAGCTGGCTTTTTAGAAAACTACCCAGTCCTATTGTAATGTAGATTCTTTGCCTCTCTACACTGCTGGAATATCTTGGTACATTTCTTCATTACGGTGCGAACGTTACAAGAATAACTTATGTTAGAAAGAGCCAATAAATTTAAAATTGGAAGTGCAGAGTTGGCAAGTATTGTAAGTGGCGTAGTGGTAGCGTATGCGACTGCTGTGCTTGAGGTCTCGGGTTCGATTCCTGGGTCGCACCAAATGTTTGTATGACGTGCAAATATTTGTTTCGGAGGTTGGATGTTTTCTATGTATGATATGTATGTATTTACAAAAAAAGTATATATCTTTTTATATCAGTTATCTAGTACCCATAACACACTGCTGAGCTTGGGACTAGATGTAGTTTTGTGTAAGGTCTCCGAAATATGTATATATCTAATATGTAAATATAATTCATAAGTTACACATAATTCGTTTTATTTAATGAGCAGCAGTTGCACATTAGACAATAACTCCGCAACATTGCTTTCGTAAATGACCGGTGCTTACAATAAGCGGTAATCACAATTCATCAGATATGTTGAAGCGTAAGCAATCATATAATGGTTAAAATATAATGTCATACTATTCATTAATTATGTTTGTTATTATTAGTAAATTGTAGCCATAAATTGGTATACATCTCCATTGACGCCGGAGTGACCTGGCAGCCTTTAAAGGCGTTCAGTATAATTCAGCGTCGATAGTTGAAAATTTTGTGGCACTACATGTTTTCATTTTTTATTTCTCGTTCCATTATTATTTTTCATGTTTTGCGGATATGCAAAATATCAACTTTAAAAGGCAGTTACATTAAGTTTGAGAATTAAAGCATCCTAGCCAAGTAGCAGAAGTGATTGTCACACATTCTCGGGATTCAAGTCAGGCGTAAGTTAGCCAATTAGCCATCATCATATTAAAGACACAATATTTAAACTGATTTTGTAGCACCAGTATTTATTGTGAAATGAATGAATGTGGGAAACATTGTTTTCTTAACTCTCAGTACGTTGCTTATCGGCGGCTAACTTCACTCATACATTTTATGGCATCGCACAACGTCGTCCATCATTGACAAATGACAACATTGCGGCATGCCATCACTTTCAACCTGCGTGCGGTCAATAGTGTAACGGGGTTCAATTAAAAGCTACTCAGTTACTGAGGTTAAATATTTTAAAAAGATCCACAAATATATGTACAATGAAATACATGTGTACAAAAGTAAAAAGATTGTTTTATTATTTCATCACGTCATTATCAAAATCTGTTTCCTCCTTATTGCGGTTTGTTATTGATTCTCTTAAAAAGTTGAATAAAGACCGAAGTTTATACAAGAGATAAATAAATAATCCCCCTAAATTTATACAATAGTTTCATCAGAAATGAAATAGTAGATGAATTCTCTACCTAAAAAAATAAAAATATTTTCTCTACATAAAATATTGCAATAATGATTACACTAATACAGTCATAGTCTTGTGATCGTTACACCATTCCTCTTGTGTCTGTATGATCTGGGTTTCGAAACAAGAATGATATATTATGTTACACGTTTATTAAGTATCTTAAGTAGTCACATAAGCCACAATCATAGATATCGATTGATAGTGATCAATTAAAAAAAAGCGAACTGTGCAGCTAACGATGAAGAAACAAGGAGTGCCCTAAACCAGAAACAATACTTAGTATTACCAAGTTTTATTTCATCACGGCTATAGCTTTTGCAAAATATTATTAATTTTAAGACAACTGCCGCACTACGAATATTCCGTTGTCGCGGGGTAATTTACAAATATATATGAGACGGGCACAAAGAACATCCAGACTTAGAGCAGCTATTTGTAGATCACACAAATATTTTTGTATTTGTTTTTGAACAATATCTTTCAACACACAAAGCAATCATTGCGTTTAACTGCAAAATCCAAAAAGCAAAAATAAGTAAAGTTATTATTATTTTGAAACATCAGAATATTAGAATTAAGATTGTTATTATCATAGGGAATCAAAAAATTACAACATTTTTTCAACTGAATGCGGTCTTTTTATTAAACGGCTTTATTTAGCTTGACCTATTAGTTTTTTTATTTGTTTGTTTTTGACAAATCTTGTAATCGAAATTTGACCCCCTTCCTGTAGACAGATTGATCTAAAATTTGGCACACACCCTCAGTTCTGACTTCTATTTCATTGTAAATTCAAGATGGCCGCCGCTACTAAATGGTGGTTTACACATTTTGTCAACGACTAAATGGGTATCAAATGAAAGGGTTTGACTAGTAGAATACAGATGAGAAGTACTATTTAAAAACTAAAAACTTGAAAATGAAAAGTATGTAAAATATTTTTTTTATTTTAAACGGTTTTATTGAAAACTAGCAACCTGCCCCGGGGCAGGTTTGTTGCTTCGCACGGGCTATTTACGTTAAATATAACATAGCCTATGTTACCCCGAGAAGATGTGCGGCTTAATTTTTACCGACGTCTTCAACAAATATCGTTATATTTTAGCCAATATACTCAAAAATGTAACAAATTATATATAATAAATTCTTGAGGTAGGTTTTGGCTACCTCAAGAATCACTCTATATATTGTTAAAAACCGCATCAACATCGGTGCAATAGCTTTTGAGTTTATCGCGAACAGACAGACAGACAGACGCGGCGGAGGACTTCGTTTTATAATATGTACTGATAATAATGTACTAAAAGCTAAAATATAATTTGGTATAAAATCGTTGCGCCCGTGTTTCCATCCAATCATCTTAGTTTACGCTATGCCCAACGATTTAATACCAAATTATTTTTTAGCTTTTAGTACATTATTTTCAATAAACCCGTATAAAAAAAATACATATTATTTATTTGTTGTACACACGTAGGTACAATGGAACAAATAATATTGCAGATGACACCAATTGTTTTAGCAATTCCATTTCACAGGGAATACACACACTCACACGTATCCAGTTCATTTCATTTAGCAGATATTACACACGATAAAGAAAGCACTTTACAAATTCTTCTACAAGGCATCATTTAGATTAATTATATCATTATATCAGTCAAAAGACAAGTAAATGCCTTCTTAGTAAATGTCTGTAGCGCTTGCTACAATAGTCTACGATGGGTAGCACTTCCGTAGTACTAGCTCGTTACAAATTGTAAATTGCGCTTGTTACTTTTTGATAAAATACATAATCTACTTTTTAACTACTTCAAAAAAGGAGGAGGTTATCAATTCGACTGGATTTTTTTATGTTTGTTACCTCATAACTTTTGACTGGGTGAACCGATTTTGATAATTATTTTTTATTTGAAAGCTGGTGCTTCTCGTGTGGTCCAATTTCAATTTGGTACAATTCTTGAAGTCGGCTTTTTTTGTTAAAATTTGTGATTATGCATAAGTGTGTATTCTAAAGTTTTCGGGAATTTAATAATGTTTAGCCATTTTCAATGAGTCACCTCCGGTTTGAACAGAGAATTTTGTTTTTTACAGCTTACTGATCGTGCATAACAATAATAATATTAAACCTATTACATTGAAAAATAATAATAATAGACTATATCTAGTTTTAACTAATGATAGACTATTGAAAACGACCGTTAGACTTACAAGTAAACGGAACAAAAGATCTTTTGTGGTAATGACGTGTTTTAGTGATAAGAGCTCTCTTCTTAGTGAAACAGAACAATACAAACAATAACTTTATTTTTTTTACTTTTTTTACGCTACGGGCAATAGGAGACGTAAACGACGTTGCGTGGGTCAGCTAGTTATTGCAATAAAATCCAATGTTTACCATTGACAACTGATTGACAAACAAAGATGTGGCGTCATGAGCAGACGCCTTGACAACATCAAGCGTTGTGGCGTTAATCTATACTATTATATAAAGCTGAAGAGTTTGTTTGTTTGTTTGAACGCGCTTATCTCAGGAACCGCTGGTCCGATTTAAAAAAATATTTCAGTGTTGGATAGTACATTTATCGAGGAAGGCTATAGGCTATATATCATCACGCTACGACCAATAGGAGCGGAGCACCAATGAAAAATGTTTCAAAAAGGGGGAAAATTATCACGCTACGGGCAATAGGAGACGCAAACGAGGTTGCGTGGGTCAGCTAGTTTTAAACATAAAAATTTATTGAATTTTGTTTAAATGTACTAAAACATTATTTATTGTAAGAATATAATTGTTTTTGACATCAGTTGATAGTTCCAAACATCATGGAAGAGTTTTTCATAATTGATCATCTTGCCTTTTGAAAAATAGTAATTAAGCTAGTTCGATAGGTTCTTTTAGTAAAATAATCTAACAAACGTGAGCTTCGTCGTTTAGACTTCCAAGTAAAGAAAAAAAGAAAAGAAAGACCTTTAATGGTAATTGCAATGACGTGTTTTAAGTGATAAGAGCCCCTTTCATATTGAACTTGAACAATACAAGAAACAACTTTATCTATAAATATATAATTAAATAGAACCGAAGTTTTTTTTTTTCAATTCATTTGTTTGATGTTGTTTGTCAAAATGCGCCACTACGAGGTAGTTAGGTAGAATATAATAGACCTGTAACAATACAATACTTTAAAATAACCAACACATTTCAGGTGTCTGAACATTATAATGTTCCTAAATATTTCGAAACTTTTTTTAGATGTACATTAAAATACATCTATACTTTTTTTGGGCAGTGTTTGGGAAGCTTCGTCGGGTTTTCTCATCGTTGATCCCACAGTGCCTAAAGACGAAAATGTTCAATGAGTGCGTCCTACCCGTAATGACATACGGAGCCGAAACGTGGACACTTAGGGTACGGCTGGTCCATAAGTTTAAAGTCGTTGAGCGTGCTATGGAGAGAGCTATGCTCGGCGTTTCTCTAAGGGATCGTATTAGAAACGAGGTGATCCGGCAAAGAACTAGGGTCATCGACATAGCCCATAGAATTAGCAAGCTGAAGTGGCAGTGAGCTGGCTATATTTGCCGTAGAACCGATAACCGTTGGGGTAAACGGGTACTTGAGTGGAGACCGCGTCTCGGCAAACGTAGTGTAGGACGCCCACAGGTCAGGTGGAGTGATGATTTGCGCAAGATGGCTGGCAGGAGCTGGATGCCAGAAGCCGAGGATCGAACTAAGTGACGTGCAATTGGAGAGGCCTATGTCCAGCAGTAGACTGCGATAGGCTGATGATGATGATGATATATACTTTTAGGTGTATATATATTTAAATATATATTTTAAATTTATTAAACAAACAGAAACTTAAAATAAGTATAGTCTATCCAAATAAGCATGCCTTGTTTACGGGGTATAACACACACCAAGTATCTTCGTCTTCTCTCCACCCTTTTTGAGTAGTACCGTAGTTCTTTGTAGTGTTTTAGAATTACATTTAGAAAAAACAGTTGTCGACATGTTAGTATTTTGCATTTTGCAACGGACGAAAAGTGAATACTTTTAAACTAGCTCTCTGAGCACGTTCTAGGTGTAGAAAAATTAAATAGAAACGATTATGTAAAAAGAGATTGACACATAGTCCAAAAAAACTAGTTTTACTACTGCCATATTCCTCACTTTCTTAAATATATACCTACAGTAATTTACAAATTTTCTGGAGAAGGTATCCGTATTTAAAGATTTGGGAATCCTCATTGAATAGTAAATTTCATTTTGACGATCACATAGCTCAAATGGTCAATAAATCTTATCAATTAAATGGCTTTACAATGCACATTTGTTGGCATTTCCAAAACCCTCATCATATCTAACCTTAGTTATATAAACCCTCCCTGCGACTCTGTCTAATAAAGTATTTAAAAGCAAGTTTCTTTAAAAATAAAATAACTTACGCTGAACCTTAATTTCCATTCATTTTGTCAAAAATACATATCCAAACCCATTTACTCTCTTAAAATTGTAGTCTAAAACTTTATATTATGATGTTAGAACAATCTATAAACGCTGTACATACATCTGCTAAATTGTCAACTCGCACTTAGTTTGTAGTACAAACACTAAATTAGTTTGTAAATCTGGGGTTACGGTGTTGGGTGTACTTCTTACCTATTGTTAATTTATCGATGTACCTACAATCTTCTGTGGATTCGTTTGTTTCCTAAAGAATTAATAAACTGTAATACAAAATAACCCAATCTAGATATTTCTTAATATTTTTCTTCAAGATGGTTACTATTTATCAAAAAACTCATTTGGGCCGTTTACCTGAGTGTAGATAAAGGTAAAAGCCAATGAAAGCGTTTGGGTGCCGCCCCTTCAGTGGGGTACACAGGTACAAAATCAAGAGTATAAATAGACCGGGTTGCAATACATTTGTTTCATTATTAGTTTACTTGGTAACACAAGTTAACGATAAATCTAGGTTGTGTTAGTTATACTAAAGAAAGATCGGTTACTAAAAATGGTGAAGCCAACAGCAAATAAGGTAGCTAGAATAAATAACATATATTCATAGTTCAAGATCAGCTGGTATTGTATAAAAATGATAACTCTATTATTCTGTTTCAGACATATTCAAGCACTGCTACCAGCAGACGGCGCGGAAGACCAACTGGCAGTAATCGTGTTCCCCTTTCACACGTTAGTACTATTTAATTTTACATAAATAATGTCAGTCCGTCTATGTGGTGCCAGATAAAGAATACAGAATGTCATCACACCTACTCGTCCCGTACTCGCGTCGGTGTTGTAAGAGCCGACTAAGTAATCAAACTCTGCAGGATGAACAGTATTGAGGCCTACATCCAGCAGTGGACTATGGACAGCTGTTGATGTGATGATGAACGTGCACATGTTAAAGTCATTTTTATTTTAGGTGGAACGAAGGGCCAGGAACGCGGAGTATGAAAGGGAACGTCGGACTCAAACGGCAGAAGCGTTTGTCGATTTGGCTGAAGCTCTTGGTATGAACTCCAATGTAAGTTTATCAACCTTGTTAACGTACTTACTATACTTAAATGAATTGTGTATTTATTAATACTTTACTATTATGTATAATTTAGTATTGTGGAAATGTTGATGCTGGCTGTGCAGCAATGACTCCAAACCTTTTATTTTGTTTTCTTTGGTCGACTTCGTTCTCATTCAAGTCTCTTAGTGAAAAAAATATTGTAAACCGTATTATTATTTTTTAAAAGGAGCAACAATGGAGTTTCTTGCCAGATTCTTCTCCATGAAGGGTAGGCTGCACTTGGAACTGGCGACTAGAATCACTCGATTTTTTAATATTAAATATTGACTATTCATAAGTGCCTGTAAAATAAGTGCCTATATGAATAAAATATTTTTGAGTTTGAGTTTGAGTTTGAAGTGTGTAATGTAATAGTTTATCATTATTTTAGTGAAATTCATTTATTTTTGTCTTTGTTCACCTATACAAATCTGTTTTCATTGGGAATGATCATTAAACAAGGTTTGTTTTAATAAATTCATCCTAGAGAGTCAATTCTATCCCTTCAGTGCGGTGTATTACTCGTCATTTAACTTCTAAGGACAGTAATAATAAACTAATAATAATTATTGGCACTTCACATAGGTCAGCCACGCGACTCTACTGGCGACGGCTGTGGAACGCATCCGCAGGAGGAAAAGAATGGTGGCCAATGAAAGTACGCTTGGATTGGCCAACAGTATTCTTGCCTTAGAGAGAGAAAGTAAGTGTCTAGCGATAAAGATATGATAGTCAAACATTACATTCCATAGCATTTGGTAACCTGTTTTAATAATTTTATTTTTATTATAGTTAGCGAAGTCGAAGCTGCTAAGGATCAGGCCACTTCCACTAATCAGACGGAATCGGAATCGAACATGTTAACAAGTGAGTATACCTAGACATTAGAGGTGTGTCTTTAAATACATAATTTATTGGTAACGGGTGTATTTATCTTAGGAACAAATTGTTGTGTCACACAAACTTTAAAAAACTGTGTAAATTTTACTAAAAAAGTGTTTTTTTTCCAGACGAAGAGATTCCGGATGATTTTTGGGCCCACCCTGATCTGTTGGGAGAATATGTGTTTAATGAGGTGAGTTTAATTGAATTATTCCTTACATTACATGTAAGTACTCTGGTGTAGTATATTTTAATTTACATTTGTTAATTTTGTTTGCTTTATTTGCAGATTCCTGAAGTCGATATTGACCTTGAGTCACTATTTAAACCTACTACGGCAGTCGCAGATGATCCAGACGCAAATCCACATTAAATAGGGTGAGTTTAATTTAATAACTTCTTACTTTATTTATAAGTACTCTGGTGTAGTATCTTATAATTTACATTTGTTTGCTTTATTTGCAGATTCTTGAAGTCGATTTTGACCTTGAGTCACTATTTAAACCGACTACGGCAGTCGCAGATGATCCAGACGCAAATCCACATTAAATAGGGTGAGTTTAATTGAATTACTCCTTACTTTACTTATAAGTACTCTGCTGTAGTATATTTTAATTGACATATGTTAATTTTATTTGCAGATTCCTGAAGTCGACATTGACCTTGAGTCAATATTTAAACCGACTACGGCAGTCGCAGATAATCCAGGGGCAAATCCACATTAAAAGAATATATTACATAGTAAATTAATTGATAAAGGTATATAAATACTCCGTTTTTTTAAGCCAATGGAAAGATGTCCAGTCAGTTGCGAGTCTTATAGTCTAACGCGGAATAAGGTGGGGCGTTAGACCTCCTCTACTGGGAGGGGAGCTGGCTTTTTAGAAAACTACCCAGTCCTATTGTAATGTAGATTCTTTGCCTCTCTACACTGCTGGAATATCTTGGTACATTTCTTCATTACGGTGCGAACGTTACAAGAATAACTTATGTTAGAAAGAGCCAATAAATTTAAAATTGGAAGTGCAGAGTTGGCAAGTATTGTAAGTGGCGTAGTGGTAGCGTATGCGACTGCTGTGCTTGAGGTCTCGGGTTCGATTCCTGGGTCGCACCAAATGTTTGTATGACGTGCAAATATTTGTTTCGGAGGTTGGATGTTTTCTATGTATGATATGTATGTATTTACAAAAAAGTATATATCTTTTTATATCAGTTATCTAGTACCCATAACACACTGCTGAGCTTGGGACTAGATGTAGTTTTGTGTAAGGTCTCCGAAATATGTATATATCTAATATGTAAATATAATTCATAAGTTACACATAATTCGTTTTATTTAATGAGCAGCAGTTGCACATTAGACAATAACTCCGCAACATTGCTTTCGTAAATGACCGGTGCTTACAATAAGCGGTAATCACAATTCATCAGATATGTTGAAGCGTAAGCAATCATATAATGGTTAAAATATAATGTCATACTATTCATTAATTATGTTTGTTATTATTAGTAAATTGTAGCCATAAATTGGTATACATCTCCATTGACGCCGGAGTGACCTGGCAGCCTTTAAAGGCGTTCAGTATAATTCAGCGTCGATAGTTGAAAATTTTGTGGCACTACATGTTTTCATTTTTTATTTCTCGTTCCATTATTATTTTTCATGTTTTGCGGATATGCAAAATATCAACTTTAAAAGGCAGTTACATTAAGTTTGAGAATTAAAGCATCCTAGCCAAGTAGCAGAAGTGATTGTCACACATTCTCGGGATTCAAGTCAGGCGTAAGTTAGCCAATTAGCCATCATCATATTAAAGACACAATATTTAAACTGATTTTGTAGCACCAGTATTTATTGTGAAATGAATGAATGTGGGAAACATTGTTTTCTTAACTCTCAGTACGTTGCTTATCGGCGGCTAACTTCACTCATACATTTTATGGCATCGCACAACGTCGTCCATCATTGACAAATGACAACATTGCGGCATGCCATCACTTTCAACCTGCGTGCGGTCAATAGTGTAACGGGGTTCAATTAAAAGCTACTCAGTTACTGAGGTTGTCCAGGTAGGTAACCATTAAATTTGTAAATATAAAATAATATAAGAAATAAATATAATGTAAGTGATATAAATATATACACACTAATATAATATAAATTTAAGTTAGAAGATAAGCGGTTTATGTTTACGAGTGAAACCGATAGATGGCGTTGTGAGGTAAAACTGAATCGCGCCATCGTTTCATTCCCAGTGTTACTATAAGTAGTTTTAAGAATTTGTTATTTTTAAGAACCATTAGAACTGTTCTGAGAATATACATATTAGTTGATAACAACAGTAGTATTATTTCTCGCCTACGGACACTTGATTTCGTTCATGGTCCTTACGAGCCGGATGACTGGACGTGTTTGGTAGTCATCGGTGGTGGTAGTGGCTACTACCCTTTACGTCATTACTGGACAGTGGATCGCTGTTCAGAGCAACCCCGCAGATTGGCGCCAGGAAAGGTGTCATTGTGTTGGAGGTACCGGATCGCAGCATCCGGAGGAAGGACGTACAGGAGGAAGATACATTGGCAGAAGGTGGAACACAGCGCTGGAGGGAACGAAAAGGAGCAGGCGTAATTGTGACAGTGAGTGCTGTGATAAACTGTGAGTGCATTTTAAACCTTATTTGTTCGAGTAGACACACATAGCGATTTGTTCAAAATATTAAGAAAAGTGCATTCAAATTAGAACTTTAAAATCAAGAATAGTGAAACTTTGAAGTAATTTAGCAGTAGTGAAGATTTGGACTTAGAATAGTTTTATGTAGTTTAGACTTGTGTTAGTTTTAAGTAAAAAGTGGTTGAGACGGGGAACCTATGCCCGATTTTGAGTAGACTTTTATAAGTTTCAAACACTTGTAAAATTTTAAAGATTTTATCGGTACTTAGAAAAATTTCACTTTGATAAATTATATTTCATAAGTGTATACGAGATCAATATTGGTAAGTCCAATGAATTTTTGTTGTTTCAAATTAATCAGTTGTGTTTTATGTGGAATATTTATACAGTGGCTTACGTAGCTGTTTAATAGATACATTACTATTTACTATATTTAACTGATTGATTATTTATAATTTAAAATGGAGTCGCTTAACGCCCTTCAGGAGGACATTAAGATTAAAATGTTTAAGGCTAAATCTAATTTCAAAAAGTCCCCAAGGGAACGTTTAACGATTTCATATATCGAAACCAGAATTGATAATTTAGATCAACAGTGGGCATTGTTTACAAAAACTCATGCTGAAATTATAAGCACTGTTAAAAGATCGGAGTATTCTAGTTCTGATTATTGTAAAAACGATGTTTACGATAGTGTTGAGGAATTTTATATACAATTTAAATCCGAATTGAAGGAGATGCTAAGTCAGGACACTTATAAGGATTCATTGTCGAGCCAGCAGTCATGTGGTCATAGTGAGAAAGTAGCACGTCGAGTCAAATTGCCAGAAATAAAAATCCCGATGTTCTCCGGTAAATATTCAGAGTGGCAGACGTTTAGAGATTTGTTTGTAGGACTAGTGCACGAAGATAAATCTCTGGATGATGCCCAAAAGTTATTTTATCTAAAAGGGCATTTGACGGGTGAAGCAGAACAATTGTTGCGCAATATTAAAGTTTATTCAAATGCTTGGGAAAAACTACATAAAATGTATAATAATAGGAAATTTCTAACAACTGGTATGCTAAAGCGGTTATTGAATCAAAAGTCATTAACATCCGAATCTGCGTTTGATATTAGAGGATTAATAAATACAACTTCCGAATGTTTAGACTCCATCAAAGCTTTAGGAGTTGATGTATCCTCCTGGGATATTATTGTTATTCATATCATCAGCGCAAAACTGGATCCAGTGACTAAAAAGGCTTGGGAATTACAGATTGCTTCAGAACAAGGTGATGAATTGCCCACGTTTGAACAATTTTCTGAATTTTTAACTGGTCGCTTTAGAGGTTTAGAAAACTTAGACAACAAGCCTCGAATTGAGAAAAAGGTTATTAGTAGGTCCTTTCACATTGTAAAATCCAAATCTACTGGGTCTTGTGCGTACTGTTCTGCAGATCACAAAATTACTTCATGTAAAACATTTGGCAAGGAATCAAATGAGACTCGACGAGAATTTGCTATGGATAAGAAATTGTGTTTTATATGTTTAAATAGTAACCATTCTGCCAAGTACTGTAAGAACATTGTCCGGTGTCAGGTGTGCAAACGCCGCCACCATTCATTATTACATCCTAGTGGAGTTTCTGGGTCTGTAGATGAGAAGTCAGTTCAGGGTAATGCCTTATCGACTAGTTTGAGGAAGGAGGAAGCTGCTTCAAGCAGCCATGAGCATACCGCGCAAGCGGAGGGGTCTAGCAAGCCGGTTGTCTCTTGCCTTTCGACAGGAAACTGTAATAAAACAGTTTTATTAACCACAGCAATCGTGCAAGCTGAGTTTCGAGCAAGGACGGGAGGTTTCGTATGGTTAGAGCTTTATTAGACCAAGGGTCGCAAGGATCGTTTATTACTGAGGGTATGGTTCAGTACCTTGGTTTAAGGAAGATCGCGGCTAATCACACTGTAACAGGTGTAGGTGGGGACAAAACTGTGGAATCAAGATCCACAGTTTACGTCAATATAAGGTCGAGAATTGATCCACGTTTTCGGATTGAGGTTAAGGCCTACGTCTTGAAATCGGTTACGTCCCTTCTCCCAGTTGCAAAGGTAACTAGGGTAGAATGGGTAAATCTAAATGTTGGTGATTTGGCTGATCCGGAGTACTACAGGCCTAATAAAATAGACGTTTTATTAGGTGCTGAGGTATACAGTCAAATCATTAAAGAGGGCATTAACCGCAACCCGAGTGGATCACTATTAGCTCAAGATACCGCCTTCGGGTGGGTACTATCTGGTATCTGTGAAGTGGACAACTCGAGCAATATTTATTCTCACATCACTGTTATGCACTCCACTCAAAACAATGATGAGTTGTTAAAAAGATTTTGGGAGTTGGAAGCGGAACCAGTGGAAATTAAAAGGAGGTTTACTGAAGAAGAAACCAGATGTGAGACGTTTTACACAGCTACTACAGAACGGAATGCGTGTGGTCGATACGTCGTTAGACTACCATTTCGTGATGCTGACCCGGACTGCAAGTATGGTGAGTCAAGGAAAATAGCTGAAAAAAGATTGAGAGGTTTAGAATTCAAATTAAGTAAAAACATAACATTAAAAGACGAGTACACGAAAGTGATTAACGAATATTTAAAACTTCATCACATGCGAAAGGTTACTGATTCGGAAATAAAAAATAAAAAAGCTGTTTACTTACCTCACCATGCAGTAGTTCGGGAGGATAAGACCACGACAAAGGTTAGGGTCGTATTTGATGCTTCCTGTAAAGGGACTAACGGAAGATCCCTAAATGATAATTTAATGGTTGGTCCATCTCTGCAAGCTGAACTTCGTCACACTGTTATGTGTTGGAGAAAGTATAGAATTTGTCTAGTCGCAGATATAGTAAAAATGTACCGACAGGTTTTAGTTGACAGCAGAGACAGCCCATTTCAGCGAATACTTTGGAGAGAGAACCCGGAGGACGATATAGAAGAATATGAATTGGTAACAGTGACATTTGGCACTGCATCAGCCCCATATTTGGCTGTGAGAACACTGCATCAGGTTGCATATGATGAGTGTCAGAATAGTCCTGAAATATCAAAAATCATTTTAAATGACTTCTATATGGATGACCTGATGACGGGATCCGACAATGTAGAGGCCTGTTTTAACATTTATAATAAGCTGACTGGAGTATTACATAAGGGAGGGTTTCAGTTGCAGAAGTGGATTAGTAATAGCAGGGAGTTAGTAGATAGGATAAGAAAGAATAATAAGGGGCAGGATGAGGAGTTGAAGATAAAGATAGATAATATCACCAAGATTCTAGGACTTACTTGGAATCCTCGCGAAGACGTCTTCCAATATACGGTCGATCTTGCTCCACTAAGTGAAACTGCAACGAAAAGAGCGATAATTTCGGATATTTCACGTCTTTTTGATCCTCTTGGTTGGTTAGCGCCGTGTATAATTGTAGCGAAAATATTAATTCAGAAGCTGTGGCTATCCGGAGTTCAATGGGACCAAGAAGTTCCAAGTAATTTATTAAGAGAATGGATAACTTACCGTGAAAATTTGCCGTCCTTAGTGAACGTGAAGATACCTCGATGGATGTATACTTTCAATAATTCAGTGAATCCTGAATTGCACGGGTTTGCAGATGCTTCAAAACTAGCATACGCTGCGGTTGTATATTTGAGAGTGCTGGACGAACTGGGAAATGTTCACGTCTCATTGATAGCATCAAAAACAAAGGTAGCGCCTATAAAACAAGTATCGATTCCTCGGCTTGAACTTTGCGGAGCAGTGCTACTGGCTAAGCTAATGGTAGAGGTAGCTGAAGTGTTGGGGATCCACAGGAGCAATCTTCATGCTTATACCGATAGTGAGGTGGTTCTGGCCTGGCTAAACCAACATCCAAGTCGCTGGAAAACTTTTGTAGCTAACAGAGTCTCTGAGATTTTGATCACTTTGGATAGTCAGCACTGGCATCACGTGGTATCCAAAGAGAACCCAGCAGACTGCGCATCTCGCGGTATAGCACCATCGGAGTTATCTACTGCGTCACTATGGATGAACGGTCCGGATTTCCTTAGGAAGAGTGAAATTGACTACAAAATACCAAAGCACCTAGTCACAAGCTTAGAACAAACTAAGGCACACACAGCAGTATTTGATGTAGACTTGTGGCACAGGTTTTCTTCCTTAACTAAACTAGTTCGCGTGGTTGCATATTGCCGACGTTTCTTGAACCTCAGGAAGAATTCAACAACTAAACAATATACGACGTATTTAATAAGTCAAGAAATTGATGATGCAAGGAACTTATGTATAAAGAAATGTCAAGAAGTATTACACGAAGAGATGGCGGAACTAACGGATAACGGATATTTGGGTAAGGGAAGAAAGCTCATGAAGTCACTGAATTTATTTTTAGATTCAAAGGATATTTTAAGAGTCGGTGGGAGGTTAGAAATGTCCCAATTAAATTATAGTGAGAAGCATCCGATTTTCATCCCCAAAGAATCATTTTTGGCGGATCTGTTAATTGCAGATGCACATCAAAAGACGATGCACGGTGGTCCGCAACTCATGATCACGTACTTGCGATCGATGTACTGGATTGTAGGCGTCAAAGGGTTGGTTAGGAAACATGTTCGTAGATGTGTCACGTGTGTTCGGTACTCAAATAAGGCTAAAACACAGCTTATGGGACAACTGCCTTCACCACGAGTAACCCCAAATAAGCCTTTTTTAATAAGTGGTGTAGATTATGCCGGCCCTATAAACGTAAGAGTATCCAAGGGTAGGGGCAACAAATCATACAAAGGGTATATAGCACTATTTATCTGTATGTCGACGCGAGCAGTGCATCTCGAGGCAGTCAGTGATTTGACTGCTCAAGGATTTTTAGCTGCCTTCAGGAGATTCGTGGCAAGGCGTGGACGATGCGCTGAATTGTACAGTGATAATGCTACGAATTTCATAGGAGCCTCAAGCGAGTTACATAGGTTATTTCATGAAGAGAAATCAGCCATGAGACAGGAACTGGCTGAGTACCTCGCTAACAACTCTACGCAGTGGCACTTTATTCCTCCTCGTGCTCCAAATTTTGGTGGGTTATGGGAAGCAGGAATAAAGTCAACCAAATTTCACCTTAAGCGAGTAGTAGGTAACTCGACTTTAACGTATGAAGAGCTGGCCACAGTACTGGCCCAAATTGAAGCTTGCCTCAATTCAAGACCCTTATCATACGTGGAGGAACAAAATGAGCTAGTTCCTTTGACCCCTGGTCATTTTTTGGTGGGTGAACCACTCGTAGCAGTACCAGACGCCAATTATGAAAGCTCAAATGTGTACACTCTACGGCGATGGCAGCTCCACCAGAGAATGATGCAGGATTTTTGGCGACGTTGGTCCCAGGACTACCTTCACCAATTCCTCCAGAGGCACAAGTGGGAATATCAGAACCCAGAACCTTCAGTAGGGGACGTAGTCTTGATAAAAGAGGATGATATGCCTCCTTGTAGATGGTTACTCGGTAAAATTGAGCATAAGCATCCAGGTCCAGATAACATCACTCGTGTAGTTACAGTGCGCACTAAAGGCTCGGTAATTAAAAGACCTACATCTAAGTTGTGTTTGTTGCCTGTAACCATATGAAATTACCATGAGTTTGTTTAATTAGTATATTAGCATGGTGGGCGGGTTGAAGGACATACTGCATAATGTCCTTGGTGGGCGGTATGTCCAGGTAGGTAACCATTAAATTTGTAAATATAAAATAATATAAGAAATAAATATAATGTAAGTGATATAAATATATACACACTAATATAATATAAATTTAAGTTAGAAGATAAGCGGTTTATGTTTACGAGTGAAACCGATAGATGGCGTTGTGAGGTAAAACTGAATCGCGCCATCGTTTCATTCCCAGTGTTACTATAAGTAGTTTTAAGAATTTGTTATTTTTAAGAACCATTAGAACTGTTCTGAGAATATACATATTAGTTGATAACAACAGTAGTATTATTTCTCGCCTACGGACACTTGATTTCGTTCAGAGGTTAAATATTTTAAAAAGATCCACAAATATATGTACAATGAAATACATGTGTACAAAAGTAAAAAGATTGTTTTATTATTTCATCACGTCATTATCAAAATCTGTTTCCTCCTTATTGCGGTTTGTTATTGATTCTCTTAAAAAGTTGAATAAAGACCGAAGTTTATACAAGAGATAAATAAATAATCCCCCTAAATTTATACAATAGTTTCATCAGAAATGAAATAGTAGATGAATTCTCTACCTAAAAAAATAAAAATATTTTCTCTACATAAAATATTGCAATAATGATTACACTAATACAGTCATAGTCTTGTGATCGTTACACCATTCCTCTTGTGTCTGTATGATCTGGGTTTCGAAACAAGAATGATATATTATGTTACACGTTTATTAAGTATCTTAAGTAGTCACATAAGCCACAATCATAGATATCGATTGATAGTGATCAATTAAAAAAAAGCGAACTGTGCAGCTAACGATGAAGAAACAAGGAGTGCCCTAAACCAGAAACAATACTTAGTATTACCAAGTTTTATTTCATCACGGCTATAGCTTTTGCAAAATATTATTAATTTTAAGACAACTGCCGCACTACGAATATTCCGTTGTCGCGGGGTAATTTACAAATATATATGAGACGGGCACAAAGAACATCCAGACTTAGAGCAGCTATTTGTAGATCACACAAATATTTTTGTATTTGTTTTTGAACAATATCTTTCAACACACAAAGCAATCATTGCGTTTAACTGCAAAATCCAAAAAGCAAAAATAAGTAAAGTTATTATTATTTTGAAACATCAGAATATTAGAATTAAGATTGTTATTATCATAGGGAATCAAAAAATTACAACATTTTTTCAACTGAATGCGGTCTTTTTATTAAACGGCTTTATTTAGCTTGACCTATTAGTTTTTTTATTTGTTTGTTTTTGACAAATCTTGTAATCGAAATTTGACCCCCTTCCTGTAGACAGATTGATCTAAAATTTGGCACACACCCTCAGTTCTGACTTCTATTTCATTGTAAATTCAAGATGGCCGCCGCTACTAAATGGTGGTTTACACATTTTGTCAACGACTAAATGGGTATCAAATGAAAGGGTTTGACTAGTAGAATACAGATGAGAAGTACTATTTAAAAACTAAAAACTTGAAAATGAAAAGTATGTAAAATATTTTTTTTATTTTAAACGGTTTTATTGAAAACTAGCAACCTGCCCCGGGGCAGGTTTGTTGCTTCGCACGGGCTATTTACGTTAAATATAACATAGCCTATGTTACCCCGAGAAGATGTGCGGCTTAATTTTTACCGACGTCTTCAACAAATATCGTTATATTTTAGCCAATATACTCAAAAATGTAACAAATTATATATAATAAATTCTTGAGGTAGGTTTTGGCTACCTCAAGAATCACTCTATATATTGTTAAAAACCGCATCAACATCGGTGCAATAGCTTTTGAGTTTATCGCGAACAGACAGACAGACAGACGCGGCGGAGGACTTCGTTTTATAATATGTACTGATAATAATGTACTAAAAGCTAAAATATAATTTGGTATAAAATCGTTGCGCCCGTGTTTCCATCGAATCATCTTAGTTTACGCTATGCCCAACGATTTAATACCAAATTATTTTTTAGCTTTTAGTACATTATTTTCAATAAACCCGTATAAAAAAAATACATATTATTTATTTGTTGTACACACGTAGGTACAATGGAACAAATAATATTGCAGATGACACCAATTGTTTTAGCAATTCCATTTCACAGGGAATACACACACTCACACGTATCCAGTTCATTTCATTTAGCAGATATTACACACGATAAAGAAAGCACTTTACAAATTCTTCTACAAGGCATCATTTAGATTAATTATATCATTATATCAGTCAAAAGACAAGTAAATGCCTTCTTAGTAAATGTCTGTAGCGCTTGCTACAATAGTCTACGATGGGTAGCACTTCCGTAGTACTAGCTCGTTACAAATTGTAAATTGCGCTTGTTACTTTTTGATAAAATACATAATCTACTTTTTAACTACTTCAAAAAAGGAGGAGGTTATCAATTCGACTGGATTTTTTTATGTTTGTTACCTCATAACTTTTGACTGGGTGAACCGATTTTGATAATTATTTTTTATTTGAAAGCTGGTGCTTCTCGTGTGGTCCAATTTCAATTTGGTACAATTCTTGAAGTCGGTTTTTTTTGTTAAAATTTGTGATTATGCATAAGTGTGTATTCTAAAGTTTTCGGGAATTTAATAATGTTTAGCCATTTTCAATGAGTCACCTCCGGTTTGAACAGAGAATTTTGTTTTTTACAGCTTACTGATCCTGCATAACAATAATAATATTAAACCTATTACATTGAAAAATAATAATAATAGACTATATCTAGTTTTAACTAATGATAGACTATTGAAAACGACCGTTAGACTTACAAGTAAACGGAACAAAAGATCTTTTGTGGTAATGACGTGTTTTAGTGATAAGAGCTCTCTTCTTAGTGAAACAGAACAATACAAACAATAACTTTATTTTTTTTACTTTTTTTACGCTACGGGCAATAGGAGACGTAAACGACGTTGCGTGGGTCAGCTAGTTATTGCAATAAAATCCAATGTTTACCATTGACAACTGATTGACAAACAAAGATGTGGCGTCATGAGCAGACGCCTTGACAACATCAAGCGTTGTGGCGTTAATCTATACTATTATATAAAGCTGAAGAGTTTGTTTGTTTGTTTGAACGCGCTTATCTCAGGAACCGCTGGTCCGATTTAAAAAAATATTTCAGTGTTGGATAGTACATTTATCGAGGAAGGCTATAGGCTATATATCATCACGCTACGACCAATAGGAGCGGAGCACCAATGAAAAATGTTTCAAAAAGGGGGAAAATTATCACGCTACGGGCAATAGGAGACGCAAACGAGGTTGCGTGGGTCAGCTAGTTTTAAACATAAAAATTTATTGAATTTTGTTTAAATGTACTAAAAAATTATTTATTGTAAGAATATAATTGTTTTTGACATCAGTTGATAGTTCCAAACATCATGGAAGAGTTTTTCATAATTGATCATCTTGCCTTTTGAAAAATAGTAATTAAGCTAGTTCGATAGGTTCTTTTAGTAAAATAATCTAACAAACGTGAGCTTCGTCGTTTAGACTTCCAAGTAAAGAAAAAAATAAAAGAAAGACCTTTAATGGTAATTGCAATGACGTGTTTTAAGTGATAAGAGCCCCTTTCATATTGAACTTGAACAATACAAGAAACAACTTTATCTATAAATATATAATTAAATAGAACCGAAGTTTTTTTTTTTCAATTCATTTGTTTGATGTTGTTTGTCAAAATGCGCCACTACGAGGTAGTTAGGTAGAATATAATAGACCTGTAACAATACAATACTTTAAAATAACCAACACATTTCAGGTGTCTGAACATTATAATGTTCCTAAATATTTCGAAACTTTTTTTAAATGTACATTAAAATACATCTATACTTTTTTTGGGCAGTGTTTGGGAAGCTTCGTCGGGTTTTCTCATCGTTGATCCCACAGTGCCTAAAGACGAAAATGTTCAATGAGTGCGTCCTACCCGTAATGACATACGGAGCCGAAACGTGGACACTTAGGGTACGGCTGGTCCATAAGTTTAAAGTCGTTGAGCGTGCTATGGAGAGAGCTATGCTCGGCGTTTCTCTAAGGGATCGTATTAGAAACGAGGTGATCCGGCAAAGAACTAGGGTCATCGACATAGCCCATAGAATTAGCAAGCTGAAGTGGCAGTGAGCTGGCTATATTTGCCGTAGAACCGATAACCGTTGGGGTAAACGGGTACTTGAGTGGAGACCGCGTCTCGGCAAACGTAGTGTAGGACGCCCACAGGTCAGGTGGAGTGATGATTTGCGCAAGATGGCTGGCAGGAGCTGGATGCCAGAAGCCGAGGATCGAACTAAGTGACGTGCAATTGGAGAGGCCTATGTCCAGCAGATATATAACACGCTATAGAAAGACAGGCAAGGAAAAATAATTTGGTATTTTTCGGCATAGAAGAAGACGAAAAATCATACGAAAACCTAGAAAGAAACTTCACTATATGGGTGGAACAATACCTTTCTCTAAAAATAAGTTACAACGACATCCAAGAAATAAAAAGAATAGGAAAGAAAGACAATAAACAACGCCCGGTTGTAGCGACTTTCACAACTCTAGGCACAAAGATAAAAATTTTGAAGCAGAAGAGAGCACTAAAAGATACTCAGTTTTACATTAAAGAAGATTATCCAAAATATGTACTGGAGAAGAGAAGGGAGCTACAAGAACAGCTACAACAGGAAAGAGAAAAGGGAAACTTAGCAAAAATTATATATGACAAACTGATAATATCAAAAAATAACACTAAAAGGAAGCTGCCTATATCACCCGAGAATGCCACTGGAACCAATGTAGAGAAAAATACGCAAGTAAACAAAAAGAACAAAACACAACAAATTGCTTCATCGGTCAAGAGGTCTAGCAGCCTCTCTGAAGGAATTATAAAACAGGGAATACTAAATTACGTTGTCAAAGATACAACGATTAAGAACAACTATCAAAACAAACAAGCATAGCCATTCAGCACCTCCTCCTCCGACACAGAACAAACAAACACACAATTAAAAACAAGAAACAAACAAAATAATCTTCCAATCCGGCCGGTCACCGTGGAAGAGTGTGACCATAACCCTCCAAAAATAGATACCATAAAGACTGAGAGCAGAAACAAAGAAAAACCACAGTATATACACATAGCAACATACAATGTTAGAACCTTATCGTCATACGAGCGATTATTAGAATTAGAGGAAGCAATACAAGAAATAAAATACGACGTTATAGGAATATCTGAAACAAGACGGCTAGGTACCAACATAGAAGAGCACACAAACTTTATACTTTGTTACGTGGGTCACACGCCCGGCCTATATGGAGTAGGCTTTATAATTAACAAAGTACATAAAAATAATACAGAGAGCTTTACTGGCATAACGGAACGGATCGCTGTACTAAACATGAACATTCAAGGCTTCTTAATCTCTATTATACAGGTGTATGCACCAACGGAATCTGCAAGTGAGGAAGAAATTGAAAAATTCTACGAAACGATTACCGAAACTCTGGACACTGCACACAATAATGTCATACTTATGGGAGACTTCAATGCGAAGATCGGGCTTCCTAAGAAAGAAGAACACTTAGTAACCAAGCAATTTGGGTGCGGGAAGAGGAACGGAAGAGGACAGAGGCTAGTAGATTTTGCGGTAGAGCATAAACTAACTTTAATAAACACATGTTTTAAGAAGAAACTAAACAGAAGATGGACGTGGAGATCTCCGGACGGAAAAATTAAAAATGAAATAGATTATATTTTATCAAACCAACCAAGAATAATCCATGATTTCGGTACCATGAACTTAAACTACCCCTCAGATCACAGATTAATCAGAGCAAAAGTAAAATTAACTAATCTAAAGAAAAGTAGAGTTAATTTCAGTACTAAGCATACAAACCAACTCAAATCTGAAGTAGAAATAGCTAAATACAGGGAAACCTTATCAGGAATATTATCTAGGAAAGGTGATGACCATGGACACACCTCAGTACAAACCCACTACGAAAACATCTCAAATGCAATCACCACGAGTTTAAAATCAGCCCAAACAATGAGAAAGGAACAAAAACGACACGAGATACTATCGGAACGCACATCGTCTCTTTTAAAAAGAAGAAAGGAACTTCAAAAAGCTAAAAACAAATCGAGATCTATGAAAAACGAACTCTCCGCGCTCTACAAGCTAGTCAATAAATATATAAGAAAAGACTATTCAACATATAGGCAAGGTACATTAGAAAAGCATCTAAACCTCACAGGCAGTACAAAAAAGGCCTACAAAGAACTCAGAACATGCAAAACCTGGATAGAAGGACTAAAAGAGTGTGGCAAAGACCTAAACAATCGAAAAGACATCATTAACACAGCAACAAATTTTTACAAAAACCTATACAGCAGTAATAATCAACTAAATACACAAAAAAATAAGAACATAATTAAAGCTATAAACATGCATGAAGGTCACATTGAACGGATTAACGAAGATAACATAAAAATAATTAATGAAGATGAAATCATAGAAGCAATAAAAAGGCTCAAACTAGAGAAATCCCCTGGATCAGACAATATAACAAACGAAGCTTTAAAGACAGCTTATCATATACTGGCATCACCACTAGCTGAACTATTCAATCTGATACTACAAAGCTCTGAAACGCCTGCACAATGGTCCGAATCCAACATTATTTTAATATATAAAAAAGGAGACCCCAAAGATATAGGTAACTATAGACCGATAAGCCTACTACCAACTCTGTACAAGCTTTTCTCTGCGATCATAAACTCGAGAATCGGCCCCGTAATCGAAGCAAGACAGCCTGTAGAGCAGGCAGGGTTCCGAAAGGGTTTCTCTACGATAGACCATATACATACCTTAGAGTTAATTATAGAGAAGTATCGAGAACTACAGAGACCACTCTATCTTGGATTCATTGACTACCAAAAGGCCTTCGACACTGTTACTCACGATAGCGTTTGGCAAAGCTTGAAGGAACAGGGAGTAAGCGAAGTGTATATAAAAGTGATTCAGAACATATATAACAACAACATGGGCAGAATAAAGCTAGACACACTGGGCCCGAGCTTTGCAGTAAAGAGAGGTGTAAGACAGGGTGACCCCTTATCGCCAAAAATATTCATAGCCATACTCGAAAGCATCATAAACAAACTAAACTGGAGCAAACGAGGAATCTTCATACAAGGAACCTTTCTGAGTCATTTGCGTTTCGCCGACGATATAGTAATATTATCCGAGACAAGCTCAGAACTACAGCTCATGATCAATGATTTACAAACAGCTAGCGCCGAGGTAGGACTTGAAATCAATCTCACTAAGACCATGACAATGACTAACAGCCTCAAAAAACAGATAGAAGTCAATGGATATCCACTAGAATACACAGACAAATATATCTATCTAGGAAAAACAATCAGCTTTGAAAAGGAAAATAACGAACTTGAGATTGAGAGAAGAGTTCAGAGAACATGGAACAAATTCTGGAGTTTGAAAGAAATTTTCAAAAGTAATATGCCAATAAAACTGAAAACTAGGACAATGAACTCTAGCCTCTTACCATGCTTGACATATGGATGTCAAACTTGGAAATTTACGTCAAAAGTTAAGCAAAAAATAACATCCTGTCAGCGCGGAATGGAGAGAAGCATGCTTAAAATAAAAAAACTAGATAAGATTAGACACGTAAAGATAAGAGAAATAACAAAAGCCAATAATGCCCTAAACTACGCACAAAAATTAAAGTGGAAATGGGCCGGTCACATAGCGAGACTTAGAGACAGAAGATGGACCTACAGAACAACCATATGGAGAGGACCTCAAGGAAAAAGAAAAAGAGGAAGGCCCTCTACACGATGGGAGGACGAAATAAAAAAAGTCGCTGGCCCATTGTGGTGGCAATTAGCACAGGATAGAGAGAAGTGGACATCATTGGAGGAGGCCTTTACCCAACCTGGGGACCTTGCTAATAATTAGTCATAGTGTTATAGAAATAAATAGTAATTAAGAAGTAATGTAGCAAGATCAAATAAAGGCTTTTTTATTTTTATTTATTTTATTTATTTATGTCCAGCAGTAGACTGCGATAGGCTGATGATGATGATGATATATACTTTTAGGTGTATATATATTTAAATATATATTTTAAATTTATTAAACAAACAGAAACTTAAAATAAGTATAGTCTATCCAAATAAGCATGCCTTGTTTACGGGGTATAACACACACCAAGTATCTTCGTCTTCTCTCCACCCTTTTTGAGTAGTACCGTAGTTCTTTGTAGTGTTTTAGAATTACATTTAGAAAAAACAGTTGTCGACATGTTAGTATTTTGCATTTTGCAACGGACGAAAAGTGAATACTTTTAAACTAGCTCTCTGAGCACGTTCTAGGTGTAGAAAAATTAAATAGAAACGATTATGTAAAAAGAGATTGACACATAGTCCAAAAAAACTAGTTTTACTACTGCCATATTCCTCACTTTCTTAAATATATACCTACAGTAATTTACAAATTTTCTGGAGAAGGTATCCGTATTTAAAGATTTGGGAATCCTCATTGAATAGTAAATTTCATTTTGACGATCACATAGCTCAAATGGTCAATAAATCTTATCAATTAAATGGCTTTACAATGCACATTTGTTGGCATTTCCAAAACCCTCATCATATCTAACCTTAGTTATATAAACCCTCCCTGCGACTCTGTCTAATAAAGTATTTAAAAGCAAGTTTCTTTAAAAATAAAATAACTTACGCTGAACCTTAATTTCCATTCATTTTGTCAAAAATACATATCCAAACCCATTTACTCTCTTAAAATTGTAGTCTAAAACTTTATATTATGATGTTAGAACAATCTATAAACGCTGTACATACATCTGCTAAATTGTCAACTCGCACTTAGTTTGTAGTACAAACACTAAATTAGTTTGTAAATCTGGGGTTACGGTGTTGGGTGTACTTCTTACCTATTGTTAATTTATCGATGTACCTACAATCTTCTGTGGATTCGTTTGTTTCCTAAAGAATTAATAAACTGTAATACAAAATAACCCAATCTAGATATTTCTTAATATTTTTCTTCAAGATGGTTACTATTTATCAAAAAACTCATTTGGGCCGTTTACCTGAGTGTAGATAAAGGTAAAAGCCAATGAAAGCGTTTGGGTGCCGCCCCTTCAGTGGGGTACACAGGTACAAAATCAAGAGTATAAATAGACCGGGTTGCAATACATTTGTTTCATTATTAGTTTACTTGGTAACACAAGTTAACGATAAATCTAGGTTGTGTTAGTTATACTAAAGAAAGATCGGTTACTAAAAATGGTGAAGCCAACAGCAAATAAGGTAGCTAGAATAAATAACATATATTCATAGTTCAAGATCAGCTGGTATTGTATAAAAATGATAACTCTATTATTCTGTTTCAGACATATTCAAGCACTGCTACCAGCAGACGGCGCGGAAGACCAACTGGCAGTAATCGTGTTCCCCTTTCACACGTTAGTACTATTTAATTTTACATAAATAATGTCAGTCCGTCTATGTGGTGCCAGATAAAGAATACAGAATGTCATCACACCTACTCGTCCCGTACTCGCGTCGGTGTTGTAAGAGCCGGCTAAGTAATCAAACTCTGCAGGATGAACAGTATTGAGGCCTACATCCAGCAGTGGACTATGGACAGCTGTTGATGTGATGATGAACGTGCACATGTTAAAGTCATTTTTATTTTAGGTGGAACGAAGGGCCAGGAACGCGGAGTATGAAAGGGAACGTCGGACTCAAACGGCAGAAGCGTTTGTCGATTTGGCTGAAGCTCTTGGTATGAACTCCAATGTAAGTTTATCAACCTTGTTAACGTACTTACTATACTTAAATGAATTGTGTATTTATTAATACTTTACTATTATGTATAATTTAGTATTGTGGAAATGTTGATGCTGGCTGTGCAGCAATGACTCCAAACCTTTTATTTTGTTTTCTTTGGTCGACTTCGTTCTCATTCAAGTCTCTTAGTGAAAAAAATATTGTAAACCGTATTATTATTTTTTTAAAGGAGCAACAATGGAGTTTCTTGCCAGATTCTTCTCCATGAAGGGTAGGCTGCACTTGGAACTGGCGACTAGAATCACTCGATTTTTTAATATTAAATATTGACTATTCATAAGTGCCTGTAAAATAAGTGCCTATATGAATAAAATATTTTTGAGTTTGAGTTTGAGTTTGAAGTGTGTAATGTAATAGTTTATCATTATTTTAGTGAAATTCATTTATTTTTGTCTTTGTTCACCTATACAAATCTGTTTTCATTGGGAATGATCATTATACAAGGTTTGTTTTAATAAATTCATCCTAGAGAGTCAATTCTATCCCTTTAGTGCGGTGTATTACTCGTCATTTAACTTCTAAGGACAGTAATAATAAACTAATAATAATTATTGGCACTTCACATAGGTCAGCCACGCGACTCTACTGGCGACGGCTGTGGAACGCATCCGCAGGAGGAAAAGAATGGTGGCCAATGAAAGTACGCTTGGATTGGCCAACAGTATTCTTGCCTTAGAGAGAGAAAGTAAGTGTCTAGCGATAAAGATATGATAGTCAAACATTACATTCCATAGCATTTGGTAACCTGTTTTAATAATTTTATTTTTATTATAGTTAGCGAAGTCGAAGCTGCTAAGGATCAGGCCACTTCCACTAATCAGACGGAATCGGAATCGAACATGTTAACAAGTGAGTATACCTAGACATTAGAGGTGTGTCTTTAAATACATAATTTATTGGTAACGGGTGTATTTATCTTAGGAACAAATTTTTGTGTCACACAAACTTTAAAAAACTGTGTAAATTTTACTAAAAAAGTGTTTTTTTTCCAGACGAAGAGATTCCGGATGATTTTTGGGCCCACCCTGATCTGTTGGGAGAATATGTGTTTAATGAGGTGAGTTTAATTGAATTATTCCTTACATTACATTTAAGTACTCTGGTGTAGTATATTTTAATTTACATTTGTTAATTTTGTTTGCTTTATTTGCAGATTCCTGAAGTCGATATTGACCTTGAGTCACTATTTAAACCTACTACGGCAGTCGCAGATGATCCAGACGCAAATCCACATTAAATAGGGTGAGTTTAATTTAATAACTTCTTACTTTATTTATAAGTACTCTGGTGTAGTATCTTATAATTTACATTTGTTAATTTTGTTTGCTTTATTTGCAGATTCTTGAAGTCGATTTTGACCTTGAGTCACTATTTAAACCGACTACGGCAGTCGCAGATGATCCAGACGCAAATCCACATTAAATAGGGTGAGTTTAATTGAATTACTCCTTACTTTACTTATAAGTACTCTGCTGTAGTATATTTTAATTGACATATGTTAATTTTATTTGCAGATTCCTGAAGTCGACATTGACCTTGAGTCAATATTTAAACCGACTACGGCAGTCGCAGATAATCCAGGGGCAAATCCACATTAAAAGAATATATTACATAGTAAATTAATTGATAAAGGTATATAAATACTCCGTTTTTTTAAGCCAATGGAAAGATGTCCAGTCAGTTGCGAGTCTTATAGTCTAACGCGGAATAAGGTGGGGCGTTAGACCTCCTCTACTGGGAGGGGAGCTGGCTTTTTAGAAAACTACCCAGTCCTATTGTAATGTAGATTCTTTGCCTCTCTACACTGCTGGAATATCTTGGTACATTTCTTCATTACGGTGCGAACGTTACAAGAATAACTTATGTTAGAAAGAGCCAATAAATTTAAAATTGGAAGTGCAGAGTTGGCAAGTATTGTAAGTGGCGTAGTGGTAGCGTATGCGACTGCTGTGCTTGAGGTCTCGGGTTCGATTCCTGGGTCGCACCAAATGTTTGTATGACGTGCAAATATTTGTTTCGGAGGTTGGATGTTTTCTATGTATGATATGTATGTATTTACAAAAAAAGTATATATCTTTTTATATCAGTTATCTAGTACCCATAACACACTGCTGAGCTTGGGACTAGATGTAGTTTTGTGTAAGGTCTCCGAAATATGTATATATCTAATATGTAAATATAATTCATAAGTTACACATAATTCGTTTTATTTAATGAGCAGCAGTTGCACATTAGACAATAACTCCGCAACATTGCTTTCGTAAATGACCGGTGCTTACAATAAGCGGTAATCACAATTCATCAGATATGTTGAAGCGTAAGCAATCATATAATGGTTAAAATATAATGTCATACTATTCATTAATTATGTTTGTTATTATTAGTAAATTGTAGCCATAAATTGGTATACATCTCCATTGACGCCGGAGTGACCTGGCAGCCTTTAAAGGCGTTCAGTATAATTCAGCGTCGATAGTTGAAAATTTTGTGGCACTACATGTTTTCATTTTTTATTTCTCGTTCCATTATTATTTTTCATGTTTTGCGGATATGCAAAATATCAACTTTAAAAGGCAGTTACATTAAGTTTGAGAATTAAAGCATCCTAGCCAAGTAGCAGAAGTGATTGTCACACATTCTCGGGATTCAAGTCAGGCGTAAGTTAGCCAATTAGCCATCATCATATTAAAGACACAATATTTAAACTGATTTTGTAGCACCAGTATTTATTGTGAAATGAATGAATGTGGGAAACATTGTTTTCTTAACTCTCAGTACGTTGCTTATCGGCGGCTAACTTCACTCATACATTTTATGGCATCGCACAACGTCGTCCATCATTGACAAATGACAACATTGCGGCATGCCATCACTTTCAACCTGCGTGCGGTCAATAGTGTAACGGGGTTCAATTAAAAGCTACTCAGTTACTGAGGTTAAATATTTTAAAAAGATCCACAAATATATGTACAATGAAATACATGTGTACAAAAGTAAAAAGATTGTTTTATTATTTCATCACGTCATTATCAAAATCTGTTTCCTCCTTATTGCGGTTTGTTATTGATTCTCTTAAAAAGTTGAATAAAGACCGAAGTTTATACAAGAGATAAATAAATAATCCCCCTAAATTTATACAATAGTTTCATCAGAAATGAAATAGTAGATGAATTCTCTACCTAAAAAAATAAAAATATTTTCTCTACATAAAATATTGCAATAATGATTACACTAATACAGTCATAGTCTTGTGATCGTTACACCATTCCTCTTGTGTCTGTATGATCTGGGTTTCGAAACAATAATGATATATTATGTTACACGTTTATTAAGTATCTTAAGTAGTCACATAAGCCACAATCATAGATATCGATTGATAGTGATCAATTAAAAAAAAGCGAACTGTGCAGCTAACGATGAAGAAACAAGGAGTGCCCTAAACCAGAAACAATACTTAGTATTACCAAGTTTTATTTCATCACGGCTATAGCTTTTGCAAAATATTATTAATTTTAAGACAACTGCCGCACTACGAATATTCCGTTGTCGCGGGGTAATTTACAAATATATATGAGACGGGCACAAAGAACATCCAGACTTAGAGCAGCTATTTGTAGATCACACAAATATTTTTGTATTTGTTTTTGAACAATATCTTTCAACACACAAAGCAATCATTGCGTTTAACTGCAAAATCCAAAAAGCAAAAATAAGTAAAGTTATTATTATTTTGAAACATCAGAATATTAGAATTAAGATTGTTATTATCATAGGGAATCAAAAAATTACAACATTTTTTCAACTGAATGCGGTCTTTTTATTAAACGGCTTTATTTAGCTTGACCTATTAGTTTTTTTATTTGTTTGTTTTTGACAAATCTTGTAATCGAAATTTGACCCCCTTCCTGTAGACAGATTGATCTAAAATTTGGCACACACCCTCAGTTCTGACTTCTATTTCATTGTAAATTCAAGATGGCCGCCGCTACTAAATGGTGGTTTACACATTTTGTCAACGACTAAATGGGTATCAAATGAAAGGGTTTGACTAGTAGAATACAGATGAGAAGTACTATTTAAAAACTAAAAACTTGAAAATGAAAAGTATGTAAAATATTTTTTTTATTTTAAACGGTTTTATTGAAAACTAGCAACCTGCCCCGGGGCAGGTTTGTTGCTTCGCACGGGCTATTTACGTTAAATATAACATAGCCTATGTTACCCCGAGAAGATGTGCGGCTTAATTTTTACCGACGTCTTCAACAAATATCGTTATATTTTAGCCAATATACTCAAAAATGTAACAAATTATATATAATAAATTCTTGAGGTAGGTTTTGGCTACCTCAAGAATCACTCTATATATTGTTAAAAACCGCATCAACATCGGTGCAATAGCTTTTGAGTTTATCGCGAACAGACAGACAGACAGACGCGGCGGAGGACTTCGTTTTATAATATGTACTGATAATAATGTACTAAAAGCTAAAATATAATTTGGTATAAAATCGTTGCGCCCGTGTTTCCATCGAATCATCTTAGTTTACGCTATGCCCAACGATTTAATACCAAATTATTTTTTAGCTTTTAGTACATTATTTTCAATAAACCCGTATAAAAAAAATACATATTATTTATTTGTTGTACACACGTAGGTACAATGGAACAAATAATATTGCAGATGACACCAATTGTTTTAGCAATTCCATTTCACAGGGAATACACACACTCACACGTATCCAGTTCATTTCATTTAGCAGATATTACACACGATAAAGAAAGCACTTTACAAATTCTTCTACAAGGCATCATTTAGATTAATTATATCATTATATCAGTCAAAAGACAAGTAAATGCCTTCTTAGTAAATGTCTGTAGCGCTTGCTACAATAGTCTACGATGGGTAGCACTTCCGTAGTACTAGCTCGTTACAAATTGTAAATTGCGCTTGTTACTTTTTGATAAAATACATAATCTACTTTTTAACTACTTCAAAAAAGGAGGAGGTTATCAATTCGACTGGATTTTTTTATGTTTGTTACCTCATAACTTTTGACTGGGTGAACCGATTTTGATAATTATTTTTTATTTGAAAGCTGGTGCTTCTCGTGTGGTCCAATTTCAATTTGGTACAATTCTTGAAGTCGGTTTTTTTTGTTAAAATTTGTGATTATGCATAAGTGTGTATTCTAAAGTTTTCGGGAATTTAATAATGTTTAGCCATTTTCAATGAGTCACCTCCGGTTTGAACAGAGAATTTTGTTTTTTACAGCTTACTGATCCTGCATAACAATAATAATATTAAACCTATTACATTGAAAAATAATAATAATAGACTATATCTAGTTTTAACTAATGATAGACTATTGAAAACGACCGTTAGACTTACAAGTAAACGGAACAAAAGATCTTTTGTGGTAATGACGTGTTTTAGTGATAAGAGCTCTCTTCTTAGTGAAACAGAACAATACAAACAATAACTTTATTTTTTTTACTTTTTTTACGCTACGGGCAATAGGAGACGTAAACGACGTTGCGTGGGTCAGCTAGTTATTGCAATAAAATCCAATGTTTACCATTGACAACTGATTGACAAACAAAGATGTGGCGTCATGAGCAGACGCCTTGACAACATCAAGCGTTGTGGCGTTAATCTATACTATTATATAAAGCTGAAGAGTTTGTTTGTTTGTTTGAACGCGCTTATCTCAGGAACCGCTGGTCCGATTTAAAAAAATATTTCAGTGTTGGATAGTACATTTATCGAGGAAGGCTATAGGCTATATATCATCACGCTACGACCAATAGGAGCGGAGCACCAATGAAAAATGTTTCAAAAAGGGGGAAAATTATCACGCTACGGGCAATAGGAGACGCAAACGAGGTTGCGTGGGTCAGCTAGTTTTAAACATAAAAATTTATTGAATTTTGTTTAAATGTACTAAAACATTATTTATTGTAAGAATATAATTGTTTTTGACATCAGTTGATAGTTCCAAACATCATGGAAGAGTTTTTCATAATTGATCATCTTGCCTTTTGAAAAATAGTAATTAAGCTAGTTCGATAGGTTCTTTTAGTAAAATAATCTAACAAACGTGAGCTTCGTCGTTTAGACTTCCAAGTAAAGAAAAAAAGAAAAGAAAGACCTTTAATGGTAATTGCAATGACGTGTTTTAAGTGATAAGAGCCCCTTTCATATTGAACTTGAACAATACAAGAAACAACTTTATCTATAAATATATAATTAAATAGAACCGAAGTTTTTTTTTTCAATTCATTTGTTTGATGTTGTTTGTCAAAATGCGCCACTACGAGGTAGTTAGGTAGAATATAATAGACCTGTAACAATACAATACTTTAAAATAACCAACACATTTCAGGTGTCTGAACATTATAATGTTCCTAAATATTTCGAAACTTTTTTTAAATGTACATTAAAATACATCTATACTTTTTTTGGGCAGTGTTTGGGAAGCTTCGTCGGGTTTTCTCATCGTTGATCCCACAGTGCCTAAAGACGAAAATGTTCAATGAGTGCGTCCTACCCGTAATGACATACGGAGCCGAAACGTGGACACTTAGGGTACGGCTGGTCCATAAGTTTAAAGTCGTTGAGCGTGCTATGGAGAGAGCTATGCTCGGCGTTTCTCTAAGGGATCGTATTAGAAACGAGGTGATCCGGCAAAGAACTAGGGTCATCGACATAGCCCATAGAATTAGCAAGCTGAAGTGGCAGTGAGCTGGCCATATTTGCCGTAGAACCGATAACCGTTGGGGTAAACGGGTACTTGAGTGGAGACCGCGTCTCGGCAAACGTAGTGTAGGACGCCCACAGGTCAGGTGGAGTGATGATTTGCGCAAGATGGCTGGCAGGAGCTGGATGCCAGAAGCCGAGGATCGAACTAAGTGACGTGCAATTGGAGAGGCCTATGTCCAGCAGTAGACTGCGATAGGCTGATGATGATGATGATATATACTTTTAGGTGTATATATATTTAAATATATATTTTAAATTTATTAAACAAACAGAAACTTAAAATAAGTATAGTCTATCCAAATAAGCATGCCTTGTTTACGGGGTATAACACACACCAAGTATCTTCGTCTTCTCTCCACCCTTTTTGAGTAGTACCGTAGTTCTTTGTAGTGTTTTAGAATTACATTTAGAAAAAACAGTTGTCGACATGTTAGTATTTTGCATTTTGCAACGGACGAAAAGTGAATACTTTTAAACTAGCTCTCTGAGCACGTTCTAGGTGTAGAAAAATTAAATAGAAACGATTATGTAAAAAGAGATTGACACATAGTCCAAAAAAACTAGTTTTACTACTGCCATATTCCTCACTTTCTTAAATATATACCTACAGTAATTTACAAATTTTCTGGAGAAGGTATCCGTATTTAAAGATTTGGGAATCCTCATTGAATAGTAAATTTCATTTTGACGATCACATAGCTCAAATGGTCAATAAATCTTATCAATTAAATGGCTTTACAATGCACATTTGTTGGCATTTCCAAAACCCTCATCATATCTAACCTTAGTTATATAAACCCTCCCTGCGACTCTGTCTAATAAAGTATTTAAAAGCAAGTTTCTTTAAAAATAAAATAACTTACGCTGAACCTTAATTTCCATTCATTTTGTCAAAAATACATATCCAAACCCATTTACTCTCTTAAAATTGTAGTCTAAAACTTTATATTATGATGTTAGAACAATCTATAAACGCTGTACATACATCTGCTAAATTGTCAACTCGCACTTAGTTTGTAGTACAAACACTAAATTAGTTTGTAAATCTGGGGTTACGGTGTTGGGTGTACTTCTTACCTATTGTTAATTTATCGATGTACCTACAATCTTCTGTGGATTCGTTTGTTTCCTAAAGAATTAATAAACTGTAATACAAAATAACCCAATCTAGATATTTCTTAATATTTTTCTTCAAGATGGTTACTATTTATCAAAAAACTCATTTGGGCCGTTTACCTGAGTGTAGATAAAGGTAAAAGCCAATGAAAGCGTTTGGGTGCCGCCCCTTCAGTGGGGTACACAGGTACAAAATCAAGAGTATAAATAGACCGGGTTGCAATACATTTGTTTCATTATTAGTTTACTTGGTAACACAAGTTAACGATAAATCTAGGTTGTGTTAGTTATACTAAAGAAAGATCGGTTACTAAAAATGGTGAAGCCAACAGCAAATAAGGTAGCTAGAATAAATAACATATATTCATAGTTCAAGATCAGCTGGTATTGTATAAAAATGATAACTCTATTATTCTGTTTCAGACATATTCAAGCACTGCTACCAGCAGACGGCGCGGAAGACCAACTGGCAGTAATCGTGTTCCCCTTTCACACGTTAGTACTATTTAATTTTACATAAATAATGTCAGTCCGTCTATGTGGTGCCAGATAAAGAATACAGAATGTCATCACACCTACTCGTCCCGTACTCGCGTCGGTGTTGTAAGAGCCGGCTAAGTAATCAAACTCTGCAGGATGAACAGTATTGAGGCCTACATCCAGCAGTGGACTATGGACAGCTGTTGATGTGATGATGAACGTGCACATGTTAAAGTCATTTTTATTTTAGGTGGAACGAAGGGCCAGGAACGCGGAGTATGAAAGGGAACGTCGGACTCAAACGGCAGAAGCGTTTGTCGATTTGGCTGAAGCTCTTGGTATGAACTCCAATGTAAGTTTATCAACCTTGTTAACGTACTTACTATACTTAAATGAATTGTGTATTTATTAATACTTTACTATTATGTATAATTTAGTATTGTGGAAATGTTGATGCTGGCTGTGCAGCAATGACTCCAAACCTTTTATTTTGTTTTCTTTGGTCGACTTCGTTCTCATTCAAGTCTCTTAGTGAAAAAAATATTGTAAACCGTATTATTATTTTTTTAAAGGAGCAACAATGGAGTTTCTTGCCAGATTCTTCTCCATGAAGGGTAGGCTGCACTTGGAACTGGCGACTAGAATCACTCGATTTTTTAATATTAAATATTGACTATTCATAAGTGCCTGTAAAATAAGTGCCTATATGAATAAAATATTTTTGAGTTTGAGTTTGAGTTTGAAGTGTGTAATGTAATAGTTTATCATTATTTTAGTGAAATTCATTTATTTTTGTCTTTGTTCACCTATACAAATCTGTTTTCATTGGGAATGATCATTAAACAAGGTTTGTTTTAATAAATTCATCCTAGAGAGTCAATTCTATCCCTTTAGTGCGGTGTATTACTCGTCATTTAACTTCTAAGGACAGTAATAATAAACTAATAATAATTATTGGCACTTCACATAGGTCAGCCACGCGACTCTACTGGCGACGGCTGTGGAACGCATCCGCAGGAGGAAAAGAATGGTGGCCAATGAAAGTACGCTTGGATTGGCCAACAGTATTCTTGCCTTAGAGAGAGAAAGTAAGTGTCTAGCGATAAAGATATGATAGTCAAACATTACATTCCATAGCATTTGGTAACCTGTTTTAATAATTTTATTTTTATTATAGTTAGCGAAGTCGAAGCTGCTAAGGATCAGGCCACTTCCACTAATCAGACGGAATCGGAATCGAACATGTTAACAAGTGAGTATACCTAGACATTAGAGGTGTGTCTTTAAATACATAATTTATTGGTAACGGGTGTATTTATCTTAGGAACAAATTTTTGTGTCACACAAACTTTAAAAAACTGTGTAAATTTTACTAAAAAAGTGTTTTTTTTCCAGACGAAGAGATTCCGGATGATTTTTGGGCCCACCCTGATCTGTTGGGAGAATATGTGTTTAATGAGGTGAGTTTAATTGAATTATTCCTTACATTACATTTAAGTACTCTGGTGTAGTATATTTTAATTTACATTTGTTAATTTTGTTTGCTTTATTTGCAGATTCCTGAAGTCGATATTGACCTTGAGTCACTATTTAAACCTACTACGGCAGTCGCAGATGATCCAGACGCAAATCCACATTAAATAGGGTGAGTTTAATTTAATAACTTCTTACTTTATTTATAAGTACTCTGGTGTAGTATCTTATAATTTACATTTGTTAATTTTGTTTGCTTTATTTGCAGATTCTTGAAGTCGATTTTGACCTTGAGTCACTATTTAAACCGACTACGGCAGTCGCAGATGATCCAGACGCAAATCCACATTAAATAGGGTGAGTTTAATTGAATTACTCCTTACTTTACTTATAAGTACTCTGCTGTAGTATATTTTAATTGACATATGTTAATTTTATTTGCAGATTCCTGAAGTCGACATTGACCTTGAGTCAATATTTAAACCGACTACGGCAGTCGCAGATAATCCAGGGGCAAATCCACATTAAAAGAATATATTACATAGTAAATTAATTGATAAAGGTATATAAATACTCCGTTTTTTTAAGCCAATGGAAAGATGTCCAGTCAGTTGCGAGTCTTATAGTCTAACGCGGAATAAGGTGGGGCGTTAGACCTCCTCTACTGGGAGGGGAGCTGGCTTTTTAGAAAACTACCCAGTCCTATTGTAATGTAGATTCTTTGCCTCTCTACACTGCTGGAATATCTTGGTACATTTCTTCATTACGGTGCGAACGTTACAAGAATAACTTATGTTAGAAAGAGCCAATAAATTTAAAATTGGAAGTGCAGAGTTGGCAAGTATTGTAAGTGGCGTAGTGGTAGCGTATGCGACTGCTGTGCTTGAGGTCTCGGGTTCGATTCCTGGGTCGCACCAAATGTTTGTATGACGTGCAAATATTTGTTTCGGAGGTTGGATGTTTTCTATGTATGATATGTATGTATTTACAAAAAAAGTATATATCTTTTTATATCAGTTATCTAGTACCCATAACACACTGCTGAGCTTGGGACTAGATGTAGTTTTGTGTAAGGTCTCCGAAATATGTATATATCTAATATGTAAATATAATTCATAAGTTACACATAATTCGTTTTATTTAATGAGCAGCAGTTGCACATTAGACAATAACTCCGCAACATTGCTTTCGTAAATGACCGGTGCTTACAATAAGCGGTAATCACAATTCATCAGATATGTTGAAGCGTAAGCAATCATATAATGGTTAAAATATAATGTCATACTATTCATTAATTATGTTTGTTATTATTAGTAAATTGTAGCCATAAATTGGTATACATCTCCATTGACGCCGGAGTGACCTGGCAGCCTTTAAAGGCGTTCAGTATAATTCAGCGTCGATAGTTGAAAATTTTGTGGCACTACATGTTTTCATTTTTTATTTCTCGTTCCATTATTATTTTTCATGTTTTGCGGATATGCAAAATATCAACTTTAAAAGGCAGTTACATTAAGTTTGAGAATTAAAGCATCCTAGCCAAGTAGCAGAAGTGATTGTCACACATTCTCGGGATTCAAGTCAGGCGTAAGTTAGCCAATTAGCCATCATCATATTAAAGACACAATATTTAAACTGATTTTGTAGCACCAGTATTTATTGTGAAATGAATGAATGTGGGAAACATTGTTTTCTTAACTCTCAGTACGTTGCTTATCGGCGGCTAACTTCACTCATACATTTTATGGCATCGCACAACGTCGTCCATCATTGACAAATGACAACATTGCGGCATGCCATCACTTTCAACCTGCGTGCGGTCAATAGTGTAACGGGGTTCAATTAAAAGCTACTCAGTTACTGAGGTTAAATATTTTAAAAAGATCCACAAATATATGTACAATGAAATACATGTGTACAAAAGTAAAAAGATTGTTTTATTATTTCATCACGTCATTATCAAAATCTGTTTCCTCCTTATTGCGGTTTGTTATTGATTCTCTTAAAAAGTTGAATAAAGACCGAAGTTTATACAAGAGATAAATAAATAATCCCCCTAAATTTATACAATAGTTTCATCAGAAATGAAATAGTAGATGAATTCTCTACCTAAAAAAATAAAAATATTTTCTCTACATAAAATATTGCAATAATGATTACACTAATACAGTCATAGTCTTGTGATCGTTACACCATTCCTCTTGTGTCTGTATGATCTGGGTTTCGAAACAAGAATGATATATTATGTTACACGTTTATTAAGTATCTTAAGTAGTCACATAAGCCACAATCATAGATATCGATTGATAGTGATCAATTAAAAAAAAGCGAACTGTGCAGCTAACGATGAAGAAACAAGGAGTGCCCTAAACCAGAAACAATACTTAGTATTACCAAGTTTTATTTCATCACGGCTATAGCTTTTGCAAAATATTATTAATTTTAAGACAACTGCCGCACTACGAATATTCCGTTGTCGCGGGGTAATTTACAAATATATATGAGACGGGCACAAAGAACATCCAGACTTAGAGCAGCTATTTGTAGATCACACAAATATTTTTGTATTTGTTTTTGAACAATATCTTTCAACACACAAAGCAATCATTGCGTTTAACTGCAAAATCCAAAAAGCAAAAATAAGTAAAGTTATTATTATTTTGAAACATCAGAATATTAGAATTAAGATTGTTATTATCATAGGGAATCAAAAAATTACAACATTTTTTCAACTGAATGCGGTCTTTTTATTAAACGGCTTTATTTAGCTTGACCTATTAGTTTTTTTATTTGTTTGTTTTTGACAAATCTTGTAATCGAAATTTGACCCCCTTCCTGTAGACAGATTGATCTAAAATTTGGCACACACCCTCAGTTCTGACTTCTATTTCATTGTAAATTCAAGATGGCCGCCGCTACTAAATGGTGGTTTACACATTTTGTCAACGACTAAATGGGTATCAAATGAAAGGGTTTGACTAGTAGAATACAGATGAGAAGTACTATTTAAAAACTAAAAACTTGAAAATGAAAAGTATGTAAAATATTTTTTTTATTTTAAACGGTTTTATTGAAAACTAGCAACCTGCCCCGGGGCAGGTTTGTTGCTTCGCACGGGCTATTTACGTTAAATATAACATAGCCTATGTTACCCCGAGAAGATGTGCGGCTTAATTTTTACCGACGTCTTCAACAAATATCGTTATATTTTAGCCAATATACTCAAAAATGTAACAAATTATATATAATAAATTCTTGAGGTAGGTTTTGGCTACCTCAAGAATCACTCTATATATTGTTAAAAACCGCATCAACATCGGTGCAATAGCTTTTGAGTTTATCGCGAACAGACAGACAGACAGACGCGGCGGAGGACTTCGTTTTATAATATGTACTGATAATAATGTACTAAAAGCTAAAATATAATTTGGTATAAAATCGTTGCGCCCGTGTTTCCATCGAATCATCTTAGTTTACGCTATGCCCAACGATTTAATACCAAATTATTTTTTAGCTTTTAGTACATTATTTTCAATAAACCCGTATAAAAAAAATACATATTATTTATTTGTTGTACACACGTAGGTACAATGGAACAAATAATATTGCAGATGACACCAATTGTTTTAGCAATTCCATTTCACAGGGAATACACACACTCACACGTATCCAGTTCATTTCATTTAGCAGATATTACACACGATAAAGAAAGCACTTTACAAATTCTTCTACAAGGCATCATTTAGATTAATTATATCATTATATCAGTCAAAAGACAAGTAAATGCCTTCTTAGTAAATGTCTGTAGCGCTTGCTACAATAGTCTACGATGGGTAGCACTTCCGTAGTACTAGCTCGTTACAAATTGTAAATTGCGCTTGTTACTTTTTGATAAAATACATAATCTACTTTTTAACTACTTCAAAAAAGGAGGAGGTTATCAATTCGACTGGATTTTTTTATGTTTGTTACCTCATAACTTTTGACTGGGTGAACCGATTTTGATAATTATTTTTTATTTGAAAGCTGGTGCTTCTCGTGTGGTCCAATTTCAATTTGGTACAATTCTTGAAGTCGGTTTTTTTTGTTAAAATTTGTGATTATGCATAAGTGTGTATTCTAAAGTTTTCGGGAATTTAATAATGTTTAGCCATTTTCAATGAGTCACCTCCGGTTTGAACAGAGAATTTTGTTTTTTACAGCTTACTGATCCTGCATAACAATAATAATATTAAACCTATTACATTGAAAAATAATAATAATAGACTATATCTAGTTTTAACTAATGATAGACTATTGAAAACGACCGTTAGACTTACAAGTAAACGGAACAAAAGATCTTTTGTGGTAATGACGTGTTTTAGTGATAAGAGCTCTCTTCTTAGTGAAACAGAACAATACAAACAATAACTTTATTTTTTTTACTTTTTTTACGCTACGGGCAATAGGAGACGTAAACGACGTTGCGTGGGTCAGCTAGTTATTGCAATAAAATCCAATGTTTACCATTGACAACTGATTGACAAACAAAGATGTGGCGTCATGAGCAGACGCCTTGACAACATCAAGCGTTGTGGCGTTAATCTATACTATTATATAAAGCTGAAGAGTTTGTTTGTTTGTTTGAACGCGCTTATCTCAGGAACCGCTGGTCCGATTTAAAAAAATATTTCAGTGTTGGATAGTACATTTATCGAGGAAGGCTATAGGCTATATATCATCACGCTACGACCAATAGGAGCGGAGCACCAATGAAAAATGTTTCAAAAAGGGGGAAAATTATCACGCTACGGGCAATAGGAGACGCAAACGAGGTTGCGTGGGTCAGCTAGTTTTAAACATAAAAATTTATTGAATTTTGTTTAAATGTACTAAAACATTATTTATTGTAAGAATATAATTGTTTTTGACATCAGTTGATAGTTCCAAACATCATGGAAGAGTTTTTCATAATTGATCATCTTGCCTTTTGAAAAATAGTAATTAAGCTAGTTCGATAGGTTCTTTTAGTAAAATAATCTAACAAACGTGAGCTTCGTCGTTTAGACTTCCAAGTAAAGAAAAAAAGAAAAGAAAGACCTTTAATGGTAATTGCAATGACGTGTTTTAAGTGATAAGAGCCCCTTTCATATTGAACTTGAACAATACAAGAAACAACTTTATCTATAAATATATAATTAAATAGAACCGAAGTTTTTTTTTTTCAATTCATTTGTTTGATGTTGTTTGTCAAAATGCGCCACTACGAGGTAGTTAGGTAGAATATAATAGACCTGTAACAATACAATACTTTAAAATAACCAACACATTTCAGGTGTCTGAACATTATAATGTTCCTAAATATTTCGAAACTTTTTTTAAATGTACATTAAAATACATCTATACTTTTTTTGGGCAGTGTTTGGGAAGCTTCGTCGGGTTTTCTCATCGTTGATCCCACAGTGCCTAAAGACGAAAATGTTCAATGAGTGCGTCCTACCCGTAATGACATACGGAGCCGAAACGTGGACACTTAGGGTACGGCTGGTCCATAAGTTTAAAGTCGTTGAGCGTGCTATGGAGAGAGCTATGCTCGGCGTTTCTCTAAGGGATCGTATTAGAAACGAGGTGATCCGGCAAAGAACTAGGGTCATCGACATAGCCCATAGAATTAGCAAGCTGAAGTGGCAGTGAGCTGGCCATATTTGCCGTAGAACCGATAACCGTTGGGGTAAACGGGTACTTGAGTGGAGACCGCGTCTCGGCAAACGTAGTGTAGGACGCCCACAGGTCAGGTGGAGTGATGATTTGCGCAAGATGGCTGGCAGGAGCTGGATGCCAGAAGCCGAGGATCGAACTAAGTGACGTGCAATTGGAGAGGCCTATGTCCAGCAGTAGACTGCGATAGGCTGATGATGATGATGATATATACTTTTAGGTGTATATATATTTAAATATATATTTTAAATTTATTAAACAAACAGAAACTTAAAATAAGTATAGTCTATCCAAATAAGCATGCCTTGTTTACGGGGTATAACACACACCAAGTATCTTCGTCTTCTCTCCACCCTTTTTGAGTAGTACCGTAGTTCTTTGTAGTGTTTTAGAATTACATTTAGAAAAAACAGTTGTCGACATGTTAGTATTTTGCATTTTGCAACGGACGAAAAGTGAATACTTTTAAACTAGCTCTCTGAGCACGTTCTAGGTGTAGAAAAATTAAATAGAAACGATTATGTAAAAAGAGATTGACACATAGTCCAAAAAAACTAGTTTTACTACTGCCATATTCCTCACTTTCTTAAATATATACCTACAGTAATTTACAAATTTTCTGGAGAAGGTATCCGTATTTAAAGATTTGGGAATCCTCATTGAATAGTAAATTTCATTTTGACGATCACATAGCTCAAATGGTCAATAAATCTTATCAATTAAATGGCTTTACAATGCACATTTGTTGGCATTTCCAAAACCCTCATCATATCTAACCTTAGTTATATAAACCCTCCCTGCGACTCTGTCTAATAAAGTATTTAAAAGCAAGTTTCTTTAAAAATAAAATAACTTACGCTGAACCTTAATTTCCATTCATTTTGTCAAAAATACATATCCAAACCCATTTACTCTCTTAAAATTGTAGTCTAAAACTTTATATTATGATGTTAGAACAATCTATAAACGCTGTACATACATCTGCTAAATTGTCAACTCGCACTTAGTTTGTAGTACAAACACTAAATTAGTTTGTAAATCTGGGGTTACGGTGTTGGGTGTACTTCTTACCTATTGTTAATTTATCGATGTACCTACAATCTTCTGTGGATTCGTTTGTTTCCTAAAGAATTAATAAACTGTAATACAAAATAACCCAATCTAGATATTTCTTAATATTTTTCTTCAAGATGGTTACTATTTATCAAAAAACTCATTTGGGCCGTTTACCTGAGTGTAGATAAAGGTAAAAGCCAATGAAAGCGTTTGGGTGCCGCCCCTTCAGTGGGGTACACAGGTACAAAATCAAGAGTATAAATAGACCGGGTTGCAATACATTTGTTTCATTATTAGTTTACTTGGTAACACAAGTTAACGATAAATCTAGGTTGTGTTAGTTATACTAAAGAAAGATCGGTTACTAAAAATGGTGAAGCCAACAGCAAATAAGGTAGCTAGAATAAATAACATATATTCATAGTTCAAGATCAGCTGGTATTGTATAAAAATGATAACTCTATTATTCTGTTTCAGACATATTCAAGCACTGCTACCAGCAGACGGCGCGGAAGACCAACTGGCAGTAATCGTGTTCCCCTTTCACACGTTAGTACTATTTAATTTTACATAAATAATGTCAGTCCGTCTATGTGGTGCCAGATAAAGAATACAGAATGTCATCACACCTACTCGTCCCGTACTCGCGTCGGTGTTGTAAGAGCCGGCTAAGTAATCAAACTCTGCAGGATGAACAGTATTGAGGCCTACATCCAGCAGTGGACTATGGACAGCTGTTGATGTGATGATGAACGTGCACATGTTAAAGTCATTTTTATTTTAGGTGGAACGAAGGGCCAGGAACGCGGAGTATGAAAGGGAACGTCGGACTCAAACGGCAGAAGCGTTTGTCGATTTGGCTGAAGCTCTTGGTATGAACTCCAATGTAAGTTTATCAACCTTGTTAACGTACTTACTATACTTAAATGAATTGTGTATTTATTAATACTTTACTATTATGTATAATTTAGTATTGTGGAAATGTTGATGCTGGCTGTGCAGCAATGACTCCAAACCTTTTATTTTGTTTTCTTTGGTCGACTTCGTTCTCATTCAAGTCTCTTAGTGAAAAAAATATTGTAAACCGTATTATTATTTTTTTAAAGGAGCAACAATGGAGTTTCTTGCCAGATTCTTCTCCATGAAGGGTAGGCTGCACTTGGAACTGGCGACTAGAATCACTCGATTTTTTAATATTAAATATTGACTATTCATAAGTGCCTGTAAAATAAGTGCCTATATGAATAAAATATTTTTGAGTTTGAGTTTGAGTTTGAAGTGTGTAATGTAATAGTTTATCATTATTTTAGTGAAATTCATTTATTTTTGTCTTTGTTCACCTATACAAATCTGTTTTCATTGGGAATGATCATTAAACAAGGTTTGTTTTAATAAATTCATCCTAGAGAGTCAATTCTATCCCTTTAGTGCGGTGTATTACTCGTCATTTAACTTCTAAGGACAGTAATAATAAACTAATAATAATTATTGGCACTTCACATAGGTCAGCCACGCGACTCTACTGGCGACGGCTGTGGAACGCATCCGCAGGAGGAAAAGAATGGTGGCCAATGAAAGTACGCTTGGATTGGCCAACAGTATTCTTGCCTTAGAGAGAGAAAGTAAGTGTCTAGCGATAAAGATATGATAGTCAAACATTACATTCCATAGCATTTGGTAACCTGTTTTAATAATTTTATTTTTATTATAGTTAGCGAAGTCGAAGCTGCTAAGGATCAGGCCACTTCCACTAATCAGACGGAATCGGAATCGAACATGTTAACAAGTGAGTATACCTAGACATTAGAGGTGTGTCTTTAAATACATAATTTATTGGTAACGGGTGTATTTATCTTAGGAACAAATTTTTGTGTCACACAAACTTTAAAAAACTGTGTAAATTTTACTAAAAAAGTGTTTTTTTTCCAGACGAAGAGATTCCGGATGATTTTTGGGCCCACCCTGATCTGTTGGGAGAATATGTGTTTAATGAGGTGAGTTTAATTGAATTATTCCTTACATTACATTTAAGTACTCTGGTGTAGTATATTTTAATTTACATTTGTTAATTTTGTTTGCTTTATTTGCAGATTCCTGAAGTCGATATTGACCTTGAGTCACTATTTAAACCTACTACGGCAGTCGCAGATGATCCAGACGCAAATCCACATTAAATAGGGTGAGTTTAATTTAATAACTTCTTACTTTATTTATAAGTACTCTGGTGTAGTATCTTATAATTTACATTTGTTAATTTTGTTTGCTTTATTTGCAGATTCTTGAAGTCGATTTTGACCTTGAGTCACTATTTAAACCGACTACGGCAGTCGCAGATGATCCAGACGCAAATCCACATTAAATAGGGTGAGTTTAATTGAATTACTCCTTACTTTACTTATAAGTACTCTGCTGTAGTATATTTTAATTGACATATGTTAATTTTATTTGCAGATTCCTGAAGTCGACATTGACCTTGAGTCAATATTTAAACCGACTACGGCAGTCGCAGATAATCCAGGGGCAAATCCACATTAAAAGAATATATTACATAGTAAATTAATTGATAAAGGTATATAAATACTCCGTTTTTTTAAGCCAATGGAAAGATGTCCAGTCAGTTGCGAGTCTTATAGTCTAACGCGGAATAAGGTGGGGCGTTAGACCTCCTCTACTGGGAGGGGAGCTGGCTTTTTAGAAAACTACCCAGTCCTATTGTAATGTAGATTCTTTGCCTCTCTACACTGCTGGAATATCTTGGTACATTTCTTCATTACGGTGCGAACGTTACAAGAATAACTTATGTTAGAAAGAGCCAATAAATTTAAAATTGGAAGTGCAGAGTTGGCAAGTATTGTAAGTGGCGTAGTGGTAGCGTATGCGACTGCTGTGCTTGAGGTCTCGGGTTCGATTCCTGGGTCGCACCAAATGTTTGTATGACGTGCAAATATTTGTTTCGGAGGTTGGATGTTTTCTATGTATGATATGTATGTATTTACAAAAAAAGTATATATCTTTTTATATCAGTTATCTAGTACCCATAACACACTGCTGAGCTTGGGACTAGATGTAGTTTTGTGTAAGGTCTCCGAAATATGTATATATCTAATATGTAAATATAATTCATAAGTTACACATAATTCGTTTTATTTAATGAGCAGCAGTTGCACATTAGACAATAACTCCGCAACATTGCTTTCGTAAATGACCGGTGCTTACAATAAGCGGTAATCACAATTCATCAGATATGTTGAAGCGTAAGCAATCATATAATGGTTAAAATATAATGTCATACTATTCATTAATTATGTTTGTTATTATTAGTAAATTGTAGCCATAAATTGGTATACATCTCCATTGACGCCGGAGTGACCTGGCAGCCTTTAAAGGCGTTCAGTATAATTCAGCGTCGATAGTTGAAAATTTTGTGGCACTACATGTTTTCATTTTTTATTTCTCGTTCCATTATTATTTTTCATGTTTTGCGGATATGCAAAATATCAACTTTAAAAGGCAGTTACATTAAGTTTGAGAATTAAAGCATCCTAGCCAAGTAGCAGAAGTGATTGTCACACATTCTCGGGATTCAAGTCAGGCGTAAGTTAGCCAATTAGCCATCATCATATTAAAGACACAATATTTAAACTGATTTTGTAGCACCAGTATTTATTGTGAAATGAATGAATGTGGGAAACATTGTTTTCTTAACTCTCAGTACGTTGCTTATCGGCGGCTAACTTCACTCATACATTTTATGGCATCGCACAACGTCGTCCATCATTGACAAATGACAACATTGCGGCATGCCATCACTTTCAACCTGCGTGCGGTCAATAGTGTAACGGGGTTCAATTAAAAGCTACTCAGTTACTGAGGTTAAATATTTTAAAAAGATCCACAAATATATGTACAATGAAATACATGTGTACAAAAGTAAAAAGATTGTTTTATTATTTCATCACGTCATTATCAAAATCTGTTTCCTCCTTATTGCGGTTTGTTATTGATTCTCTTAAAAAGTTGAATAAAGACCGAAGTTTATACAAGAGATAAATAAATAATCCCCCTAAATTTATACAATAGTTTCATCAGAAATGAAATAGTAGATGAATTCTCTACCTAAAAAAATAAAAATATTTTCTCTACATAAAATATTGCAATAATGATTACACTAATACAGTCATAGTCTTGTGATCGTTACACCATTCCTCTTGTGTCTGTATGATCTGGGTTTCGAAACAATAATGATATATTATGTTACACGTTTATTAAGTATCTTAAGTAGTCACATAAGCCACAATCATAGATATCGATTGATAGTGATCAATTAAAAAAAAGCGAACTGTGCAGCTAACGATGAAGAAACAAGGAGTGCCCTAAACCAGAAACAATACTTAGTATTACCAAGTTTTATTTCATCACGGCTATAGCTTTTGCAAAATATTATTAATTTTAAGACAACTGCCGCACTACGAATATTCCGTTGTCGCGGGGTAATTTACAAATATATATGAGACGGGCACAAAGAACATCCAGACTTAGAGCAGCTATTTGTAGATCACACAAATATTTTTGTATTTGTTTTTGAACAATATCTTTCAACACACAAAGCAATCATTGCGTTTAACTGCAAAATCCAAAAAGCAAAAATAAGTAAAGTTATTATTATTTTGAAACATCAGAATATTAGAATTAAGATTGTTATTATCATAGGGAATCAAAAAATTACAACATTTTTTCAACTGAATGCGGTCTTTTTATTAAACGGCTTTATTTAGCTTGACCTATTAGTTTTTTTATTTGTTTGTTTTTGACAAATCTTGTAATCGAAATTTGACCCCCTTCCTGTAGACAGATTGATCTAAAATTTGGCACACACCCTCAGTTCTGACTTCTATTTCATTGTAAATTCAAGATGGCCGCCGCTACTAAATGGTGGTTTACACATTTTGTCAACGACTAAATGGGTATCAAATGAAAGGGTTTGACTAGTAGAATACAGATGAGAAGTACTATTTAAAAACTAAAAACTTGAAAATGAAAAGTATGTAAAATATTTTTTTTATTTTAAACGGTTTTATTGAAAACTAGCAACCTGCCCCGGGGCAGGTTTGTTGCTTCGCACGGGCTATTTACGTTAAATATAACATAGCCTATGTTACCCCGAGAAGATGTGCGGCTTAATTTTTACCGACGTCTTCAACAAATATCGTTATATTTTAGCCAATATACTCAAAAATGTAACAAATTATATATAATAAATTCTTGAGGTAGGTTTTGGCTACCTCAAGAATCACTCTATATATTGTTAAAAACCGCATCAACATCGGTGCAATAGCTTTTGAGTTTATCGCGAACAGACAGACAGACAGACGCGGCGGAGGACTTCGTTTTATAATATGTACTGATAATAATGTACTAAAAGCTAAAATATAATTTGGTATAAAATCGTTGCGCCCGTGTTTCCATCGAATCATCTTAGTTTACGCTATGCCCAACGATTTAATACCAAATTATTTTTTAGCTTTTAGTACATTATTTTCAATAAACCCGTATAAAAAAAATACATATTATTTATTTGTTGTACACACGTAGGTACAATGGAACAAATAATATTGCAGATGACACCAATTGTTTTAGCAATTCCATTTCACAGGGAATACACACACTCACACGTATCCAGTTCATTTCATTTAGCAGATATTACACACGATAAAGAAAGCACTTTACAAATTCTTCTACAAGGCATCATTTAGATTAATTATATCATTATATCAGTCAAAAGACAAGTAAATGCCTTCTTAGTAAATGTCTGTAGCGCTTGCTACAATAGTCTACGATGGGTAGCACTTCCGTAGTACTAGCTCGTTACAAATTGTAAATTGCGCTTGTTACTTTTTGATAAAATACATAATCTACTTTTTAACTACTTCAAAAAAGGAGGAGGTTATCAATTCGACTGGATTTTTTTATGTTTGTTACCTCATAACTTTTGACTGGGTGAACCGATTTTGATAATTATTTTTTATTTGAAAGCTGGTGCTTCTCGTGTGGTCCAATTTCAATTTGGTACAATTCTTGAAGTCGGTTTTTTTTGTTAAAATTTGTGATTATGCATAAGTGTGTATTCTAAAGTTTTCGGGAATTTAATAATGTTTAGCCATTTTCAATGAGTCACCTCCGGTTTGAACAGAGAATTTTGTTTTTTACAGCTTACTGATCCTGCATAACAATAATAATATTAAACCTATTACATTGAAAAATAATAATAATAGACTATATCTAGTTTTAACTAATGATAGACTATTGAAAACGACCGTTAGACTTACAAGTAAACGGAACAAAAGATCTTTTGTGGTAATGACGTGTTTTAGTGATAAGAGCTCTCTTCTTAGTGAAACAGAACAATACAAACAATAACTTTATTTTTTTTACTTTTTTTACGCTACGGGCAATAGGAGACGTAAACGACGTTGCGTGGGTCAGCTAGTTATTGCAATAAAATCCAATGTTTACCATTGACAACTGATTGACAAACAAAGATGTGGCGTCATGAGCAGACGCCTTGACAACATCAAGCGTTGTGGCGTTAATCTATACTATTATATAAAGCTGAAGAGTTTGTTTGTTTGTTTGAACGCGCTTATCTCAGGAACCGCTGGTCCGATTTAAAAAAATATTTCAGTGTTGGATAGTACATTTATCGAGGAAGGCTATAGGCTATATATCATCACGCTACGACCAATAGGAGCGGAGCACCAATGAAAAATGTTTCAAAAAGGGGGAAAATTATCACGCTACGGGCAATAGGAGACGCAAACGAGGTTGCGTGGGTCAGCTAGTTTTAAACATAAAAATTTATTGAATTTTGTTTAAATGTACTAAAAAATTATTTATTGTAAGAATATAATTGTTTTTGACATCAGTTGATAGTTCCAAACATCATGGAAGAGTTTTTCATAATTGATCATCTTGCCTTTTGAAAAATAGTAATTAAGCTAGTTCGATAGGTTCTTTTAGTAAAATAATCTAACAAACGTGAGCTTCGTCGTTTAGACTTCCAAGTAAAGAAAAAAATAAAAGAAAGACCTTTAATGGTAATTGCAATGACGTGTTTTAAGTGATAAGAGCCCCTTTCATATTGAACTTGAACAATACAAGAAACAACTTTATCTATAAATATATAATTAAATAGAACCGAAGTTTTTTTTTTTCAATTCATTTGTTTGATGTTGTTTGTCAAAATGCGCCACTACGAGGTAGTTAGGTAGAATATAATAGACCTGTAACAATACAATACTTTAAAATAACCAACACATTTCAGGTGTCTGAACATTATAATGTTCCTAAATATTTCGAAACTTTTTTTAAATGTACATTAAAATACATCTATACTTTTTTTGGGCAGTGTTTGGGAAGCTTCGTCGGGTTTTCTCATCGTTGATCCCACAGTGCCTAAAGACGAAAATGTTCAATGAGTGCGTCCTACCCGTAATGACATACGGAGCCGAAACGTGGACACTTAGGGTACGGCTGGTCCATAAGTTTAAAGTCGTTGAGCGTGCTATGGAGAGAGCTATGCTCGGCGTTTCTCTAAGGGATCGTATTAGAAACGAGGTGATCCGGCAAAGAACTAGGGTCATCGACATAGCCCATAGAATTAGCAAGCTGAAGTGGCAGTGAGCTGGCTATATTTGCCGTAGAACCGATAACCGTTGGGGTAAACGGGTACTTGAGTGGAGACCGCGTCTCGGCAAACGTAGTGTAGGACGCCCACAGGTCAGGTGGAGTGATGATTTGCGCAAGATGGCTGGCAGGAGCTGGATGCCAGAAGCCGAGGATCGAACTAAGTGACGTGCAATTGGAGAGGCCTATGTCCAGCAGATATATAACACGCTATAGAAAGACAGGCAAGGAAAAATAATTTGGTATTTTTCGGCATAGAAGAAGACGAAAAATCATACGAAAACCTAGAAAGAAACTTCACTATATGGGTGGAACAATACCTTTCTCTAAAAATAAGTTACAACGACATCCAAGAAATAAAAAGAATAGGAAAGAAAGACAATAAACAACGCCCGGTTGTAGCGACTTTCACAACTCTAGGCACAAAGATAAAAATTTTGAAGCAGAAGAGAGCACTAAAAGATACTCAGTTTTACATTAAAGAAGATTATCCAAAATATGTACTGGAGAAGAGAAGGGAGCTACAAGAACAGCTACAACAGGAAAGAGAAAAGGGAAACTTAGCAAAAATTATATATGACAAACTGATAATATCAAAAAATAACACTAAAAGGAAGCTGCCTATATCACCCGAGAATGCCACTGGAACCAATGTAGAGAAAAATACGCAAGTAAACAAAAAGAACAAAACACAACAAATTGCTTCATCGGTCAAGAGGTCTAGCAGCCTCTCTGAAGGAATTATAAAACAGGGAATACTAAATTACGTTGTCAAAGATACAACGATTAAGAACAACTATCAAAACAAACAAGCATAGCCATTCAGCACCTCCTCCTCCGACACAGAACAAACAAACACACAATTAAAAACAAGAAACAAACAAAATAATCTTCCAATCCGGCCGGTCACCGTGGAAGAGTGTGACCATAACCCTCCAAAAATAGATACCATAAAGACTGAGAGCAGAAACAAAGAAAAACCACAGTATATACACATAGCAACATACAATGTTAGAACCTTATCGTCATACGAGCGATTATTAGAATTAGAGGAAGCAATACAAGAAATAAAATACGACGTTATAGGAATATCTGAAACAAGACGGCTAGGTACCAACATAGAAGAGCACACAAACTTTATACTTTGTTACGTGGGTCACACGCCCGGCCTATATGGAGTAGGCTTTATAATTAACAAAGTACATAAAAATAATACAGAGAGCTTTACTGGCATAACGGAACGGATCGCTGTACTAAACATGAACATTCAAGGCTTCTTAATCTCTATTATACAGGTGTATGCACCAACGGAATCTGCAAGTGAGGAAGAAATTGAAAAATTCTACGAAACGATTACCGAAACTCTGGACACTGCACACAATAATGTCATACTTATGGGAGACTTCAATGCGAAGATCGGGCTTCCTAAGAAAGAAGAACACTTAGTAACCAAGCAATTTGGGTGCGGGAAGAGGAACGGAAGAGGACAGAGGCTAGTAGATTTTGCGGTAGAGCATAAACTAACTTTAATAAACACATGTTTTAAGAAGAAACTAAACAGAAGATGGACGTGGAGATCTCCGGACGGAAAAATTAAAAATGAAATAGATTATATTTTATCAAACCAACCAAGAATAATCCATGATTTCGGTACCATGAACTTAAACTACCCCTCAGATCACAGATTAATCAGAGCAAAAGTAAAATTAACTAATCTAAAGAAAAGTAGAGTTAATTTCAGTACTAAGCATACAAACCAACTCAAATCTGAAGTAGAAATAGCTAAATACAGGGAAACCTTATCAGGAATATTATCTAGGAAAGGTGATGACCATGGACACACCTCAGTACAAACCCACTACGAAAACATCTCAAATGCAATCACCACGAGTTTAAAATCAGCCCAAACAATGAGAAAGGAACAAAAACGACACGAGATACTATCGGAACGCACATCGTCTCTTTTAAAAAGAAGAAAGGAACTTCAAAAAGCTAAAAACAAATCGAGATCTATGAAAAACGAACTCTCCGCGCTCTACAAGCTAGTCAATAAATATATAAGAAAAGACTATTCAACATATAGGCAAGGTACATTAGAAAAGCATCTAAACCTCACAGGCAGTACAAAAAAGGCCTACAAAGAACTCAGAACATGCAAAACCTGGATAGAAGGACTAAAAGAGTGTGGCAAAGACCTAAACAATCGAAAAGACATCATTAACACAGCAACAAATTTTTACAAAAACCTATACAGCAGTAATAATCAACTAAATACACAAAAAAATAAGAACATAATTAAAGCTATAAACATGCATGAAGGTCACATTGAACGGATTAACGAAGATAACATAAAAATAATTAATGAAGATGAAATCATAGAAGCAATAAAAAGGCTCAAACTAGAGAAATCCCCTGGATCAGACAATATAACAAACGAAGCTTTAAAGACAGCTTATCATATACTGGCATCACCACTAGCTGAACTATTCAATCTGATACTACAAAGCTCTGAAACGCCTGCACAATGGTCCGAATCCAACATTATTTTAATATATAAAAAAGGAGACCCCAAAGATATAGGTAACTATAGACCGATAAGCCTACTACCAACTCTGTACAAGCTTTTCTCTGCGATCATAAACTCGAGAATCGGCCCCGTAATCGAAGCAAGACAGCCTGTAGAGCAGGCAGGGTTCCGAAAGGGTTTCTCTACGATAGACCATATACATACCTTAGAGTTAATTATAGAGAAGTATCGAGAACTACAGAGACCACTCTATCTTGGATTCATTGACTACCAAAAGGCCTTCGACACTGTTACTCACGATAGCGTTTGGCAAAGCTTGAAGGAACAGGGAGTAAGCGAAGTGTATATAAAAGTGATTCAGAACATATATAACAACAACATGGGCAGAATAAAGCTAGACACACTGGGCCCGAGCTTTGCAGTAAAGAGAGGTGTAAGACAGGGTGACCCCTTATCGCCAAAAATATTCATAGCCATACTCGAAAGCATCATAAACAAACTAAACTGGAGCAAACGAGGAATCTTCATACAAGGAACCTTTCTGAGTCATTTGCGTTTCGCCGACGATATAGTAATATTATCCGAGACAAGCTCAGAACTACAGCTCATGATCAATGATTTACAAACAGCTAGCGCCGAGGTAGGACTTGAAATCAATCTCACTAAGACCATGACAATGACTAACAGCCTCAAAAAACAGATAGAAGTCAATGGATATCCACTAGAATACACAGACAAATATATCTATCTAGGAAAAACAATCAGCTTTGAAAAGGAAAATAACGAACTTGAGATTGAGAGAAGAGTTCAGAGAACATGGAACAAATTCTGGAGTTTGAAAGAAATTTTCAAAAGTAATATGCCAATAAAACTGAAAACTAGGACAATGAACTCTAGCCTCTTACCATGCTTGACATATGGATGTCAAACTTGGAAATTTACGTCAAAAGTTAAGCAAAAAATAACATCCTGTCAGCGCGGAATGGAGAGAAGCATGCTTAAAATAAAAAAACTAGATAAGATTAGACACGTAAAGATAAGAGAAATAACAAAAGCCAATAATGCCCTAAACTACGCACAAAAATTAAAGTGGAAATGGGCCGGTCACATAGCGAGACTTAGAGACAGAAGATGGACCTACAGAACAACCATATGGAGAGGACCTCAAGGAAAAAGAAAAAGAGGAAGGCCCTCTACACGATGGGAGGACGAAATAAAAAAAGTCGCTGGCCCATTGTGGTGGCAATTAGCACAGGATAGAGAGAAGTGGACATCATTGGAGGAGGCCTTTACCCAACCTGGGGACCTTGCTAATAATTAGTCATAGTGTTATAGAAATAAATAGTAATTAAGAAGTAATGTAGCAAGATCAAATAAAGGCTTTTTTATTTTTATTTATTTTATTTATTTATGTCCAGCAGTAGACTGCGATAGGCTGATGATGATGATGATATATACTTTTAGGTGTATATATATTTAAATATATATTTTAAATTTATTAAACAAACAGAAACTTAAAATAAGTATAGTCTATCCAAATAAGCATGCCTTGTTTACGGGGTATAACACACACCAAGTATCTTCGTCTTCTCTCCACCCTTTTTGAGTAGTACCGTAGTTCTTTGTAGTGTTTTAGAATTACATTTAGAAAAAACAGTTGTCGACATGTTAGTATTTTGCATTTTGCAACGGACGAAAAGTGAATACTTTTAAACTAGCTCTCTGAGCACGTTCTAGGTGTAGAAAAATTAAATAGAAACGATTATGTAAAAAGAGATTGACACATAGTCCAAAAAAACTAGTTTTACTACTGCCATATTCCTCACTTTCTTAAATATATACCTACAGTAATTTACAAATTTTCTGGAGAAGGTATCCGTATTTAAAGATTTGGGAATCCTCATTGAATAGTAAATTTCATTTTGACGATCACATAGCTCAAATGGTCAATAAATCTTATCAATTAAATGGCTTTACAATGCACATTTGTTGGCATTTCCAAAACCCTCATCATATCTAACCTTAGTTATATAAACCCTCCCTGCGACTCTGTCTAATAAAGTATTTAAAAGCAAGTTTCTTTAAAAATAAAATAACTTACGCTGAACCTTAATTTCCATTCATTTTGTCAAAAATACATATCCAAACCCATTTACTCTCTTAAAATTGTAGTCTAAAACTTTATATTATGATGTTAGAACAATCTATAAACGCTGTACATACATCTGCTAAATTGTCAACTCGCACTTAGTTTGTAGTACAAACACTAAATTAGTTTGTAAATCTGGGGTTACGGTGTTGGGTGTACTTCTTACCTATTGTTAATTTATCGATGTACCTACAATCTTCTGTGGATTCGTTTGTTTCCTAAAGAATTAATAAACTGTAATACAAAATAACCCAATCTAGATATTTCTTAATATTTTTCTTCAAGATGGTTACTATTTATCAAAAAACTCATTTGGGCCGTTTACCTGAGTGTAGATAAAGGTAAAAGCCAATGAAAGCGTTTGGGTGCCGCCCCTTCAGTGGGGTACACAGGTACAAAATCAAGAGTATAAATAGACCGGGTTGCAATACATTTGTTTCATTATTAGTTTACTTGGTAACACAAGTTAACGATAAATCTAGGTTGTGTTAGTTATACTAAAGAAAGATCGGTTACTAAAAATGGTGAAGCCAACAGCAAATAAGGTAGCTAGAATAAATAACATATATTCATAGTTCAAGATCAGCTGGTATTGTATAAAAATGATAACTCTATTATTCTGTTTCAGACATATTCAAGCACTGCTACCAGCAGACGGCGCGGAAGACCAACTGGCAGTAATCGTGTTCCCCTTTCACACGTTAGTACTATTTAATTTTACATAAATAATGTCAGTCCGTCTATGTGGTGCCAGATAAAGAATACAGAATGTCATCACACCTACTCGTCCCGTACTCGCGTCGGTGTTGTAAGAGCCGGCTAAGTAATCAAACTCTGCAGGATGAACAGTATTGAGGCCTACATCCAGCAGTGGACTATGGACAGCTGTTGATGTGATGATGAACGTGCACATGTTAAAGTCATTTTTATTTTAGGTGGAACGAAGGGCCAGGAACGCGGAGTATGAAAGGGAACGTCGGACTCAAACGGCAGAAGCGTTTGTCGATTTGGCTGAAGCTCTTGGTATGAACTCCAATGTAAGTTTATCAACCTTGTTAACGTACTTACTATACTTAAATGAATTGTGTATTTATTAATACTTTACTATTATGTATAATTTAGTATTGTGGAAATGTTGATGCTGGCTGTGCAGCAATGACTCCAAACCTTTTATTTTGTTTTCTTTGGTCGACTTCGTTCTCATTCAAGTCTCTTAGTGAAAAAAATATTGTAAACCGTATTATTATTTTTTTAAAGGAGCAACAATGGAGTTTCTTGCCAGATTCTTCTCCATGAAGGGTAGGCTGCACTTGGAACTGGCGACTAGAATCACTCGATTTTTTAATATTAAATATTGACTATTCATAAGTGCCTGTAAAATAAGTGCCTATATGAATAAAATATTTTTGAGTTTGAGTTTGAGTTTGAAGTGTGTAATGTAATAGTTTATCATTATTTTAGTGAAATTCATTTATTTTTGTCTTTGTTCACCTATACAAATCTGTTTTCATTGGGAATGATCATTAAACAAGGTTTGTTTTAATAAATTCATCCTAGAGAGTCAATTCTATCCCTTTAGTGCGGTGTATTACTCGTCATTTAACTTCTAAGGACAGTAATAATAAACTAATAATAATTATTGGCACTTCACATAGGTCAGCCACGCGACTCTACTGGCGACGGCTGTGGAACGCATCCGCAGGAGGAAAAGAATGGTGGCCAATGAAAGTACGCTTGGATTGGCCAACAGTATTCTTGCCTTAGAGAGAGAAAGTAAGTGTCTAGCGATAAAGATATGATAGTCAAACATTACATTCCATAGCATTTGGTAACCTGTTTTAATAATTTTATTTTTATTATAGTTAGCGAAGTCGAAGCTGCTAAGGATCAGGCCACTTCCACTAATCAGACGGAATCGGAATCGAACATGTTAACAAGTGAGTATACCTAGACATTAGAGGTGTGTCTTTAAATACATAATTTATTGGTAACGGGTGTATTTATCTTAGGAACAAATTTTTGTGTCACACAAACTTTAAAAAACTGTGTAAATTTTACTAAAAAAGTGTTTTTTTTCCAGACGAAGAGATTCCGGATGATTTTTGGGCCCACCCTGATCTGTTGGGAGAATATGTGTTTAATGAGGTGAGTTTAATTGAATTATTCCTTACATTACATTTAAGTACTCTGGTGTAGTATATTTTAATTTACATTTGTTAATTTTGTTTGCTTTATTTGCAGATTCCTGAAGTCGATATTGACCTTGAGTCACTATTTAAACCTACTACGGCAGTCGCAGATGATCCAGACGCAAATCCACATTAAATAGGGTGAGTTTAATTTAATAACTTCTTACTTTATTTATAAGTACTCTGGTGTAGTATCTTATAATTTACATTTGTTAATTTTGTTTGCTTTATTTGCAGATTCTTGAAGTCGATTTTGACCTTGAGTCACTATTTAAACCGACTACGGCAGTCGCAGATGATCCAGACGCAAATCCACATTAAATAGGGTGAGTTTAATTGAATTACTCCTTACTTTACTTATAAGTACTCTGCTGTAGTATATTTTAATTGACATATGTTAATTTTATTTGCAGATTCCTGAAGTCGACATTGACCTTGAGTCAATATTTAAACCGACTACGGCAGTCGCAGATAATCCAGGGGCAAATCCACATTAAAAGAATATATTACATAGTAAATTAATTGATAAAGGTATATAAATACTCCGTTTTTTTAAGCCAATGGAAAGATGTCCAGTCAGTTGCGAGTCTTATAGTCTAACGCGGAATAAGGTGGGGCGTTAGACCTCCTCTACTGGGAGGGGAGCTGGCTTTTTAGAAAACTACCCAGTCCTATTGTAATGTAGATTCTTTGCCTCTCTACACTGCTGGAATATCTTGGTACATTTCTTCATTACGGTGCGAACGTTACAAGAATAACTTATGTTAGAAAGAGCCAATAAATTTAAAATTGGAAGTGCAGAGTTGGCAAGTATTGTAAGTGGCGTAGTGGTAGCGTATGCGACTGCTGTGCTTGAGGTCTCGGGTTCGATTCCTGGGTCGCACCAAATGTTTGTATGACGTGCAAATATTTGTTTCGGAGGTTGGATGTTTTCTATGTATGATATGTATGTATTTACAAAAAAAGTATATATCTTTTTATATCAGTTATCTAGTACCCATAACACACTGCTGAGCTTGGGACTAGATGTAGTTTTGTGTAAGGTCTCCGAAATATGTATATATCTAATATGTAAATATAATTCATAAGTTACACATAATTCGTTTTATTTAATGAGCAGCAGTTGCACATTAGACAATAACTCCGCAACATTGCTTTCGTAAATGACCGGTGCTTACAATAAGCGGTAATCACAATTCATCAGATATGTTGAAGCGTAAGCAATCATATAATGGTTAAAATATAATGTCATACTATTCATTAATTATGTTTGTTATTATTAGTAAATTGTAGCCATAAATTGGTATACATCTCCATTGACGCCGGAGTGACCTGGCAGCCTTTAAAGGCGTTCAGTATAATTCAGCGTCGATAGTTGAAAATTTTGTGGCACTACATGTTTTCATTTTTTATTTCTCGTTCCATTATTATTTTTCATGTTTTGCGGATATGCAAAATATCAACTTTAAAAGGCAGTTACATTAAGTTTGAGAATTAAAGCATCCTAGCCAAGTAGCAGAAGTGATTGTCACACATTCTCGGGATTCAAGTCAGGCGTAAGTTAGCCAATTAGCCATCATCATATTAAAGACACAATATTTAAACTGATTTTGTAGCACCAGTATTTATTGTGAAATGAATGAATGTGGGAAACATTGTTTTCTTAACTCTCAGTACGTTGCTTATCGGCGGCTAACTTCACTCATACATTTTATGGCATCGCACAACGTCGTCCATCATTGACAAATGACAACATTGCGGCATGCCATCACTTTCAACCTGCGTGCGGTCAATAGTGTAACGGGGTTCAATTAAAAGCTACTCAGTTACTGAGGTTAAATATTTTAAAAAGATCCACAAATATATGTACAATGAAATACATGTGTACAAAAGTAAAAAGATTGTTTTATTATTTCATCACGTCATTATCAAAATCTGTTTCCTCCTTATTGCGGTTTGTTATTGATTCTCTTAAAAAGTTGAATAAAGACCGAAGTTTATACAAGAGATAAATAAATAATCCCCCTAAATTTATACAATAGTTTCATCAGAAATGAAATAGTAGATGAATTCTCTACCTAAAAAAATAAAAATATTTTCTCTACATAAAATATTGCAATAATGATTACACTAATACAGTCATAGTCTTGTGATCGTTACACCATTCCTCTTGTGTCTGTATGATCTGGGTTTCGAAACAAGAATGATATATTATGTTACACGTTTATTAAGTATCTTAAGTAGTCACATAAGCCACAATCATAGATATCGATTGATAGTGATCAATTAAAAAAAAGCGAACTGTGCAGCTAACGATGAAGAAACAAGGAGTGCCCTAAACCAGAAACAATACTTAGTATTACCAAGTTTTATTTCATCACGGCTATAGCTTTTGCAAAATATTATTAATTTTAAGACAACTGCCGCACTACGAATATTCCGTTGTCGCGGGGTAATTTACAAATATATATGAGACGGGCACAAAGAACATCCAGACTTAGAGCAGCTATTTGTAGATCACACAAATATTTTTGTATTTGTTTTTGAACAATATCTTTCAACACACAAAGCAATCATTGCGTTTAACTGCAAAATCCAAAAAGCAAAAATAAGTAAAGTTATTATTATTTTGAAACATCAGAATATTAGAATTAAGATTGTTATTATCATAGGGAATCAAAAAATTACAACATTTTTTCAACTGAATGCGGTCTTTTTATTAAACGGCTTTATTTAGCTTGACCTATTAGTTTTTTTATTTGTTTGTTTTTGACAAATCTTGTAATCGAAATTTGACCCCCTTCCTGTAGACAGATTGATCTAAAATTTGGCACACACCCTCAGTTCTGACTTCTATTTCATTGTAAATTCAAGATGGCCGCCGCTACTAAATGGTGGTTTACACATTTTGTCAACGACTAAATGGGTATCAAATGAAAGGGTTTGACTAGTAGAATACAGATGAGAAGTACTATTTAAAAACTAAAAACTTGAAAATGAAAAGTATGTAAAATATTTTTTTTATTTTAAACGGTTTTATTGAAAACTAGCAACCTGCCCCGGGGCAGGTTTGTTGCTTCGCACGGGCTATTTACGTTAAATATAACATAGCCTATGTTACCCCGAGAAGATGTGCGGCTTAATTTTTACCGACGTCTTCAACAAATATCGTTATATTTTAGCCAATATACTCAAAAATGTAACAAATTATATATAATAAATTCTTGAGGTAGGTTTTGGCTACCTCAAGAATCACTCTATATATTGTTAAAAACCGCATCAACATCGGTGCAATAGCTTTTGAGTTTATCGCGAACAGACAGACAGACAGACGCGGCGGAGGACTTCGTTTTATAATATGTACTGATAATAATGTACTAAAAGCTAAAATATAATTTGGTATAAAATCGTTGCGCCCGTGTTTCCATCGAATCATCTTAGTTTACGCTATGCCCAACGATTTAATACCAAATTATTTTTTAGCTTTTAGTACATTATTTTCAATAAACCCGTATAAAAAAAATACATATTATTTATTTGTTGTACACACGTAGGTACAATGGAACAAATAATATTGCAGATGACACCAATTGTTTTAGCAATTCCATTTCACAGGGAATACACACACTCACACGTATCCAGTTCATTTCATTTAGCAGATATTACACACGATAAAGAAAGCACTTTACAAATTCTTCTACAAGGCATCATTTAGATTAATTATATCATTATATCAGTCAAAAGACAAGTAAATGCCTTCTTAGTAAATGTCTGTAGCGCTTGCTACAATAGTCTACGATGGGTAGCACTTCCGTAGTACTAGCTCGTTACAAATTGTAAATTGCGCTTGTTACTTTTTGATAAAATACATAATCTACTTTTTAACTACTTCAAAAAAGGAGGAGGTTATCAATTCGACTGGATTTTTTTATGTTTGTTACCTCATAACTTTTGACTGGGTGAACCGATTTTGATAATTATTTTTTATTTGAAAGCTGGTGCTTCTCGTGTGGTCCAATTTCAATTTGGTACAATTCTTGAAGTCGGTTTTTTTTGTTAAAATTTGTGATTATGCATAAGTGTGTATTCTAAAGTTTTCGGGAATTTAATAATGTTTAGCCATTTTCAATGAGTCACCTCCGGTTTGAACAGAGAATTTTGTTTTTTACAGCTTACTGATCCTGCATAACAATAATAATATTAAACCTATTACATTGAAAAATAATAATAATAGACTATATCTAGTTTTAACTAATGATAGACTATTGAAAACGACCGTTAGACTTACAAGTAAACGGAACAAAAGATCTTTTGTGGTAATGACGTGTTTTAGTGATAAGAGCTCTCTTCTTAGTGAAACAGAACAATACAAACAATAACTTTATTTTTTTTACTTTTTTTACGCTACGGGCAATAGGAGACGTAAACGACGTTGCGTGGGTCAGCTAGTTATTGCAATAAAATCCAATGTTTACCATTGACAACTGATTGACAAACAAAGATGTGGCGTCATGAGCAGACGCCTTGACAACATCAAGCGTTGTGGCGTTAATCTATACTATTATATAAAGCTGAAGAGTTTGTTTGTTTGTTTGAACGCGCTTATCTCAGGAACCGCTGGTCCGATTTAAAAAAATATTTCAGTGTTGGATAGTACATTTATCGAGGAAGGCTATAGGCTATATATCATCACGCTACGACCAATAGGAGCGGAGCACCAATGAAAAATGTTTCAAAAAGGGGGAAAATTATCACGCTACGGGCAATAGGAGACGCAAACGAGGTTGCGTGGGTCAGCTAGTTTTAAACATAAAAATTTATTGAATTTTGTTTAAATGTACTAAAACATTATTTATTGTAAGAATATAATTGTTTTTGACATCAGTTGATAGTTCCAAACATCATGGAAGAGTTTTTCATAATTGATCATCTTGCCTTTTGAAAAATAGTAATTAAGCTAGTTCGATAGGTTCTTTTAGTAAAATAATCTAACAAACGTGAGCTTCGTCGTTTAGACTTCCAAGTAAAGAAAAAAAGAAAAGAAAGACCTTTAATGGTAATTGCAATGACGTGTTTTAAGTGATAAGAGCCCCTTTCATATTGAACTTGAACAATACAAGAAACAACTTTATCTATAAATATATAATTAAATAGAACCGAAGTTTTTTTTTTTCAATTCATTTGTTTGATGTTGTTTGTCAAAATGCGCCACTACGAGGTAGTTAGGTAGAATATAATAGACCTGTAACAATACAATACTTTAAAATAACCAACACATTTCAGGTGTCTGAACATTATAATGTTCCTAAATATTTCGAAACTTTTTTTAAATGTACATTAAAATACATCTATACTTTTTTTGGGCAGTGTTTGGGAAGCTTCGTCGGGTTTTCTCATCGTTGATCCCACAGTGCCTAAAGACGAAAATGTTCAATGAGTGCGTCCTACCCGTAATGACATACGGAGCCGAAACGTGGACACTTAGGGTACGGCTGGTCCATAAGTTTAAAGTCGTTGAGCGTGCTATGGAGAGAGCTATGCTCGGCGTTTCTCTAAGGGATCGTATTAGAAACGAGGTGATCCGGCAAAGAACTAGGGTCATCGACATAGCCCATAGAATTAGCAAGCTGAAGTGGCAGTGAGCTGGCCATATTTGCCGTAGAACCGATAACCGTTGGGGTAAACGGGTACTTGAGTGGAGACCGCGTCTCGGCAAACGTAGTGTAGGACGCCCACAGGTCAGGTGGAGTGATGATTTGCGCAAGATGGCTGGCAGGAGCTGGATGCCAGAAGCCGAGGATCGAACTAAGTGACGTGCAATTGGAGAGGCCTATGTCCAGCAGTAGACTGCGATAGGCTGATGATGATGATGATATATACTTTTAGGTGTATATATATTTAAATATATATTTTAAATTTATTAAACAAACAGAAACTTAAAATAAGTATAGTCTATCCAAATAAGCATGCCTTGTTTACGGGGTATAACACACACCAAGTATCTTCGTCTTCTCTCCACCCTTTTTGAGTAGTACCGTAGTTCTTTGTAGTGTTTTAGAATTACATTTAGAAAAAACAGTTGTCGACATGTTAGTATTTTGCATTTTGCAACGGACGAAAAGTGAATACTTTTAAACTAGCTCTCTGAGCACGTTCTAGGTGTAGAAAAATTAAATAGAAACGATTATGTAAAAAGAGATTGACACATAGTCCAAAAAAACTAGTTTTACTACTGCCATATTCCTCACTTTCTTAAATATATACCTACAGTAATTTACAAATTTTCTGGAGAAGGTATCCGTATTTAAAGATTTGGGAATCCTCATTGAATAGTAAATTTCATTTTGACGATCACATAGCTCAAATGGTCAATAAATCTTATCAATTAAATGGCTTTACAATGCACATTTGTTGGCATTTCCAAAACCCTCATCATATCTAACCTTAGTTATATAAACCCTCCCTGCGACTCTGTCTAATAAAGTATTTAAAAGCAAGTTTCTTTAAAAATAAAATAACTTACGCTGAACCTTAATTTCCATTCATTTTGTCAAAAATACATATCCAAACCCATTTACTCTCTTAAAATTGTAGTCTAAAACTTTATATTATGATGTTAGAACAATCTATAAACGCTGTACATACATCTGCTAAATTGTCAACTCGCACTTAGTTTGTAGTACAAACACTAAATTAGTTTGTAAATCTGGGGTTACGGTGTTGGGTGTACTTCTTACCTATTGTTAATTTATCGATGTACCTACAATCTTCTGTGGATTCGTTTGTTTCCTAAAGAATTAATAAACTGTAATACAAAATAACCCAATCTAGATATTTCTTAATATTTTTCTTCAAGATGGTTACTATTTATCAAAAAACTCATTTGGGCCGTTTACCTGAGTGTAGATAAAGGTAAAAGCCAATGAAAGCGTTTGGGTGCCGCCCCTTCAGTGGGGTACACAGGTACAAAATCAAGAGTATAAATAGACCGGGTTGCAATACATTTGTTTCATTATTAGTTTACTTGGTAACACAAGTTAACGATAAATCTAGGTTGTGTTAGTTATACTAAAGAAAGATCGGTTACTAAAAATGGTGAAGCCAACAGCAAATAAGGTAGCTAGAATAAATAACGTATATTCATAGTTCAAGATCAGCTGGTATTGTATAAAAATGATAACTCTATTATTCTGTTTCAGACATATTCAAGCACTGCTACCAGCAGACGGCGCGGAAGACCAACTGGCAGTAATCGTGTTCCCCTTTCACACGTTAGTACTATTTAATTTTACATAAATAATGTCAGTCCGTCTATGTGGTGCCAGATAAAGAATACAGAATGTCATCACACCTACTCGTCCCGTACTCGCGTCGGTGTTGTAAGAGCCGGCTAAGTAATCAAACTCTGCAGGATGAACAGTATTGAGGCCTACATCCAGCAGTGGACTATGGACAGCTGTTGATGTGATGATGAACGTGCACATGTTAAAGTCATTTTTATTTTAGGTGGAACGAAGGGCCAGGAACGCGGAGTATGAAAGGGAACGTCGGACTCAAACGGCAGAAGCGTTTGTCGATTTGGCTGAAGCTCTTGGTATGAACTCCAATGTAAGTTTATCAACCTTGTTAACGTACTTACTATACTTAAATGAATTGTGTATTTATTAATACTTTACTATTATGTATAATTTAGTATTGTGGAAATGTTGATGCTGGCTGTGCAGCAATGACTCCAAACCTTTTATTTTGTTTTCTTTGGTCGACTTCGTTCTCATTCAAGTCTCTTAGTGAAAAAAATATTGTAAACCGTATTATTATTTTTTTAAAGGAGCAACAATGGAGTTTCTTGCCAGATTCTTCTCCATGAAGGGTAGGCTGCACTTGGAACTGGCGACTAGAATCACTCGATTTTTTAATATTAAATATTGACTATTCATAAGTGCCTGTAAAATAAGTGCCTATATGAATAAAATATTTTTGAGTTTGAGTTTGAAGTGTGTAATGTAATAGTTTATCATTATTTTAGTGAAATTCATTTATTTTTGTCTTTGTTCACCTATACAAATCTGTTTTCATTGGGAATGATCATTAAACAAGGTTTGTTTTAATAAATTCATCCTAGAGAGTCAATTCTATCCCTTTAGTGCGGTGTATTACTCGTCATTTAACTTCTAAGGACAGTAATAATAAACTAATAATAATTATTGGCACTTCACATAGGTCAGCCACGCGACTCTACTGGCGACGGCTGTGGAACGCATCCGCAGGAGGAAAAGAATGGTGGCCAATGAAAGTACGCTTGGATTGGCCAACAGTATTCTTGCCTTAGAGAGAGAAAGTAAGTGTCTAGCGATAAAGATATGATAGTCAAACATTACATTCCATAGCATTTGGTAACCTGTTTTAATAATTTTATTTTTATTATAGTTAGCGAAGTCGAAGCTGCTAAGGATCAGGCCACTTCCACTAATCAGACGGAATCGGAATCGAACATGTTAACAAGTGAGTATACCTAGACATTAGAGGTGTGTCTTTAAATACATAATTTATTGGTAACGGGTGTATTTATCTTAGGAACAAATTTTTGTGTCACACAAACTTTAAAAAACTGTGTAAATTTTACTAAAAAAGTGTTTTTTTTCCAGACGAAGAGATTCCGGATGATTTTTGGGCCCACCCTGATCTGTTGGGAGAATATGTGTTTAATGAGGTGAGTTTAATTGAATTATTCCTTACATTACATTTAAGTACTCTGGTGTAGTATATTTTAATTTACATTTGTTAATTTTGTTTGCTTTATTTGCAGATTCCTGAAGTCGATATTGACCTTGAGTCACTATTTAAACCTACTACGGCAGTCGCAGATGATCCAGACGCAAATCCACATTAAATAGGGTGAGTTTAATTTAATAACTTCTTACTTTATTTATAAGTACTCTGGTGTAGTATCTTATAATTTACATTTGTTAATTTTGTTTGCTTTATTTGCAGATTCTTGAAGTCGATTTTGACCTTGAGTCACTATTTAAACCGACTACGGCAGTCGCAGATGATCCAGACGCAAATCCACATTAAATAGGGTGAGTTTAATTGAATTACTCCTTACTTTACTTATAAGTACTCTGCTGTAGTATATTTTAATTGACATATGTTAATTTTATTTGCAGATTCCTGAAGTCGACATTGACCTTGAGTCAATATTTAAACCGACTACGGCAGTCGCAGATAATCCAGGGGCAAATCCACATTAAAAGAATATATTACATAGTAAATTAATTGATAAAGGTATATAAATACTCCGTTTTTTTAAGCCAATGGAAAGATGTCCAGTCAGTTGCGAGTCTTATAGTCTAACGCGGAATAAGGTGGGGCGTTAGACCTCCTCTACTGGGAGGGGAGCTGGCTTTTTAGAAAACTACCCAGTCCTATTGTAATGTAGATTCTTTGCCTCTCTACACTGCTGGAATATCTTGGTACATTTCTTCATTACGGTGCGAACGTTACAAGAATAACTTATGTTAGAAAGAGCCAATAAATTTAAAATTGGAAGTGCAGAGTTGGCAAGTATTGTAAGTGGCGTAGTGGTAGCGTATGCGACTGCTGTGCTTGAGGTCTCGGGTTCGATTCCTGGGTCGCACCAAATGTTTGTATGACGTGCAAATATTTGTTTCGGAGGTTGGATGTTTTCTATGTATGATATGTATGTATTTACAAAAAAAGTATATATCTTTTTATATCAGTTATCTAGTACCCATAACACACTGCTGAGCTTGGGACTAGATGTAGTTTTGTGTAAGGTCTCCGAAATATGTATATATCTAATATGTAAATATAATTCATAAGTTACACATAATTCGTTTTATTTAATGAGCAGCAGTTGCACATTAGACAATAACTCCGCAACATTGCTTTCGTAAATGACCGGTGCTTACAATAAGCGGTAATCACAATTCATCAGATATGTTGAAGCGTAAGCAATCATATAATGGTTAAAATATAATGTCATACTATTCATTAATTATGTTTGTTATTATTAGTAAATTGTAGCCATAAATTGGTATACATCTCCATTGACGCCGGAGTGACCTGGCAGCCTTTAAAGGCGTTCAGTATAATTCAGCGTCGATAGTTGAAAATTTTGTGGCACTACATGTTTTCATTTTTTATTTCTCGTTCCATTATTATTTTTCATGTTTTGCGGATATGCAAAATATCAACTTTAAAAGGCAGTTACATTAAGTTTGAGAATTAAAGCATCCTAGCCAAGTAGCAGAAGTGATTGTCACACATTCTCGGGATTCAAGTCAGGCGTAAGTTAGCCAATTAGCCATCATCATATTAAAGACACAATATTTAAACTGATTTTGTAGCACCAGTATTTATTGTGAAATGAATGAATGTGGGAAACATTGTTTTCTTAACTCTCAGTACGTTGCTTATCGGCGGCTAACTTCACTCATACATTTTATGGCATCGCACAACGTCGTCCATCATTGACAAATGACAACATTGCGGCATGCCATCACTTTCAACCTGCGTGCGGTCAATAGTGTAACGGGGTTCAATTAAAAGCTACTCAGTTACTGAGGTTAAATATTTTAAAAAGATCCACAAATATATGTACAATGAAATACATGTGTACAAAAGTAAAAAGATTGTTTTATTATTTCATCACGTCATTATCAAAATCTGTTTCCTCCTTATTGCGGTTTGTTATTGATTCTCTTAAAAAGTTGAATAAAGACCGAAGTTTATACAAGAGATAAATAAATAATCCCCCTAAATTTATACAATAGTTTCATCAGAAATGAAATAGTAGATGAATTCTCTACCTAAAAAAATAAAAATATTTTCTCTACATAAAATATTGCAATAATGATTACACTAATACAGTCATAGTCTTGTGATCGTTACACCATTCCTCTTGTGTCTGTATGATCTGGGTTTCGAAACAAGAATGATATATTATGTTACACGTTTATTAAGTATCTTAAGTAGTCACATAAGCCACAATCATAGATATCGATTGATAGTGATCAATTAAAAAAAAGCGAACTGTGCAGCTAACGATGAAGAAACAAGGAGTGCCCTAAACCAGAAACAATACTTAGTATTACCAAGTTTTATTTCATCACGGCTATAGCTTTTGCAAAATATTATTAATTTTAAGACAACTGCCGCACTACGAATATTCCGTTGTCGCGGGGTAATTTACAAATATATATGAGACGGGCACAAAGAACATCCAGACTTAGAGCAGCTATTTGTAGATCACACAAATATTTTTGTATTTGTTTTTGAACAATATCTTTCAACACACAAAGCAATCATTGCGTTTAACTGCAAAATCCAAAAAGCAAAAATAAGTAAAGTTATTATTATTTTGAAACATCAGAATATTAGAATTAAGATTGTTATTATCATAGGGAATCAAAAAATTACAACATTTTTTCAACTGAATGCGGTCTTTTTATTAAACGGCTTTATTTAGCTTGACCTATTAGTTTTTTTATTTGTTTGTTTTTGACAAATCTTGTAATCGAAATTTGACCCCCTTCCTGTAGACAGATTGATCTAAAATTTGGCACACACCCTCAGTTCTGACTTCTATTTCATTGTAAATTCAAGATGGCCGCCGCTACTAAATGGTGGTTTACACATTTTGTCAACGACTAAATGGGTATCAAATGAAAGGGTTTGACTAGTAGAATACAGATGAGAAGTACTATTTAAAAACTAAAAACTTGAAAATGAAAAGTATGTAAAATATTTTTTTTATTTTAAACGGTTTTATTGAAAACTAGCAACCTGCCCCGGGGCAGGTTTGTTGCTTCGCACGGGCTATTTACGTTAAATATAACATAGCCTATGTTACCCCGAGAAGATGTGCGGCTTAATTTTTACCGACGTCTTCAACAAATATCGTTATATTTTAGCCAATATACTCAAAAATGTAACAAATTATATATAATAAATTCTTGAGGTAGGTTTTGGCTACCTCAAGAATCACTCTATATATTGTTAAAAACCGCATCAACATCGGTGCAATAGCTTTTGAGTTTATCGCGAACAGACAGACAGACAGACGCGGCGGAGGACTTCGTTTTATAATATGTACTGATAATAATGTACTAAAAGCTAAAATATAATTTGGTATAAAATCGTTGCGCCCGTGTTTCCATCGAATCATCTTAGTTTACGCTATGCCCAACGATTTAATACCAAATTATTTTTTAGCTTTTAGTACATTATTTTCAATAAACCCGTATAAAAAAAATACATATTATTTATTTGTTGTACACACGTAGGTACAATGGAACAAATAATATTGCAGATGACACCAATTGTTTTAGCAATTCCATTTCACAGGGAATACACACACTCACACGTATCCAGTTCATTTCATTTAGCAGATATTACACACGATAAAGAAAGCACTTTACAAATTCTTCTACAAGGCATCATTTAGATTAATTATATCATTATATCAGTCAAAAGACAAGTAAATGCCTTCTTAGTAAATGTCTGTAGCGCTTGCTACAATAGTCTACGATGGGTAGCACTTCCGTAGTACTAGCTCGTTACAAATTGTAAATTGCGCTTGTTACTTTTTGATAAAATACATAATCTACTTTTTAACTACTTCAAAAAAGGAGGAGGTTATCAATTCGACTGGATTTTTTTATGTTTGTTACCTCATAACTTTTGACTGGGTGAACCGATTTTGATAATTATTTTTTATTTGAAAGCTGGTGCTTCTCGTGTGGTCCAATTTCAATTTGGTACAATTCTTGAAGTCGGTTTTTTTTGTTAAAATTTGTGATTATGCATAAGTGTGTATTCTAAAGTTTTCGGGAATTTAATAATGTTTAGCCATTTTCAATGAGTCACCTCCGGTTTGAACAGAGAATTTTGTTTTTTACAGCTTACTGATCCTGCATAACAATAATAATATTAAACCTATTACATTGAAAAATAATAATAATAGACTATATCTAGTTTTAACTAATGATAGACTATTGAAAACGACCGTTAGACTTACAAGTAAACGGAACAAAAGATCTTTTGTGGTAATGACGTGTTTTAGTGATAAGAGCTCTCTTCTTAGTGAAACAGAACAATACAAACAATAACTTTATTTTTTTTACTTTTTTTACGCTACGGGCAATAGGAGACGTAAACGACGTTGCGTGGGTCAGCTAGTTATTGCAATAAAATCCAATGTTTACCATTGACAACTGATTGACAAACAAAGATGTGGCGTCATGAGCAGACGCCTTGACAACATCAAGCGTTGTGGCGTTAATCTATACTATTATATAAAGCTGAAGAGTTTGTTTGTTTGTTTGAACGCGCTTATCTCAGGAACCGCTGGTCCGATTTAAAAAAATATTTCAGTGTTGGATAGTACATTTATCGAGGAAGGCTATAGGCTATATATCATCACGCTACGACCAATAGGAGCGGAGCACCAATGAAAAATGTTTCAAAAAGGGGGAAAATTATCACGCTACGGGCAATAGGAGACGCAAACGAGGTTGCGTGGGTCAGCTAGTTTTAAACATAAAAATTTATTGAATTTTGTTTAAATGTACTAAAAAATTATTTATTGTAAGAATATAATTGTTTTTGACATCAGTTGATAGTTCCAAACATCATGGAAGAGTTTTTCATAATTGATCATCTTGCCTTTTGAAAAATAGTAATTAAGCTAGTTCGATAGGTTCTTTTAGTAAAATAATCTAACAAACGTGAGCTTCGTCGTTTAGACTTCCAAGTAAAGAAAAAAATAAAAGAAAGACCTTTAATGGTAATTGCAATGACGTGTTTTAAGTGATAAGAGCCCCTTTCATATTGAACTTGAACAATACAAGAAACAACTTTATCTATAAATATATAATTAAATAGAACCGAAGTTTTTTTTTTTCAATTCATTTGTTTGATGTTGTTTGTCAAAATGCGCCACTACGAGGTAGTTAGGTAGAATATAATAGACCTGTAACAATACAATACTTTAAAATAACCAACACATTTCAGGTGTCTGAACATTATAATGTTCCTAAATATTTCGAAACTTTTTTTAAATGTACATTAAAATACATCTATACTTTTTTTGGGCAGTGTTTGGGAAGCTTCGTCGGGTTTTCTCATCGTTGATCCCACAGTGCCTAAAGACGAAAATGTTCAATGAGTGCGTCCTACCCGTAATGACATACGGAGCCGAAACGTGGACACTTAGGGTACGGCTGGTCCATAAGTTTAAAGTCGTTGAGCGTGCTATGGAGAGAGCTATGCTCGGCGTTTCTCTAAGGGATCGTATTAGAAACGAGGTGATCCGGCAAAGAACTAGGGTCATCGACATAGCCCATAGAATTAGCAAGCTGAAGTGGCAGTGAGCTGGCTATATTTGCCGTAGAACCGATAACCGTTGGGGTAAACGGGTACTTGAGTGGAGACCGCGTCTCGGCAAACGTAGTGTAGGACGCCCACAGGTCAGGTGGAGTGATGATTTGCGCAAGATGGCTGGCAGGAGCTGGATGCCAGAAGCCGAGGATCGAACTAAGTGACGTGCAATTGGAGAGGCCTATGTCCAGCAGATATATAACACGCTATAGAAAGACAGGCAAGGAAAAATAATTTGGTATTTTTCGGCATAGAAGAAGACGAAAAATCATACGAAAACCTAGAAAGAAACTTCACTATATGGGTGGAACAATACCTTTCTCTAAAAATAAGTTACAACGACATCCAAGAAATAAAAAGAATAGGAAAGAAAGACAATAAACAACGCCCGGTTGTAGCGACTTTCACAACTCTAGGCACAAAGATAAAAATTTTGAAGCAGAAGAGAGCACTAAAAGATACTCAGTTTTACATTAAAGAAGATTATCCAAAATATGTACTGGAGAAGAGAAGGGAGCTACAAGAACAGCTACAACAGGAAAGAGAAAAGGGAAACTTAGCAAAAATTATATATGACAAACTGATAATATCAAAAAATAACACTAAAAGGAAGCTGCCTATATCACCCGAGAATGCCACTGGAACCAATGTAGAGAAAAATACGCAAGTAAACAAAAAGAACAAAACACAACAAATTGCTTCATCGGTCAAGAGGTCTAGCAGCCTCTCTGAAGGAATTATAAAACAGGGAATACTAAATTACGTTGTCAAAGATACAACGATTAAGAACAACTATCAAAACAAACAAGCATAGCCATTCAGCACCTCCTCCTCCGACACAGAACAAACAAACACACAATTAAAAACAAGAAACAAACAAAATAATCTTCCAATCCGGCCGGTCACCGTGGAAGAGTGTGACCATAACCCTCCAAAAATAGATACCATAAAGACTGAGAGCAGAAACAAAGAAAAACCACAGTATATACACATAGCAACATACAATGTTAGAACCTTATCGTCATACGAGCGATTATTAGAATTAGAGGAAGCAATACAAGAAATAAAATACGACGTTATAGGAATATCTGAAACAAGACGGCTAGGTACCAACATAGAAGAGCACACAAACTTTATACTTTGTTACGTGGGTCACACGCCCGGCCTATATGGAGTAGGCTTTATAATTAACAAAGTACATAAAAATAATACAGAGAGCTTTACTGGCATAACGGAACGGATCGCTGTACTAAACATGAACATTCAAGGCTTCTTAATCTCTATTATACAGGTGTATGCACCAACGGAATCTGCAAGTGAGGAAGAAATTGAAAAATTCTACGAAACGATTACCGAAACTCTGGACACTGCACACAATAATGTCATACTTATGGGAGACTTCAATGCGAAGATCGGGCTTCCTAAGAAAGAAGAACACTTAGTAACCAAGCAATTTGGGTGCGGGAAGAGGAACGGAAGAGGACAGAGGCTAGTAGATTTTGCGGTAGAGCATAAACTAACTTTAATAAACACATGTTTTAAGAAGAAACTAAACAGAAGATGGACGTGGAGATCTCCGGACGGAAAAATTAAAAATGAAATAGATTATATTTTATCAAACCAACCAAGAATAATCCATGATTTCGGTACCATGAACTTAAACTACCCCTCAGATCACAGATTAATCAGAGCAAAAGTAAAATTAACTAATCTAAAGAAAAGTAGAGTTAATTTCAGTACTAAGCATACAAACCAACTCAAATCTGAAGTAGAAATAGCTAAATACAGGGAAACCTTATCAGGAATATTATCTAGGAAAGGTGATGACCATGGACACACCTCAGTACAAACCCACTACGAAAACATCTCAAATGCAATCACCACGAGTTTAAAATCAGCCCAAACAATGAGAAAGGAACAAAAACGACACGAGATACTATCGGAACGCACATCGTCTCTTTTAAAAAGAAGAAAGGAACTTCAAAAAGCTAAAAACAAATCGAGATCTATGAAAAACGAACTCTCCGCGCTCTACAAGCTAGTCAATAAATATATAAGAAAAGACTATTCAACATATAGGCAAGGTACATTAGAAAAGCATCTAAACCTCACAGGCAGTACAAAAAAGGCCTACAAAGAACTCAGAACATGCAAAACCTGGATAGAAGGACTAAAAGAGTGTGGCAAAGACCTAAACAATCGAAAAGACATCATTAACACAGCAACAAATTTTTACAAAAACCTATACAGCAGTAATAATCAACTAAATACACAAAAAAATAAGAACATAATTAAAGCTATAAACATGCATGAAGGTCACATTGAACGGATTAACGAAGATAACATAAAAATAATTAATGAAGATGAAATCATAGAAGCAATAAAAAGGCTCAAACTAGAGAAATCCCCTGGATCAGACAATATAACAAACGAAGCTTTAAAGACAGCTTATCATATACTGGCATCACCACTAGCTGAACTATTCAATCTGATACTACAAAGCTCTGAAACGCCTGCACAATGGTCCGAATCCAACATTATTTTAATATATAAAAAAGGAGACCCCAAAGATATAGGTAACTATAGACCGATAAGCCTACTACCAACTCTGTACAAGCTTTTCTCTGCGATCATAAACTCGAGAATCGGCCCCGTAATCGAAGCAAGACAGCCTGTAGAGCAGGCAGGGTTCCGAAAGGGTTTCTCTACGATAGACCATATACATACCTTAGAGTTAATTATAGAGAAGTATCGAGAACTACAGAGACCACTCTATCTTGGATTCATTGACTACCAAAAGGCCTTCGACACTGTTACTCACGATAGCGTTTGGCAAAGCTTGAAGGAACAGGGAGTAAGCGAAGTGTATATAAAAGTGATTCAGAACATATATAACAACAACATGGGCAGAATAAAGCTAGACACACTGGGCCCGAGCTTTGCAGTAAAGAGAGGTGTAAGACAGGGTGACCCCTTATCGCCAAAAATATTCATAGCCATACTCGAAAGCATCATAAACAAACTAAACTGGAGCAAACGAGGAATCTTCATACAAGGAACCTTTCTGAGTCATTTGCGTTTCGCCGACGATATAGTAATATTATCCGAGACAAGCTCAGAACTACAGCTCATGATCAATGATTTACAAACAGCTAGCGCCGAGGTAGGACTTGAAATCAATCTCACTAAGACCATGACAATGACTAACAGCCTCAAAAAACAGATAGAAGTCAATGGATATCCACTAGAATACACAGACAAATATATCTATCTAGGAAAAACAATCAGCTTTGAAAAGGAAAATAACGAACTTGAGATTGAGAGAAGAGTTCAGAGAACATGGAACAAATTCTGGAGTTTGAAAGAAATTTTCAAAAGTAATATGCCAATAAAACTGAAAACTAGGACAATGAACTCTAGCCTCTTACCATGCTTGACATATGGATGTCAAACTTGGAAATTTACGTCAAAAGTTAAGCAAAAAATAACATCCTGTCAGCGCGGAATGGAGAGAAGCATGCTTAAAATAAAAAAACTAGATAAGATTAGACACGTAAAGATAAGAGAAATAACAAAAGCCAATAATGCCCTAAACTACGCACAAAAATTAAAGTGGAAATGGGCCGGTCACATAGCGAGACTTAGAGACAGAAGATGGACCTACAGAACAACCATATGGAGAGGACCTCAAGGAAAAAGAAAAAGAGGAAGGCCCTCTACACGATGGGAGGACGAAATAAAAAAAGTCGCTGGCCCATTGTGGTGGCAATTAGCACAGGATAGAGAGAAGTGGACATCATTGGAGGAGGCCTTTACCCAACCTGGGGACCTTGCTAATAATTAGTCATAGTGTTATAGAAATAAATAGTAATTAAGAAGTAATGTAGCAAGATCAAATAAAGGCTTTTTTATTTTTATTTATTTTATTTATTTATGTCCAGCAGTAGACTGCGATAGGCTGATGATGATGATGATATATACTTTTAGGTGTATATATATTTAAATATATATTTTAAATTTATTAAACAAACAGAAACTTAAAATAAGTATAGTCTATCCAAATAAGCATGCCTTGTTTACGGGGTATAACACACACCAAGTATCTTCGTCTTCTCTCCACCCTTTTTGAGTAGTACCGTAGTTCTTTGTAGTGTTTTAGAATTACATTTAGAAAAAACAGTTGTCGACATGTTAGTATTTTGCATTTTGCAACGGACGAAAAGTGAATACTTTTAAACTAGCTCTCTGAGCACGTTCTAGGTGTAGAAAAATTAAATAGAAACGATTATGTAAAAAGAGATTGACACATAGTCCAAAAAAACTAGTTTTACTACTGCCATATTCCTCACTTTCTTAAATATATACCTACAGTAATTTACAAATTTTCTGGAGAAGGTATCCGTATTTAAAGATTTGGGAATCCTCATTGAATAGTAAATTTCATTTTGACGATCACATAGCTCAAATGGTCAATAAATCTTATCAATTAAATGGCTTTACAATGCACATTTGTTGGCATTTCCAAAACCCTCATCATATCTAACCTTAGTTATATAAACCCTCCCTGCGACTCTGTCTAATAAAGTATTTAAAAGCAAGTTTCTTTAAAAATAAAATAACTTACGCTGAACCTTAATTTCCATTCATTTTGTCAAAAATACATATCCAAACCCATTTACTCTCTTAAAATTGTAGTCTAAAACTTTATATTATGATGTTAGAACAATCTATAAACGCTGTACATACATCTGCTAAATTGTCAACTCGCACTTAGTTTGTAGTACAAACACTAAATTAGTTTGTAAATCTGGGGTTACGGTGTTGGGTGTACTTCTTACCTATTGTTAATTTATCGATGTACCTACAATCTTCTGTGGATTCGTTTGTTTCCTAAAGAATTAATAAACTGTAATACAAAATAACCCAATCTAGATATTTCTTAATATTTTTCTTCAAGATGGTTACTATTTATCAAAAAACTCATTTGGGCCGTTTACCTGAGTGTAGATAAAGGTAAAAGCCAATGAAAGCGTTTGGGTGCCGCCCCTTCAGTGGGGTACACAGGTACAAAATCAAGAGTATAAATAGACCGGGTTGCAATACATTTGTTTCATTATTAGTTTACTTGGTAACACAAGTTAACGATAAATCTAGGTTGTGTTAGTTATACTAAAGAAAGATCGGTTACTAAAAATGGTGAAGCCAACAGCAAATAAGGTAGCTAGAATAAATAACATATATTCATAGTTCAAGATCAGCTGGTATTGTATAAAAATGATAACTCTATTATTCTGTTTCAGACATATTCAAGCACTGCTACCAGCAGACGGCGCGGAAGACCAACTGGCAGTAATCGTGTTCCCCTTTCACACGTTAGTACTATTTAATTTTACATAAATAATGTCAGTCCGTCTATGTGGTGCCAGATAAAGAATACAGAATGTCATCACACCTACTCGTCCCGTACTCGCGTCGGTGTTGTAAGAGCCGGCTAAGTAATCAAACTCTGCAGGATGAACAGTATTGAGGCCTACATCCAGCAGTGGACTATGGACAGCTGTTGATGTGATGATGAACGTGCACATGTTAAAGTCATTTTTATTTTAGGTGGAACGAAGGGCCAGGAACGCGGAGTATGAAAGGGAACGTCGGACTCAAACGGCAGAAGCGTTTGTCGATTTGGCTGAAGCTCTTGGTATGAACTCCAATGTAAGTTTATCAACCTTGTTAACGTACTTACTATACTTAAATGAATTGTGTATTTATTAATACTTTACTATTATGTATAATTTAGTATTGTGGAAATGTTGATGCTGGCTGTGCAGCAATGACTCCAAACCTTTTATTTTGTTTTCTTTGGTCGACTTCGTTCTCATTCAAGTCTCTTAGTGAAAAAAATATTGTAAACCGTATTATTATTTTTTTAAAGGAGCAACAATGGAGTTTCTTGCCAGATTCTTCTCCATGAAGGGTAGGCTGCACTTGGAACTGGCGACTAGAATCACTCGATTTTTTAATATTAAATATTGACTATTCATAAGTGCCTGTAAAATAAGTGCCTATATGAATAAAATATTTTTGAGTTTGAGTTTGAGTTTGAAGTGTGTAATGTAATAGTTTATCATTATTTTAGTGAAATTCATTTATTTTTGTCTTTGTTCACCTATACAAATCTGTTTTCATTGGGAATGATCATTAAACAAGGTTTGTTTTAATAAATTCATCCTAGAGAGTCAATTCTATCCCTTTAGTGCGGTGTATTACTCGTCATTTAACTTCTAAGGACAGTAATAATAAACTAATAATAATTATTGGCACTTCACATAGGTCAGCCACGCGACTCTACTGGCGACGGCTGTGGAACGCATCCGCAGGAGGAAAAGAATGGTGGCCAATGAAAGTACGCTTGGATTGGCCAACAGTATTCTTGCCTTAGAGAGAGAAAGTAAGTGTCTAGCGATAAAGATATGATAGTCAAACATTACATTCCATAGCATTTGGTAACCTGTTTTAATAATTTTATTTTTATTATAGTTAGCGAAGTCGAAGCTGCTAAGGATCAGGCCACTTCCACTAATCAGACGGAATCGGAATCGAACATGTTAACAAGTGAGTATACCTAGACATTAGAGGTGTGTCTTTAAATACATAATTTATTGGTAACGGGTGTATTTATCTTAGGAACAAATTTTTGTGTCACACAAACTTTAAAAAACTGTGTAAATTTTACTAAAAAAGTGTTTTTTTTCCAGACGAAGAGATTCCGGATGATTTTTGGGCCCACCCTGATCTGTTGGGAGAATATGTGTTTAATGAGGTGAGTTTAATTGAATTATTCCTTACATTACATTTAAGTACTCTGGTGTAGTATATTTTAATTTACATTTGTTAATTTTGTTTGCTTTATTTGCAGATTCCTGAAGTCGATATTGACCTTGAGTCACTATTTAAACCTACTACGGCAGTCGCAGATGATCCAGACGCAAATCCACATTAAATAGGGTGAGTTTAATTTAATAACTTCTTACTTTATTTATAAGTACTCTGGTGTAGTATCTTATAATTTACATTTGTTAATTTTGTTTGCTTTATTTGCAGATTCTTGAAGTCGATTTTGACCTTGAGTCACTATTTAAACCGACTACGGCAGTCGCAGATGATCCAGACGCAAATCCACATTAAATAGGGTGAGTTTAATTGAATTACTCCTTACTTTACTTATAAGTACTCTGCTGTAGTATATTTTAATTGACATATGTTAATTTTATTTGCAGATTCCTGAAGTCGACATTGACCTTGAGTCAATATTTAAACCGACTACGGCAGTCGCAGATAATCCAGGGGCAAATCCACATTAAAAGAATATATTACATAGTAAATTAATTGATAAAGGTATATAAATACTCCGTTTTTTTAAGCCAATGGAAAGATGTCCAGTCAGTTGCGAGTCTTATAGTCTAACGCGGAATAAGGTGGGGCGTTAGACCTCCTCTACTGGGAGGGGAGCTGGCTTTTTAGAAAACTACCCAGTCCTATTGTAATGTAGATTCTTTGCCTCTCTACACTGCTGGAATATCTTGGTACATTTCTTCATTACGGTGCGAACGTTACAAGAATAACTTATGTTAGAAAGAGCCAATAAATTTAAAATTGGAAGTGCAGAGTTGGCAAGTATTGTAAGTGGCGTAGTGGTAGCGTATGCGACTGCTGTGCTTGAGGTCTCGGGTTCGATTCCTGGGTCGCACCAAATGTTTGTATGACGTGCAAATATTTGTTTCGGAGGTTGGATGTTTTCTATGTATGATATGTATGTATTTACAAAAAAAGTATATATCTTTTTATATCAGTTATCTAGTACCCATAACACACTGCTGAGCTTGGGACTAGATGTAGTTTTGTGTAAGGTCTCCGAAATATGTATATATCTAATATGTAAATATAATTCATAAGTTACACATAATTCGTTTTATTTAATGAGCAGCAGTTGCACATTAGACAATAACTCCGCAACATTGCTTTCGTAAATGACCGGTGCTTACAATAAGCGGTAATCACAATTCATCAGATATGTTGAAGCGTAAGCAATCATATAATGGTTAAAATATAATGTCATACTATTCATTAATTATGTTTGTTATTATTAGTAAATTGTAGCCATAAATTGGTATACATCTCCATTGACGCCGGAGTGACCTGGCAGCCTTTAAAGGCGTTCAGTATAATTCAGCGTCGATAGTTGAAAATTTTGTGGCACTACATGTTTTCATTTTTTATTTCTCGTTCCATTATTATTTTTCATGTTTTGCGGATATGCAAAATATCAACTTTAAAAGGCAGTTACATTAAGTTTGAGAATTAAAGCATCCTAGCCAAGTAGCAGAAGTGATTGTCACACATTCTCGGGATTCAAGTCAGGCGTAAGTTAGCCAATTAGCCATCATCATATTAAAGACACAATATTTAAACTGATTTTGTAGCACCAGTATTTATTGTGAAATGAATGAATGTGGGAAACATTGTTTTCTTAACTCTCAGTACGTTGCTTATCGGCGGCTAACTTCACTCATACATTTTATGGCATCGCACAACGTCGTCCATCATTGACAAATGACAACATTGCGGCATGCCATCACTTTCAACCTGCGTGCGGTCAATAGTGTAACGGGGTTCAATTAAAAGCTACTCAGTTACTGAGGTTAAATATTTTAAAAAGATCCACAAATATATGTACAATGAAATACATGTGTACAAAAGTAAAAAGATTGTTTTATTATTTCATCACGTCATTATCAAAATCTGTTTCCTCCTTATTGCGGTTTGTTATTGATTCTCTTAAAAAGTTGAATAAAGACCGAAGTTTATACAAGAGATAAATAAATAATCCCCCTAAATTTATACAATAGTTTCATCAGAAATGAAATAGTAGATGAATTCTCTACCTAAAAAAATAAAAATATTTTCTCTACATAAAATATTGCAATAATGATTACACTAATACAGTCATAGTCTTGTGATCGTTACACCATTCCTCTTGTGTCTGTATGATCTGGGTTTCGAAACAATAATGATATATTATGTTACACGTTTATTAAGTATCTTAAGTAGTCACATAAGCCACAATCATAGATATCGATTGATAGTGATCAATTAAAAAAAAGCGAACTGTGCAGCTAACGATGAAGAAACAAGGAGTGCCCTAAACCAGAAACAATACTTAGTATTACCAAGTTTTATTTCATCACGGCTATAGCTTTTGCAAAATATTATTAATTTTAAGACAACTGCCGCACTACGAATATTCCGTTGTCGCGGGGTAATTTACAAATATATATGAGACGGGCACAAAGAACATCCAGACTTAGAGCAGCTATTTGTAGATCACACAAATATTTTTGTATTTGTTTTTGAACAATATCTTTCAACACACAAAGCAATCATTGCGTTTAACTGCAAAATCCAAAAAGCAAAAATAAGTAAAGTTATTATTATTTTGAAACATCAGAATATTAGAATTAAGATTGTTATTATCATAGGGAATCAAAAAATTACAACATTTTTTCAACTGAATGCGGTCTTTTTATTAAACGGCTTTATTTAGCTTGACCTATTAGTTTTTTTATTTGTTTGTTTTTGACAAATCTTGTAATCGAAATTTGACCCCCTTCCTGTAGACAGATTGATCTAAAATTTGGCACACACCCTCAGTTCTGACTTCTATTTCATTGTAAATTCAAGATGGCCGCCGCTACTAAATGGTGGTTTACACATTTTGTCAACGACTAAATGGGTATCAAATGAAAGGGTTTGACTAGTAGAATACAGATGAGAAGTACTATTTAAAAACTAAAAACTTGAAAATGAAAAGTATGTAAAATATTTTTTTTATTTTAAACGGTTTTATTGAAAACTAGCAACCTGCCCCGGGGCAGGTTTGTTGCTTCGCACGGGCTATTTACGTTAAATATAACATAGCCTATGTTACCCCGAGAAGATGTGCGGCTTAATTTTTACCGACGTCTTCAACAAATATCGTTATATTTTAGCCAATATACTCAAAAATGTAACAAATTATATATAATAAATTCTTGAGGTAGGTTTTGGCTACCTCAAGAATCACTCTATATATTGTTAAAAACCGCATCAACATCGGTGCAATAGCTTTTGAGTTTATCGCGAACAGACAGACAGACAGACGCGGCGGAGGACTTCGTTTTATAATATGTACTGATAATAATGTACTAAAAGCTAAAATATAATTTGGTATAAAATCGTTGCGCCCGTGTTTCCATCGAATCATCTTAGTTTACGCTATGCCCAACGATTTAATACCAAATTATTTTTTAGCTTTTAGTACATTATTTTCAATAAACCCGTATAAAAAAAATACATATTATTTATTTGTTGTACACACGTAGGTACAATGGAACAAATAATATTGCAGATGACACCAATTGTTTTAGCAATTCCATTTCACAGGGAATACACACACTCACACGTATCCAGTTCATTTCATTTAGCAGATATTACACACGATAAAGAAAGCACTTTACAAATTCTTCTACAAGGCATCATTTAGATTAATTATATCATTATATCAGTCAAAAGACAAGTAAATGCCTTCTTAGTAAATGTCTGTAGCGCTTGCTACAATAGTCTACGATGGGTAGCACTTCCGTAGTACTAGCTCGTTACAAATTGTAAATTGCGCTTGTTACTTTTTGATAAAATACATAATCTACTTTTTAACTACTTCAAAAAAGGAGGAGGTTATCAATTCGACTGGATTTTTTTATGTTTGTTACCTCATAACTTTTGACTGGGTGAACCGATTTTGATAATTATTTTTTATTTGAAAGCTGGTGCTTCTCGTGTGGTCCAATTTCAATTTGGTACAATTCTTGAAGTCGGTTTTTTTTGTTAAAATTTGTGATTATGCATAAGTGTGTATTCTAAAGTTTTCGGGAATTTAATAATGTTTAGCCATTTTCAATGAGTCACCTCCGGTTTGAACAGAGAATTTTGTTTTTTACAGCTTACTGATCCTGCATAACAATAATAATATTAAACCTATTACATTGAAAAATAATAATAATAGACTATATCTAGTTTTAACTAATGATAGACTATTGAAAACGACCGTTAGACTTACAAGTAAACGGAACAAAAGATCTTTTGTGGTAATGACGTGTTTTAGTGATAAGAGCTCTCTTCTTAGTGAAACAGAACAATACAAACAATAACTTTATTTTTTTTACTTTTTTTACGCTACGGGCAATAGGAGACGTAAACGACGTTGCGTGGGTCAGCTAGTTATTGCAATAAAATCCAATGTTTACCATTGACAACTGATTGACAAACAAAGATGTGGCGTCATGAGCAGACGCCTTGACAACATCAAGCGTTGTGGCGTTAATCTATACTATTATATAAAGCTGAAGAGTTTGTTTGTTTGTTTGAACGCGCTTATCTCAGGAACCGCTGGTCCGATTTAAAAAAATATTTCAGTGTTGGATAGTACATTTATCGAGGAAGGCTATAGGCTATATATCATCACGCTACGACCAATAGGAGCGGAGCACCAATGAAAAATGTTTCAAAAAGGGGGAAAATTATCACGCTACGGGCAATAGGAGACGCAAACGAGGTTGCGTGGGTCAGCTAGTTTTAAACATAAAAATTTATTGAATTTTGTTTAAATGTACTAAAACATTATTTATTGTAAGAATATAATTGTTTTTGACATCAGTTGATAGTTCCAAACATCATGGAAGAGTTTTTCATAATTGATCATCTTGCCTTTTGAAAAATAGTAATTAAGCTAGTTCGATAGGTTCTTTTAGTAAAATAATCTAACAAACGTGAGCTTCGTCGTTTAGACTTCCAAGTAAAGAAAAAAAGAAAAGAAAGACCTTTAATGGTAATTGCAATGACGTGTTTTAAGTGATAAGAGCCCCTTTCATATTGAACTTGAACAATACAAGAAACAACTTTATCTATAAATATATAATTAAATAGAACCGAAGTTTTTTTTTTTCAATTCATTTGTTTGATGTTGTTTGTCAAAATGCGCCACTACGAGGTAGTTAGGTAGAATATAATAGACCTGTAACAATACAATACTTTAAAATAACCAACACATTTCAGGTGTCTGAACATTATAATGTTCCTAAATATTTCGAAACTTTTTTTAAATGTACATTAAAATACATCTATACTTTTTTTGGGCAGTGTTTGGGAAGCTTCGTCGGGTTTTCTCATCGTTGATCCCACAGTGCCTAAAGACGAAAATGTTCAATGAGTGCGTCCTACCCGTAATGACATACGGAGCCGAAACGTGGACACTTAGGGTACGGCTGGTCCATAAGTTTAAAGTCGTTGAGCGTGCTATGGAGAGAGCTATGCTCGGCGTTTCTCTAAGGGATCGTATTAGAAACGAGGTGATCCGGCAAAGAACTAGGGTCATCGACATAGCCCATAGAATTAGCAAGCTGAAGTGGCAGTGAGCTGGCCATATTTGCCGTAGAACCGATAACCGTTGGGGTAAACGGGTACTTGAGTGGAGACCGCGTCTCGGCAAACGTAGTGTAGGACGCCCACAGGTCAGGTGGAGTGATGATTTGCGCAAGATGGCTGGCAGGAGCTGGATGCCAGAAGCCGAGGATCGAACTAAGTGACGTGCAATTGGAGAGGCCTATGTCCAGCAGTAGACTGCGATAGGCTGATGATGATGATGATATATACTTTTAGGTGTATATATATTTAAATATATATTTTAAATTTATTAAACAAACAGAAACTTAAAATAAGTATAGTCTATCCAAATAAGCATGCCTTGTTTACGGGGTATAACACACACCAAGTATCTTCGTCTTCTCTCCACCCTTTTTGAGTAGTACCGTAGTTCTTTGTAGTGTTTTAGAATTACATTTAGAAAAAACAGTTGTCGACATGTTAGTATTTTGCATTTTGCAACGGACGAAAAGTGAATACTTTTAAACTAGCTCTCTGAGCACGTTCTAGGTGTAGAAAAATTGAATAGAAACGATTATGTAAAAAGAGATTGACACATAGTCCAAAAAAACTAGTTTTACTACTGCCATATTCCTCACTTTCTTAAATATATACCTACAGTAATTTATAAATTTTCTGGAGAAGGTATCCGTATTTAAAGATTTGGGAATCCTCATTGAATAGTAAAGTAGTTTTTTTTTATGTATGTTACCCGATTACTCCGTCAGTTCTGACCGATTTAAAAATTTTTTTTTGTATTCGAAAGGGTATGCTTTCGCGGTGGTCCCATTGCCAGCATATCAGGATCTGATGATGGGATCCCAGGGAAATCGAGGGAAACTCTCATTTTTTATAGGCACATACTATGTTTTTCGTATATTTTCTGAAGTTACACCCGTATTTGCGTCTGGTATTCATCATTTTATGATGATGAGCTGATGATGTAAGGTACAACTCCTTAACGGTTAGGAGTTGGAGGATAAATCTTTAAATTTCAGATGTATATATGTTACCTTTAGTCGTATTCTTTCAAATTATTTAGGTAAGCTGATGATGGAAGGTGGAAGGTACAACTCCTCGACGGTTAGGAGTTGGAGGATAATTCTTACAATTTCATACGTATCTAAGGACCTTCAGTGGTATACTTTCAAGTTATTTAGGTGAACTGATGATAGAAGGTTAAACTCTTCAACAGTTAGGAATTAGAGGATGATTTCAATATTACACGTACGTTTAGACCTTCATTTGTATTCTTCACGATGAAATTTGATGAAATAGTTCAACTTACTACTTACCTACGATTGTTTGCACTAAAAACTGAAAAATAAAAACTTTTTATAAAAAAAAAAACGACTTCCAAAAAAACATCCAACGAAAACTCTCTGCCAAAAAAACACCTAAAAGCGTAAAATAAACTGGTTCTTCATAAATTGCCTATACCTAATTCTTTATTCATTTAAATAGTAGTATTATAATGTGTGCTAGGTACCCAGAATCTGTTTGAAGTCGGTAACTAGTAACCAAGTAAACTAATAATGAAAAAAATTAAGGTTCAGCGTAAGTTCTTTTATTTTTAAAGAAACTTGCTTTTAAATACTTTATTAGACAGAGTCGCATGGAGTGTTTATATAACCAAGGTTAGATAAGATGAGGGTTTTGGAAATGCCAACAAATTTGCATTGTAAAGCCATGTAATTGATAAGACTTATTGACAATTTGAGCTATGTGATCGTCATTATAAAAAAAAAAAACCGACTTCCAAAAAACATCCAACGAAAACTCTCTGCCAAAAAAACACTTAAAAGCGTAAAATAAACTGGTTCTTCATAAATTGCCTATACCTAATTCTTTATTAATTTAAATAGTAGTATTATAATGTGTGCTAGGTACCCAGAATCTGTTTGAAGTCGGTGCCAAGTGACTATCGCTTAGACTTTTGTAATTGTTCGTTTGTATTCTTTTTGGCTTAGCACCGACTTCAAACAGATTCTGGGTACCTAGCACACATTATAATACTACTATTTAAATGAATAAAGAATTAGGTATAGGCAGTTTATGAAGAACCAGTTTATTTTACGCTTTTAAGTGTTTTTTTGGCAGAGAGTTTTCGTTGGATGTTTTTTGGAAGTGGGTTTTTTTTTTTTATAATGACGATCACATAGCTCAAATTGTCAATAAGTCTTATCAATTACATGGCTTTACAATGCAAATTTGTTGGCATTTCCAAAACCCTCATCATATCTAACCTTGGTTATATAAACACTCCATGCGACTCTGTCTAATAAAGTATTTAAAAGCAAGTTTCTTTAAAAATAAAAGAACTTACGCTGAACCTTAATTTTTTTCATTATTAGTTTACTTGGTAACACAAGTTAACGATAAATCTAGGTTGTGTTAGTTATACTATAAAAAGATCGGTTACTAAAAATGGTGAAGCCAACAGCAAATAAGGTAGCTAGAATAAGTAACATATATTCATAGTTCAAGATCAGCTGGTATTGAATAAAAATGATAACTCTATTATTCTGTTACAGACATATTCAAACACTGCTACCAGCAGACGGCGCGGAAGACCAACTGGCAGTAATCGTGTTCCCGTTTCACACGTAAGTACTATTTAATTATACATAAATAATGTCAGTCCGTCTATGTGGTGCCGGATAAAGAATACAGAATGTCATCACACCTACTCGTCCCGTGCTCGCGTCGGTGTTGTAAGAGCCGACTAAGTAATCAAACTCTGCAGGATGAACAGTACTGAGGCCTACATCCAGCAGTGGACTATGGACAGCTGTTGATGTGATGATGAACGTGAACATGTTAAAGTCATTTTTATTTTAGGTGGAACGAAGGGCCAGGAACGCGGAGTATGAAAGGGAACGTCGGACTCAAACGGCAGAAGCGTTTGCCGATTTGGCTGAAGCTCTTGGTATGGACTCCAATGTAAGTTTATCAACCTTGTTAACGTACTTACTATACTTAAATGAATTGTGTATTTATTAATACTTTACTATTATGTATAATTTAGTATTGTGGAAATGTTGAAGTGTGTAATGTAATAGTTTATGATTATTTTAATGAAATTCACTTATTTTTGTCTTTGTTCACGTATACAAATCTGTTTTCGTTGGGAATGATCATTAAACAAGGTTTGTTTTAATAAATTCATCCTAGAGAGTCAATTCTATCCCTTTAGTGCGGTGTATTACTCGTCATTTAACTTCTAAGGAGAGTAATAATAAACTAATAATAATTATTGGCACTTCACATAGGTCAGCCACGCGACTCTACTGGCGACGGCTGTGGAACGCTTCCGCAGGAGGAAAAGAATGGTGGCCAATGAAAGTACGCTTGGATTGGCCAACAGTATTCTTGCCTTAGAGAGAGAAAGTAAGTGTCTAGCGATAAAGATATGATAGTCAAACATTACATTCCATAGCATTTGGTAACCTGTTTTAATAATTTTTATTTTTATTATAGTTAGCGAAGTCCAAGCTGCTAAGGATCAGGCCACTTCCACTAATCAGACGGAATCGGAATCGAACATGTTAACAAGTGAGTGTAGAGTTAAGTAGTGAGTAACTATACCTAGACATTAGAGGTGTGTCTTTAAATACATAATTTATTTGTAACGGGTGTATTTATCTTAGGAACAAATTGTTGTGTCACACAAAGTTTAAAAAACTGTGAAAATTTAACAAAAAAAGTGTTTTTTTTTCAGACGAAGAGGTTCCGGGTGATTTTTGGGCCCACCCTGATCTGTTGGGAGAATATGTGTTTATTGAGGTGAGTTTAATTGAATTATTCCTTACATTACATATAAGTGCTCTGGTGTAGTATATTTTAATTTACATTTGTTTTTGTTTTTTTATGTTTGGCCCGCTAAAATGACTCTACTCTGCCTGATGGAAAGCATAAGCAGAATCCAAGAGTGGTGGTTACCATACTCATTGCGAATGCAGACAATGCAGTACGGCGACCCACACTATGGCGGCCTAGTGATGATGCTGCATCTTTTAGTATAGTCAACAAGTGTGGAACTTGTTGACTAGACTAATTGGGTAATTTGTTAATTTTGTTCGCTTTATTTGCAGATTCCTGAAGTCGATATTGACCTTGAGTCACTATTTAAACCGACTACGGCAGTCGCAGATGATCCAGACGCAAATCCACATTAAATAGGGTGAGTTTAATTTAATTACTTCTTACTTTACTTATAAGTACTCTGGTGTAGCATATTATAATTTACATTTGTTAATTTTGTTTGATTTATTTGCAGATTCTTGAAGTCGACATTGACCTTGAGTCAATATTTAAACCGACTACGGCAGTCGCAGATGATCCAGACGCAAATCCACATTAAATAGGGTGAGTTTAATTTAATTACTTCTTATTTTACTTATAAGTACTCTGGTGTAGTATCTTATAATTTACATTTGTTAATTTTGTTTGATTTATTTGCAGATTCTTGAAGTCGACATTGACCTTGAGTCAATATTTAAACCGACTACGGCAGTCGCAGATGATCCAGGCAGAGTAGAGTCATCTAAGCGGGCCATACATTAAAAAAAAAACTTTCCGACAACTTCCGCACTACAAATATTCCGTTGTCGTGGGGTAATTTACAAATATATATGAGAAGGGCACTAAGAACATCCAGACTTACCGTGGGAGAGCCAAATATAGCAGCAGCAGAAATAGCGCTCGCGCTGTGTTTCACCGAGTGAGTAAGGATACCGGAGGACCATACCCCAATCCCTCCCCCCATTCCCCTCCCTATCCCCCAAAGGTCGGCAACGCACTTGTGACGCCTCTGGTGTTGCGGGTGTCCATGGGCGGCGATAATTACTTACCATCAGGCGATAGGTCTGCTGGTTTGCCCCCTATTCCATAAAAAAAGTATTTGTACACTCAACACTGTAACCCCGATTTACAAACTAAACTAGTGTTGTTACTTATTATTGATTATAGTTTATATCATTCACATCACTCTAGATGGCGCTGTCACAACGTAAACTTTGAACTTGTGTCAGAATTACTAGTTAGGAATTAAATGTATTTATGTAACTTTTATCATTCTGAGTACACTGGGTCAAAATGTAAGCACAAGTGTTTTCAACAAAGTATAACTTAGTTCTACAATAATAACTTAAGTGTAGTGAAAGTGCATGAAAACATTTGCAGATAATAAACTGATGTTCAATTGTTCCAAACAAAGTATTTCCAAAGCTAGAACAAGTGAAACAGAAAATCGAATCCACAAACAGTACACCTAAGATGGTTATAAATAACAAATAGTGATATTGTCACGGCTTTTCTTCTTAAACATTCAAACTTCATGCAGTACTAGCACCTCTTAATGACATATTAAATAATATCTTGAATCACTTCAGCAGACATCTATCGGTGGCTAAGCGTAACAATTGGATACTTGCAATATCTGTCTACAACAAGTCTCCAACGCTATGTAAAATATTCATACATAACTTTTAATTAATAATTTTTTTTCTGCACAGGAGGAGCGTCAAGCTTACAACACTTGCCACGTACAAGAATTGGATGTAAGGAGTTGGCTGTGACCATAATAATAATAATTGATTATAGTTTATATCATTCACATCACTCTAGATGGCGCTGTCACAACGTAAACTTTGAACTCGTGTCAGAATTAAATTACTAGCAAATTAATTTTATATGTAATTTTCATCTTTCTGAGTATATAAAGTGTGTCAAAGTGCATCCAAACATATATATAAAGTGTTTTCAATAAAGTATAACTTGGTTCTACAAAAACCTTAATTTAGTATAGTGACAGTGCATAAAAACATTTGCAGATAACAAACTGATGTTCAATTGTTTCAAACATAAAGTTATCTCCTAATGTATAACAAGTGAAATAGAAAATCGACACAACACAACACAAACAGTATACCTTAGATCAGGGGTTCCCAACCAGTGGTCCGTGGACCACCTGTGGTCCGCAGAAGCGAAAATATGGTCAGCGAATGATTTTAAATTTAGCGGGCAGTGAGCTGTTGGTCGACAACATAATTAAAGAAGAATTATTGATTTTACGGGAACTGGAAACATCATGAACTTAATATCAGAATATTTTGGAGAAACATAATCTTATGTGGGATAACCTGGTTGCTCTCTGTACTGATGGTGTTAGGATCACGGTCCGGGCTGGCGACTTTGGTAAAACAGCAAAATCCAAAGGCAATAACAACGCACTGTATCATACATCACCAGGCATTAGCTTCTAAGACTATTCCTGTGTGCCTTAATTATACCCTACAAATGGAAATAAAAGTTGTAAATGTTATCAAAAGCAGCACCTTAAACACACGCTTTTTAAAAAAAAATGTACTGAAATGGACTCTGATTATGAGCACTTCTATTTCACACAGAAGTTCGATAGCTATCGAAAGTTAATATGCTGGGAAGCATGTCAGATGAATTTGGCTTACCTTGTGGATATTTTCACACTCTTAATTAAACTCTATATGCAATTGCAAGGTTCTGGAAATACATAATTAGAAAACGTTGCAAATATATTCATTTTTGAAGATAAATTTCGCGCTTTTATTTGCAAACTTCAGACGTGGTCACGTAAAATTGAAGAAAACAATTAATCTGCGTTTGCGACATTAAACTTACTTGTGGATGTCAAGAAGTATGACACTATTAAAGCAAATATACAAGAAAACATCAAGATTCATTTGCAAATGTGTATTGATGAATTCAATCGTTACTTCCCAGAATAACCCCTTCAAAAACTGATTCGTAACCCCTTTAGCACGGACGTTGGTAAAGTTGCTGATGGAATCCAGGAAGAACTGATTGAACTCCAGAATGACAGAAACTGCAAGGATGCTTTTGAAAAGAATTCACTTGAGTCGTTATAGTGCAAAAACACAATTAGTTATACGAACCTTCGAGAAATTGACTTGCGCTATATTATGATTTTCCCAACAACTTATTTATGTAACAAGGATTTTCAGTTTTGTTGGTAATTCAAAACAAGGCGAGGAATCGTTTGAAAGTGAGTGATGATTTGAGTGTAGCTTTAAGGAAAAATATTAGCCTTAGGATAGCAGAACTCGTGCAGAAAATACAAGCTCAGAAATTACATTAATACAAAATTATAGAAGTTTACCCTAAAAATAATATTTCTTATGTAATTTTAAAACTCAATAGGTTTTAATTTAAATTTTAGTTTGATTATCACAGGTCATTTTGATTATACCTACATTGTGATCCCTGCTAACGACAATAATATAAAAGTGGTCCCTGACCAAGAAAAGGTTGGGAACCCCTGCCTTAGATAGTATTAAATAACAAATTTTCTACACGTATGCGGACGACGGTTTATTATTGGTAGAATCTGATTAGTTATTAACCTTTTATTGTTCATAATTCAATTTTTTTTTTCATTTTTTTTTTTTTTTGTTTACCTGTAGATTGACTGTTTTAAATTATAAATATCAAATTAGATGATTGTTTTTTTAAGAAGATAAGGATTTCCTCAAAAATCAAAGTATTCCCATAAACAGCGCGCTATAAAGCTGACTCATCAAGTCATCACCCCGAAAAATCAGTTTAGTAGGACAAATTTATGTAGTAATTAAATGCGTAATATCTGTACGTGAATGTACAATATGTACATACACGAAATACACGATAACTGTGCCGCTAATATGTATAAAATATAACTGTGCCGATTTGTGATATTTAGTAATCACGAATCTGTGAGTGAGTGAGTAAGTGATTTAAATGTGAATATAAGTAGAGTAAGAAAATTTTGAAGATTTGCGGTCAAAACCAAATTATTTTATTTTTCGAGGTTCTGTAAGTTATATCCGATAAACTCCGATTTAATTCAACACAGATTTTTCCTTTACGATATTATTAGTCTATCAGCGTCAAGAATACATTTAATTACTACTACATACCACTGGCTAGCTTGATTATAAACTGAATCTAGCAATAGCCTCACAATAGCTAACACGATAACCGCACGAACAAAGAAATGTATTAATAATAATAGGTACCTACAGCAAATAACATAAACTATATTATACAGCAATAAATATAATGAAAATAACCAGGACCGATCTATATATATATATATAAGTATATCTTCAGGAAGACTATGACAACAACGCTGACCTCTGCACAATAAACTCCAGTCACATATCGGCACTTCTATACCGCACTCGTTTAGAGGGCTAATAAAAAATAAGCTAAATTAATTCCAGTATTATTAGCATTTGTGTACAAAAAAACGGTGAATAAAATCTAAAATTACTGAAGTGTTTGGTATTACTCCAAGATGGTAAATACGAGACGAAATCCAATGGTGGAGACGGCAGAATATTTATGGATAATTGGAATCGCTTTCTCTGCAATATGTCTGATAGCACAAGCAGTTTTATTTGTGATTCGGCCGAGGATAAGAAAAATGGATCAAAAAGTACTAATGCAGCTTGCAGTGACGCGATTGTTATATTCTATTTTAACTTTAATAGAAACTAGTAGAAGAGCGCGAGTTCAACAAACTGAGGTGTATCATTTAGTAGTCATCAGATTGTTTGGTCTCATGGACATAGCGTTGAGATGGTGGATGTGTGCTTACACGAAGAACTTGTACGACAAAATAGTAAAAGTGTTTGTACCGGACAAGTGGAGTTTTCTTAAATTGTCACTAGTTATTTGGGTTTCTTCAGTAGTGTTGTTTGCATTGGACTATGGTTTAGTGTATCTGCTAAAGACATACGACATCGCTTTGATTGGACTTCCAGTGTGGATTGGTTTAAAATGTATTCCAGTGTTTATTAATTTTATATTCTTCTGTAAAGTTTTCTATATTGCGCTAAGGGCAAAGACGGCGTCTAGAAATTGCAACAATGTCGCGATAGCAAACTCTACTACGAACTTTTCTAGTCTTGTTAAGATTTGTGTTATATCATTTATTCTAGTTTGCATAACCAGCGTACAAATTTTGGTCGACGATACATTTAGGATAACATTAAGTTTAATGTTAAATGAGAAAAACACCGGAAAAATGGCACTTCAAGCGTTTATTTGGAAGAACATTGTACCCGTGTTCCTTTATACATCTGCTATAAGTTCATTTCAAGGTGTTGAAATTATTATTATTTTTCTGATTCTAAATAAAAATGCGATTAAATGAATTTTGATTACTATACTCTTATCCAGACAATTCTGATCTTTTGATAGACATTACGTTTTTTTCATATTGGGTAATTAATATTGTTTGCATGAATATATTCATACTCTAAAAAAGAGTCTAATGAAGGTATCTCAAACAGAATGTCTCTCAAACAGAATCAGGTTCAGAAGGTAATATCAAACTTTATTAATTGAAGGGTCTCTTCGGGTGCCTGAATAAAAATATTAATTTAAATATCTTGTTATAATCAAATTTATTTAGATTATATCATTAGAACCTTTAGAAAAAAGAAAAAAAACTCGTGTCACAGTGTTTCTTATTGAACTTCGAAACGTCTTGACTAATAGTTATTGAATTTTTTGTGTATTTATTTTAGTCTGAAAATAGTTCACATGCTATTTCTATACCGTTATATAATGGTGATTCTCTCAAGATTTTTTCTTTTTGATTTGGCATAAACTCTTAATTTTCACTTTTCTATAATCTACTACTATTTTTAAGAAATTATTCACTGTTAATAATTTTATGGTATAACGTTTGGTATAGCCAGTTTTTTTAATATAAAACCCAAACGTGTTTAACTTTGATTACTTTTGTATCATTGGTTTTCTTCTACGCTATAACTATGAGCCAATCTGAGCACAAGCGACTATTATTTCACGTTAAAAATTTGCATTAAAATAGGTATTTATTCTTATTTAGGTAGGTATCATTTCAAAAAGTATCATTATAAGCATGTAGATTTAAGTAGTTGTATTTGTGTAATAATTGTATTCCTATCGTAATAATGTAAAATGTTCTTAAAATAAATATTTTTACCTAAATGTTTTTTTTAATTTTCTTGATTTTCACTTGGTGGATTTCTTTTGAAATAGTATTTGTAAAGAAGCCTAGTGGCCCAAGATCTTTCGACGATATCTTCTATTTATGCATTTATGAACGCATTTGAGAAAATGACATGCCTGATATCAATAATTAAATTTACGGAAATCTGAACACAAATAAGAAAAAAAAAACAGTTGTATACCTATTGATATTTCGAACCAAAAGATTACCCAGCTTAGAATACAATGAAACGTAAAGTAAATAGTCAAAGGTTTATTTATTACGAAAACACATGCGAATGCATGTATGGCCTTTAACCCTCTCCTGAGAGGCGACCCGAGCCCAGCAGTGGGACGTTACTAGTTCAAATTAACTTATTTAAGAGGAATTTAATACTTCAAAATACTTCAAAATTCACTTTTACTTTTAATTTTAATTCATTTTTACTTCAAGAAAGTTTTTTTTACGGTATAGGGTGTAAAGGAGCAGGTTTGTCATTTGATGATAAGTGGCTACCATCACCCATGGGCACTTGCAGGTCTAGAGTAACAAGTATCAGTTCCTCTGCTCAGAATTAGGGGGAGAGTTGGAAACTTCGCTATCCTCACTGATTCGGTTACACGCAATGAAATAACACCGGTTTTCGGTGAAACAAATAAGGTAAGGTAAAAGAAATAGTGGAATATGTATCGTGTCAAAGTGTGTCTTTTTCATGGTTAAAGTTTTATAACTTATTGGTACTGTAACGTGGTAGGTATATATTACACGGTATCATTTCTAAATAATCGATTGTACGCAAGCTAATTAGTCGATTTGGTAGGTACACCACTATTTGCGTGTACCTTATTTAATTGCTGTCGGTATATGGAGATTTTGTCATTTCGTGCTACAAACTTAAATTACAAACTGCTTTAAACTACCGAACTGCCGTCGTTGTGCTGATCTGGAAATTGTTAATTGTTTACCTATACGTGACCCGAATATATTTCGGTAAGTTAACTTCCATAATTTAAATATTTCTTATTCCGACCCAGGGCTATTAAAGTGCTTAGTAGCTGTTAATTTAAATATATAATTTAACTCAAATACCCGCAATCACCTTAAGTTCGTTGTTCAATAATTGTACGAGTATTTGCTTAGCTGTTAGTAATTAATTGTTTTATGTGTATCTATTATTTCCTTAACTGTGTAATTGTTGTGAAGTGTCTGTAAACGTGCAGCGAATGCCTGAACGGGTGTTCGTTGCGCGTTTCGACGGTGTATGTGGTACCCTACTGAGGCCGCCTACCTTCTCCGCTTCAGGGTCCACCCTACGGGTTCGCATCCACCCTACGGGTTCACGTCTACCTTACGGGTTACAAGTTCACCCAACGGGTACGAAGCCACTTTACGGCCAGCGGCCAGTCTGCGGCCAGAGCGTCGGGTGACTCCACTGGGCCCCGTCACCGACGAAGGGGCCAACACAGGCACGTCATAAACAGTGTGCGACCCCGATTCTTTAAAACCCTGAGACGAAATACCCGCGACCCTGACTTTAAGCTACCTGAGCATTTCTTTCTTTTCTTCAAATATATTAAGTGTTACAAGAATTATATCTTTTATTTATTTATCCCACGTCTAAAGGTTACATCAAAGGCTAAGTCCTTTAACGTCCTTTAAAAGTCCTTTAAAACTTTAACGAGTAGACATAGTAAGTAGAGTAGTCGTAGTAGAGTAGAACCCCCTGAAATACTAAATTTGATGGCTGACTTAGTATGTGACAAAGACGAATGGCAACAGTTTAACCATTACCATAAGTTTCCATTTACATTGGTATATCAAAATTAATTTTTTCATCTATGAGGACATTGTACGATATATTTATTACCGCAAAATAATTTTTCTTTTTACTTACGTTTTTCTGAGAGAATAATAAACTTATTTAGCTCAAGTGGTACACGAGGATACTTAAATTAAAATGATTTAGAACTAAGAGGATGCTATTTTTAAATAACCATGATTAAATGTACTTTATTACATATCTTTATTAAAAGAGCAGTCGTTTCTTTCTTTCGGTTTTCAAGAAAGTTAAAATCTTAAACAAAATAATTACATATTTTAACAAAAAAAACCGACTTCAATCTGGACCAAATTTAAATGGGATTCGATCGGGATTTAATGGATTCGGGATTCAGCTTTCAAATAAAAAAGAATCATAAAAATCGGTTCACCCAGTCGAAAGTTATGAGGTAACAAACATAAAAAAAATACAGTCGAATTGAGAACCTCCTCCTGTTTTTGAAGTCGGTTAACAAGCCATGACAGATTGGAAAGCGAAAGACGGTTTTAGTGATCGCCATTGGGCATAAGCCTGAAAGACAGGTAGAATGCGAAAGCCTGAATAATTGATGCAATAGTAATTGTGTTAATCAAAATAAAACAACATAATAAGCAAATATGAGCAATGCGAGATAATTGATAACAACTTCCTCAATGTTTCCTACTGTTTTTTATATGTTGTATGTAAACAATATAATTTATTTTCCTGTCGTTCTGTTGTATTTTCTTTCATATTTATTGTAATAATATAACGTAAGTCTGTGATTTGAAACAAACTCTATACCCACCGTAGACAAAAACTTTCTATCGCAGGAGAAGCTTATGTCCAGCAAAGGACTTTTAAAAGCTGTAGATGGTGATGATGAAGTCTGTAATTTATTTCTACTGTCTTAAGAATTATATAACACGACTATTTATAAAAGGGCCGTAGAAAAGGGCCAATGATGCAGAAGCATCACTAGGCTGCCATAGTGTGGGTCACCATGCTGCATTGTCTGTATTCGCAATGAGTTTGGTGACCACGACTCTTGGATTCTGCTTATGCCGTAGATCAGGCATAGTAGTCATTTGACGAGGTTAAATGAAAGAGGTTAAAATTTTGTTTGTAGAGATTGTTGCCTCAAAATGAATTAATAAACCTGTAAACGGTGTTTACAAGATAATAATTATGGTTTATTATTGCGTAAAATTACTGGCACATCGATGTTTTATTTATGCTTTCAAGCGAAGCTAAGTGTTAGCTAGCAGGTGTTTAGAGTTTGGGATCTTTATTCTTTCCATTTCACTTCGAATTGCCTCCAAGCTATGAATTTATGTCATTAAGGAATGTCATTGTTATTATATTCTATGCGAAAAAGCGAGGACCGAACCAAGTGGCGTGCAATTGGAGAGGCCTATGTCGAGCAGATAACTGTTCGATAGGCTGATGATAAAGGAAGATCTTTTTAACGTAATACATTATGCTTTGTAATATGGTATGATTGTCCTTAAAATAGCAGCGAAGTCAATACTCGATTGCCTTATGTGAGTCAGCTTTCATGAAGGATAAAGGGTCAAGCCCCTCTAAATACATAAGAATTTATTGTAATAATATTTAAACCGAGATATAAAAGGGAATTCCCTGGTATTGGAATCAAATGAGGTTAGTACTAATTACAACATTTATTTTTCAGCCAATTAGATTCCAATTTGTTAATAACAATTTTATCTTTAACCGATATTAGTAGAATTCAATTACAATATATTTTTATTTTATTATCTGTCCCATCCAATATTTTAGTATGAACCAGTCTATTTTTATAATAAAACATTTAAGGATATGATTGAAATTCTTGATCAATTCACTTAATACACAAAAACTGTACCACGTTAATAACATTCACTTGCCTTTGAATCTGAGTACGATTAAGTAATAATAGTTTATGTTTTAATATAAATACAATTATAATTTAAATCAAAAGACTATCAGGCAGTCTTCAAATTCCAAAGAATTCTTTGATTTCTTTCTCCTAATGAAGTTGTAAGGGGCTAATTTTTACCCTATGATGAACTTGAACTACACGTGTCCATATGTACCCTAGAACTTGAGGGAAGAACTGATAAATGATTCACACAAACAAGGCAGCACTTGCGGTGATTGAAAATGCGTCATAAGACGCAACTGTGCAGTGGTGGTTAGCAAGAAGATGATTAATTAAACAGTGCATTTTCTGTTGTTATTAATGTACATGATTGTTAATTTAATTCCGAAATATCGTAACAGCTTGCAGATTTCGTGAAATTAAAATACAAAAAAAACCGGCTAAGTGCATATATAGGCTAACTGCCTCGGTGGCGCAAGTGGTAGCGTAAGCGACTGCTGTGCTTGGGGTCTCGGGTTCGATTCCCGGGTCGGACCAAATATTTGTAAGATCTGCAAATGTTTGTTTCGGAGTTTGGGTGTTTTCTAGGCTAACCTTTAGAATCTATACAATCGATTTGAGAGTTGTCAATTTTATGTTTGATAGTTCTTGCTTTTGTTAGTCTACTCCTAAAATTTCAACTTGCGGAAAGTCGTAGTTTTTGAGATATAAATTTTTGAAATTATAAATAAAATACGTGAAAATAATTTTGACATCTTCTCTGCGTTTTGTTATTCCGTTGCGTTGCGTTGCGTATGTCCTTACGTTATTCGTTTTAAACTTTCTTCAAACTCTCAAAATAGTTTTTGTGTAATTTTTTGCTAAATTAATTTAGTTTTTATTGTAATACACACCGTAATATACGGAAAAATACTTTTCGAGTATTTGTTTTATATATTACGTTTTGATATTCACTTTTAATAAAGGACATATTTTCTTAAAAAAGGAGAACCAAAACGCAACACTAATGACGCGACGCCATTTCAATTAGAGAAAGAACTACAACAATTTAGCAACACTAATGTTTTTGTTAGTCTACTTTGTAGGTTAGGTTAGAGTTGTGAATTATATATTATGTGTTATAGGAAATGTATAAGAACAGGATATAATTCTTAGGTAATTAATAGCAATGTATTACTCCGAGTTGGCACAATCCGACTTTATTGGGTTAGGTTAGATGGCTAAGGCGGGAGCGCAGCGCAGCGAAGCTCCCGCCTTAGCCATCGTGGTTATTTTTTTTATAAACCACCCAGAAATAGGAGCCCCGCTTAGCGGGGCTCCGTCGACTCATAATTGAAGCCAGTTTTTATATACATATTTATATAATAAATAACAGTGATAAAACATGTTTATTAAGTGGAATAAACAAACAATTTTTGTACAAATTTCTATTTTTTCTAAGGGAACCAAGTATTTCCGGGTGGAGTGAGGAGGTGAGGAGGACCCCCCAAGTAAGGGGTATCCCCCTCCCCCCAAAATCTATTGTATATATTGCGAAATGCGTCCTAACCTATAAAATTTTCAAAAATTCATATTAAAAAAACTATGAGGAATCGCAACCCCCCCTTCAAGGGGGGCTATCTACCAACCCTCCAGCACCCCCTCCCCCCACCCCCGCCCCCGAAATCGATTGTATAGATTCTAAAGTCCTTCCGTTTTCTATGTATAATATGTATGTATTTACAAAAAAAAAGTATATATTTATTTATATCAGTTATCTAGTACCCATAACACAAGCTCTGCTTAGCTTGGAACTAGATGGCGTTGTGTGTTAGATGTCCGAAAATATTCATTTATTTATAGGTATATGATGTAACTAAAAAAATTTCCTTTATCTGTGCTATACGACGTTGCTTCGTACCACATTTCAAGATTTCGAGTTCACGGGAGGTACCCTATAGGTTTTAAATCCCTTGCAAGTGTCGAAAATTTACACTATAAACGGCTTATTATATGATGTAGCTAAATATTTATGCTTTTCGCAATTTTTCCTTTCTCTGTGCTGTAAGACGTTTCTTCGTACCAAATTTCAAGTCGACGGGAAGTAGCGTTTGCTTAGTTGTTTGATTTTTTTCACAGCTCCAAGGGACAATAGATCTGAGTATTTGATATGAATTTCAACTTGATACCTCCTCCACACGTTCCTGAGAAAAAAGTTCCGTTTTTTTCCTTTTGAGGTACGTAACCCTAAAACATTTTCATTATGTAATTACTCAAATTTTAATCATATTCTTTTATAACTTAACATAAAGAGTCGTTAGGTAAATTGCATTATGTTACTTATTAACTATAATTAGCATAGAACTTTAACGATCATATTTGTATAATCTAGGATAGCGTACAATTGCATTGAAGTCAAATATAAATTATATTACTTTATCCTTAACAACAATAAAATTACAGACAATATATCACAACATAAAACAGGAAGACATGACTCAACCAGTGTGGTTTATGTTATTCCCATGAACTTATCTTTAGTGGCCATATTCAAGGCCATAACTATGGAGAAACCCCGAACAGACAGTAATTTGATTAGTAGTGATTTTTATCAGTATCTCGACTATGGTTTGTCATGCTCACTAAAATGTTATTGCTTGCGGTGTCGTCGTGGGGCGGGTCATTTCTTTCCCTCTGATATGGCGAAGGAGACGATGGCTGGTCCATATGTCATACTCGTGAACGGGTGCTGCTTGGGGTGACTGGTAGGCCTAGTCAGAGTAGCTTTAGCCAATACTATTATTTTAGTTCGTTCAACTGCAACTCTAGCCTCTTAATCCGGTCCCGAATGATTTTTTAAATGAAATTCAGGTGGCAACAGCTTGCATACTGTTAACCTGTAATGTAATAGTAATATTAGTAATACTATTGTACCTGAAGATCTGACTTTTAAAAAGAGTGGTCATGAGTTTCTTTGCCAGTATTCCTCTCATAAGGCTCTACGCATTTTGGAAACTGGAATTTATGGATCGACACAAACAGGCAGTAAATTTTGGTGTTTCACCTTATTTACCTTGACAACACAGTACATGCTGTGACGTCTGTTTGTGATTTTTAACTGTAGCTTCAATTTAACGTTCATAAATGTCACTTAGTGTCTTAATTGAATAAATTATTTTGAATTTGAATTAACGGGTATCAAGTTAACAGAATCAATAGAACAGAAGAAACCAACAACGAAGGCTGTTGATCATGACGACAATCTATTCTAAGATATAAATAAATAAGTAAATTAATATTTCGGACATTTAACACACAACGCCATCTAGTCCCAAGCTAAGCAGAGCTTGTGTTATGGGTACTAGAGAACTGATATAAATACATATTTACTTTTTTTTGTAAATTCATGCATATATTATTATACATAGAAAACCCCCAAAACTCCGAAACAAATATTTGCAGAAACATACAAACATTTGGGCCGACCCGGGAATTGAACCCGAGACCTCAAGTACAGCAGTCGCATACGCTACTACTGCGTCACAGAGGCATTTAAAAACATAAAGCTGAAGAGTTTTCTGAACGCGCTAATCTCAAGAACTACTGGTCTGATTTGAAAAAGTATTTCAGTGTTAGATAGCCCATTTATCGAGGAAGGCTGTAGGCTATATATTATCACGCTAAAACCAATAGGAGCAGAACACCAATGCAGAATGTTACAAAAACAGGGGAAAATTATTACGCTACGGGCAATAGGAGACGTAAACGTGGTTGCGTGGGTCAGCTAGTACAATATATTTCCCATAATGCTAAAATTAAATATCTCTTATCTTCCTTTTCCTCGTGTATATTAAATATTAACCTTTCTTTCCTGGGCGATAGAGTGTTGTTTGCTGATGATACTTTATCAAAATTGAAAAACTATGACGATGCGGATAATGCTATTTATAGAATTGTTAAATGGTTTAAGGTTGATACGATTGTCAAACCAAATATCAAGCAAACTAAATCTTTACTAGTATTTTAAAGCTGCAGAGTTGTTGAGCATGTCTGCACGATAATCCGACGACTTGAGGGAAATGGCTGACAGCGAATGAAGAAATGTGGGTTAACAGAAATACAAAACATTAAAACGTAAATCATGATTTTATTCCAGTTTCACACTTCAATTTACCTTATTTTGTATGTTTCATAAGAATAAGAAAAATTATAAGTATTTCAATGCCTTGGAAGGAACTTATAGCAAACACATACCGTAATACTAAATGAATGGTTGGACCACCATTGCCAAAAACTAAAGAGATTATTAGCACATCTACAACGATAAGTTGAACACTCGTTATGCTAACTAAAATAAATGAGATGAAACAAATCTTAATTACAATAGTGAATTTAATATTGAAGTGTACGTTTGTGATTGTGTCACAGTTTCTAGCTTTCATCTTTGTTTTAACAATAGTATAAAACACTATGATGAACATAACAAAATTGACACAAAGAGGAATTGCCTTAAAGACAGTCAAGGTAATGCTTACCGGTCTAAAATGAAAACCTAATGCATCAAACTCCCATAGCATTCCAATTAATCCATAAAATAATGCAGTCAGTACAGGAGAAGTAATCCATATCACCAAGGATAATTTAAGAAAACTCCACTTTTCGGATACAAACACTTTCACAATTTTTTCATACAAATTCTTTGTGTAAATATACATCCACCACCTTAAGGCTATTTCAGTTATCATGGATACGCCACTTAGCCTGATTACATGGAACAGTTTCTCCCTATAATAAATCATTAGGTAGAACAATACAGAGTGGATCAATCGCGCCACAGCCAGCTGCATAAGAAGTTTTTGATCATATTTTCTTATATTCCGGTGAAGTATTAAGAGCCGAATTTTTGATACAAAACATGTCGTAGAAAATATTACACCAGTTAAATGTAAATATTTTTCAGTCTCAAACACTTCTATGTCTGTTAGAGTTTCAGATACTTTAGTCATGTTTTTTTTAGTTTCCAACACTTTTCATGACATGATTGTTTGTTAGAAGTACACAGACTGTGCAATGTTAAGAATATATCAATTAACAGGAAATTTGTTCATAGTGGAACGAATTAAATGACAAATTAATATTGTTTGAATAAAACCCATTAAGAGTAATAAAAGAAATTATAAAATATTATAATATTATGATTGTTCTTATGTACGTGTTGTACAAAGTTTTGACTGGAGATGGCTGACCAAAAGATCCCCAGATCTCGAACATAGGCGAGTCGACTCGAGTTATTTGTGAAAGTCTATTGAGGGCATCTAAACAAAATCTAACAAATCTAAAAATATGATTCGAGATATAATGCATAACACATTTTATAATTAACAAGATATAGGTATTTTAAGAACAATGCAACTATTGTATTGTGCAAAAACAAGACAAATGATACCAATTTCCTTGTTAGTTACATATTTATATATTTCCTCATCATATACATTTTGTTTTAATGTATTGTGTTAATTTCACGTTTCATATACGTTAGGTGCAGATTATCTTTATGTCAATGAATAGAAATCAATTTAACTAGAGATTTTTGCATCAGCAGCCATCTTTAACACACTTTAAAAATGTTTTTAACTAATTTAATAACTATTTTATTTACTATTAAGTTAATAACTAATTTAACAAATTCAAATTAATGTTTAAAATCTTGACAACCGCACGCCCGAAACGGTCGTTTAACAGATAAGCATTTTGCGAATTTTTAGTGTTGCTAGAAGTAGTTTTGAAAATGTACTGAATTTTTTTTTGATTTATATGTTTTTCACTCTGGGCATTTAAAATAAGTGTTTTAATGAAGAAATACATTAAAAAATAGCTAAAATTAGTTAAAAATAGGACATAATCACGATGCCCAATATGGGCGCTTCTCAGAAGCGGCCATGTTTTGACGCTGCCCAATATGGGCTCTTCTCACACGAAGGGTCACCATCAACAGCCTTTAACAGTCCACTGTTGAATATAGATTTACTTAGAAAAAAGGTTTGTTTTTGAATTAGTTGACACTACAACATTTGAGGCATCAATTATGATTCTCAACTAATCTGGAAGACAGAATGTTTCAGAGATGAAATGAAAATAGAATTAGCCAGCTCAAAGCAATTTACTACGCAATGGTGGAATGAAAACTTAGCATCATATTATCAATATTAACACACAGAGGGCTTTTGTCCTGTAGAAACGTGCCATTCAGTTTAATCTACAAATATCACAACTTGAATCTTGTAAATAACACCTTAAGAGATTGGGTATCCTAACCGTTCCCAGTCTATACGCGTTAACCATTTTAGGTTTTCACTGTTTATTACCAATTTGCAATCAATTAGTAAGTACAACAAGTAAGTAATTGGAGTCAAAGTAAGTAATTGGAGTCAAAGTATGAAATAGGGTAGTTTTTAAATTAGTTACTTTTTATCATCTGTCAAAATAATAACTTTGTATAAAAAATGTAGTAAATACCAACTTGTTACGTCACTGTTTTAGACTACTCAATTGAGCAATATATATTAAATGTTTATTTGTTTAAAATTTGTAACAGAAATGAAAAGCTGTAATAATTATATTTTCCGAGATGTTTAGTAATATTCGTTAAAGAGAAGGAGACATATGTATTTATTTACGATACTGTTAACTATCCTATTGCCTATTCACTGTAACAGATACTATGAATTGGCATGAAACCTTCATAGTGTGATATTTTCAACTGGAACTCGTTTCACATGATACCTAAGCCTGCGTTTGGAGAAGACAGTGCTAATGAACAAACGTGCGTTTTTGTTTAAACGATTTCATAATGGAAACTTCGGCTTGAAGAACGAACCATGTGGAAGACTGTCCATACAGGTGGAGGTGGAAGCCGATCTGAGTCAAACTAGCCAGGAATTAGCAGCATGAATTAACGTTACCTTACTAACAATTCATTCAACTCAAAATGCATCAAATCAGTAAGATAAAAATATGAAAAATAGGTGCCTCATTATTTGACTGATCTGCGTGTTGAAACTTGCGTTGCCTGTTTTAATTTTTACAGAAAGGTAGGTCGAAACATTGGGTCGAATTGTGATGAAAAGTGGATTCTTTAGGATAGCGAAAAATGTATTGGCTGACCCCAGTTCAAACACCGCGTCAGTGCCCTAAAGCAAAGACATATCAATAAAAAGGCAGTATTTTATTTTGGCGAGTTAAATTTACGTAATTGTTGTAAATAAAAGTATTAGTAGGCGTCAAAAACAAAAACTTATTTCTGTAAAATATCAACATCGACAAAATACGTTTACATTAGCTGCATGAGCACATTCATGGATTTGCTTTTATTTTCGCACTTGTTATCATTGTAGTAGCTTTAAAAGTGTTTTTTGTACCTATGATGGTAATTTTTAGAAAATTCAAACAGAAACACTTGTAGATTCGAGGATGAATATTTAGATTTTATCTTCATTGTACACACATCATAAGATTTATCATGATGCAACTAAATTTTAAATATTTCTCAAGGGGTTTCAATTAGACTTGATTTCAATAGATTTACGATGTAATAGCGACTTGTGTATTCTAACATTACTGTAACAGACTTTCCTATATTAGTCGTATTTTTATTATTTATTTCCTTCTTTTATATCTATAGATGTTATGTATATACAAATTCGACATCGATTTAGGAATAGTTTTTGAGGTATAGGAAGGTCTTAGAAACTTCCAAGTTTTTGTATTACATTTTCTTTTATAAGAATTTCGTTATGTTTATTTAGTAATATTTAAGTACAAATATGGCACCTTCCAAAACTGAGTTCCAAGGAAACATTTCACCAATAAACCTGTACCTACAGTCTATCTAGATGCTTTAGTGAATTTACATGATCAAGGCTTGAATTTAGTGTCAGCATTACTGAAATTTCAAAGTTTCAAAACATTTATATACAGATTTGCTTTGCTTTTGCTACCACAGAAGGACGGCAAATTATGGAAACAGCCAAAGTCTTTGTTGCAGATGAAACTTTTAAATGCTGTATAAAGCCGTTTTATCAGCTTTATGTAATTCATGGAAAAATAAACACTAGCCAGGAAGAAAAATTGTGCCTTTAGTTTATGCGCTTCTTGTGAAGAAAGCCGAAGAAACATATACAACATTATTTTATTTAATAAAATCGCAGATTCTAAAATGGAAAGCGGAGTCAATGATCATAGATTATGAGAAGGCTGCCTTCAAATCTATTGGGTGCTGTTTTCCCCAATACAGAAACAAAAGGCGGTTACTTCTATTTTTCCCTTAATAATTAGTTGATGACAGGTTCTTCTACATAATGGAAGATTTTCTAGAAATGGAAAAAATACCAAATTCATCGATTACTATGTAGTTAGAGGGCATTTTTCCACCACATATATGGAACGTTATTAGACACACCAACGCACTTGAAAGTTGGCATGCAACGATAAATAGACATGTAGCTAACAAGAAATTAAATATTCGGCAGTTGCTGCATATTAAAAAAACGCCGTGTATTAAAAACGCTAACATTTTCCAAATGCAACTAGGAGCATCTACATCAACATTAAAAACTGAAGATCAAGAGAATGAAGAAAGAATAAATAGAGCTACCCAAGGATTAATGGACGGACAATTTACGCTGGGTCATGTCTATAACGACCTCATTGATGAATGTCAACAACGATGGGGCGAACCTTGGGATGAATGTTGACTAAAAACTAAGATGAGTTGAGAAAATGGCCTAGTGTGATAAGTTTCAGTGGGATGAAGACGGACCAACCCAAAAGTAGCACTTAAAGATAAAAAAAATAAGCGATGCAAGAATAGGAATTAAAAATTTCATTTAACATATAGTCAACTGACTATATGTTAAATGAATATAACTTCTGGAATAGGCACTAAAACTTCTAAATTTCACATATTGTAACGTGGTAGAAATATTGGACAATAACTTATAAATAGTCGATTGTTTCATTTAGGTGTACGCCTGGTGTAATAGTCGAGTTCCTAGGTACAACACTATTTCTGCATAATTATAAATTGACCAGATTGACGGGTATGGGTCATTTGCGGAGAATTCTTACTACATTTTACCTACTGCCAGCCACTAGCGAGCCGTCGTCGTTAAGATATTTGAAGTTTAATTGTTTAAGTGTATACGTGACCCGAATATAATTCGGGTCCAAGTTACGGAGCTTCTCCTGTACAAGGCATAGCAGACTACGTGTTGCGTTTGCAGCCAGAGCGTCGGGTGATGTCACGGCACAGCTTATAGGGTTACAATTCTTTCCTACATTGTTTTTGTGAAAATCGCAACCCACGCAAAGAAAGCTCTCAAAATAAATAATTTTCACCGGTTTTAACAATATTTATTATTAAAAAGCCACTCCTTTTGGTCATAGCGTAATGTTTTAAATAAATATCGTATTCCTCGATAACTGGGTAACCGGACTTCCCGTGATTAGCGTGTTCAACAAAACAAACAAACTCATCAGCTTTATAAATATTGATAGAGAGTAACTCTCTGTTTTGTCGGCGAGATGGCGACATGTCAATGAGACGCACGATATGCGAAAAAACGAACAGGAGACTATTTGGGAGATCTAAAGATTCTCTGGAAAGTGAACGATTATTTTCCTCCATGCATCCAAACGATGATTATATGCCATTTTACGACTTTAAAATATACGAGCATAAAATTCATTGCATCAAATAATCGTAGAATGTAAGCAAACAACGAAGGAGATGATGTCATTTAATCGACCAAAAACTTGATTTGCAGGAACAGAAACGCCTCTTCCTGGTATAGTATTTTTTTTATTTTTTCAGTTGTTTTTAATATTGTACAAAATTATAGGTTTGCCATAAATTTAGGAGTAGGTATCTAAAATAAACGAAACCATAATTGTTACCATTCAACTTATTAATGTATTTTTTAAAGATATAGGTAAATGTTTTCGCTAATTTATTTTGGTAGCTTTAAAACTTTTTTGTTAATCTCTCAAGTTATTTCATGGAAACGTAAATTAGAAACATTTGTAGATTCAAGTATATACAATTATTTAATGACTCGTATATCACCAACTGAAAAGGAATAGGGCTTTGGGAGCTGACGCTATTCCAATAGAGATCTTTAAAGCATTGCATGTAATCTGCAACCGTGTCTGGGAGACAGAAAAGTGGCCTCGAGACTGGGCTCACTCCGTGTTCATACCACTGCATAAGAAAGGATCAACGAAGAAATGTGGCAACTACAGGCTTATAGCCTTAATTACCCACGCCAGCAAAGTACTCCTTCATGTCATCAACGCCAGATTGCAGGATTTTCTGGGTCCTCAAATAGCTAATTGCCTGACAAATCCCGCTTGCTCACTAGCAAGCGGGATTTGTCAGGGGTCGAGGAACAAGAGAGCAAATCCTAATTCTTCAAAAATTAATCGCAAAGTCTAGAGAGTTTAACATCCCACTCTATACCTGCTTAGTCGACTTTCGCAAGGCCTTCGATACCGTAAAATGGCATATTTTATGGGACGTGCTGATTGGAATGGGAGTCTCGCTCCACCTGGTTGGTCTCATACGCCGACTTTATGAGGACGGAACTGCGACTGTGCGGATAGACGACGTCGACTCGAAAAGCTTTCGCACTCAAGCTGGCTTTCTACAGGGTTGCATACTGTCTCCACTCCTGTTCATCATTTATACGGAGTATATTATGAGAATCGTGTTGGAACAATGGGACAAAGGGATTTAAGTGGGAGGTGGAAAGGTGTCTAACTTAAGGTATGCCGACAACACTACCCTTCTAACTCAAATGAAGGAAGACATGGAACACCTGCTGACACTTTTAGAGACAACAAGCCTCTCCTTCGGTCTTACCCTCAACAGAGACAAGACCAAGATGATGCTAGGGAACCGAGCTGAACTAAACCACCTGGTTCCACCTTCATAAACACTGGAGGATGTGAAGATGAGATTCGAAGGAGACGCGCTATCACACGATCTGCCGTTGACAGACTGAAAAGGGCACCGTAACATCACCAAAGCCACAAAAGTCCGCCTCATGAAAAGCTTAGAATTTCCTATATTTCTCTATGGCGCAAAACGTGGACAGTTCGCCTTAAAGACCGACGCAAAATCGATGCCCTCGATATGTGGTGCTGGCGTCGACTGCTGCGGATCCCGTGGACAGCACATAGGACCAACGTGTCGATCCTAGAGAAGTTAAAAATTAAACAAAGGTTATCGTCGACTGTGCAAATACGAATCCTCAAATATTTCGGTCACGTTGTTCGCAACGAACACTCCATGGAGCGACTCGTTATCCAGGGACAAGTGGAAGGCAAGCGGTCGTGCGGACGCTCACCTACGCGGTGGACAGACCTCATCAGAGCTGCGACACAGACCTCCATGGTACAGAGTTCCCGAGACGCAATGGACCGTGATAGGTGGAGACATATCGTCAACCACGATGAAAATGCAGCATCGTCAACCATGACTGCTCTGTCAAGAGTAAACGACTAAGAAGAAGATATCACCAACATATAATCTTGCTCACTATCAACTACTACTACTAACAAATAATTGTAGGTATTATACCTATTGCTTTACAATAAGTATTTTTTAATTACTTTAAATATATTAAATTACCAAAGTTTCTGTATTGCTTTTTGTCATTGCGTTTCGTCATGTTTTATTTTCAATATTTAAAAATATTACTGAGATCGAAAAATAATTGAAATATGATATTTTGACATTAAGAGGCTCATTTAAATATTAATAAGAGTATAAGATAGCAATTAGGTAATAAATTTTCTTTCAAGTTCAAGAAAAATCAAAATAGTTCTATTCTGAAACCACACAAGACAACATGCACACCTACGCACGCTGACAGAACATTTCGGTATATGCAAGTACTACACCAAGAATATAATAACATTTGCTTGTATTAATTATTTGTTTCTTTGAAATTCTCATATGGGGTACATATTAAGCAGTGAGACAATAGGAATTGCCGTGGGAGAGCCACGCTTCGGCATGAATGGGCAGGCTCGACCGTAGTGATACCACGGCCTCACAGAAAACCGGTGTGAAATAGTGCTTGCGCTGTGTTGCACCGAGTGAGGGAGGATGCCGGAGGAACATACCCCAATCCCCTACCCCTCCCCCCCCAACCCCAAAAGGCCGGCAACGCACTTGTACTTGTGACGCTTCTGGTGTTGCAGGTGTCCATGGGCGGCGGTAATCGCTTACTATCAGGCGATACATCTGCTCGTACGCCCGCCTATTCCATAAAAAGCGATTTCATTGACTATTCAGAGTACAACACTCCGAAATAGAAGACAAGGATGTTTCATTTGTTTTTCTTAGTTACACAAAGATGATAATATGTCAATGGGACGAATGATGTGTATGAAAACGCACTGGAGATGTTTCCATGGAAATTATTTTCCAAACCATAATTTATGCTAGTTTATTCCGTTCCGTTCCGTAAACCAGCATTGAATTTACAGTATTATGGTCGAGTGACTTAAAAAAGCGAACAACAAAGAAGACAGTATCATTAAACCAACCAAACCCTTCATTTGAAGAAAGAAAAATTCTCTTATTATTTTTGTATTTTTTTTTTGATTTAGTTTTTTTTTATTTTTTATAAAAAGACAACTCCCGCACTAGGAATAAATCGGGGGACTTTACAAGCATACATGAAACGGACACAAAGAACACCCAGACTCAGAACAACAATTTGTGGATCACACAAAGTGTTTTGTTCTCCGTGGGATTTGAACCCACGACACTTGGCGAAGTAGGAAACGGCCGTGATGACCGTTAAACCACTAGGCCAAACGTGCAGATGAGTTTAATTTAAATTGTTTGATTTAAATTATTGTTTAAGTTTATAGGTTTGGTCGAAAATGAGAGTAGAGCATCTAAAATGAACCAAACCATTATTTTTATCATAAAACTTTTTGTAAATATTTCGCACTAACGTGTTGTATTATTAACATTTTAATGCATTTAAGAATTATTTCTAGATTATAAGAAGGTAATGATTTATCATATTGGACCAATACTGAATACTCTTTACCAGATAAGCTCCAAAAGCACTTGTAGATACAATTCAGCTGTGCCAAAAATTATTTATTTTTATAAAATGAATCAGTCTTACGTTTCTTTTAATTTCTTTTTTACTGGCCATAAGTATTATATATTGATTTACATCTATGTTTATACAAATGTAAAATTTGGAATTGTGTTTATTACTAACAAGCTAAAATTTAAGAAACCGTAGGGGTTAGGGGGTAGGGGTAGGGGCGAGCCCTTAATCGAGTAATCATACGCCAAAAATGCCTTACATCATTTTAGAAAAGAGCTGATACTCTTACACTGCTGGACTGATATTTACCAAACATAGCTAAAAATCCTGGCTTTCAAATGAAAAAACCGCAACAAAATCGGTCCATCCGTTTGAGAGCTACGATACCACAGACAGACACACACACAGAGAGAGAGAGAAAGACAGACATCGACGTCAAACTAATAACACCCCTCTTTTTGCGTCGGGGGTTAAAAATAGTTTTAATATAATATAAACATCGGAGTTTCCATTTTATTAAACCGGTAAGAGACAAGACAACATTTTCCATGCAAGTGTACAGCAAAATGGAAATTGTTCGATTCTGAACATCAGAAGACAACAAGCGTACCTAAGTACGCTGCTGACTGAAACAAATTGTTTCAGTGTAAATAAATTATTACACCAACAGAAATAAAAAGCATTTCATTCAATATATTATTTCAAATTGTACAATAGTTGCATAACAATAAATATTGTTCTGCGTGAATATTTTTTTTCTTAATAAAAAAAAATGTTTTTATGAAAACTCATAAAGAGTAAACAGTAAGCGATGACAGAATGGGAATTAAAAATTTCACTGTTCACTGTAGCTAACAGCGTATTACACTCTGAAATAGGTTTTCATATATTTTTACTTGATATACAGAGTTAATATACATAATTGTTACCATTCAACTTTTTTTATGTATTTACTTTTCTTGTTGAATAGTCTACTGCCTCTCCTTTGAAATGTGGTTTTGCAGTTGACTTTTAAATGATGTAATACGTATTTTCAATTTTACTTGTTTCAATTTTAAATATTATTGTTTCATGCTTACATTGAAATGTAAGTTTACACAAAAATTGTTTGCATGCTTTATTTGAAATTGTTGTTATATTTTTAACACTTTTCATCGTGGTAGCTTTAAACGCATTTTATTATCCCTAAAGGTATTTTTACTGGCCATAAGTATTACATCTTATATAACACCTATATTTTGAATGATTTAATTTATCAATTAATTAAAACCAGTAGGTATATTAAACCAATATTTATATGTAAGTTTACTTGGCAAAGTGCAATAAATTGTCTTACATATTTAAAAACTACCTCAAGCAAGACAAGTTTATGCAGTAGGTATATTTTGACGTAAGTTTTTAGTTTTGTTTTTTTTTTCTATTTTCAAAAAAAATAATTTTTGTATATTATTTTAACATTGACGTTTACATTTGATTGCAATTATTTAGAAAGTAAGATTATAATAAGATAACATTTTCCATGTAATGTACATCAAAATGGAAATTGGTTGATTCTGAACATCAGAAGATAACAAGCGTACCTAAGTACGCTGTCTAAAACAAATTGTTTCAGTGTAGCCAAATTATTACACCAACAGAAATAAAAAGCATTTCATTCCATACATTATTTCAAATTGTGCAAAAGTTAGTAAAACAATAAACATTGTTCTGTGTTTTTTTTTTTTTTTCTTTAAAGTAAATTTTATTTTAATGAAAACTCATAAAGAGTAAACAGTAAGCGATAACAAACTAAGAATTAAAAAGGTCACTGTACATTGTAGCTAACAGCGTAGTACACTCTGAAATAGGTTTAAATTTTCATATATTTTTACTTGATATAAAGAGTTCCATAAAGATGAGCTCTCAATAGGACAAACGATGAGCGTCAGAATGCATAGGAGATGAGTCTATTTAAAAAACTCAGCATCTCTATAGAAAGGCTTTTGAAAACCATAATAAACGGTATTTTATGCCATTGAGGTATAGAAGCATCAAATTCATAGCATCAATTGTTGTGTGCGGAATGGAAGCCAACAACGACAAGACAATGTTATTTAATCGACCAAAAACTTCATTGCAGAAACAAAAAACTTATTGTTTTATACCTTTTCTTTTGGTGTAGATGAGTTGAATTTAACATTGTTCGATGCCATTGCCAAAAATTTTGGTTTAGGTATCATTAACGGAACCATGATTGTTACCACTCAACTTTTTTAATGTACATATGTGTATTTACTTTTCATGTCGAACAGTCTACTGCCTCTCCTTTGAAATGAGATTTTGCAGTTGACAATTAAAATAATGCTGTTTATGTGATGTAAAACGTGTTTTTAATTTTGCTTGCTTCAATTTTAGATGTTATTGTTTCATGTGCAATACTGAAATGTAAGTTGACATGCACAAATAGTTTATATTCTTTATTTGTAAGTTTAAAAAAAAATGTTGGAATCATTTTAACACTTTTCATTGACCACAATGAAAAGTGTTAAAATTATTACAACATGGATGAAAAAGTACTTTTTCATCCATGTAGGTATGTAGTTTTTTTGGAAAACTAAAATTAGAAATGTTTATAATTTCGGATTAATAATTTATTACCTGTTTAATGAGAGTTATATTAGACCAGCACAGAATACAATGTACTCTACATAAAGACTTGTAAATACACTTCAGCCACATTTTTTTTAATAAATCATTATTATGCTTCTTTTTAATTCTTTTTTACTGGCCATAAATATTATATCTTATATAACACCTATATTTTTAATTATTTAATTTATTATAAAACCAATATTTCTCTGTTAGTTTACTTGGCAAAGTGTAATTAATATCTTACTTACTTAAAAACTACCTCAAGCAAGATAAGTTTGTGTATATTTTGACATAAGTTTGTCGTTTTGTTTTTTTTTACTATTATCAAAAAAAAATAGTTTTATGTAATATTTTAAGATTTACGTTTCCATTTGATAGCAATCTTTTAAAGAATAAGATATTAATAAGATAACATTTTACATGAAGTGTTACATCAAAATGAAAATTGTTAGATACTGAACATTAGAAGACAACAAGCTTACTTAAGTACGCTGGCTGAAACGAATTGATTCAGTGTAACCAAACGATTACACCAACAGAAATAAAAAGCATGTCATTCAGTACATTATTTCAAATTGTGCAAAAGTTACTATGATAATAAACATATTTCTGTGTGAATATTTTTTTTTTCTTATAAATAAATATTGTTTTTATGAAAACAAAAAGAAAGCGATTAGATATTAGGAATAATAAAATTCATTGTACCTTATAGCGTATTAAACTCTGAAATAGGTACTAAAATATTTAAATTTCATATATCATTAATTCATATAGGTACAGAGTTCCACAAAGATGAGCTCTCAACGGGACAAACGATGAGCGTCAGAACGCATGAGACGATTCTATTTAAAAAAATCCAGCGACTATATAGAAAGGCGTTTGCAAATCATAACATTCGCTACTTTATCAATTGTCGAGTGCGGAATGGAAGCCAACAACGACAAGACAATGTTATTAAATCGTCCAAAAACTTCATTGCAGAAACAAAAAACTTATTATTTTATACCTTTTTTTTAGGTGTAGATGAGTTGAAATTAACATTGTTCGATGAATTTTTTTGCCAAAAATTTTGGTTTAGGTATCATTAACGGAACCATAATTGTTACCAGTCAACGTTTTTAATGTATGTGTATTTACTTTTCATGTCGAAAAGTCTACTGCCTCTCCTTTGAAATAAGAGTTTGCAGTTGACAATTAACATAATGCTGTTGATGTGATGTGAAACGTGTTTTTAGTTTTGCTTGTTTCAATTTTAGATGTTATTGTTTCATGACATGCAATATTGAAATGTAAGTTGAAATGCACAAATAGTTTATATTCTATAATTGTAAGTATTTAATAAAATGTTGTAATAATTTTAACACTTTTCATTGTGGTAGGTTTAGAAGCTTTTTCATCCATGTAGGTATTTTTTTAAAAACTAAAATTAGAAATGTTTATAATTTCAAGTTAATAATTTATTACCTGTTTAATGAGAGTTATATTAGACCAGCACAGAATACAGTGTAGTCTACATTAGAAATTCATTATTTTTAATTTACAGGAATATCTTTTCGTTTATTTGTAGTTAATTAATACTAATAGTATTTCGAATTTCTGACTCACAATGCCATCTAGTCCCAAACTAAGCAGAACTTGTACTACATAGACAGCTGATATAAATATACGTATACTTTTTTTCAATACAAACATATTATTTATTTTTATCTATAAAAAATTATACTTAACTTTCTCTTACGCTTAAACATGGCCGCGGGCCAGAGATAAAAAGAACCGCATTAGGAATAATTGCAACTTGTGTCGCGGGACTTGAGAAATATACATGAACCGGACACAAAGAACACCCAGACTCAGGACAACAATTTGTGGATTATACAAAGTGTACTCGCATGTGGGGTTTGAAAAACCACACAACACTCAGCGAAGTAGAAAACGTCGTGGCGACCACTTAAACTACTGTGCTTATACGTGCAGTGTCGCAGTGATCGGCCTGGTGGCCATAGTGAGAGGCGGTAGTCACCTAACATCAAGTACCCCGTCTGCTCGTTAGAAGAAAAACAAACCCGCTGTCCGTCCGTCGTTGACATATCCAAGGTGAGTATCACCGTGTCTCAAATCTCCTCACTGTAAAAGAAAACCTTAAATTAAAATTTCTTCTTTTTAGTGGGCAGAGTTGTCGTGGCTGTTGATTGCCAGGGCTGTGGCTCGTTATTACTACCCGTTTTAAATAAGTAACAGTTATAATTATTCTAGTAAAGATTTTGTATTTTTTCAAAAATATCCAAGTTGGTATATCGCAGGGATCTATCATGTTAGCGTAGCTGAACCTACATCATCAAATATTTTACTCCAAGATTTCAATTTACTATTTCGTTGACATTATTACCTGTGTTAAAGAATCATGTATCTAGTATCGTGACAAATGAACGGACAGACAGACCAACAAATGGTCATTGCGAATTTATACTTTCACTAGTTTTTGCTTTGGTTGGATGGATGTTTGTTACTCTTTCACGCAAAAACTACTGAACGGATTTGGATGAAACTTAACAGTAATATAGCTTATACATCAGAATAACACATAGGCTACTATTTGCAGCGATAACTGACATATACGCGGGCGGAGCCGCGGGAAACAACTATTTATTATATATTTATCAAGGAAAATTGCAGCTTTCAAGTAGGCCTACTAACTATCTAACTAAGGCAGGACGTCTAGACTGTGGGTTCCTTGTTACGACTGTGTTAAACCCAAATAGTAAAGAAAAAACGTTTCATCACATAATTTTTGTAGAAATCTTCCGACAACTACAACGCAGTTGTAACATTGTTACACTTAACAAAAAAAATAAAAAAAACACAAACAAAAATAATAGTTAAAATTATGCCAAAAAGCAGTGGTTTAAATAAAAACAAGAAATAATTAAAAACTAAATACACATGTAATATTCCACCAATGTACCGCCACAATGGCTTTACGGCACGTAATGTACGTACCTAATGTATCTTCTGTGTTCTCAATGTCTCATATTATGGAATCCTTTATTATTTTTCTCGTATTATAATTATTTGTATCCGACAGCAACCTCTCGTACCAGAAGAATATTTATATTTGCTAATCATCATCTTAATGTTTTGTTATATTTTTTTAAGGTCTCAAAAATCGCCAATGTTCTAAATAATCTAAACCGTTCTAGACGCGAACCGTTCTTACTTAAATGCACGAAAAAGTCAAAGGAGGGTAGGTAATCGTAAATAAGTTTATTTTTCACTCAATAATATGTATCTCTACCGTCATTTTATTATTTATTATTATATAGTACGTTTTACTACGTTTACGTGCGTTTCTGAATATTCTACCCCTAAGGGGTTAAATAGGGGTTGTTATTTCGTACATAGGTCAGTCTGGAAGTCCGTCATTTTTGAAGTTAGAAACATGAAACTTTATTTTTTGGCTGCTGATTAAAAATGAATTGATACGTGTTTCAGCGTTTCTGAATATTCTACCCCTAAGGGGGTGAAATAGGGGTTGAAAGTTTGTATGGAGGTTCGTCATTTTTTAAGTAAGAAACTGAAACTTTATTTTTAGGGTACTGATTTAAAATGAATAGATACGTATTTAAACGTTTCTGAATATTCTACCCCTAAGGGGGTGAAATAGGGGTTGAAAGTTTGTATGGAAGTTCGTCATTTTTTAAGTATGAAACATGAAACTTTATTTTTAGGCTACTGATTAAAAAAGAGTAGATATGTATTTAAGCGTTTCTGGATATTCTACCATTAAGGGGGTGAAATAGGGGTTGAAAGTTTGTATATAAGTCCGTAATTTTTTAAAAAAGAAATTTAAACTTTATTTTTGGGCTACTGATTAAAAATAATTAGATACATATTTAGGAGTTTTTGGATAATATGCCCTAAAGGGGAGAAATAGGGGTTGAAAGTTTGTAAGGAAGTCCGTTATTTTTTAAGTGAGAAACATGAAAATGTAGTTTTGGGCTACTGATTAAAAATGAGTAGATACGTATTGAAGCGTTTCTGGATATTCTACCCCTAAGGGGTGAAATAGGGGTTGTTATTTCGTGTATAGGTCAGTCTGGAAGTCCGTCATTTTTGAAGTTAGAAACATGAAACTTTATTTTTTGGCTGCTGATTAAAAATGAATTGATACGTGTTTCAGCGTTTCTGAATATTCTACCCATAAGGGGGTGAAATAGGGGTTGAAAGTTTGTATGGAAGTTCCTCATTTTTTAAGTATGAAACATGAAACTTTATTTTTGGGGTACTGATTTAAAATGAACAGATACGTATTTAAACGTTTCTTAATATTCTACTCCTAAGGGCGTGGAATAGAGGTTGAATTGTTTATGGAATTTCGTCATTTTTTTTAGTTAGAATCATGAAACTTTATTTTTAGGCTACTGATGAAAAAAGAGTAGATACGTATTTAAGCGTTTCTGGATATTCTACCCTTAAGGGGGTGAAATAGGGGTTGAAACTTTGTATGGAAGTCCGTAATTTTTTAAATAAGAAATATGAAACTTTATTTTTGGGCTACTAAATAAAAATGATTAGATACGTATTTAGGAGTTTTTGGATATTATGCCCCAAAAGGGGTGAAATAGGGGTTGAAAGTTTGTAAGGAAGTCCGTCATTTTTTAAGTGAGAAACATGAAAATTTAGTTTTGGGCTACTGAATAAAAATGATTATATTTTTTCGTATTGAAGCGTTTCTGGGTATTCTACCCCTGAGGGGGTGAAGTAGGGGTTGAAATTTCGTCTAAAGGTTATTCTGGAAGTACGTCATTCTTGAAGTTAGAAACATGCAACTTTATTTATGGCTACTGATTAAAAATGAGTAGATACGTATGTACGAACATGTTCTACCGGAACCAGTTGTGGTTCACGGTGCCGTTCTCGAAGTTGTTCAAAAATATGTGTGGTACCTCGGGCAGACTTTGCAGTTAAGTAGAAACAACTTCGAGGACGAGGTGAACAGGAGAATTCAGCCGGGTTGGGCAGCGTTTGGGAAACTTCGTCGGGTCTTTTCATCGTCAATCCCACAGTGCCTAAATACGAAAGTCTTCAATCAATACGTCCTACCTGTCATGACATACGGTGCCGAAACGTGGACACTTACGAAACGGCTGGTCCACAAGTTCAAAGTCGCTCAGCGTGCTATGGAGAGGGCTATAATAATAATATATTTTTCTCATCACAAAAGCTCAACGTTTCTCTAAGGGTTCGCATCAAGAATGAGGTGATCCGGTAGAGAACCAAGGTCATTGACATAGCCCACAGGATAAGCAAGCTGGAGTGACAGTGGGCTGGCCATATTAGCCGCAGAACTGATAACCATTGGGGTAAACGGGTTCGTGAGTGGTGACCGCGTCTCGGCAAACGTAGCGTAGAACGTCCACAGGCCAGGTGGAATAATGATCTGCCCAAGACGGCTGGCAGGAGCTGGATGAGAGAAGCTGAGGATCGAACCAAGTGGCGTGCAATTGGAGATGCCTATGTCCAGCAGTGGACTGCGATGCTGATGATGATATACGTATGTAAGCGTTTCTGAATATTCTATCCCTAGGCTAGACTGGAAGTCCGTCCTTTTTTAATTTAGTAGCCTGAAACTTTGTATTCAGGCTTTTAGCATTTATGGGAATTCTATTCCTAAAGGGATTAAAATAAGGGTCGAAAGTGTGTATGAAAGTCAATTTTAATGGACTATTGATTATAAATAAATACGTTTAAAAACATAAACACAGTATTCATAGATACTCACACAGTTTTAATTAAATACATATAATCAACTTCCACGCGAGCAAAGCCGCGGGCAAAAGTGAGTACGTAATAAAATAGAAACTATTTAATGTATCATTTTTAGACTTAAAAAATATCTAAACTTTGTATGTTAATAATCGTAATATCGATTTAAAAAATAGGGCAATAATGAGCGTTTGAAAATCGCTCGATTAATTTCCAGTTATCGCGTTAACTAAATTATGCAAATAGACAAAAAACAACAGTGGGTTTTTCTCCTCTGTCCATTGTTCCTTTTCATTTTCTATTCGCGAGCTATTCGGATTTGCCCGGTAGAACCTATATTTAGTAAATCGTTTAATTATATTATTGATAGATATTTATTAAACCATTTTCCTTATTAGCTATTATCTATCAATAATTAAACGAGTTAATAATTCAGTGACCAGTTTCAATTCTGTAATCATTAACGTGTAATACTTAGATCTTATGTTTTATCTCACGATATTTGTAATTAAATCTATCAAGTATACAGCACTGTCCTTCAGAGCTCCAGGGCTTTAAAATAAACCAACCTCCCTTTTTTATTTATGATCCTGCCAAAGTGAGTCTACTCTGCCTGATGGAAAGTATGAGCAGAATCCAAGAGTGGTGGTCACCTTTACAATGCGAATGCAAACAATGCAACAATGCAGCATGGTGGTCACCACACTACACTACACACACTTTACACTATGGCGGCCTGTTGAGACGCTTCTGTATTATTGAAACTCCGGTTTCGCAGTCACCAACGAAACACGACAGCACGAATGCTCAATGCTGTCATTTTAGGATGGTCTTCTGTGAAAAGGTAGTACCGCCCCGGTAGAGCCGGCCTTTTCGTGCTGAAATCAGCGTGGCTCTACTACCCGAGTGTGAAGTTACTAATATTTTAAAACTTTTTATTTAGAAAAAACGGCCGCAAGCCAAACCTGAACCATCTTGATTACCTGATTCCTGATAAAAATGCAAGAAAAACTTTATGGTTTATGTTCATTGAATTGTAAATGTCGGTTATTTCTAGTGAAATACTTTCGAATCCATACTAACGTAATTAATTCGAAAATAACTGTCTGCCTATTTGTTACGCTTTGACCGACTTTGGATAACTTCGGTATTGAGATAATTTGGACCTTGGAGGACATAAGCTCTTTTTGTCGCGATAACCGAAATACACGCGTTCGGAGCCGGTCACGGGTTACGTAGGTACACGGGTCAAAGTTAGTGATTATGCAAACGACCATTTCGTTTACTTAACGCCTGAACAATTTATAGAGCAAACAAAGAGCTTGCTTATAGCTGCATGCATTTCTGCTATGTTAGCTGTATGCTGGCTAGCTGCTGCACCCGGCTCATCGTGCGTATGTACAAAAAAGTCTATGTCCTTCTCCAAGGTCCAGTCTCTTTCTATTTAGAAATTCATCCAAATAGGTTCAGCGGTTAAACCGTGAAAGCGTTACAGAGTGACAGTTACTTTCGAATATATATATTTTACACTAGCAACCTGCCTCGGCTTCGCACGGGCTCTTTATGGAAATTATAAAATGGCCTATGGTACCCCGAGAAGATGTGCGGCTTAATTTATTCCGACGTCTTCAACAAATATCGTTATATTTTAGCCAATATACTCAAAAACTTAACAAATTATATACGAAAAACTTCCTCTAGAATCACTCTATCTGTTGGTAAAAACCGCATCAAAATTCGGGCATCAAAATTTGAATTTATCACGAACAGACAGACAGATGCAGCGGAGTAACTTGTTTTATAATATGTAGTGATTAGTATGGATTCGGTAATATTTAACTAAAAAAACAATATTAACTATTCATTAAACAAAACCAGATAGTTTTTTTTCGTATTTTTATCAGGAACGGTAGGTTATGAACTCAGCTCTAAAATGTAGTTCCCGTAGAGTACTATGGGACGAAAATTTTGGTATTACATTACTACGTTTACGTTATCTTCTACTACTACGTTACCACGGTCTTCTTTAATCAAAAGGAACCTTGTTGCTATTATTAATAACTAACACTATAAAGCTAGAGTTTGGTTAAACGTGCTAATCTCGGCAAGTACTAGTACGATTTGATAAAAATCTTTCATTGTTAGCAAACCTATTTATCGAGAGATGCTATAAGCTATACCTATAGCCTCCCTCGATAAATGGGCGGATTATCATTAACGGCGGTTTTCAATAACCTATCGCCAGTTAAGGATAGATCGCTATCTCCGATTTGCAGCGTGATCTTATCTATCCATAACTTGCGTTTCACAATCAAGGATAAGCGCTATCTATCTCTTACCAACGACGGATAGCTTTTTCCCTCTTGATACGTTTAGTGCTTTGCTACACAAATCTTTAATGTTAAAAACAAATATTCACTATTTATTTATTTTTATTAAAAGTACTTGTTGTTTGTATTTTTCAAAGATTTTATAGTGAATCAACAATAACTTGATTTTTTTTATTTGTTTACCACATTCAAAATGAAATAAAACGTTTTGGCATATCGAATTGACGTTTGTTTGTGCGCGCGTATCTTGTGATATTTATTTAAATATTGATATTGATTATTTAAATTATTGATATATATTTGTGAATCAAAATGAATCCTATAAGTATCTACATTGATGATAACTTGTGCAAGATACTAATTTGATGATGGATGAAACATAAAACATTGAAGTGTTAGGTTATGAAGAGCTGGGACCTCCACTTTCTATAAACAATGTACTCTGTGACCTCCACCCCAAGTGAAGTGAAGAAAAGGATTTAAATTAATTTAAATTTTATCATTACATTTTCATTGTGTGATTAGTTTATATTGTATTGTGATCTCAAATTTGTGAAAGGTAATAAAAATTACATAAAATATGATTAATTATTGTTTATTTTACACATTAAAGTATGTATTTTTTACCAATTGCCGTTCTGACATGTTTAAAATTGGAGAATTGTCATGAATAATTACATTTTCCTCCTGTGTTGTTTCTGAAATCAATATTTTAGGCTCTATCTTTGCCAAATTCATGTTCCTGGCAATATTGTATGTTGCATATTTTTTAAATTTGGCCTCATTTTTAAGATAGTATGGAGAATCTTCTTTTCCAAACTCCAATGCATCTGCAATATTACAGTAGGTATTAATAGTGTATTTAAACCATTTACCATGCATCTAGTATTTAGTAAACAAAACAAACCTATAGTATTTCTTGTTTTAATGTGCGCTTCATTATAACATTGCTCTGATGGAGTATTTGGGTTGAGTAGGGGTGTCAATAGATAGGGTGTACATGGATCGCTATCACCAAGCAGCCAGCGATTTCCAAGTCCACCTTGTTCACAGTAATCTGCAAGTTTAATATTATATGTAAGTCTTTTAAGCAATAGGAACAGTGTACTTATTTCTTTTTTTTAAAAGGAAATTACTAGTATTCTCGTTAACCCCTCCAGCTAAGCTAAATTGCTTGTGTTAGGAGTGGGTTCATGTCGGTAGTGTACCGGTCAGGATTAGAACCAACAACCTCTTTAATTCTTTTTCGCAAGTCCAATACCTTTATCACTAGGCTACAGCCGCTTCTAAAAATTTATTATTAACTGAATAAACAACTAAATGAGTGACCTTTTAAAATAGAGTGGTTAAATATAGTTGCATCCTGAGTGGACATCCCTGGCCATCGGGCAACAACATTTAGAAACACTAATGAACAATATTACACACAACTTGTACATTGATAGAGAATATTCCTTTCCTGTTTCTAAATTCTTCTCCAATATTTGAGTCTGCAAATAATATGAAAACAGTATTTAATAAGTATGTACAGATAGTATGAAAGCATCAAAAAATTAAGTTAGACCAGCACCTAAATAGAAGTATGAGATAGTTCAATATGAGATGAGGTACTTACTTGGTGATTGTATTAATATATGGGTGCCATCTATGACACTATGTACTCTGGGGAATCTAGCAATATTATAAAACTCTTGTTGAGTGTGATTTTGTAACACAACAAAGTTTGGGTATAATCTTGCTATGGCTCTGGATACGTCTGCATAGACAATACAGTCATATTGTCTATGCAGATGCTATTAATACTCCGATAAAATCTGCAACAGACACTAGCATAGTGCCCAATGTATAAAATCGTAGCCAAAAGTATCTGATGGAGGGTGGATATACCATGATTTCTGGAAAAATAAGAACTTTGTTAAAACTTGATATTATGGCAATACTAGCACCATTATGAGTCTACACTTGAACCAAACCCAATGAAGAAAATATAATACAATTGCTAGTAATTTTCAAATTAAAGAATAGTTAAATACCTATCTGTTCATTATATTTTTTTATCAAATTTGGCTGAAGTATAAAGTTGAGATTTAAAACGATAACTTAACTTACCTTTTAGATGTTACACTTAAATATGGTTGTATCAAATTTATTAACTGATTCACAGCACTTTTATTCAGTCTAGATTTATATGCAAATTCGTAGTCATATAATTTATTCATATAATTCACACGCGGCTTATATTCCTTCTGTAACTGTAAAGGTATGTTTTCTTCAGTATCACTATCACTGCTTTGATCATAATCCATAATAATTCCATGTCGCTATCATCACTGATAAAACCTTCCATTTTTTATATTTACATAAAAAATTAATTATTTTCGAAATTCTATCTGGCCGGGTTGGCGCGTAACTGGCCGATATTGACAGATAAGCAACTGACGTTACTAGAGTTAGCTACACCTATCGGAGAGTAACTCGAAACGTTTATTGAAATGCAAGTTAGTCCGATTACTATGAGAGTTCCTATCTCTAGTTGACTATCCGTCCTCCCAATGATAGATAGACAACTTCGATAGGAAATGCTATCTGCCGGTAGGTTATTGAAACGAAAGTAAGAGTAAAAAGATAGATTTGTTTAACTGTAGTAATGAGAACTAAGGATAGATAGGTTATTGAAAACGGCCGTAAAAGTATAACAAAAACGGAGGAAAATTATTAAAAGAGGGATTAAAAGGCATTTTGTACTGCCTCTCGGGAATTGAACTTTTTACCCACTAAAAAGTTGTCTAAATTTTGGAAAAAGTAATAGTCGGTAGGTGCAAGGTCTGGTGAGTAAGCGGGAGAGGGAGAGCTTCCAACCTCAACTCTTGCAGCTTGGAGACTGTCTGTTGCGCAGTATGGGGTCGCGCGTTGTCGTGAAGCAGCTGCAAGAGCTGGGGGGTTGGAAGCTCTCCCTCATCCGCCATACTCACCAGACCTTGCACCTACCGACTATTACTTTTTCCAAAATTTAGACAACTTTTTAGTGGGTAAAAAGTTCAATTCCCGAGAGGCAGTACAAAATGCCTTTGAAGAGTTTGTTGCCTCCCGTTCAGCTGATTTTTACAAGAAGGGCATCAATAAACTGCCAATGCGTTGGCAAAGATGTGTCGATTGCATGGGTGATTACTTCGAATAACAGAAATAAAAAAGTTTCAAAAAATAAGTACTTTCACTTATTGCATACAAAACGGCAATTTCATAGGTAAAGACCTATTATAATAGTAGGTACCACACTCTGATTGACCTCCATAGTAATTTGTTCATGATGTTTTAATTTCACGCTACGGGCTATAGGAGACACAGTCAACGTTGCGTGGGTCAGTGGTTATATTAAGGAGGGTGAGGTTATAGGCAGTGGCACTAGCACGTCGTGTGTTCTATGTGTATTCAGTTTCCTTTTTGGTTTAGAGGAAGCTTGTTTATTTTCGATTCCATTTGTAAAATATTTCGTTAGGGACAATCTAAATAGACAAAGCCGAAGTTTTTGAATTTCATAATATAGTTAGGTTATCTCACAAAATAAAAAAATTCATAAGAACTATCAAAAAAATCGCCTGAATTCTTAACGTACAACTTAAATTAAAAAGAAAACAATATATAACAGTGTATTATGTAATTTTTCGTTAAAACTATTATTTAGCCTTCCGGAACAAACATCAGTTGCCATACAATCGTTCTTCATTTTAAAATATTCATACATCAATATACACTCAGTGACAACATATAAAAATAATTATCTTAAATCACATTCCGAGTTATGCACAAACATTTCCGTCAAGGTGGAGCCAAATGTATTCGTTTATAATTATACAATCTTTATGTGCATAACTTGTGCCTAAGACATCGTTCAAGAAGACTAACACTTAATCTATACACTTCGAATTGAATTAACTTACATCATCATACATACATAGGTATGTTTCATATTTTGTACACATTTTAGAAGTTTACACAAATCAATTGTTTATGCCAAAAAAACGGTTCAATATCAAACCTTAGAAGAAAGCTGAGAAATGCAAATATAACAAAATCAAAACCACAAATCCATCCTATACATGTTCGTAAAATACATTTTTAGGACTAATAGCCATTTTGTGGTTTATGCATTATGTTTAGAATTATTAAGATAAAAAATTGAAGAGAGAAAAACATAAGATTTGGCTTGATATAATTGTTTTCGGCCATTCGTTGGCAAAAATTCTTTTAGTTATTTCATTCACGACGTTTAGCAAAGTTACAATATATATTTGCGACTTAACAGTTGCTAATGACATATACCTACATACATATATATAAATATTAAGCATGTAAACGATATTTACAAATTCACTTTAAACCAAAATTTAACATTAAAATTAAATTGGCTGGCTTTATACTTAAAATTAAAAATATTTAGACATAAGAAAATTCAATGTGAAGGTTATCTTACTGCATAGTAGTTACCTAAAGTAGGTACTTAAGTATTAAAGTATTAAAATACAAGTTTTAAAGTCAGTAAGATGAATGTTTCTTAGCTAATACTTGGTAAATTGTTGGCAAAATTAATGTAATCCGACGGGTTTAATGTTGATAATCTGAATTTAAATAACATTCCTTTTACACATGTGAGATCAATTAAGTAAAATAAGTTGATAATGATTGTTAGTAAACCCTAAGACACTCAACTATGGTAAGTTACAGTTGCTTTTTATTTTAAGTTGATAACAAAACTAACATATATTTCTGTAGAAAACTACTACCGAAATAGTACTTACTGTGCTTTTCTACAGAAAAATTTGTAAGTTTCATTTTTGTTCCTTTTTTAATCCACATTTTATAAAAAGGCGCTCCACGCCTAATTCGATAAATTATTACGCAATCGATGGAATAAAATGCATTTCATTGACAACGTAGTGATGTGTGATACGATTAAAATCAAGTATTGTTTAAAATTGAGACGAAAATTTCCACACATTTAGCAAAACGCACACATTAATTAATAAACAAACAAATAAAACCTTACACAGTACTTTAATAAAAAAATACTAACAATAAAAAAACGTGTTAGATTTAAGAAGTACACAGTGTACATGAATATTAAATATAAAAACCATATTTATGTCATCTTATTCTGTGGATATCAACAATACAAGCACAGGAACAAACACCAAAGGTTGATGTGTCCCACTTTTTCTATGGCAACAATCAGAAAGTTTAATGTACCGATAGATCTTACAAATTAACAACTTATGGATCTTGTTTGCAATCGACTTCCATTAGCCAAGACAAATTCATCTCACAACCAGAAGCTTAATTACTAGACATGACTCCATTTATCTTGAGTTTCTTAACGCGTCGTGTAGTACCTTCACCATCAGAACTGTCAGAATCGTGTGAATCTCCCTCAGATTTAATGCCGAGTCCTAGTTCATGGGCATCCACATAATTCCCTGTAGTTCGGGCTTTCTCTAACGCTCGTACTGAAATAAGTATAGTTTAAAATTTACAAAGTAATCTAATGATGAAGTGTCAGACAATTTGGGCGGGCAAACGAGTAGACGTATCGCCAGATGATAAGCGATTTCCGTCGCCCATGGACACATGCAACATCAGAGGCGTCACAAGTGCGTTGCCGGCCCTTGGGGGGGTTGTGGGGGGATGATAGTGGGAGGTGGGTTGGGGTATGGGCCTCCGGTATCCTCACTCACTCGGTGAAACATATTGCAAGCACTATTTCACACCGGTTTTCTGTGAGGCCGTGGTATCACTCCGGTCGAGCCAGCCCATTGAGGCGTGGCTCTTCCACGGTAAGCAAACTTTGTAAACATACATGGAAATGGATGCAAATAATCCCACACAGAGGAACCGCAATTTGTGGTTCACTAAAAGTTTGGACCATGTTGGGATAGAACCCATAACAGTCAGCGCAAGCAATGAGGTGACTGCACAAACAACTACCATTCATACAAAGTATTAAAATTAAACCTCATTCAATCTTAATCATTTATAAATCATTATAAATAAATAATAATAATAAATATTGCGGACATCTAACACACAACGCTATCTAGTCTCAAGCTAAGCAGAGCTGCCTCGGTTCCGCGGAGTGGGCGCGATGGCGTAGTGGTAGCGTATGCCGACTGCTGTACTTGAGGTCTCGGGTTCGATTCCCGGGTCGGACCAAATGTTTGTATGATCTGCAAATATTTTTTTCGAAGTTTGGGTGTTTTCTATGGATAATATGTATGTTTAAAAAAAAAAACTATATTATAGTCGGAAATCGAACCCGAGACCTCAAGCACAGCAGTCGCATACACTACCACTGCGCCACCGAGCCAGTTATACATCAACAAGAACCATTAAGTGATAGCAAAATAGTATACCAAAAATATTTTTTACAATCTCAGATGTAAGGGTAGTTGTAAATGGTTGGCATGAAGCCATGGTCATTGTGGTCATGAAATGCTATGCAGATAATGACTAGATTTAATTATTGTATTTTAAATATTAAATAATTAAATATTAAATATTGTTGACCTCATAGACAAGCACTCCTAGAATAAAGACAAAAAGCTACTTTTAAAACATATTATAGTCTATTGAACGAGTAAAATCAAATGGCACTTACTTTGTGACTCAAGTAACATATTTTGTCTTCTCAGATCTTCAATGTCCTGTTGATGAGAGTTGTTTTTTCTTCTCATAAACTGTATATATTCAGCTGCTTTCTTAAGTATTTGGGCACGACTCGCCTGCAATTTCGTAGAACTCTATATAAAGAGTACAATGTTATCAATAAATATGGTGATAAAATACATGAAAATTTATGAAATGATATAAATTGTAAGTTCTCATTTACAAGGACAGTAATATCTATGATTTTAAATTTAACATACTGATTTACTACTAATTTAAAAAACGGGTTGTCCATTGTATAAAAATGAGAACTAACAAACATGAAACAAAGCAAAATAAAACATTATAGTAATTATAAGTGTTATTTTCACATATGTAAATGATCGGTCTTTCGGTCGGGGCTAAAGTTAAAAGATAGAGTCAGGAATGTGGATATCAGATGCAAAACTAAGCTAACAGACATCCTAACACATATTGACCAACTAAAATGGAGATGGACAGGGCACATGCTCCGTTCTAAGCATGAAATATGGAGCAAGCAGGTAACGGTCTGGTATCCAAGAGACGGGTCAAGGAGCCGAGGTCGCAAAGTGAGAAGATGGGAAGATGATCTGAAATTGACTTTAGGTCCCCTTTGGCTAAGAATTGCAACCGATAGGAAACAGTGGAAGACGTTGGAGGAGGCCTATGCCGTAGGGCACACCGAACTTAAGGACTTTTTATGATTAGTTTAATAGATTAATTAGTAGAAAGAAAAATTGAAAAATTTCGGAAGGCTTTATTATTATTATTATTAAATGATCGGTCTTTGCTCGTTTTTTTTTGGTTACTTTTTTTAAAAATGAATCCAAGCTCGATCGATTGCTGCATTGGCAGTAAGTATGGTGACCACCACTCTTGGATTCTGCTTATGCTTTCCATCAGGCAGAGTAGAGTCATTTTGGCAGGGTCAAATATAAAAATTTATGATTTATCACCCCCAAAACCCCTACTACTGCATATTAAATTTCATGACAATCGTTGGAGCCGTTCCCGAGATTCAGATAATACATATATTTGAAAATAACACTGCAAGTAAAAAAAAAATCAAGCACTGATCTAAATCAATGTTTATAGGAACACTAGGAATCTTAAATAAGCCAATCAAGAAAAGTATTTATTTAGTGTCTTTGCATTTAAAAATACAATAAAAACAGATATAATTATTATGTAAGACTGCCCTCTTTCAGTAACAAAAATGGAAATGAATTAAATGGAAGGAATAAAAATTGTTTTCAATGTAATACACACCTAACACACAATCACAGTATTATCCCTTGAAAATATTACATGTAGCAAATCCTATAATGTGTGAAAACATATTAACTGTATAGTAACTACCATGACCTCTTCCATGATTTCAATAATCTATGATAAAAATTTAAATAAGATTAAGATGATGAAGAAAGTATTCAGTACTAGGGTCAGTAAATTTATGTAGAAGTAAAATAAGCAAAGGCTTATTTTATTTCTACATAATTTTTTATATTTAAGAAAAGTAAAGGTACATTGGTAAATCCTACTAATATTATGAACGCGAAAGTTTGTAAGTATAAATGAATGGATGGATGGATGTTTGTTACTCTTTTATGCAAAAAGTACTGAATGGATTTGGATGAAACTTTACAGTAATATAGCTTATACATCAGAATAACACATAGGCTACTATTTACCGTGATAATCGACATACACGCAGGCGGACCCGCTAGCAAAAAATAGTAACATAATAGTGTTTAAAATGTAAAATAACTAGCTTATGCATGCGAGTTGAGCCACAGCCGCCCGCTTGTAAGTCATTGGTGGTAAATAGTAGCCTATGTCCTATCAAGAATCAAACGATCTTCATTTAAAATTTCATCAAAATCGGTTCAGAGGTTTAGTGGTGAAAGCATGCAATTTATAATAATAGAAATAGAATGGATATGGATTGAGGAAAATTAACAGAATCCATATAAATTCTTATGTTATATGTAATTTATATAATTTTTTTTCTAGAAAAATTATTACTGGTGAAACCAACAGTGAATTTTATTTCTAGTGCAAAAATGATGCAAAAAGTGAACAAGTAAAAAGAATGAATATAAATAGTGGGTAGGCCACTATTAGTATATTATACATCTAAGACCAACAAACACTGTTACTGCTCTTAAATTGTTTCTAAATGAATGTTATGGAACACATGTTTTATTATTAAGATTATTAAAAGACCACACATACAGAAGTAAACAGTTTGTTTTCAACATCACTTGACTGACTGTAGACTATAGAACTTATATAGGATAGGACTGTATGACCATTTCATGTTTTTCTTAATTAAGTACTGTAGTGTAAAATACACATGATTATACTTACTTTAACAATATATATGTTCTAACAAAAATCCTTGTATACATTTCCTAATTACTGTAAGTGCATGTGGTATTTTTTAAAGTTAATGGTATACATTTCATGATTACCATGACTGCATGTGGTATTTTTATGTTAATGGTATATACGTTTCGTGATTACTGTATCTGCTGTATAAAAAATACCACATGTATTTTTTTATGTTCAAAATAAGATGTCATGGTAATTTTTAACTACAGCTGCAAACTTTTGAAAGGGACTAATAAATACCATGCAAACGGAGTAAGGTTACATAAAGGGAAACATACCACTTTCTCATTCTGTAGTGCAGGTACTGCTTCTCGTAGTGAGGTAAAACTGTCCTTAATGTGATCCCTTCTTTTCCTTTCTAGTGCATTGTGGTGGGCCCTTTTCTCTGCCTACAAATTAAAAAAAGAAGGTTAGGATACTATTTTGATAAAAGTGGGTAAAAAAATATTTAAGTTTCTAGGTTCTGTGCAAGATGTTTAAAATTCTTTTCCGAAATATTGACATTACCTGAGAGTAATAGCCGCTTCCACCGACACTATTTCTAGCATGTGTACGAGAATCCGAGTCATTTTCAGCCTGGAAAATTGCAAACGAGAAAAAAATATTATGACTTTGAAAATAAACATGCAGCACAAAACCAATGAACTGTCAAAATCGGGAAAACACCTACATCACTTTCGATATCAATATCACGATCGTCGTCACTCATCATTGTGGAAAAGTTTTTGAACAGCACGAGTACTTAGATTAGTAAACAATCATGAGTGAAATTCACACTCTTGAAAAATAACAAAACACCATGTACACTTCACGAGAACTACAAGAAGAAAGAAAGGAATACACTGGAATACACAGTCCTCAAATTGTCTGACAGAAAGAAACAGAACTAACAACAGTGTTCCCAACTCTCAAAAATTTATCTCCCTAAGCCCCAATCAAAAACCCCTAAAATCCCCACAATTACTATGGATTTCCCCTAAAAGAAATTTGTGTGTGTGAATCTATAAGACAAAATATTTTTGTACAACAAATAATAATAACAATGATAATTTTGATAAAATAAAAAAATGTAAGTGATAAAAAGTAAACAATCTAAAAGTGTATTTTTTTTTCAAAATAACCAAAAAAAAATTTCTTTTATAATAAAATAATTAAAACTTTCATATAGACTCACATTCGTAAATTTAACGGAATTACTTCACCTTTCAAGTCTGGATCGGTTTCCCACGTCTTTGTATGTGAACTTTGTTATCTTTAGCTTTAGACATTGTAACGAACGGCTTGCTGATAAACGTATTTATTGAGTATTGAGAGGATACATTGAACAGATAAATAACTAATAACAATCAACGTATTTGTAGTAAATATAAACGCAGTTTAACCACAACTTCTTAAGAGAATGTTTATAATTGTGTTAGACAACAATACAACATGCTGGAATGCTCGTCACATTTTATTCAACTCTGCACTCTTAGTAACAAGCAATAGCACTAGATATCGCTAAGGCGGTATGTATAAAAAATAATGTGATTCGCTAGATTAACCTATCCCAGGGCCTGCAGTCTCGACATAGATAGCGATCGTTAAAGTTGCGAATTCGGTAGCTAATTCATATCGTTAACTTTTTAACGATTTTTGGTAGTCTCTACCGTTGCAACTATCGATTTTCATCGGTATCGTATCGTTTTTGCTGTCATTTTGGCAGCCAGCTAACTCGATAAGTATTCGAAACGGATCGTTAACTGTGAAATATTATAAAAATAGAAATTGTATGAAGATACATATTTATCAGATTGTAATAATATCTTTTGCAAGTGTAGTGCACTAATTTATAATATTAATTGTACATAATGGCGGAGGTTTATTTGACTTATCAATGATAACAAATACCTATACCTATACCTATGCCTATACCTATACTTATACCTATACCTATACCTATACCTATACCTATACCTATACCTATACCTATACCTATACCTATACCTATACCTATACCTATACCTATACCTATACCTATACCTATACCTATACCTATACCTATTCCTATACCTATACCTATACCTATACCTATACCTATACCTATACCTATACCTATACCTATACCTATACCTATACCTATACCTATACCTATACCTATACCTATACCTATACCTATACCTATACCTATACCTATACCTATACCTATACCTATACCTATATCTATACCTATACCTATACCTATACCTATACCTATACCTATACCTATACCTATACCTATATCTATACCTATACCTGTACCTATACCTATACCTATATCTATACCTATACCTATACATTTAACTTTTTTTTTTTTGATATGCTACTACTATTAAAAATGCGCATAAAATACTCAAATTATTTTAGAAATAATCAAACAATCAAATTTAGAAAAACAACAAATCTGAAAATAAATTCAAAAAACCAACATCACTTTACAACTTTGCTTCCAAAATGTCAAACTATAGATAGGATTTTCGTTAACTTAGCGACGTCCCTGTTTACGATTTTGCACGGTAATTCATGAGTAGAGACTTGCCCTTGTGATTAAGATCGTTACGGCAAGCGAAAATATTCGTTAACATTTATCGTTCGTTAGTTTGAAATTTTGGAAGCAAAATGGTGCCACGTACAATATCTTGCTTAATTTTAGGGAAGTATTTTAATGTTTCTATTATTTATATTTATTTAACTTGATATTTATAAGGTATAGGTATAGGTGTAGGTGTAGGTGTAGGTGTAGGTGTAGGTGTAGGTATAGGTGTAGGTGTAGGTGTAGGTGTAGGTGTAGGTGTAGGTGTAGGTGTAGGTGTAGGTGTAGGTGTAGGTGTAGGTGTAGGTGTAGGTGTAGGTGTAGGTGTAGGTGTAGGTGTAGGTGTAGGTGTAGGTGTAGGTGTAGGTGTAGGTGTAGGTGTAGGTGTAGGTGTAGGTGTAGGTGTAGGTGTAGGTGTAGGTGTAGGTGTAGGTGTAGGTGTAGGTGTAGGTGTAGGTGTAGGTGTAGGTGTAGGTGTAGGTGTAGGTGTAGGTGTAGGTGTAGGTATAGGTATAGGTATAGGTATAGGTATAGGTATAGGTTTAGGTATAGGTATAGGTATAGGTATAGGTATAGGTATAGGTATAGGTATAGGTATAGGTATAGGTATAGGTATAGGTATAGGTATAGGTATTGGTATTGGTATAGGTATAGGTATAGGTATAGGTATAGGTATAGGTATAGGTATAGGTATAGGTATAGGTATAGGTATAGGTATAGGTATAGGTATAGGTATAGGTATAGGTATAGGTATAGGTATAGGTATAGGTATAGGTATAGGTATAGGTATAGGTATAGGTATAGGTATAGGTATAGGTATAGGTATAGGTATAGGTATAGGTATAGGTATAGGTATAGGTATAGGTATAGGTATAGGTATAGGTATAGGTATAGGTATAGGTATAGGTATAGGTATAGGCATAGGTATAGGTACAGGTATTTGGTATCATTGATAAGTCAAATAAACCTCCGCCATTATGCACAATTAATATTATAAATTAGTGCACTACACTTGCAAAAGATATTATTACAATCTGATAAATAATTATGTATCTTCATACAATTTCTATTTTTATAATATTTCACAGTTAACGATCCTTTTCGAATACGTATCGAGTTAGCGGGCTGCCAAAATGCCTCGATAAGCGATTTGCGACTGTCGTTAAATTGACAGCAAATTCGATACGATACCGATGAAAATCGATAGTTGCAACGGTAGAGACTACCAAAAATCGTTAAAAAATTATCGATATGAATTAGCTACCGAATTCACAACTTTAACCATTTAAAAACCATTTTAACCATTTATTTTTGCTACAAAACAGTACAACATACAATATAGTAACACGTAACTATCATTAACGATCGCTATCTATGTCGAGACTGCAGTCCCAGGGCCTATACTATTACACCTTTATTTTGCATAGTTCGAAATAAAAAAAATAAAAATAAAATCCCTAATAAATATAACAGCCCTAAAAAAAAACATCCCACATTTTTCCCCTCAATTTGGGGGGAAAACCCCTATGTTGGTAGCCCTGACCAACAAATCCCATTGACAAAATACCTACACATCTATGAAACATTTTGAACACTTGGAACTCTTAGAACATATATATATAGAAGGGCATCTGAATAGGCGGTAAGCGTGATCGGAGTAAAGAGAGACTGAGTTTGGTTAGCGTCTGTCTTTCTCACGCAAGCTTTTGATTGGTAGACGCACATACCAATTTGCATGACTGATTTGGCGGGAAATACACCAACCAATCAGAACTTTTGCGTGAGAGAGGCAGACGCTAACCAAACTGTCTCTCTCTCTCTCTACTCCGAGAACACTCTACGCCCGTTTAGCTGCCACTCAAGGTATATATGCTCTAAGACTTTTTTGGGATGGGTAGAAAATGTTAGGCTCACGTCAGGACACGTGACCTGATCAAATATTCGTAGACGGAGGCGCGGGGCGTAGGAGAGGAAGTAATATCCACCTCTCTTTCTACCGCGCCGCGAAAATGTATGCCTGCTCCTGCTGTAGGGCGCTTGCGTGAGTGTGCGTGGGTGCGTGTTTGTACTACAGCCTGCTACGTGCATGCACGGATGGTGGCAGCTGATGGCTCGAATGTCTGTATCAGTCTTGATATACATCACACTTGATATACATGAATTTCACAAGTATACAACTTGTGAAATTCATGTATATCAAGTGTTTAAAATATGGAAATCGAACAAAGTGCATCTATTAATGAAAAAGGCGACGAAGAAATAGTAAAGAAAATGAGTGAGTACTTTACAAAAATACTAGATGAAAACCCGGCTTCATCACCAATTCAGTTGAAGTAACAATTAATATACAATCATATTATAGATTTTTAACATCATTTTAATTGTTTGCATCATTGTACATTGTAATCATTAATTTCAACAATACTTAGACTTTTTGTACTTTCAATTACTGAAGTGAAAACTTCTTTAGCCGCGTTGAGCACTTTTGGTAGGGGAAAATCTTATGAGTTCGCGTCACCGATTCACCGTCACCGTCAATTTATAAGTATTCACTTCTATTAAATTTATATAAAATTGACCCAGTGCGAGTTGGACTCTCGCAGGGAGAGTTTCGTATTTTATATATTTTAGGCCTCTACTTGTTGCCGTTATCAATATCGAGCAAAAAAGTCAGGTTTCTTGTATGGGAACCCCTTTTAATATTTATTTTATTCTGTTTTTTAGTATTTATTGTTATAGCGGCAACAGAAATCCATCATCTCTGAAAATTTCATGACAGACGGACGGACAGACAGACGTAGATACAGCGAGTCTTAGTAATGGGGTCCCGTTTTACCCTTCGGATATGGAAGCCATAAAAATGCATTTATAAATATTTCATAAGTATATATTTAATATTATTTATTCTAATAAGCTTTGAATGGGGCCCGGGGTGTTCACTAGGTTTTACGGCTCTGGGTTCTAGCCCTTTTAAGCCAAAAAGTCTACCCAAAAAAAACTGTCTATGATCAGTGAACAAAGATATAGAATATATGGAGTGTAGAGATAAGGAGTACAATCTAGAAGTTAAAAAAGTGTCCGCCAAAATGCACTAATTAGGTGACGCCACTGTGCAAAGAGTGTTAATTTAAAGAATTAGAAAATATAATCAAATGAACTATTATTTGTTTATGTTTGTCGGGCAGTATACTGCGCAAAGTTTTAATATTTAAACCACAATTTAATAAAAATAATTAAAACGATATCACACTCTCTTCTCACTCCAGCGCCTACGTGGTCGGTTCTCGAACTATTATTTAGTTTTGTTTGACGTACAATCTTTTCCCCCAGGTCTCAAGGGGAAAATTGTACGTCAAGGCTTATGGCTTAAGAGCCCATCAAAGATTGTACTCCTTCCATGCTCCTCTATACTCCATGATAGAATAAAATGGTGGACCATTGATCATTGGCGGGATATTTGTAATAAGTTAAAAATTATTTTCATTACTTTACACACTGCATATAAAACATGACTGACGAGCAGAAAAATAGTGAAATTAAAATAAACAGCATTCAAAACATTGACGTTAACAATCCTGACTTCTACGAAAATGTTCAATGTGAAATTGAATCGGATTTAGCTCGCCTGAAAAAAAATGTTGAAGTTTTAATGAATTTGCGTTGTAAGTAATATTGTTATTAATTTACTTCTAAGTTTTGTTTTAAATTACATATTAATAAGTGTACAGTCCTGTCTGCGGTACGATGGACTGATAGAGTAAGATCCCAGGGCCGTAAGACACAACTTATTTTCTAAAGCATAGAACTTTCGGTTCTCAGTAGTCTCTTGTTACTTTTTAATACCTGAATGTTTGTGGAGCTTGCCCGGTGACACCTACGCAGGTACCAGGTGAGAAAGGTAACAAAAAATGAGAGTTACTTAACTTAAATTTTTATGACTGATTTGTATATATGTTATAAGGAATATTACTCTGAAGTCATATAAAAAAAATCAGACGCTTTAAAGCTCTAAGAAAAATAAATGAACTTAATTTATTTTTAAATGTCTGATTTTTTTATATGTTATTAAGATAACTATTACAATGTTATATTTAATCAGTCAGACAAATTGCAATGACCAAACATCCCCTAAACACAAAAATTACTCAACTATGAGTAATTTTACTTCAAAGTAAAATATCTTAATATTTGAAAAATACTTACTGCTTTTAATAATGTATATCTATTTCATTAAGATAAAATTTATAATTAAAGTACACACATCAAAAGTGTCTAGGGATCAACATATGTGTCTAGGGATCAACATATATTTTTGCAATAACTTTTCTCCTGATTGATATTAATTAAAATTTTCTTTAAGGATTCATCAAATAAAGTGTTTTCGTTTGTCACAGTAACGATAAACCAAGTCACCTTTGCATTAATAAAGAAATTTGCCATTTTCCTAATAAAAGGATTTTTGACATTTGAACCACTAACATTAAAGTTCGAAAAAAAGACTGAAATAACAGTTTTCTTTAAAATTTTATTAGGTAACTTAAACAATTAATAATCCGTGTTTCTACCGCGAACACTAACACAAGAACATCGGTTTGGCATACTCAAAATGAGTTCATCCAAATCACGCTGTGGAATGGCCGCCCATGTTCGTTGCAACAACAAAAAAAGGTCTTCTTGCGACTGGATACCCTCCATATTCGGCAGAGCTCTTCTCTGTAGCATATCCCATGCATGCTCAATCGGGTTCAACTCTGGCGACTGAGCAGGCCAGGGCCACATCTCAATCTCAAGAAATCCGCATAAAAATGCTTGATCCCTAGACACTTTTGATGTGTGTAATAATTAATTATTTTAAAAATAATTTAATGTATTGCATATTTATAGGGAAAAATATTTTTTTTCGGAGCAGTTGTGTTTTAAAGAAAATTATATTTATTTTATTTTAAATTTAATTATTTGATTGTTTTTTAATCATCTTCATCATCATCATAGTAATCATTAGAATATTCATCATTGAGTACATCGTGAAATTGTCCATCCAAGTCATTATCCTCATCATCATCTGATATGTTATTGTTGCTAGCAGCATGTTTTGTAAAAACAAAAAGATAAACAATTAAAAACCTAAAACCCTATAAAAAACTAAATAAACCAGAAATCAAAGTACGGTACCTGGTTCTTGAAGTGATTCACTAACGAATCCGGGTAATTGGTCACCATCAAACCAATAAAAAAGATACTGGTTATCTTCTAACGTCCATCCATTGTTTTCAGGAGTAAAAGTACTTGGTCGTTTTTCATTTGCATTATTCCGTATGCTGGTAATATAATTAGCTCGTAGAAACTGTTGAAATAATTCACTTTTGCATGGTGGTAAATTGCTAGCATCGATTTTTTTTAGATTTTTTGGATTGAATTCTTCATTAATATCAGACACAGTATAATTATTTAAAAACAGCTGGAGCCAGGCAGCATCAACTTCGCATACACTAGAAACATTATAAATATCGCAGATAAATTTTTGTACTCGATAGAAAATATCTTGTAGTATGTTTTCATCGGTAAATGACTCTGGATCTCCGAATCCCATAAAAGCTGATATTCATGTTTCATCATTATTATATTAAATGGTCTTTGTTTACCTTTTTTACAAAAGGCGGGATTAAAATCACATCCAGTCAATGCGTGAAATCCTAGCAAACTTCTACACAAAGACGGTCCCAAATGCTCGTAAATTTTTGTTAAATTTATGTATCTTTGGTTATTTCCAGTACCTGTGTATAACCACAGATTCGAATCATCATTTTTTAAATTATGCATATATCCCAACATAATTACCGCAATATAAGTATCGGAACATCTAATAACAAAATTTGCTTGAGCGTCTATATTACAGACATGATAAATGATTTTAGTTTCGGCTTCTTCATGTTCTGGACACGATAAATTGTCATCAACACTTGTATATGTGTATACATACAACTGTATTATTTTCAACAAAGTAAGAATGACATTGTTTGAAATTTATATATATCAGTTTATTTTCGATAAATGGTACCATTTCATCAGATGCCCAATGTTGAAGAAGAAATCCACGAGAGCCTGTTTAAAATGGATGTTTTTTAATTCTTACCATGAGTTACGCTGTCTCACTCGCTCTAAAACGCATGTATAGTGCTCTCGCGCTCATACTCATGGTTGAGTAATTTTTGTGTTTAGGGGATGTTTGGTCATTGCAATTTGTCTGAATGATTAAATATAACATTGTAATAGTTATCTTAATAACATATAAAAAATTAGACATTTAAAAATAAATTAAGTTCATTTATTTTTCTTAGAGCTTTAAAGCGTCTGATAAAAGTTTTGGCCCATGGAAAGCGTCTGATTTTTTTTATATGACTTCAGAGTCATATATATATATATATATTTTGTAGAATATTTATTATTTGTAGAATAATAAATATTCTACAAAACATGTACAAAAATCAGTCATAAAAATTTAAGTTAAGTAACTTTGATTTTTAGTTACCTTTCTCACCTGGTACCTGCGTAGGTGTCACCGGGCAAGCTCCACAAACATTCAGGTATTAAAAAGCACACAAGAGACTACTGAGAACCGAAAGTTATATGCTTTAGAAAATAAGTTGTGTCTTACGGCTCTGGGATCTTGGACTATGACGACGACAACTCGAAAATAACTGGCAACATACCTATGTGTACAGAATGCCCAAGGCTGGGTAGTTAACACTTCTCTGGAAAGGTCTTTGTTTAGCGGTGGACAGTATAAGGATGATTGTATAAACTTAGTTACCAAAATATAAATAAATAAATATTTTGGACATCTAACACACAACACCATCTAGTACCAAGCTAAGCAGAGATTGTGTTATGGGTACTAGAAACTGATACAAATACATATATACTTTTTTTGTAAACACATACATACTATACATAGAAAACACCCAAACTCCGAAACAAAGTAGTAGATCATACAAACATTTGGTCCGACTCGGGAATCGAACCCGAGACCTCATCATCAGCAGTCGCACACGCCAACAGCGAGACCAACGAAGTAGTCCCTACTTCTTTAGAAGTACTTGGAGTTTTAGATTGGCTACTTTAGGTACCCAAAAATAAACCATAAAGGCCTGTATTCACTTTGCTTAGTGCGAGTGCAAGTGCTTGGTGCGGATGATCGGTGATTGGTGGAAAGTACGTGAGGGCAGCGAATTCGCGGTCCGCACGTATTTTCTATCAATCGTTGATCACCTGCGCTTCAAACCTGGCTGCACTCGCACTAATCAAAGAAAATATGGGCCTTAATAGTCGTCAAGTAGGTACGTGACATAATTAGCACACGAATATCGTAGTGGTTTACGCGATGGCCATATCGCTTCTGCGCTGACTGAGTGATGTGGGTTAAAATTAAATCACATTTGAGACAATACTGTGATCCGCAGATTCTTATTCTGAGTCTGGGTGTCCGTTTACTATTATGTTTGTAAAGTCTACCGCGACATAGGATATTATTATTTTTAATGGGGAGTTGTCCTTACTTTATACAAATGCGCGCGGCACTTGTATAAAAAGCTATTTGGGTTCTACCCTTATCTGTATCCATCACTTTTTGTACTCGGCATAGTAGGTCTAAACACATTGACATTGCGACGTAAGTGTGCTTAAGTGCTTGTTCATGTAGGAACGCGCGGGCGCGGCGGCGGTTGCGGGCGCAGTAAACGTTGCGTGCTCGTGTTCACATTGGCCACCAGGCGTGAACACGAGCACGCAATGTATACCGCATCCGCAGCCGCCACCGCGCCCGCGCGTTCCTAAGTGAACAAGCACTTAATGCTACACTATTATTTATTACTAGCTGACCCACGCAACCTCGTTTGCGTCTCGGAATGCCCGTGGCGTAATAATTTTCCCCTGTTTTTGAAACATTTGTCATTGGTGCTCCGCTCCTATTAGTCTTAGCGTGATGATATATAGCCTATAGCCTTCCTCGATAAATGGGCTATCTAACACTGAAAGACTTTTTCAAATCGGTCCAGTAGTTCCTGAGATTAGCGCGTTCAAACAAACAAACTCTTCAGCTTTATAATATTAGTATAGACTAGCTGACCCACGCAACCTCGTTTGCGTCTCATAATGCCCGTAGCGTGATAATTTTCCCCGTTTTTGAAACATTTTTCATTGTTGCTCCGCTCCTATGGGTCGTAGCGTGATGATATATAGCCTATAGCCTTCCTCGATAAATGTACTATCCAACACTGAAGGATTTTTTCAAATCGGACCAGTGGTTCCTAAGATTAGCGCGTTCAAACAAACAAACTCTTCAGCTTTATATAATAGTATAGATATAGATTAAACCATAAAATTGATAGGTAATACAAACTCATTATCCCGTTGTCTGTTATGGGTACCAAATCAGTACACCCGGCTATGCTCTTGCCGTCTCCTCGCTGCGCCGCGGGTGCAAACGTTTACGCCACAATACGCTCCCACTAGCCTGGCAGTTAGACTGCTCAACTCCCTGATTGCTCAGTATCCGGATGTCGACTTATTCTATATTAAATTAAGTACATTTTTTACATTTTGTATGTTTTTTAAACGATAAGTTTTAACATTGTTAGGTCTGTTGCTATTGTGGTTAGTGATCCTGACTGCTGAGCGCCTGACGCGTGGGTACGATTCCCACCCGTGACAAGCTTTTGTGTGATGAGCACGATCGTTTGTTCTGCGTCTGGGAGTTATTTAACTATAATATATAATAATACTAGCTTTTGCCCGCGGCTCCGCACGCGTTTATGTCGGTATTTCAGTTTTGATTATCTCTATAAATTTTAATTTATTATGTTATTCCGATGTCTAAGCTATATTACTGCAAAGTCTTGTGAAAATCAGTTCAGTAGTTTTTGCGTGAAAGAGCAACAAACACACATCCTTACAACCTTTCTCATTTATAATATTAGTAGGATAGGATTAGTAGGATGTATTTGGAAATATGTTTGTCAGTGTTCTGGGTACCTAGGTGCGGGCTTTGCCGGATTGGGATCGGACGACTATAAATGTTTAAAGACATTGTAAAATATTATTATTAACCGCTATATTTGTAACACCAATGTTGTAATGGCTCGCTACACATGTTGGGTAACTGTAAGTGTAGTGAATATAAATAAATAAATACGACATTTGACAACGCACGCAAGTAGTTAAATAAACAAGCAAAGTTTACAAAAAGTTTCTTTTTTATATAAAGACAAGGAATAAATCCTGTGTCGCGGGGACTTTACAAACATATATGAAACGGAAAAAAAGAACACCCAGAGTCAGAACAACAATTTGTGGTCCACAAATTGTGGATCACACAAAGTGTTGTCCCATGTAGGATTTGAAACCACAACACTTGGTGAAGTAGGAAACGACGGCGCGGCGGCGTGGTGACCGCCAAACCACTAGGCCAAACGTGCGGTCATGCAATTATCCTACTACGGCGTAGCCAAAAGGAAGGGTAGGGGAGACTTGGATATTGCCGTGTCCCTAAGAGCCTTTAATTCGGACAGGGTTTGATAAACAGATTCCAAAAGATGTTTAAGTAGTAGATAATTTATTTCACGAAACACTTAATTAAAAATTATATAGTCAGGTTATAGCCTTTTTTAAATTATTAAATATTACCTACTAATATTTATATGTTCTTAAATTTATAATTATGTAGTGACAGCAGCAGAGGTGGAAGTAGAGACTGCCGCTATGTACCACGCGGAACTGTTCTACGATCTACTGGACATCCACAACGTATCTGAGGAAGATTCTGAAGAAGAAGATATAACTGATGATGTCGAAGACAATAACAAAGATGAAACTATATAACTACATAAAAAATATCTCTTTGTTCATAATTTTTAAGCAACGGTTCTGTGTTATTCGCAACCTTAAGACTGTGAGTTTAAAGTTAAAATTAACACAGGGCCATTTCATAAAATTAAACTAAGTTTATGAATAACGGGTAGGTATAGTTTTAGTTTTAATGTAATAGATGAATGGGTGGATGTTTTTTCATTAAATATTTTAAGTATTATTTTGTGTAGGTACGCAATAAAAAAAATTGTAACGTTATTTCTTTTTATAGTTTTTTTTTGGAAATTGTAAAATTTAATTTTGAGTCAGGCAACTTTATCTACGTCACTCAAAACGAAAAAAAATGCCCTGTTTTTGTAACATTTTTCATTGATGCTTATCTTCTGTTGGTGGTGACGAGATATTATAAAGCCCCCCTCGATGGTTTTGGGCTTTCAACACTAATATAACTTTTCAAATGGAACTAGTAGTTTTTGAGATTAGCTAGCTTAAGCAAACAAACTCATTAGCTTTATAATGTTAATAAGTAAATACAATAGCTGCGCCCCGCGGAGTTATCCGCTGTTGTTATTGTACGTTTACAACAACATCCGCCTGGTGAAGCTAGTATGAAATAAAAAAGTAGCTTAGTTACTCGTTATTTCAATAGCTATCTGTCAGCGAAAGCCTCATTAAAATCGGTCAGCCGCTTCTGAGATTAGCCGGAATGAAAAGATAGACAAAACATTTTAAAACGATTCATTAAAAGCTGTTAATTTAAAATTACGAACAGACACTCCAATTTTAATTTATTTGTATTAAAAGATTTTAAAGGAGACTATGGCAGGATGTGACTGAAAATGTTGCTTAATACAGCAGTAAAAATCATATTCAACTCAAATTACTATATAGGTATTTTAAGTAATAAAATGGCAGTTTTTCGATTTTGATAATTAGTATAATAAATTAGTACTATTTTTTTAATTTTCAATTATAAATTAACTACCACTGAATTATCGCATACACGGTCATGCACCTAATTAGGAGTACTGTGTGATAAAACTAAATAACAGTAGGTATTTTGTACTCATAACGGCTGCGATATATTATTATAACATAACGAGTAACATACAATCATGGCGTTTATATTAAATCGCTTTGGTCCCGTACAATAAGATAAATAATATGAATATTTTTTTAATAGGAAAGTTTGAATCTTCACCTTGATAAAAAAAATATATTCAAGAATAGTAAACACATGGTATAACAATATACTTCGCCAGGTCTGGCATTCCGACGACCGACATGGCGCCATCATTGCTATCGCTGGTACTGGTTGGTTCATTTCGATTAAGTGGTAACTGGATATTGACATCACACTGTGTCGCTCTCGGAATGCGAGACCTTGTTTTTTTTTAGACCATGGGTAAATAAATATAAATGCCGCATGAAATTCCTTTCTTAAAAAACCTGTAGGATATTGTATTCCGTTAAATATATCTTATCAACTTAGATTATATAATAGAAGCGTACAGGTTTTTTATTCGTATGTATGTACATATGTATATTCATTTCTAGGGTTTCACAACATGACATCTAATCAAAAGCCTTTAAGGGTCTGTTCACACAGACCGGTTCGGAGAGCATCGGCTCGCATTTTTCTTTACACACAGACCGGATAGTATACGCTTGGAAATTGAAATTGGCCGGAGCGGAGCCGTTAACTATTTCAAATCGGCTATGGAAGAGAATCAGAGCCGATCGGCTGCGCGAGCGGGAAAGAGCACGCAATCGGAGCCGGTCGGTTCCTCTTATTATTTCACACTAAGTGCGTTCAAGCATTCTTGATGGCAAAAGAAGTGCACATGCAAAAATAAACCTTACTAATCTAACTTACTAATCTACCTTACTAACTCAAATCTCTGTTTCCAATGTGATAAAAATCTGCTCTCCTCTCCGAGTCGGTCTGTGTGAAGGACCCTAACAGTACCTACTACTGGACATATGCCTCTCTTCAGCAAGAAGGTTTTGGCTTTACCACGACGGCTAAATGGGTTGCTATAGAATTTGTTTCAAGTTTTCCTTCTCTTTACAGTCATGTTGTCCTGCGTAGTTTACTCCCTTTGAATCAGATCACCAGGCGGTTGCGTTCTCGGGGAACCTGTGCTAGCTACACGGGGCCATTGATGCAACTAGACAGTCGCAAACAGTCCACCTGGTGAAAAGATATCTTGAGGCGCTTCATCTCGTTAAAATAATTGACGGACTGTTATGTGTGATGACAGCTCCGATCTCCGCTGCGGTAAAGGGCATCCCTTGGCGATGCTGCTCCGTTCACCATCACACAAACGATGCCGATTTACAAGTCAATCATGTGCTATTTGACAAAGGTTCCGTACAAGAGAGCTAACGTTAATTCCCGATTTTAACGCGACAAACGGCTACAAGCACCTCGACCTTTCCAAATTCGATTTTCAACAATTATTCTATTAGTTTCAACAAACACGCGGTTTTATCAACTCTATTCTGGTCTCCCATATTTTCCTAATTACATTTGACAGCTGTTAAGGCATTTTTGACAAAACCTTAGTGTTGCCATTATAAACTACTTATAACCAAATCGATGATTTGGTATCGGACACCCTTAGTTGCCACTTATGAAACTTACGGGCACGGGATGAACAAACCACCACTTGGAAGACATAATAAATTGCCTACTATTAAGCAGTTCTACCAATACCTACCTAGTTCTACCTAGATTGTAAAAGATTAAGTGTAATAAACTTTAACTGTGTTAAATGTCAAAAGCTAGCCATACACGTACAGATCTGCCCGTCGGATCTGCCCGGCAGGCAGATCCGTGATTCACCACACACGCGCAGATCTGCCCGGCAGGCAGTACGGGCAACTGACGGGCAGTAGTTCAAATCGTAACTCCAGCATATACGCTCATATACGGTTGTCTGTAAAAATGTCTATTTCAAAGCCTAAATTACTTTGTATCTGCAGCGGGATTGATTTTGTTGCATTTTCGACCAATTCGTATGCTTGTGCCTTTAATTCTATAATAAGGTACAATTGCTCATCTTTGACTCTTCAAAAACAAGGCAAAGACTTAAAGGCTCTATAAAACTTGTCCAAAATACTTAATTTTCGCTTAACACCATTTTTGTGATCAAACGCATTTAAACTAATTAGAGTGTTAGTGCGCGACTGACGTCAAATCTGGCGGGCACATCCGTCGCTAGGCACACACGTACAGTTGGGAGCTCGGATCTGCCCGCCCCGTGCCCGATCCGCTCGATTTGACCACGGGCAGCGGGCAAGCACCCAGCGGGCAAATCCGTGCCCGTTCTCACCATACACGCACGGATCTGTCCGCCAGGCACGTCTGCCAGGCAGATCCGACGGGCAGATCTGTACGTGTATGGCTAGCTAAACTCCAAACCCAACTAAGTGTATTTACTTACATATATGGGTTTACAAAATCTATTTTGCGTGTTTTATTTGTATGATAAAGACTGCTCAGTACTGACCTGATACTGAACCCTAATTTGAACAACTGACACAGTTCCGGGCATATAAATATCACAATTACATTTAAAGTGTACTAGAACAGTACAGTTTACAGTACCCGGACAAGATGAAGCTATATTCGACATTGCTCGTTTTGATTATGTCGATCATAGTCAAAGGAAAGCTGACTACCACTGTAAACCCACCGCATTGTACACAAGTGACGAAAAGTAAGTTTTTAATTATTAATTTTATTACCTATATAATATCATGTAAGAGAAGGTGGAAACACATAATTTTAAAAAAATACGTTTAACTCTCACTACAGATATGTATTTAGTGTAATCGTCAGGTAGTTTTAACTTTTTTAAGTAACAGAAAAGAGTTTTGTTTAAACAAAAAACATAGTACGTGCCTGAAAAAAATGAGGGTTCCCCTCGATTTCTCTGGGATGCCATCATCAGATCCTAGTTTCCTTGTCATGGTACCACCGTCGGGACATCTCCTTTCCAACAAAAGAAGAATCATCAAAATCGGTTCATAAACGACGAAGTTATCCACGAACACACATAAAAAAAGAAAAAATATACGGTCGAATTGAGAAACCTCCTTTTTTTGAAGTCGGTTAAAAATAAGAAAAAAGAAAAAAATAAGGAATTTTGAATATCCTGAAAGAGGAGGAAATTTCCAATAAAAAAGTCTAAACTGTAAAAGCTCTATCACTATCATCATCACTACATAGTATAAAACAAAGTCGCTTTCTCTGTCCCTATGTCCCTATATCCCTTTGTTCGCTTAAATCTTTAAAACTACGAAACGGATTTTGATGCGGGTTTCTGGTTAGAAACCTCGAAAATTAACAGTGTTTCCATGTGCATGTGATGTACCTAGCAAATAAACACATTTTTTTGCGCTTACATTGCAAACGCTGGTTGCACCCTACGAGATAGATCAAAATAATGTTCTACAGTATAGTACTTCTTAAAAAGTACTACAAAAAAGTTCGCGACGGTATATGTTTATCTCTTAGGGATAACCCACAACAACCATTTTTATTCCTTCCTTTTTACGAGAAATAATGGCTTATTTACGAAGTGATTTTAAGCAATACATAATGAATCCTTATACAATTAAGTAAATTAAATACATTGTGCATTTAATATAGATCAAAATGGTCCTTTACAGTATCTAATTTAAATGAATATATTCGAAGATATTACAGATTTAAAATGCACGAATCGTGTCGTCGGCGGAGGCATCTGAAATCCACCCGTGCGTCGCCGGGGCGGGTCGCTAGTTATTTATAATTTTTTTAACTCCTGAAAATAGGGCTCCTCGAGGGCATAGGCGTTACGGCATAGGCGCGCCGCCTGAAAAGCCGATATATAACCTATTTTTTTTATATAGTATTAAATAACTATTAAAAAATTGAATAAATTGTGGTGTAATCTAGACACTTGAACAAAAAAAATTCGGTCTAAAAAAAATTATGTCGATTTTTCAAAAAGTTACACCAGTGTTAATAAACTATTTGTTTCCAATCTCTGTTTTTATAAATTACGGCATAAAAGTTTAAATAATTGGTATAAATTTTCCGTTTCGTGGAGCTCTTCTTATTTAGGTGCATAATGAAGTTATGCATTTTTTTTATTTAAGTTTATTATTTTGTTAATTATAATTTATTTAAATTACCTACCAAAAATTAAATTTCTAAAAAATGTTATCAAAAAAAATTTTTTTGAGTAATATCTTTTATCTGCTGTTTTCGCATCTAAAATAGTTATTAATTAACATTGGAAAATATTTTTACGTTGTTTGTTAAGAAATTGTTTATAAACAAGATTATTTTGGGATTTAAAAAAAAATCTTACCATTTTTTTTAAATAGTTTTCCTATACTTTGTTATATATGGTTGTTCTTGTAATTTTTGTTAATAAACAATGAAATTATTTATAAAAAAAATAGCTGATCTGGCAAACGTTGTTTTGCCGTAAAAAAAAATAGAGTATAAAAAATAGATGTTGGTCGATTCTCAGACCTACCTTGCACACCAAAGTTCATAAAATTTCGAATTCTCTTGGATGCTATCATCAGATCTTAGTCTCCTTATCATGATACCACCGTTGGGATATGTCCTTTCCATTAAAAAAAGAATCATTAAAATCGGTTCATAAACGACGAAGTTATTCGCGAAAATACATTTAAAAAAAACATGTATACGGTCGAATTGAGAACCTCATCCTTCTTCGAAGTCGGTTAAAAATTGGTCCAGCCGTTTCAGAGGAGTATGGTAACTAACATTGTGACACGAGAATTTTAAATATAAGATATATTTCTCTGTTAATCCATTGAAAAGGGTAAATGCTGATTTTTAAGCGTAAAATAATTTCTTAAGGAAATCAATAGGGGAGGCCTACGTTCAGCAGTGGACTTCCTACGGCTGATATGATGATGATGAATAGAAATATAAAAAAACGATTATAAACAACATAAGCTACTCTTTACCGCGAAAACCAACATACATGCAGGCTGAGCCACGGGCAAAAGCTAGTTACCTATGAGAACAAAATATTAATACATAAAAATATTTTTCAGGTACAGACTACCAGGCTAAATTTAATTATGATTACCCGGTTGTTTACATTCCTCCCGGACAGCGTGAAGCCTTCCAACGTGTAAGTACCCAATAAAAATATCAATTACAATTCATAAACAAAAAGCAACAAATCTATGCTAATATTAAAAACTCGAAGTAAGTCTGTCTGTCTTTTAACGCTTTTACAGCTAAACCGCTGAACAGATTTGGATAAATTTTGGTATAGAGATACATTGGACCTTGAAGAAGAATATAGGCTACTTTTTGTCGCTATAACCAATATACACGCGGGTGGAGACGCGGGCAAAAGTTAGTGAAAAATAAATCTAAGCTTTCGAAATTTGCTCACAATTGTGAGCACATTGTGAAAGAAAATAATCTATATAAAATATGTGAGTAAAGTGAAAGTCTAACCAATCGTGTGCTTTAAACATGCACAGCAAACAGATTGATGCACGTATAAACGCACGCGATATAGACTTGTTGTGAAACTCGCCACAACAAGTCTATATCGCGATACAGGATGAGTAGTTACTCCGTAGTTCGGTGTAACTTTGATAGATGGAGCTGTATTATGTTTTTTATTGCGCTGTAAGTGAACTAAGTGGTAGTCTCCATATACCTAAGACATCATGTTCGTGTCTGTAGATTAAACCGACAAGGCGACAACGAATGACATCAGTATTGATAGTCCATTGAAAAATTACATTTGGGGTTGCGTTTTTTAGAGGACGCAATTTTATTTCTTTGATGTGTAGGGGGGGTCAGTGTAAAGCTAAAACCAAGTTAGTGGGGTCGCCACCCTTGTCCCACGGCCGCCATCTTGAAAATAGGGGTTGAAATGGTTTTTAGATATATCTCTTAGACTATTTATTTAAAAAAAAAATTGTTAACATTTTTTATTGCAAATTAAATTCTCTACAACTTTAATTCAGTAAATTTTTGTCGATGACAAACTGATGACACATTATTAGTACACACGTATAATATATTAGTACACACATATAATATAGGTATAGATAAGAGTACTGAAAAATAGTACTCACTTCGGAGCGCTGTAAGACCTTAGCTATTGACTTAATAAAAAAATGTTGCGACTAAAAGTTATTCCTCAAAAAACGATCTACAAAAATGGTCTGATATCATTTTTTCGTAAAATGATTAAGAAAAAAGTTAATATCGAAAAATATAAAAAAGAACTCGATTTTTTATGAACATTTTCACTTATAACTTTTTTATTTATAGTTCTACGACAAAAAGTTACTGAATCATATGTGTAGAGAATTTAACTTGCAATAAAAAATGTTCACAATTTTTTAAATCAAATAAATCGTCTAAGAGATATATCGTAAAAACCATTTCAACCCCTATTTTCAAGATGGCGGCCGTGGCACAAGGGTGGCGACCCCACAAACTTGGTTTTAGCTTTACACTGACCCCCCTACACATCAAAAAAATAAAATTGCGTCCTCTAAAAAACGCAAGGTTAGGCCTAAAAAATGTAACATTTCAATGGACTATGAGTATTTTACGAAAACTACTGGCTTAACTCGGTTGTGAAACCACAAAGATTATGCAACCTGATATGGACACGCAAAATGAATTGATAAAAATATTCTTCCTGTTTGCTCCGATAGTAATATTTTTACATGACAAAACATTATGTTGCTCTATTTAAATGCCTTCTGGAAATATGGTACCTATTAATCATATATTTCAGTCGTCGTTGATAAAAATACCCGTTTGAGTCGCAACGGATGAACAATACAGTCAGCGCCCTCATTTATCCTGTGGATGTAAGAGTCCATTAAGGGGATAAATAAGGTAGGAAAAAAGAACGGCAAAGAGAAGGAAAACTTGAGAAAAACTCTATGCCACCAGGTTAATATAAGCATGGGTAGCAAGGCATAGGCCTTTTCTTAAAAAATAGGTCCAAAACTTCTTTTTATACAAGGCTTTCTATATCCCTTAGTGGAGTTTAGTGGACTTTTAACTGCAGATAAAAATATAGATAAAGATACTCAGTCATGACATCTGTAGTCACACTCACAGGCAAAGCAACATTGAAGCATAATTATAAATTATTCGACCTGTCGTTTTAAATGATAATGATGGACGGCTGGACCAATTTCGACGGGACTTTCACTGGCAGATAGCTGATGATAATAGGTCTTAAATGATAATAAACTGCCAATGCGTTGGCAAAGATGCGTCGATTGCATGGGTGATTACTTTGAATAACAGAAATAAAAAAGTTTGAAAAAATAAGTACTTTCACTTATTGCATACAAAACGGCAATTTCATAGGTAAACACCTATTATAAGGGGTAACTTAGGCTACTTTTTTTAGACTAGCTTCACCCCGCTGCGTCACCCGCGGTAACAACAACAAACGCGGGTAACACCCCGGGGCTTAGCTAATTTTTAAATAAAATTAAAAATTTCCAGTTATTCTGCATCAACCCACCCACAGTGAACTACCAAGGGACAGTGGTATGCGACTGGGCAGCTCCTCCTCAGGTTCAGTTCACGTTAGGTGATGACTACATGCACGTCGTACGTCAAGATCCTACCGGCAGATACCTCGGTAACGCCGTCATTAAAACTCAGCAAAGGTGCAATCACCGAAATATGTCGATCAGCGAATCGTCACAGATTGGGGTCATCCAATTATAATAATCTAATTAAAAACGTGTACCCGGAATCATATAATGGTTTGGTGATAAAAAATGATTTATCTAAACATTTTCCATAATTGAATACATTTTTAATTTTCGATAAAACGCTTAGGCGTTTTGTAAATAATCGTTTTGTAAGTAATTGCTGTATGTTAGCATACAGCAATTACTTACAAACCGAGTCTTTGCCATTGCAATGATTTTATTTTTCAATGTTAAACGTGTTTTTTTATTTTCTTACTTATAATCTGTTTGTAAAATTTTTAGCGCCATGCAACCAAATAAATGATTACGCACTTACCTCTTTTGTTTATTGCTTCCTTCAGATTAGATACCTACTCTCTACAGTTGATGTGCTGGATTTCATGCACAAGCCGTTAAGAGCTTGTCCACAAGGGGCGAATTTGCCGCGAATATTTGGTATTATACTTGCGATACCCTCCATACGTGCACTCGCTCTGGAATTCGCGCTGGTTCGCACGTTAACTGGATGCAACAAGGCGACTCTAGTATCTCGACTCGCGCGCAATACGCGCAAATCACGCGTGAGTCGAGAGTCTGGCGAAGTGCACGCGATTTACACGCGTATTTTGCATTCGCGCGAAGCTTGTCGATGTATTAGCGCCTAGTGTCACGCTAACGCGCGAAGTATTTCGCAGAGAATTCGCCTCTTCTGGACAAGGTCTAAGGTAAACATGAGAAAGAGGTGAATTACATTTTTACCTGAGAATACAAATTTAATAGCTGTCCTAAACTAGGCTGGGGTCGACTTTAACTCTTTTACGATACGACTAAAATTCGATTTGTTTACATTGAGCAACTGCCATCAGATATCCAAGGTGAGGGATTAAGAATACGGATTATGACCAACTCTATTCATCCTCTGGGTCTCGTAAGAGGCATTATGGTAGCTAATTGCGCAGGCCAGCATCAATGCAAACAGAAGGAAAACTTTGAACAAAAATCTATACCAACCTGTCTGGTCAGCCGGGTATAGTAAACCAAATCTTGCTGAGGAGCTATGTCCAGCAGTGGACTGATAAAGACTGTTGATGATTGATGATGAGATGATTACCCTACTATCAGTAGCCACAAAAAGTGTGACAACACTATTTATTACTACTACTAACTACCCGTAACGAAACCTAAAGAAATTCGAACGGCAACAAGAACCGAAGGTACGAAGGGGTATGTGTATGTATGTGTCAATAATGGTCACCCATCTGTAGACTGATCTGGCTGAAATTGCTGAACTCTGCGATGTGTTAACCTTCTTGGTTACCACTTAGCCACGTGTCCCTCTCAAAGTCTTATTCCTTAGATTATCAAAAGTAGTTTATAATAAGAATTTAATATAATATAAAAAAAAGTAAAAACTAAAACCCAACTACGACAAAAAACGACGCTGAAAAAGTATGAAACAAGTTTCAAAAGCCATAGTCACGCGTTGTTAAAGTGTTATGGACTATGGTACATTAAACTACATGAAATACAGCTTTTGAAACTTAGTAATCTCCTCCTTTGGCTTTGCCGTAGTCGGGTAAAAATAGAAAAGATTTTATCATTTTCATACTACATTTTTTTCATGTTTTTCTAACCATTATGGAGTAAATTCATTTTGAATGTTTTTCATTATAAAACAAGGAAATAAGAAAATAATTACTCATTACATAATTTGTTTTAACATGACGAGAAGTACAAATTATATTTACTGCGACAAGATGTAGGGAAACAGTTTAATTTACAATTTTTTTAGACCTAATAGTCATATAGTCATAGTCATAAGAGTCATAATATAACTGTAGTCATAGCACACCGTGGGAGAGCCACGCTTCGGCATGCAGGGCCGGCTCGACCGGAGTGATACCACGGCCTCACAGAAAACCGGTGTGAAACAGCGCAAGCGCTGTGTTATTCACCGAGTGAGTGAGGATACCAGAGGCCCATACCCCAACCCCTCCCCCCATCCCCTTCCCCATCCCCCAAAGGCCAGCAACGCACTTGTAACACTTCTGGTGTTGCGGGTGTCCAAGGGCGGCGGTAATCGCTTACCATCAGGCGATACGTCTGATCGTTTGCCCCATATTTTATAAAAAAAAACAGGTCCGTCCGTCCAGCTGCAGCTTACTTGTATCTGAACGTCACAGGTCACACAGCACTATCTACAGATCCCTATCCCTAAGGCTGATTCAGGTAACTAACTTTTACAAACCACACGATCTAGATCCATCAGGAACAGGTATGCCGTCAGGTTGCAGACTATACTTCGAACAACTAAAAAGATTAACCGTTCCTTGATCGGTAGTATCATTTAATTTTAAGCTGCGACTACCAGGCAGCTATGACGTCCTCTACGGAAGAAATATACACTTGGCTTGTCTAGTGATAGTCCAAATTATTTTACATAAGAGAAATATATAATTATGTCTAAAAAAACTCAGTACTCAGTGGACGTCTCCTGTCAAGCGGACAATAGTGTAACTGTACCGAACAACCTTTGAAAATAAATTTTAGGCTGAATCAAAATTGTCAAAGTAACATTGTAAAAAACCACGAAGAATAATATTCTTTAGAAAAATCTTATTCTTCGTGGCTTTTTTCTTGCGTACAAAACAAAAAAAAATTCTAGAAATTATTCTTTTGGTCCCTCGATGCTAATAATCATCATACAATACATCAAAGTTTCAGATAGTATTATGTTTCTGTTTATCGTACTAAATGATCTTTCGATGGAGGCAGTGGTTACGGGAATGACAGACTTTTTTTTATAATTCGCGGTACCCTAAGTCTGCTTCTTTGATTTTTGCGATTAGATTTTCACCTGATTCCATGTACAATCCGCTTTCTAGCATTGACTTGATGTAAAATTTAAATGATTTAAGGTCTGCTATCACATTTTCCGCATTAAGCGTAGAACACTTGTCACAAAACTTTCTTACTTCAGTGTCTTTATTAATTTCTCTATTTCGAGCTGAACTTTTATTGGTAGAGGGCTATTGCCATCTTCACATTGCTTTGTATTATCCTGCAAGTGTAATTTTGTGGTGGTAATTAAAGGAATTACTTTGGCGAGACACAAGTCTTTCTTTTGCAAAGCATTGCTGAGGTAAGAAGTTCGTTCATTACGTGACAGGTGACGATGAAACTCTCATTTCTTATTTCAAGTAAGAAGCCCCCTGCCACTGATGCAAGATCTGTGCCGTCTTTGTGAATATGTTCACAAGCCATTATAATTGACTTAAGGGTCCTAAAAACAGCATTTACTATCCTGTAGTGTGATAACCTCTGGAATCTTAAGAATGGGATCGTTAATAACTGCTTGAATTTCATGTAGAATATTTTCCTTTTTAGAGGACTTCCTAAACAGCTTGTATTTATCTTTTAGGATATGAAAAAATCTCCTAATCTTTTTATTTTTATTTCAGCAGGAAGCTTTAATATATGTGCTTTACGGTGTATGTAAAGAACTTCTATATTTACCTTTTCTGATAGCTTTCTTCTTATACCACCAACGTTTCTAGCCATATTCGAAGGACCATAAGGACATAAATCCAAAAGCAATAAATCGTTGTAATCTAAATTAAGAGCAGTGAGTTCCTTGTCAATAGCATTTGCAATAGTTTCTGCTTTTCCATCAGGGATTTCGACAATTGCCAAAAACCACCATCTCGGTAAAAGTACTCTACTTTTACCCTTCGATATCTGAGTGTAAAAACCGTTTTTATCCGCTAGAGGATAAAGTAAATTGAATTTAGAATATCGTCTGCACTAAGTTTGTGAATTCAAAACATCATTAAACCTATTTACTTCTACCTCCAAGGTGCCGAATTTATCATACAATCTTCTTGGTCATTGAACTAATATTACATCCTCAATGTTCTTGGTGTACTTTTTTTTATTTACTTTGCCCGCGCCATTTTCTTTTCACGTCATATTGTTCAAACCATATTCAAACCTGATGTTAAAAACAATTGATAACAAGTGAAAAACCTAAAATGAGTACCTAATTCTAACGACGGGGGACATTACTTGACGCCAACAGAACTGACTGAAATTGTTAATAATGCTCAAAAAATATTACATTCAACTTAAGTAACAGTAGTGTAGCGGCGCCACCGCCGCACGAGTGACGTTGCTCCAAGCTCGTGCCTCTTCGGTGATCTTCGCCGCGGCCGGGCGCCGTTCGGTTTTACTGCGGTCTCGGCGCCAGTCCTTTGTTCGCCGTTGCGCAAGGCACTCCCGCGCTCCGCTAGCTCGCATGTCTAACTGTAAACCGCTTTCACTTTCGTTGACGTATAATAAATATTTAATTCGCGCTTTCAAATCTGTGTCCTTAGCTTTCGTTCCTTTAACTATACTGTTCTTTCATCTTCCTAAACTGTATCTTTTGTGTATTCGTGCTTTCTACTCTTTTGTGCTAATTGTAAACTTAATTTCAAATATAAAAACCGTTGAACCGTTTAAAAGACTTTAATTTCTGTGGACGTTCACCTACATATTGGTGACCCCGACTATGCCGTTACAAAAAGAAGACTATAGCAGTTCTGAAACTTCGCGTGTAGGCGTTCGTCCACCACCATTTTGGCCGGATGACCCGGAAATGTGGTTTGCACAGATTGAAAGTCAGTTCGCCTTGGCTAATGTAACGGTGGATTTGACAAAGTTCCACCAAGTCGTATCCGTGTTAGAACATCGCTACGCTACCGAAGTAAAGGATGTGATTACGAATCCACCAGCTATAAATAAGTATGAAAAGCTGAAAAGTGAGCTTATAAAGCGTTTGTCGGCATCACGAGAGCGTAGGGTCAAACAACTACTCATGCACGAGGAACTGGGTGACCGTAAACCTTCGCAGTTTCTACGTCATTTACGGCACCTAGCTGGACCGTCTGTACCTGAGGATTTCCTCAAGACACTTTGGTCGAGCCGATTACCGACCAACCTGCAGACTGTTATAGCGTCACAGCCCGACCTTTCGCTGGACAAATTGGCTGACTTGGCTGATACAGTTAACGAGATCGCGCCGGCTGCACCCCTACAGGTAGCAAGTGTGGCGGACCCGGACACATCTACCCTCATTAAGGAAATGGCAGGTCAGATAGCCGAGCTTACAAGGCAGGTATCTTCACTGTCTTCTCAAATGGACAGTCGCAGGCAGGTACGTGGTTGATCACATTCACGATCGAAGAGTAATAATTGGCGGGGTAGGTCTAGATCAAGGCCGCGTCAACAGCCAGAAAACCACCCTCATTGTTGGTACCACTTTACCCACGGCACCCGCGCTAGGAAATGTGTACAACCTTGTACTTGGCGGTCGGAAAACTTGAACGGCAGTCCGAATTAGCGGCTAACGACTGCCCATATAAATCAGGCCGTCTTTTTATTACCGACCGTGATTCAAAAATGCTTTTCCTTGTCGATACGGGCTCGGACTTATGTGTCTACCCTCGGTCGGCTATCAAAACGCCCTGTAGTACTTCAAAGTATAGTTTAACAGCAGTCAATGGAAGTATTATAAATACTTACGGGCCAGTACAACTTAGTCTCAACCTAGGACTTCGGCGTTCATTTGTTTGGAAGTTTACCATCGCCGACGTATCGAAACCAATTATAGGCATAGATTTTTTAAGCTTTTATAATCTGCTTATAGATTGCCGCAACCACAGGCTCATAGATGGCACCACTTCACTCTTCGTGGCGGCGTCCAAGCAGCAGATTCCCGACGATGTGGCTTCCGTGAAGACAGTCATCGGGGATACCGAGTTCCATCAGCTACTGCGTGAGTTTCCTGAGATTACGCGCCCGGCAGGTACTGTAAATAAAAGTAAACCACCACCAAGTAATACCAAGTAAGTAAAGCATAATACAGTGCACTTTATTAAAACTACTCCCGGACCGCCCGTCGCTAGCAAGCCTCGACGCTTATATCCTGAACGATTAAAAATCGCAAAGAAAGAGTTTGATGAGATGATGGCCAGTGGTACTGCGAGGCGTTCCAAAAGCCCATGGTCTTCAGCTTTACACCTGGTGAAGAAAAAAGACGACGGGTGGCGACCATGTGGCGACTACCGCGCACTTAATTCTCGTACAATACCTGACCGCTACCCCATTCCTCACATTCAGGACTTCTCCCATCACCTCGCTGGTTGCACCACGTACAGTAAGATCGATTTAATAAAAGCTTACAATCAAATCAAGTTAAACGAGGCTGACATACCAAAAACGGCCATAACTACGCCTTTCGGATTGTTTGAGTTCCCTTATATGACCTTTGGACTCAGAAACGCAGCACAAACATTTCAAAGGTTTATAGATGAAGTACTTACCGGTTTGGACAGCTTTTGCTATGGATATATTGATGATATTTTGGTGTACTCTCCTTCACCAGGCCTTCACAAACTTCACCTGCACCAGCTGCTGATACGGCTCAAAGAATATGGCGTCCTCATCAATCCTGGCAAGTGTGTATGGGGACAATCAGAAGTGACGTTTCTAGGATACCAGGTATCAGCTGCTGGCATCCAACCGCTCCATACAAAGGTCCAGGCTATCCAGGAGTTTCCAGCACCACGCACTATAAAAGAGTTACGGAGATTCCTAGGCATGGTAAACTTTTACAGAAGGTTTGTACACAATGCTGCTAAAAGTCAAGCCCCACTTCACTCGATGCTGGCAGGAGACAAGGTCAAAGGCTCACAACCGATACAGATGTCACAGCTGCAGCTGGAAGCATTCGAGGAATGTAAAAGGGCTCTCTCAAACGCTACACTACTCGTACATCCTTCCCCACAGGCAGAACTCTCTTTACTCACTGATGCATCGGACGTATCCGTAGGTGCAGTGCTCCAACAACGTGGCGGTACAGCGTGGCAGCCGCTGGCGTTCTTCTCGAAGAAGCTGAATGAAGCACAACGCAAGTACAGTCCCTACCATCGCGAACTTCTTGCTGTCTACGAGGTAATTAAATACTTCCGACATATGGTGGAAGCCCGAGAGTTCGTGATCTTCACCGACCATCGTCCTCTTACCTACGCCTTCAGGAACCCTAGAGAGAATTGCTCACCACGCCAATACAGGTATTTTGATTACATTTCTCAATTCACTACAGACATACGATACATACCTGGCGCAGAAAATGTCGTGGCTGATACCTTGTCGCGCATAGAGGAAGTTACAACATTTGATTACACGGCCCTAGCCCGCTCTCAAGAGACAGATTCTGAACTTCTGGAGCTACTACAAAAAGGTTCATCACTGAAGCTACAGACGATTACTCAGGTAGGCTCAGGCACGAAACTCTACTGCGACGTATCTACACAACCACCAAGACCATACGTTACGCCTGAGCTAAGAAAGCAAGTGTTTGATTCTCTGCACTGTCTGAGTCACCCTGGGCGTACAGCTACCGTGCGACTGGTCACGCAGAGATTCGTGTGGCCAGGGATTCGCAAGGACTGTAGAGAGTGGTGCAGATGCTGTCTTCACTGCCAGCGCTGTAAAGTTACACGTCACACATCCGCTCCTCTTTCCCAATTTCCTTCAACCTCGTCGAGATTCACACATATCCATCTCGACATCGTAGGACCTTTAATACCATCTTCTGATTTCAGATATTGTCTCACCATCGTTGACCGGTTCACACGATGGCCTGAGGCAATACCACTCACAAACATCACTGCTGACACCTGCGCGGCCGCCTTGGTATCCGGCTGGATATCGAGGTTCGGTTGCCCATCGCAGATCACCACTGATCGCGGCCGGCAGTTCGAGTCAGGCCTATTCAAGGCCCTAGCAACTCTGCTCGGTGCACGCCACTTCAGCACTACAGCTTATCACCCAGCATCAAACGGGATGGTAGAGAGGTTGCATCGACAGCTCAAAGCAGGCCTCATGTGTCACAACAACACACAATGGACCGAAGTCTTGCCCATCGTTCTGCTTGGCATTCGCAGTTCCTGGAAAGACGACATCCAAGCATCCTCGGCCGAATTGGTTTATGGCGAGCCGCTACGATTACCAAGCCAGTTCCTGTCACCATCAGATGACCACACCGTCGAGGACATCACAAGCTTCGCTACTCGACTTGCAAAACACATGGCCAACCTATCTCCGAAACCAACTGCGTGGCATAGAAAGGACACATTTTATGTCCCTAAGGACTTACAACACTGTTCCCATGTCTTCGTGAGGCAGGACTACGTGAGAAAGTCTTTGGAGCCACCGTATGCTGGTCCCTACAAAGTACTAGACAGGCAAGCTAAGTACTTTAAAGTTGAAGTAGGAGGTAAAGCCAACAACATCTCGTTAGATCGCTTGAAACCAGCATACACTATGAAAGACAGGCACACTGACGACGCAGCCACCGTTCCAGCCAGCACACCTCCTCCACCAGCAGCCAAGACGACAACCCACACTCGCAGCGGTAGAAGAGTACACTTCCCGGACTATTATCGACCGTAGTCACGGTCTGGCCAGGGGGCTGCTGTAGCGGCGCCACCGCCGCACGAGTGACGTTGCTCCAAGCTCGTGCCTCTTCGGGGATCTTCGCCGCGGCCGGGCGCCGTTCGGTTTTACTGCGGTCTCGGCGCCAGTCAGTCCTTTGTTCGCCGTTGCGCAAGGCACTCCCGCGCTCCGCTAGCTCGCATGTCTAACTGTAAACCGCTTTCACTTTCGTTGACGTATAATAAATATTTAATTCGCGCTTTCAAATCTGTGTCCTTAGCTTTCGTTCCTTTAACTATACTGTTCTTTCATCTTCCTAAACTGTATCTTTTGTGTATTCGTGCTTTCTACTCTTTTGTGCTAATTGTAAACTTAATTTCAAATATAAAAACCGTTGAACCGTTTAAAAGACTTTAATTTCTATGGACGTTCACCTACAGTAGCAACGTTATTTTTAATTTTTCTTAATTAATATTATATTAATAGTAGTATTATTTAAAATAATTTAAAGATTATTCTGTAATACTTACCTATCGTAAGTAACAACCACCTACCGTGGTCGGGAGAGCCACGCTTCGACATGAATGGGCCGGCTCGACCGGAGTGATACCACGGCCTCACAGAAAACCGGTGTGAAACAGCGCTTGCGCTGTGTTTCACCGAGTGAGTGAGGATACCGGAGTCCCATACCCCAATTTCTCCCCACATCCCCCAAAGGCCGGCAACGCACTTGTGACGCCTCTGATGTTGCGGGTGTCCATGGGCGGCGGTAATCACTTACCATCAGGTGATACATCTGCTCGTTTGCCCCCTATTACATAAATAAAAATAAATAAATAATGTAGTACCTAATAAATATTAATACCTAAACTGAAATAAAAGTATCTTGTGATTGTAAATGTTTTTTTGCATTGAGTCATTTCCTCGCTGAGGTGGGATGAAAAGTTACGTGTTGCTCTCGAGTGCAAATATTTTTCACCTCGTGCTCTTTTGATTGAACACGCGGTTAAAAAGCAACTTTGCACTCTTGTATACAAGCATAACAAATAACTATTCCACAGGGTCCTTATCTTCCATTACTCTGGACATCATACTCAGCTTCATTTCGTTTCTTAAAGAAATACTTTCATCAGCTAAAACGAAGAACTTCTTGTTTTTTAATGTTTCCTTCAACTTGACTGCACGTTTGGCCTAGTGGTTTAACGGTCACCACGCCGTTTCCTACTTCGCCAAGTGTCGAGGGTTCAAATATTGGGGACAACACTTTGTGTGATTCACAAATTGTTGTTCTTCAGTCTGGGTGTTCTTTGTGTCCGTTTCATGTATGTTTGTAAAGTCTCCCGCGACACAGGATTTACTACTAGTGCGGGAGTTGACCGTAAAAAAAAAACACTCATCTTTAAAACTTCACACACACATTCTAGTAGTTCACAAGCTGTTTTCTTATAACTATAATAATTAGACCACTCTCTTAGCGCATGTCTCCATGCTTTAAATTCGCCATTCATTTTGTCAAGAATACTTTCAATCAAACTCGATATTTAGTAGGGTGAGCTATTTCTTCTACAAACCTCTCAAAAGTATTTTAAGCCGTTCCTATTGTAAAAAAATATTCAAAGACGTTTAAACGCACCTGTTATGCTGCTAAATCCCTATATTTAAAAAATAAAATAAAATCATCTGGCAATAAAATAAAAACCACATGGGAGATTATAAACGCCGAAACCGGAAGGTCCACTGTACGAAATCGTGACTTCCATTTAAAAATTAAAAATGTAGATATAAAAGCGGATGTGGAGGTTGCGACTGAGTTTGAACATTTTTTTACCAACATTCCTATTCGAACAACCAAAACTCTTTCGTCATCCTCTTCCTCTGCTTGTTTTTTATTAGAAAATAGTGTAAACCGGTGTGATAGGGGTTTTGAATTTTCAACCGTTAGTATAAATGATGTTATCAAGGCTTTTAAAAGTATAAATGTAAAGAAAACAACTGATTTATGGGGACATTCAGTACATACTATTTCTGCAATAATTGATATGATATCTCCATATTGAGCAACTGTTTTCAATTCTTGTATCGCATCTGGTGTGTTTCCTGATCTAATGAAACAAAGTAAAGTGATTCCATTGTTCAAATCTGGTAGTAGTTCAGATCCATCTAACTTCCGACCTATCTCAATACTTCCAACATTAAGTAAAATTTTTGAAAAATTACTTTTAAACCAAATGTTACAACATTTTATTAAGCACAACTTGCTTCATCAAAAGCAATTTGGTTTTACTAAAGGTCGTTCAACTACGGACGCGGGCGTGGAATTGCTTAAACACATATATGGCGCCTGGGAGGATTCACAGGATGCGTTTGGTATTTTCTGTGACTTGTCTAAGGCTTTCGATTGTGTCCATCATCCCACACTCATCAGGAAGCTACAGCACTACGGAATAATGAATAATGCTCTAAATATTCTAACGTCGTATTTGAATAAGCGAGTTCAAAAAGTTGATATTAATGGTAAAACATCTTCGGGATCCCCGGTAACAATGGGCGTCCCACAGGGTTCTATTCTAGGGCCATTTCTGTTTCTCATATATATAAATGATCTAGCTTATTATGTAAGTGACAATCATGAGATTGTATTGTTCGCGGATGACACATCGTTAATTTTTAAAGTTAGGCGCCAACTTGACAGTTTTACTGAAGTCAACAGTGCACTCTTGAAAGTGGTACATTGGTTTAATACAAATAACCTTCTCCTAAATGAGAAGAAAACTAAATTCATTAAATTCTCTACACCAAACGTTAGGCATGTTACAACCAATGTTCGATTGAATGGACTAGAGTTAGATCCTGTAGAATCAACTGTATTTTTAGGTATTACTATTGACGCTAAGTTACAATGGGGTCCCCAAATAGAAAAACTATCCGGTAGGCTAAGCTCAGCGGCTTTTGCTGTAAAAAAGATTCGACATTTAACTGATGTTGATACAGCTAGAATAGTTTACTTCAGTTACTTTCATAGCATAATGAGTTACGGTATCCTACTCTGGGGTAACTGTGCAGATATTAATGCCATATTTGTTTTACAAAAACGCGCCGTACGAGCCATTTATAAATTAGGCCCTCGAGTTTCCCTCCGTTCCAAATTTAAAGAGATAAATATTCTGACTGTATCTTCACAATATATATACGAAAATTTAGTTTATGTTCAAAAAAATATATCAAAATTCATTTCATTTCGTTTTCGTTTCATTCGGTAAATACCAGAAACAAACATAATCTTAGTGTTCACGTCACTCGTCTCCACAGAGTAGGCAACTCGTTCATGGGCCAATGTATACGCTTTTACAATAAACTCCCTATTGATATTAGGAATTTGCCATTAAAGAAATTTAAGAATACCATAAAATCTAAGTTATCCGCAAAGGGGTATTACACCATAGCAGAATATCTTGATGATAAAACCGCCTGGGATTGAGCTGCCCATTCTGCACATGCTGTTTATTTTTAATGTTTAAATTTATTTTGATGTGACGATAATTTATAGTTTGAAACAAATTCATTTTAAATTATTGCTATTGTTGTCATTTTTTTTAAATTATTATCTTTACTGATTATTGTAATTGTGACTCAAATTGTAATTATCGCATTTCTTTAATTGAAATAATGTCTTTTGCATATTGTCTGGACTTTAAAAGAGACGGTGATCCCTGAGTTTGTTTCGTCCTTTCTTCTCAGGGCTAGTCCCCTAGTAGTTAGGAAAGGCCGAACTCATCTGCTCAAAAAAAGTTTAACTTGCAAAAGTGTTCATGGAACCTAATTGCAGAATAAATTATTTCATTTCATTTCATTTCATTTCATTCAACTCTTTTTCACTATCCCTCAGTTGAATAATTTGAGCATGAATGGGTTTTTTCATGGCCTGCCTTCTGAGATTTTCCATTTCTATGCCTCTGTAATTTTCTATGCTTCTGTAACTTTCCGTCCTTTCCTAAAGCCTTTTTGAATGATTTGAATGGAACTGTTATGAACACCTTTCGGTATCGTAAACTAGCCAACTATATTTCTGTTCCCATTGTTTATTATAGTGCCGTTCTCCTTTATCAGATGGTTTCAGACTAGATGACTCAGGATCTGTATTTAGCACGTGTGGTTCATTAAGATGAACGGATGGTTATGTTTCACATACCTTCTTCTTTCTGTTTTTTAGTAGGTGCCGCCGTCAGTGTGGCTCGAAAATAGCTGTCTATTGTTCTCTTCATTTTAGAAAATAGTTAACAAGTTGTGCGTTGCCGGCTACGTTATACTACTGAACGAATATAACACTATTCAGCACTGATGGCGACACTGTTTATTGCGATGAAACGGAAACGGAACGTCATGTTACGACCTCACGTCATGACACGAAATTGTTGAACAGTACTTCACCACACTATGAAACTATTGTGTGTGTGTGAGAAAATTGATGACGATATACTGGCAGAACGTGAGTCACCAACAGAGGTTTCAGGTGAAGAATGAAGTACCGTCAGAAGAAATGTCACCTCCTAACAAAAAGTCAAAAAAAATAGGAAAGGAAAAATATGACTAACAATATCTTCAATCAATAACTATTATTGATCGAAGAACAATACAGAAAAAAGTTGGTACTTAATGGGTTAATTTTTATTTTTTCAAATTTTGATATACCCAGTGTCACTCTCACGACTAGGCCGGTGTTCACCAACACTTAACCGACCGTTTAAACATTAAAACGGTTGCTTAAGCAATAGTTCCTGTTCATCACAGCCTAAACATCGGTTATTGACGTTAACCGGATGGTTATCTTAACCGAGCCTCAAGACGTCGTTTAAACGTTGGTTACAGTAATTTGACAGAAATTTTGTAGGTTATATTTATATTGTTCGATTTGCCAACGAAGTACCTATTTATCTGTGACAAATAATGGCTTTTAATTTTATAATGGGTGATGAATACAATCTCGATATGTTATAGTACGGCCACACACTCGACGAGTGGCGAGAGAAATGGGCAGATGGTTTAAAATAAGGATCGAAAGTATGTTTGAAAGTCCTTATTAATGGGCTATTGTATAAATATTAATAAATACGTTTAAAATCATGAATAAATTATTCATACATACTTACACAATTTTTAAATACATATAGGTGATTAATTTTAAATTTAAAGTATTTGCTATGCTGTAAAAACATAATGCGTACGCTGCTAGAACGTTGTCGTCCATTGCAAAGCGAATACTGGAATGAGGAACAACGCGATGAACATCGCGAGTACAGGAGTGTGTGGCTGTTAGGGCAATATTCGCGGCAGTGCGAGCAGCAGCGCGAGTGGCATAGTCTGGATGTAGGGTTAGATTATTTGGACGAGTTAGAAACGATGACGAGAAGACCTATGATTTTTTTAAATCATCATACCGTTTAAGAGGAATACGATGAAATTTCATTCAAGACCAGGGTTCGTTTATCCAAGTGCAGTGCTATACATATTCTAGGATTAATTGAAGATAAATTAGAACTTAACAGTAATAAGTAAGTGCGTCTACCTACTACGCTGACTCTTCTTATTATTCACATACGAGAAAGATTAATTAATTTCTTTGATTTGTTTTCAGGAATAATTCACTATCTGCCATAACCTAGTTACTGTTGACATTGAGGTTTTATGCAACAGAATGTCACCAGCTTACGATGGGTTATTTTTGTGGAGTCAGTAGATCAACTGCAAACAGAACAATCCACAGAGTAACCGCTGCAATTGCATCATTGAGCAAAACTTAGCATAAAAATACGACTAGCCGTTTAGGCTCTAGGGCGTGGCAAAGAAACATACATACATGCATACACTAGAAAAACATTACCCTCCTTCTTTCTTGTTTAAAAATAAATTGAAAATAATACACTTCACTGGGATTTTTTATTCGATTAAGTTAACAATGCGTAACATACCTAATTGTAATATAATTACTACACAACGTATGAAATTAGTATGCATTTATTGACATTACCTGCTTATTAGTTTCACCTTGTTATTAATGTATAAATATATTGAAATGAATATTCAATTATCACAATACTTAAGAATTGCTGGAAGTAATTAAGTCTTTGGATAGGTATCAATATGAGAAATATAATTAAAGTATGTCTTTTTATGCTTATAATCATCGGAGGTACTCAAGCCAAGCAGTTTATATTTGTTCATGGTATGATGTCTTTATTTTTAGTCAAAAATAAGAATCGTTATTTGCAATAATGTTGGTTACTTTTTAGCTACTGTTACAGTATTTAAGCAATAAAAGATTTAATATATATAAACACTAGCGGCCGCTTGCGACTTTGTACGCGTGAAGTTAGTTATTTGCACATTTTTTTATACTTAAATACCATTTAAAATCCTTCTGCCATAATTACATTTACTTTAATAACATAGAACTTTCATACAAACTTCCAACCACCGTTTTACCCCCTTAGGGGTGGAGTTTTGTAAAATCCTTTCTTAGCGAATGTTTACACCCTATAAGGAACCTACCTGCCTTTCAAGTTTGTAGGTGTTAGTTTCTGAGATTTCGTGATTAATAAAATAAGTGAGTGGTATTTCGCTTTTTTACATATAGATTTCTTGATAAATAAAATAAATTATAGTGAAAACCAAAGACGCTCATTGCCCAGTTGGACTCTGTGATTCGAAACAATCACCGAGGGTAAGCAACGGCAGCGCGGTCAGTACCTGGGTGGGTGACCGCTGGTGGCATAATACCATGAGCGTCTCCGGGATTCGGAGGTCACGTTAAGCAGTCGGTCCCAGTTGTTATCATATGATAACAGTCGTAAAGCTTAGTAGGAGACCCTTGGCCGGCTTAAAAACATCCAACGGCAAGATTACGTAGCCACAACGTTGTGTTGCCAGTCCCCAACCCGCACTTGGCCAGCGTGGGGACGTATGGCCTTAACCCTCTCCAGAGAGGAGACCCGAGCCTAGCAGTGGGACGTTATGGGTTGTTGATGATAGTGAAAACCGCTTTTGCATTCGTTTCGTAGTTTAAACGACAACGGGCGCCACTTTATTTTTAAATTGCAAAGATTTATTAATAACAAATGCCGAGGCGTGCCTTCTGCCATGTGATTGTGGATTAAGAATACGGAGTGTCTAGTAAGATTAATCATTCACCTTCCTACAACAATTAATCACTTTCCTGCCAACAAGTAGATTCACAATGATTTTAGCAGAAACATGACTTAAAAAAGAGATGGGTCTATAATTGATTACCTACCTGGAACATCGCCCTTTTTGAAAAAAAGCCCCACCACATTTCCGAACCAAAGCGGCTAGCTACTGAGTATGACGAAATTAAATATTTACTGAAAGACTTTCATGACATCTTTCTACCTGTCTTCAGGAGCTTTGGTATTTTTCAGTTCTTGAGCTGTTTGAGAGCCATACTAATATCATAGAAGCTGGCGTCTGGTATATCTTCGGCTTAGTATCGAATATACCTTGGCCCTTGCATCTTTCGGCAAGTCAGAGCTAGGGTCAAGTATTGTGGAATGGAACTTCTCAATTTCACTCAGAAGCTCAGGTTTCGACAATTCGACGTCGAATTCGACGAAAGTTTGCCAAGTCAGCCATGATCCCTCTTCAGTTTCGTCAACTGGCTATGCTCAATAGACCGTGCTCTTGCGAATACTTTTGTGCTTTGTTTCAATTTATAGCCTCTTTAAAACGTGTGATATTAAATTATAATGTGTAACGTGTGATTTTGGGCCTCCGGCATTTGAACGCATCGTCTGGATACTGCAAAATCAGTTTGCATATGTCATCCACGAGTTTCAGATTGACGGGTCTTGAATAACTAAGGCTGAAATTTATAAAGCGTGCTTAGGCTTTGCTTAGACTTACCTCACGAGTTAAGTGTGCATTGAAATTTATAGTCATTATGCTTAGCTCAAGCTGAGCAAATGCTTAGCATAGTCTAAGTCACCGAAATCCTTGACTTAGCGAATACTTACGCGCTTGTAAAGATGGTTCGATTGACCAGGTAAAAAAACCGTATTCTAGTTTGAAAACTTTATAACAGAAGTCCGTAAGGGCATGCCAGGGTCAAAGTTAAAAGTTATTTCTAGAAATTGATAATTAATTATATGTAATTGAAATCGAGACAATCTAAATAATTGTTGTCATTTTTTTATGGAATAGGCGGGCATACGAACAGACGTATCGCTTGATGGTAAGCGATTACCGCCGCCCATGGACACCTGCAACACCAGAGGCGTCACAAGCGCGTTGCCGGCCTTTAGGGTGGGAGAGGAGGGGGTTGGGGAATGGGCCTTCGGTATCCTCACTCACTCGGTGAAACACAGCGCAAGCACTATTTCACACCGGTTTTCTGTGAGGCCGTGGTATCACTCCGATCGAGCCGGCCCATTCATGCCGAAGCGTTGCTCTCCCACGGTGTCAATCCGGTTTTTTTTTTCGACTGACAAGTCAAAGATACATTCTATTCTACTTGTACATGTGTTATTTTGGCCCTTTTTCACTTAAAATCAATAAAAAATAACGGTTTAAATTGATTGATATACAATTATACGATAAAGATTATAAGATTACTAATATTTAAGTTTAATACAGCTATTTTAAAAATAATATGTGTTTGAAATACCTATATAATTTAAATAAATATGCTATGAAAATTGAAACGTTAAACATTTTTTAACCGACTTCCAAAAAGGAGGAGGTTCTATGTTCCACTGTATGTATTTTTTTTTATTTTTTTTATGTATGTTCACCGATTACTCCGTCAGTTGTGGACCGATTTTGATTTTTTTTTTTGTATTCGAAAGGGTATGCTTCCGAGGTGGTCCCATTGCCAGCATATCAGGATCTGATGATGGGATCCCAGGGAAATCGAGGGAAACCCTCATTTTTTATAGGCACATACTATGTTTTTCGTATATTTTCTGGAGGTACACCGGTATTTGCGTCTGGTAGTCAGCATTTTATGATGATGAGCTGATGATGTAAGGTACAACTCCTTAACGGTTAGGAGTTGGAGGATAAATATTTAAATATCATATGTATATATGTTACCTTTAGTCGTATTGTTTCAAATTATTTAGGTAAGCTGATGATGGAAGGTGGAAGGTACAACTCCTCAACGGTTAGGAGTTGGAGGATAATTCTTTCAATTTCATACGTATCTAAAGACCTTCAGTCGTATACTTTCAAGTTATTTAGGTAAGCTGATGATAGAAGGTTAAACTCTTCAACAGTTAGGGATTAGAGGATGATTTTAATATTACACGTACGTATAGACCTTAATTTGTATTCTTGATGATGAAATTTGATGAAATAGTTCAACTTACTACTGACCTACGATTGATTGCACTAAAAACTGAAAAATAAAAACTTTTTATAAAAAAAAAACCGACTTCCAAAAAAATATCCAACGAAAACTCTCTGCCAAAATACACTTAAAAGCGTAAAATAAACTGGTTCTTCATAAATTGCCTATACCTAATTCTTTATTCAATTAAATAGTAGTATTATAATGGGTGCTAGGTACCTAAAATCTGTTTGAAGTCGGTGCTAAGCCAAAAAGAATACAAACGAACAATTACAAAAGACTAAGCGATAGTCACTTGGCACCGACTTCAAACAGATTCTAGGTACCTAGCACACATTATAATACTACTATTTAATTGATAAAAGAATTAGGTATACGCAATTTATGAAGAACCAGTTTATTTTACGCTTTTAAGTGTATTTTGGCAGAGAGTTTTCGTTGGATATTTTTTTGGAAGTCGGTTTTTTTTTTTATAAAAAGTTTTTAGGGTACCGTACTCCATACCAAGACCAGATCCCTTAACAAAGATCACCAGTAATGGCAGTTTTAGGGGTGACCGTTGAGCATAAGTCAGTTGTAATTAATATCTAATACTCAGGTCTGTGTTCCCTTGCAGAAGTAAAAAAAATCAAACTTAAGTCTACGTGATCAAAATATCGCTTTACGCTCCGTTATTGCCGCATATTAATTAACGCATATTTTGACACTCGCAACGTACTCGTATAAGGTACTTCCCGTTGAACTAGAATCATAAAATTTGACATAGCACAGAAGAAATCCGAAAATCTTGAACCTCCCCCCCCGTGAATGTGGCTGGAGGCTTGGCTCCCCTACCCTATCTATAATAACTCTATGGCCAAAACCTCCTTTCTAAGGAGAGGCCTATGTCCAGCAGTGGACTGTTAAAGGCTGTTGATGATGATGAATAATTAATGTTTCATTTCAAAATAGTGACAACATAATATTATCTATTCTTATTATGTTTTACAAGCTTTTTATTAACTTGCAAGGTGTGTATGTATGCTTGTATGTTCGGGTGGAATCTTGCAACTCAATTTTGATACAGATATCTTCAACCGTTTTTGCTGAAATTTTGCAAGCATATGTGCATTGTGTATACAGCGTGATAATAAAATATTATAATGACATGGAGCTGATCTGATGCTGGAGCTGGAAGGTGGTCATAGGAACTCTGTAAAGAAACAGAAGATTCGTCTCAAAGCATTCTAGTAAAAGCTTGTTTTTAAAAAGCTTTTTAATTTAATTTATTATTAAATTAAATTATTTTTCAATCTAGGCAAGCCGGGTCTTGGACTTGAATTTCACAGAGAAAGCGGTACAATTGACACTTGGACCACAAGTTTGCCTCTACCAGTAAGTATCACAATAAATCTAAAGCAAACAAAAGAACAGAATTCAGTATATTTTCTTATGACTGACACTTGGTACTATTTCAAGAACACCGTCATCGACATGAAATAACACTGAACTGCAATATTTATCCTAAGACGGCCCCTACACGCTACAATTACATTGCACAATATCTTGGGGCACGGTCGTGCCCCCGCCAAGCGGAGCACAAGGGCACTACCTACATTTTCTCGAAGTGTTTCGTCGTTTTTTTGAACCCTCATAACTTTGGTTCCCGATATACCAGACCGTTCAAATTCTCAGAATATGATGTTACCAATAGACTAATGAAACATACAAAGTTTGAATTGCATAGCTCTGATACTTTAGATTTTATTGATACCTAAAAAACACCGATTTCGTCACTGACACACTGATGTTCATCAAAACTGTTAGGGTACTTCCTGAAGTGCTAGAAAGCTGAAATTTGGTATGTAAACTAAGTTTAGTATACAAACAACAGAAAAATTCATAAACCTATTACTTTTACCCCCCAACGCCCAAATTTGGGGGTGGAAGTTTGTATGAGACTTTCACAAATGTTTATGCTAGAGGTTTCATTTCTGGTACACGGGCTTTTTCGAAAGAAGAAAGAAGATGTACAATCAATACAGCCCAAAAAAAGAAAAAAAAAACTTCCTCAAGCAACTTACAAAAAGAAATGAAATCCCACCAAAAACATTTTCATGTAAAATGTTGCCAAGACGACTGCATATGGCTTACCCTGTGAAAAAGATATCAGATCTCATGTGGAGCCAAGGTTCCGAATCTACACGCCCTAACTCCCTAACTTCATAAACTCTACATCTCAGTAAAAATGTATGGCTTGGCTGTTTCGTTACTTCAGAAACTAGATATTTGCAAACACAAAAGGCGTTCGTTTCCCCTTCGTGATGGTATGGTAGCGAAACGGCGAAGCCAAACATTTTTACTGAGATGTAGACTTTGTGAAGTTAGGGTTGGTAGAGTTAGGGCGTGTAGATTCGGAACCTTGGCTCCACATGAGATCTGATATCTTTTTCACAGGGTAAGCCATATGCAGTCGTCTTGGCAACATTTTACATGAAAATGTTTTTGGTGGGATATTTTATTGTGTAATAAGATTGAAAGGTGCTTAGAGTACACGTGATCAATTTTATTATACAATATTACGATTCGTCATTATTATGTTTGTTTAGTCCAATCACCAGGGTTGCGTTACTACCGTGGAACCCTTGCCAGCCTATACGGCCCATAGATATAAGATAGGCTGCGTATGGATCGCGCGCGGCACGTCCACACTAACTGCACATTTGAATCGGAGCGCGGCGGATCGTTCGTTGTGGACCCAGCTAATCGCGCTCATATCTTTACTGCTATTGTTATTCCGACAAGCAAAAAGCTCGCACAGAAGATCAACGTAAAATGACAGCGTTCGTGCTGTCGTGTTTCGTTGGTGAGTGCAAGATCGGGGGCCCAATAATGCAGAAGCATTACTAGGCCGCCATGGTGTGCAATGAGTATGGTAACCACCACTCTTGAATTCTGCTTGTGCTTCCCATCAGACAGAGTAGAGTCATTTTGGCAGGCCCAAATATAGAAAAAAAAGCATTTTAATCTTTTCTTTCAGCCGCGTTACAAATCTAATGGAGTCACTTACATGTATATGTTTTTTTTTCAGGTGTTAGGTTATAAAATAGTAACTTTCATCAAGTTAGTAGTGAACGCTCTAGAAGAACCCAAAGTTGACTTCGATCTCATGTTTCTGTACGCCAACATCACCTTCGCCTGGTATCAATTACCCAAGGCGTCATACGAGATTTCACTTGAAGGCATAGATCCTTATTTTCTTTAACTTCATCTTGTACAAAACACAAATAACATTATATTACTATTTTACAACGTTAACATGACAGTTAAACCAATAAACGTTGAATAGTAAATGATCTAGTTGTTTATTGGCTTTTATTCTACACCAATGCAATCATATACATACATACAAATAAATAAAATTAGAGTGTCTGTTTATTGTCTGTTATTTTATTTTTATTTGTGTTGATTAAATGAAAGGTAAATTGCAGTTTACGATTTATGACGTATTAAAAAACCAAATGTCATTGGAAGTTTGCATGGTAACGTAAATCATATGTCTTTTTTAGATTTATCATTCTCTTATTTTAGAAGTTACGGGGGGGGGGGACACATTTTCCCCATTTTGGAAGTGTCTCTCGCGCAAACTATTCAGTTTAGAAAAAAAATGATAGTAGAAACCTCAATATAATTTTCAAAGACCTATCCATAGATACCCCACACGTACGGGATTGATGAAAAAAATGTTTTTGAGTTTCAGTTCTGAGTATGGGGACCCGAAAAATTTATTGTTTTTTTTCTATTTTTGTGTAAAAATCTTAATGCGGTTCACAGAATACATCTACTTACCAAGTTTCAACATTATAGGTCTTATAGTTTCGGAATAAAGTGGATGTGACATACGGGCGGACAGACAGACATGACGTATATGGATAGGTCTTCGAAAATGATATTGAGGTTTCTAATATAATTTTTTTCTAAGCTGCATAGTTTGAGCGAGAGACACTTCCAAAGTGGTAAAATGTGCCCCCCCCCCCCCCTTTAACTTCTAAAATAAGAGCATGATAAATCTAAAAACAATATATGAAGTACATTACCATGCAAACTTCCACCGAAAATTGGTTTGAACGAAATCTAGTAAGTTTTTTTTTTAATACGTCATAAATCGTAAACCGAAAAATATCGATCAACATTACAAGGAACTTCAAGAACTTTTATATTATGTTACTTGCTGCTACGGAACCCTTCATGGGCGAGTCTGACAAGCGGTCAAGTCCGCTTTTATACTAAATGCATATATTATTATGTGTATACACGGTACAATTTTTTTTTTTTTTAATTCTGTCTTTCCGTCAGTCTGTCTGTTTGTTCCGTCTAATCTCGGAACGGCTGTACCGATTTTGACTGCACTTTCACTGATAATGAATAAATAAATAAATAATTACAAATTTTAATTAAAAAAAACGACTTCAATCTGGACCAAATTTAAATGGGACCATTCGGGAAGCACCAGCTTTTAAAATAAAAAAGAATCATTAAATCGGTTCACCCAGTCGAAAGTTATGAGGTAACAAACATAAAAAAAAATACAGTCGAATTGAGAACCTCCTTCTTTTTTTGAAGTCGGTTAAAAATGGGTCACACTATTGAAGCTGTCTGTAATTCGTCAAACTTCTAAATCCTGTATGCTGTGGATAATGTAAGCTGTTTCTTTGCTGTCTTTCCAATTTTTGACGTAGTCCATCTTCAATCTCGATAGCAGTAGGTACATCTTCGATCAACAATACAACAAGTTGTATTGTTGAAGTAGTACATACATAGATTACATAGGTACTATGATCCAAAATTCCAATGTAATTAAAAGTAGATTAAAGTAAAGAAATAATTTATTTCTACAGATTGAATATAGTCGTTATGTTACGAGCGAAAAATATAATTGTGTGTACAATCAGAGCGGCCGATGTAAACATATTGCGGCTCTATTAAACTACCTTTACAAAGAAAGCTTCTCGAAAACCTATGAAGAGCAGCAAAGGGGCAATCCTAGTGCCAGACAAATCGCCAAAGAAAAGTACTCAAAAGTGAAATACTTTAAAGAAATATTTGTTTTGTTTCCAACTTTCTTGTGGAAATTTATAGAATTTGTGATCACTATTTTTGCCGTTGTTCTTGAAGTTATCTAACTACCGTTATAAGTAACGATTCTAACCTCGTATAAACGCCTCGTTCGTTTAAATCTTAATCATTACTAGGCATACAATGAAATATATTATACCCTTATAATTCGGTTGGTGATTTTATAAACAAGTAAATAGTTGATTCATATTAATATCTTAGCGCCTTCCGCTTGTCGGCTTCCGGCGCGACTTATATTTCATCATACTACTACTTCCGGCGTAATAAATCTTTAATGTTACACGATCCTGAATTATCAAATAACAATTGTATGCTAATAATCATAAGAATATTTATTATAAACAATGTTAAATATTATCTACTAAATGTGTGAATTTAGTATTAAATTGGGTCAAGCCTGTCAAATGCTAATCTATGCTAGTCGAATGTTGTAAGATCAAGGAAGTACTTCCTTGTGTAAGATTAATAGTTTTAATGTGTTTACTTTGTCATCGTCTTTGCTACATATTTTGTGACACATTTCTAGTTTATTTTACCGCATCTACTTTGACGGGCTATTGAGATGCTTCTGCATCATTGGGTTTCCGGTCTCGCACGGAACGACCAACGAAACGACAGCACGAATGCTGCCACTTTAGGTGTTAGTCTTCCGTGAGAGGGTAGTACCGCCCGGTCGAGCTGAAATCAACGTGGCTTCTGTTGATAGAAAGTGACTGCCGCCGACCATGAGTACTCAAAGAATAACAAAAACAAACAAAATACTCAAAGATTTTATCAACAATTACCTAACAAGTTTACTGCAGTATTTGTCTGCACGGTTGGCCTAGTGGATTAAGTGGTCGCCACGCCGCTTTCTTCTGCGCCGAGTGTTGCGGGTTCAAACCCCACATGGGACAACACTGTGTGATCTACAAATCGTTGTTCTGAGTCTGGGTGTTCTTTGTGTCCGTTTCATGTGTTTGTAAAGTCTCCCGCGAAACAGCATTTATTCCTAAACCTGATTTTAAAAAAAATGAAAAAAATAGAGATATATAAATAAGTGACGCTGGATATTTGTTAGAAGGCTGTATCTCAACTATAGCGGTGGCGATTAAATAGATAATATTAACCTCATACGTCAACAAAACAGGCCTCGACAAGAGATTAGAGGTAGTAGAGCCACGCTGATTTCAGCACGAATGGGCCGGCTCGACCGGGGCGGTACTACCCTCGCACAGAAAATCAACGTAAAATGACCACGTTCGTGCTGTCGTGTTTCGTTGGTGAGTGCGAGACCGGAGGCCCAAATAGTCTAGTCAACAAGTTCCATACTTGTTGACTAGACTAAAAGATGCAGCAGCATCACTAGGCCGCCATGGTGTGGGTCGCCATACTGCATTGTCTGCATTCGCAGTGAGTATGGCGACCAATACTCTTGGATTCTGCTTATGCTTTCCATCAGGCAGAGTAGAGTCATTTTGGCGGGCCATACATAAAATAAAAAAAATAAAAAAAAGATAATCTCAAACAAGGCAGAGCTTGTGCATAATAAAAATTCTACTAATAAAAATATGTAGGTACATAAATATTTCTAAAAAAAAAGTAAAAACTAAAACCCAACTATGACAAAAAACGACGCTGAAAAAGTATGAAACAAGTTTCAAAAGCCGTCACGCGTTGTTAATGTGTTATGGTACATTTCTACGTAACGCGTGATTAATACATATATATATTTGAAATGTACAAGTAACGCCCTTTCCAATGATACCAAACACGGCATATTTATCTCAACTTTATTTTTTAATTCATTACTTTATGTCGGCTAGAAGGCGCCACATTAGATTTAGCGACACGTCATATAGCCTATAACCAGCAGACGATCAAGACGCTACATTTGTCCAGTTCTAATAAGTAGTTAAGGAGCTATGAGGGAACAAATGAACATACTTACATACATAGCCTGTCAAAATCATAACCCTCCTTTGGCTTCGCCGTAGTCGGGTAAAAATACATATTTCAGATAGGTATTCTGCACACAGACACACGAAATTACTCATAAGGCAACCAGGTGTTGCCTCATGAGTAACTTAACGCTAACGTAACGATAACGAGATGAACACTGATAGATATCTATCTATATATATAAAAGAGTAATGTGACTGACTGACTGACATACCCAGAGATCAACGCACAGCTCAAACCGCTGAAGCTAGAATCCTGAAATTTTGCATGTAGGTTTTTTTTTTTTTTTTTTTTTTTTTTTTTTTTTTTTTATGTTTGGCCTGCCAAAATGACTCTACTCTGCCTGATGGAAAGCATAAGTAGAATCCACGAGTGGTGGCCACCATACTCATTGCGAATACAACAATGCAGTATGGCGACCCACACTATGGCGGCCTAGTGATGCTTGTGCATCTTTTAGTCTAGTCAACAAGTATGGAACTTGTTGACTAGACTAATTGGGCCTCCGGTCTCGCACTCACCAACGAAACACGACAGCACAAACGCTGTCATTTTACGTTGATTTTGGTTCTTTATATGATGTAAGTGAGCACTAAGAAAGGATTTTTTGGGAATCAGGGGATGAAAGTCTGCGTGAGCGAAGCCGCGTGTAAAAGCTAGTCTTAATATATTTCTAAATAAATAGTTACATACTACAGATATCCCGCACCCAGACAACAAATGATCGTGCTTATCACACAATCATTTAATATTGTCCTGTGCGGGTATCGAACCCACTACCTTTGGCTTGATACTCTCCAGGTGCTTTCTGCCTCGCACTGTCGCCTGCGTTATTCCCGGACCAATACGACCTTCAAACCTTCAAGAAAAGAGCGTACTCCTTCTTAAAAGGCCGGCAACGCACTTGTGACGCATCTTGTGTTGCGGGTGTCGATGGGCTGCGGTAATCGCTTACCATCAGGCGGCACGTCCGCTCGTTTGCCCGTTATTCTATAAAAAAGAAAGATCTACAACCATACTAATCGTCCCTATAAAATTCAATTATGTAACCATTTTCTCAGGTATCATTGCTTATCGGTCCGTTTTAGGCCTTTTCGCTTTGAACTCCACAATTTGGCATTAGTATCTAACGGGTTTCATCAATTTGTGATTTACAGATAAATTACTTACGAAATGTGATGATCAATCTAAAAGCAATTGTCATAATACTGATACAAGCTATATTCAGTGAATAATAGAAACTTGTAGCGACAATTGTATAAAAGTCACGAAACTCTAAACAGTTGGTGTATAAAAGAAGTAGTTTTATATCAAAACCTTTATTTTCACTATTGCCGACTAACAATAATTAAGTCGTCAATTGTAAAAAAAAATCAAAATAATAAAGTAAATTTCCTATTTTTGATGGTCAAAACTATTTCGAGATTATAACACTTTTGCGTAAACATTATCTTGGCATTGTATATGTGTGCGTCAGTCGTGTGAACGCATATTGATGTCGTCGTGTCGTTCGCGCTCCGTCTCGCGATGGTCACCCGACACGCGTGCGCCAGCCGATGTGCCAGCTTCGTCGTGCTCGCGTTTCCCGGGTGAATGAGGAGCTGATGGCGCCGATTGGACTAAGCGCCCCATAAGACTTGCGCTTTTATCCTTGCGTGGTCTAGTCCACTCATGGGATAGAACTCGATCCAGAGTTAATCGCAACGTTATGTCCGGTTCCAGAATATGCCTCACAATTGACTTGGCCGCCGCTGATACTGTTTCGCGAATCCTGGACCTGAACACCCAGTTACGTGACATTTGGTCCTTGAGCAGTTTGCGTAGGTTAGTGTCATCAAATGGCATAGAAGCGTTCAGCATAATAAAAAGTATAATACCGAGAGACCACACATCAGCTAGTTTAGGATTGTAAGGTGTGCCGCTCACCACCTCTGGCGCAGCATAGGCTGCGGATCCACAATAAGTTTGGCTGAGTACACGTCGGTTATCGCCATCAGTACAAAATCTAGCAAAACCCAAATCTGCTAACTTCACGTTGAATCTTCGTGATAAGAGTATGTTTTCGCATTTCAGATCACGGTGAGCTATATTCTTGCTATGTAGATATTGTAAGCCACTAGCCATTTGTCTAAACCAAAGTTTTGCCTGATTTTCTGGCACAACTCCATTTCGCTTTATAAAATCCAGCAAATCCCCGTTGTCGGCATAACGCATAAAGATAAACACTCTCGGTCCACGTTGTAAAATGCTGTGCACTTGAATGATGTGGGGGTTTTCGATCTTAGTTAATATATCAAGTTCACGTGGAAAAAACTTTTCTAAAAAATCTCGAGGTGCTTTTTCCTTATCGAATATTTTACATGCGAGGTGCATCCGCTTTGGGCTGGACGCATCGCAGTACTCAGCTAGGTGGACGGTTGCATATGATCCTTGTCCGATTTTCTTGCCGATGAGATAGCCTCGTTGTTCCAAGGCATTCACCTCGGAGCTTCGAGGGCTGAGGCGCTCAGCCATTGAGCTCTATCGACTTTATCCTAACCCGTTTAGGATACATTGGACATCTCACTACTCACGTATGCCCAAGGTTTCAGTCGCCCACCTGTCAAAATGTTAGTTTTACGATTGATATGAGCTTTCCGCACAACTCTCATCAAAGAGAGTAAATCGATGTTATTCTAATAATTCTTCAATGGCACGCACAAAATTTTGTTAAAACATTTCATCACAAAGAATTTGGATATAAAAAACGCTTTCCCTAGTAAGAAATCTTCCAAAAAGACGTAATTGCTACATGGATGACTTTTTTCCTTTGTTTCTAAAATTAAAATGATGTTTTTTCAGAAAAGCCTATCTTAAATATCATTAAAAAGATTCTATGTTAATAAATAATAATCTAGGTTTAAGTCAACATCTATTGTTTCTGTCTCCAGTTGTAAATAATATATTATTTATGTAGGAAAAAGATGGATTTCAAATGTGTAAGCTTTAAGCAGTGTGTTAGGAACACACTGCTTAAAGCTTACACATTTGAGACGCTTACACACTAGAAATCTATAAGTCAGTCTAAGAGTTAAAGTTGATACCAAAAATAAATTAGAAAATCTATATATATAAAATAGTAAGGTGACTGACTGACAGACTGACTGACTGACTGACTGACATACCCAGAGATCAACGCACAGCCCAAACCGCTGAAGCTAGAATCCTGAAATTTTGCATGTAGGTTCTTTATATAACGTAAGTGAGCACTAAGAAAGGATTTTTTGAAATTCCACCCCTAAGGGGGTAAATCAGGGGATGAAAGTCTGCATGAGCGAAGCCGCGTGTAAAAGCTAGTACACAATAAAATTTTCAATAATAAGTTCAATGTCAACTAAAGAGAATTGGAAGTGAAAAAATATGTCTATCTGGTCTATCTAATAAACTAAACAATATGACATCTGGGCGTACCTAAATAAGATTTGTGGTTTCTGAGAGATGTCGTAGGTCGTCAGCAATGCTAGCTTAAAAACCAGCGCTCAGAAAACTATCATTCGCGGAGCTACAGTTTCGTGTATTACTTTGTGACTTAGGTTAATAATGATCTTAACTACCTGTATTGATATCTGAAGTTATGATTAAATTAAATTATTATGTTTGAAAAAAAAAACATGTAAGTGCTCTAACAGATTATCAAACTAACACCAAAAAAATTACAAAATCTCAGTCAAAAGACGCCAAGCGTCTGAAGTAGTCCTCACCTAAGGTTCTCCACAACAACCGGTACTGTGCTGCTGGACAACGGATACAACGGATTCACACCCTTTACCAGGTTGTCGGACCAATTTGTGATCTGGCTACCAATGCTGCGTTTTCGAGTAAGTGGTCGCCACTTAGTTATGAACTTTATGGACCCATCGACTGTCGTTTCTGCACGTAACGTGCCCCGCTCACGGCCACTTACATAAGTCTAGCATTTTTTCGGGCAATATTAGTGACCTTGGTTCATTATAATATGGGGACATCTTCTCTGCCTCGTTGGCTAAGCGGTTGACGTATGTGACTGCCGATCAAGAGGTCGCGGGTTCGAATCCCGGGTTGGGCCAAAAGTTATTGAGTTTTTCTGATTATCATTTAGGAAATACTTAATAGTGCCTCGGAGAGCACGTGAAGCTGTCGGTCCTGCGCCTGATCTCTTCCCGATCGTGTCGGTTAACCGTCCCATCGGATTATGAGAGAGAGGGAACAGAGAGTGCACCTGTGTCTGTGCACACGCTTGTACACTATAATATCCCCTGCGTAGTTGGCTGGTTTCGTTGAGACTGACTGCTGTGGCCGTAATCGGCTAGGAGAACATCATAAGGGATATAAATCATTTTTCAGGGTTAGCGATATTTTAAAAAAAACTTAAAAGTGACCTATCTGGAAAGAAAAAAGAATGTGGAAACAGTCGAACTTCCTCTGAAAGTACCCAGATTTTATTAGGTTTATGATAATAATCCTACGGAAACATTTAGGTGTGTGCTCAAAGTAGGTCTAGTATCGCTTCAAATTATTTGGTAATGGCCTTTGCCATGATATATGATGATAATGAAACTATACAATCCAGAAGTATCTCTAGCCCGTGAAGCGCCCGTGTGCAATCATTACTCTGGCGCCCTTTAGTAAGCGTAGCGAGCTTCAATGAGCGCATAGATTTATTTAAAGTGCCGTGGTTGGCGACTCAACACTGCTGCGCCCGTGTGCACACATAGAGCTATTATAGATAAAGTGGGGAAGACATACGGCTAAGCGGAAACGTGCAAAAGTTAGAAAGAGAGAGAGGATCGCGGTACCTCGTCTGTGTTTCTCTACTGACGCATGCGCAGTAAAGGACTAATAATGGTAACCCAATCACAACAATTAACCGTCGAATCGTTCTGCTATGCGCATGCGCGAGTAGAGAGAGACAGATGGGTACCGCGATCGTCTCTCTCTTTCTAGCCGAGGTTCGACTGGAGACCTGGCTCCCCTACTCTATCTATAATACCTCTTGTGTGTTCGATGTCCAAAATATTTATTTATTTATTTATGTGTGCACCGCTCACCTTGCACTATACTGCACTATACTAACTAAAGACGCCCCTGATACAATCTATGGTATAACGAAAAAGGTGGAAACAAAAAAGGAAATATGACGAATCACGAGTATTTTACTGCCTCGGAGAGGATTCGCTGCAATAGAAAGCGTTAAAAGGATGAATCCGTGACGGAACAATAAGTGGTTTTTGATCAGCCGGAGGCTTGCGTGAGAGAGACAGACACTATCCAAACTCAGTCTCTCTCTCTCTCTACTCCGGTCACGCTTTCCGCACGTTGGGCTGCCACTTCAGATATATATTTGCTCTGAGGTTGCAACAAGCATTAATTACCATTTTGTTCAACTTTTGTTCTTCTTCATCTTTTGATGAAATGGCAACCCTTTGAAAAACAAAAACGTCAATGTCATTTAAATGTCAATGTCGTTTTGTCAATACAGGTTGTGTGAAAAGTAGTGTCATCAAAGTAGGCGTTTTACCTGTTTAAAATACATGTTTTTATAGTTTCCTGCCTGAGACAAAAAGAAAACTTCCAAGATGATGAACCAATACATGAAGGAATTGGAACAAGTAATTTTTTAGACCGGAACTTGTATGACAATAGAAATAAACAAAGTAACATTTTACAATGTTGTTGTTTTTTTAAATTATAGGACCCATTTGATCCTGATGAGTTCGTTGAAAGGATGGTGAGACGAAGTATGCAGGAGTCTCGTTTGAAAGACGATCAGTTTGATCCTGAAATGATACACGACATCTTTACACAAGCCATTCAAGATCTAAAGGTATCAACATCATTTATGTATTAGTTGTTAGCTACACTGCTGTCTGATTCCTCACTAGGCAAATTCTGTACAGTGGTAACCAAACCATTAAAGAAATTAATATAATTTATAGAATCTTTACTTCTGGATAGAAATTGAACTCTAAAACAACTTAACAACCATTTAAGTTTTAACAGATGTCACATAGTACAAGGATAAATTCATTTATAAGTTCTAAGGATTAACAGTCGCTACCAATATTCATCCTATGGGTGCCGTAAGAGCAGAGTAAAGGAACAAACTATGCAAGACAACAGCACTCCTAAGAGATGGGAGGATAACTTGACTTAAATCTATACCAACCAACCTGACTAGCTTGGTATGTTAGGCTAAAACCTCCTTTCTAAGAAGAGGCCTACTAACATCCAGTGAACTACTAAAGGTTGTTGATGATAATTTATAAATAAACAATCTAGATATATATTATTACAGATGAAGTAGGAAAGGTCTTGATGGTCCTAATACTGTGTACTGGTTTCAGTTATCAAAACATAAGTATTTTTGTTACTGTTACTTTTCTTTTTCTGTATCATCTATTAGTCTAGTCACAATACATTTGTGTAGAAATTGTTATTACATGCTTAAATCGTAAATAAGCTCCTTTACTGATTTACGTTCCATATTTCACAAACAGGTTCTGCAAGAAAGACAGGAAAGAAAGTGTACCAGACTAGAACAAGCTGTGCAGGAAGAAGAAAAATTATATGGAGCAAAGTTAGCCGAAATCATGGACCAACATACGGTATGTTTATAATTAAACGAAATAATAAAATAAATTAAAACCTGAAGAAGATAAAGGGTGGGTTCATGTGAATTTCTTTTTTTTGACATCTGACACACTACCCCATCTAGCTTCACTAAGCTTGTGCTATGACAGCCAGATTGACTGATGGAATACTTATATACTTTTTTTGTAAAAACATATAGGTATATAATACAATAGAAAACACCCAAACTCTGGAAAAAATATGCAGATCCTACAAACATTTGGTCCGACCAAGAAATGTAACCGAAGACCTCAAGCACCGCAATCGTATGTGGTACCATTGCACTATTGAGGTAGTACAGTACAAGTCAAATTGTTTATTGTAAAGATAATAATTTAAATCCAATTTGTTTATTACAGACATCTATTATTATTTTATGGGCTTTTTTCAAAAACATATCTCAAGTTAAAACTGGAGATAGATTATTGAAAACGGTAGTTAATCATATGTTAGACATACATTCTCGTACTCATCGCTTCGGTTCTTCCTTCCTGTGCCAAGCAGTAAAAACCTGGAACTCACTACCAGCATACGTGTTTCCTTCCCACTATGATCCCGGAGATTAAGCGGGGAGTGAAAAAGCATCTCACCAGGCCGCCATAGTGTCGGTCACCATGCTGCATTGTCTTTATTCGCAATGAGGATGGTGACTACCACTCTTGGATTCTGCTCATGCTTACCATCAGGCAGGGCAGAGTCATTTTGGCAGCTGAATAAAAAAAAAACAAAAAACATTATTCCATTATTTAATGTAACATCTTGCATGCTCAGAGTTTGTATACTCAGTATACTCAAGTTTTTGGGCAAATAAACATATCTCTACATTTAACATTACAGCATTGTGTTGGGGTATTCAGCGCTTTGGACGAACGTATGTCTCGGTGCGGTGGAAGAGCTCTAGACGTGGGTGAAAAGCTTGGTGCTGCAAGAGCACCCCGAGCTAGGGCAGCTGCTGCCAGGGATCTTCTGTCGCATCTCTCGCACTTTTTAAGTCCTGGACCTGTGCTTATTGAATTATTCAGTGATCCTAATAAGGTATGTTTTAATCTACAATCATTATATGTGTGTGTAGGTACAAACAATTATAGTATGATATCTATACTAATATTATAATCGCGAAAGTTTGTAAGTATGGATGGATGGATGTGTGTTACTCTTTCACTCAAAAACTACTGAATGGATTTGGATAAAACTTTACAGTAATATAGCTTATAGATACATCAGAATAACACATAGGCTACTATTTGCCGCGATAACCGACAAACACGCGGGCGGAGCCGCGAGCATAAAGTAGTCATATTAAAAATATATAATTTATGCATAACAAACAAACATAAATTGTCATGTATTGTGAGATCTAGAATTTATTTCAATTCTTAGGATCAGATTGGATTTCAATTATTTCATGAAAAATCAATTCTATTAAAATATAGATGGTTTCTTACAGCAGATCGAGATATTTATAGAGACCTCTACGATGCTTAGTTTTAAAAAAAAACCCACAAAATTACTGGGGTATTCTTGGTAAATTTAATTAAAACGAAATCTTTAATATCTACCTTTTTTATCTTTATTCTTTCTTCAGTTGCATGAAGCGGCCGATATTATACAAAAACTTCACACTATTGCCCAAGAGTTACCTCCAGACAAGTTTGAAGTTGCCAAAAAGAAAATAGAAGCAAAATATGACGAGATTGAAAGAAACCTTATTGATGAGTTTGTCAAAGCTCAGAATCAAGGTAACATGGGAACTATGAAGGAAATTGCCAACATTATGACCAATTTTAAAGGATACTCTCAATGTGTTGATGCCTTTATTGAAACTAGTCAAATGGTATGTGCAGTAGCTTTATTTATTTAGGTTAGGTAGACTAATCACTGTCTAGTTAGACAGTGATTAGTCTACCTATTAGTATACCTAATTTAATTAAAATACTGAAGTTCTAAAGATTATTTACAAAATGAAACTGCAATTATCATTTAGCGGTATATTTACAATAAAAAATATTTAATGTGTACCTATTTTGTTTTTACAGAACACTCTTCTAGGGAAGGACATTTTTTCAGCAGTGTTGCCACTGTGCAAGAAGAACTACACAATAATAAGCAACGTTTTTCCCAACCCTGACCAGGTGATGAGTAAATTTGTGCTTAATATATTTCTTCTGAAGCTTCAGAAGTATATCCAGACCAAACTAGCCGACAAGAGTGATGTTGACAAGTATTTGAAGAATTTATATGAGATGTATACTAGGTAATATTTTTAATATAAATATCTAGTAAAATAATTTAATAGTTATTGGGATATCACTGCCCTAAAGTATACTGACAACTATTACAACCTTTGAGTACAAGGTTAAGGTAGTCCAATGCCTAACTCTGGGAGGGGTCCGGATTGTTAATAACAGCAGTTCCCGGATCCCTCCCGTCTCCGGCGCAGAGAGGAACACCATGTGGTTTTAGTCGGTTCGATCCCGACACACCGCCCCGCCGCAAACCCCGGTGGGGTGACGGCCCGATGGGATTCCACATGTAAAAAAAGCTGCCAAGTGCGAGTCGGACTCGCCCATGAAGGGTTCCGCAGCAGCAAGTAACATAATATAATTTTTATTTTATTTTTATATTTGTGTTGATTGAATGAAATGTAAATTGCAGTTTACGATTTATGACGTATTAAAAAAAAACTACTTACTAGATTTCGTTCAAACCAATTTTCGGTGGAAGCTTGCATGGTAATGTATAAATGTACATCATATATTTTTTTTAGATTTTTCATGCTCTTATTTTAGAAGTTACAGGGGGGGGGGGATTTTTACCACTGACATACATTTTACCACTTTGGAAGTGTCTGTCGCGCAAACTATTCAGTTTAGAAAAAAATGATATTAGAAACCTCAATATCATTTTCGAAGACCTATCCATACCCCACACGTATAGGTTTGATGAAAAAATAAGTTTTGAGTTTCAGTTCTAAGCATGGGGACCCCCAAAATTTATTGTTTTTATTTTTGTGTGAAAATCTTAATGCGGTTCACAGAATACATCTACTTACCAAGTTTCAACATTATAGGTCTTATAGTTTCGGAAAAAAGTGGCTGTGACATAAGGACGGACAGACAGACGATATCATTTTCGAAGACCTATCCATGGATCCTCCACACGTATAGGTTTGATGAAAAAAAAAGTTTTGAGTTTCAGTTCTAAGTATGGGGACCCCCAAAATTTATTGTTTTTAATTTTGTGTGAAAATCTTAATGCGGTTCACAGAATACATCTACTTAACAAGTTTCAACATTATAGGTCTTATAGTTTCGGAAAAAAGTGGCTGTGACATACGGACGGACAGACAGACAGACATGACGAATCTATAAGGGTTCCGTTTTTTTCCTATGGCACGGAACCCTAAAAATGGGCCTGCGGTATCCTCACTCATTCGGTGAAACACAGCGCACAGCTATGATAAAGTAAAATCTCGCTAAATGAAATATTTTTATTTTATATGTAATCTTACTTTCTAGTACTCAACGCGTTTGCGACGAGCTAGTTCAAGCTGGTCTGGTATCAGCGGATGGTAATTCTACGGGGGAACTTCGACGGGATGCCCTCGTCAATGGAGCTATGGCGGGCGCCAACGATGGTTACACTTCTATGGAGACGAGGAGACTTAAAGCTGTGCTGTCCAGCTCACTCAATGCATATTACACTGAGAAGCAACACGTCAAGAAGCAAATACAGGGAGGCGGGTATGTTAGTTTTTTCTTTTAAAGTAAATAATTCGGACACAACGCCATTTAGTCCCAAGCTAAGCAGAGCCTGTGTTATGGGTACTAGACAACTGATATAAATACATATATACTTTTTTTGTTAAATACATACACATTATACATAGAAAACACCCAAACTCCGAAAAAAATATTTGCAGATAATACAAACATTTGATCCGACCCAGGAATCGAACCCGACACCTCAAGCACGGCAGTCGCATACGCTACCACTGCGCCACAGAGGCATTCGATTAACAACTGAATAAAAATCCAGAATAAATCCTGTGTCGCGGAGGACTTTACAAACCTATAAGAAACGGACAAAAATAACACCCAGACTTAGAATAACAATTTGTTGATCACACAAAGTGTTGTCCCTTGTGGGGTTTGAACCCTGAAATACTCAGAGCAGTAGAAACCGGCGTGGCGACTGCTTAAATACCACTACACTTATTATACTTGGAAAGTTCTTGTATTTACGTGATTGAAGCGTGAACGGACTGATACCAAAGTCTCTTGTGAAACCTGTCTCCAAAAAAAAAAAAACTAAAAAGGAGGTTGGGCTCTCCAAGCAATTCTTCCTTTACCTTTTTACTGAGTGAGTGAAGGCACTAGCCCTAAACCCTCTGATCTTTAAGTAGCGATTAATGACTGCAACATTTTCAATAAATCAAACAACAAAACAACAATAAATCTTCTGTCGCAGGAAACTTAACAAACTTATATCCAAGCAGTCACAAAGAGCACCCACACATACATTACAACAGACCATCACACAAAGTGTTGTCTCATATGGGGTCTGATCCATAAAGCCGAGTCTCCACAGAATAAAAGTTGACAACTTTTGTGTTGTCAACACATGTTGGTGATAAAAGTTTCTGTAAAGCCGAGTCTCTACCGAACAAAAGTTTGCAACTTTTGTGTTGTCAACCTTTTTTGTATTTTCAAATTTCGGTGGAGACGCGCCTTCATACTCAGTGTAGAAGGGAGCAGTGAGGAAACCTCTTAAACCACTACACCACACACACACACACACACCAAACCTTTGAGTTTTGAATGTCCTTGGGCGGCGATAACCGTTTATCATCACGTGATCTGTCTCCTCGTTTGCGCTGTATACCACAGTGATACGATATATGGATATACAGAATTGCCAAGTATATGATTTATATTTTGCAGTTTCCAAGAGCTGCGTCGTGATTTACAAGCTGTGATCGGTACTCGAGCGAATATAAACATAGCTCAAATAGAGAACTATGGCGGTGAGACGTTTTTAAGTGAACAGCTTGTCCAGAAGATGATCAATAACTCCAAAACTTCATTCATTCGATGTAAAACTGTAAGTTAAAAATAAATTACTTTTTAAAACAATATAACTCCATGCACGACTAATTAATTTTATTCCAACTATTTTACTACATAAACCTGTCTATTTGAGCAGAAGCTTTGCTAGTGGGATTCATATTAATTAAGGGGTGGTTAATTAAGTAGGTAAGGGTAACCATGGGAGAGCCACGCTTCGGCTTGCATGGGCCGGCTCGAACAGAGTTATACCACGGCCTGAGAAAACCGGTGTGAAACAGCGCTTGCGCTGCGTTACACCAAGTGAGTGAGGATACCGGAGGCCTATACCCCAACCCCTCCCCCTCCCCCTATCCCCTTCCCCATCCCCCAAAGACCGGTAACGCACTTGTGACGCCTCTGGTGTTGCGGGTGGGCGGCGGTAATCGCTTACCATCAGGCAATACGTGTGCTCGTTTGCCCTCTATTAAATAAAAAAAAGGGGTATCCACGTGTCTATGTTTCGGTACTGACTAGGTCTGATTAGTTAGTGCGTGTAGTCGAGTAAGGAATCAAACTACGCAGGAAAACGACACTGGAAAGAGCCTTGCCCTGGCACTGACCTGGTACAGTATATAGACTGTTGAAGATGTTAATGACTATACTCTGTCCATTTCTTTATTTTCTTTTTGACAGCTCACGCCTATAAATTACCATATTTTTTTTCGGAATTATGTACTGCAGTAATGTCGTACTTTATTGACGGTGACGGTACTTTAGTGAAGTGGTCTGTGCATAACAAACAACCACAGACTATAAAACAGTACTTGAAATACGATAAATCGATCATATGATAAAAATAATTTGACTTCATGTAAGTATTTTTTCTGTAAATTTAATAAAAAAAGGAAATAAAAATAGTATCTATGACTCCAAGATTGAATTTTTGCAAGGAATCAAATCGAAATCTTGGAATTTAGGATCAAACCAAGAGTAAAGAACAATAACTCTGTTCATTCATCTAATTTACAGATTTATTATTTATATTTTTGTTTATTTCGTACATAATATAAAAAACTAATAAAGGAATAATTAATATTTCAACAAAAAATATTTAATTAAATCGATTGAAAGTTCTTCATAAATAAAATCGCTATTCGTTTCAAATCGAATCGGTAATGGGTGAGGGCGTCACTAATTTCAAAATTTCTTGAACTGTCAAAAAGAAAATAAAGAAATGGACAGAGTATAGTTACAGACTAGAAACACACAGACGCATGCCTAATAATTATAGCAACGCGGACAGCTTTCCCTCCGCGTCCTAACGAGTAGAACTATATAATCCAACCTGTAATAAATGCAAGACGAAATATAAGTTCTGAAAATTATAAGTTACAACTCCTATATTATATTTGTTTTTGTTATTACAGCTATGTACTACAAACGAAGTTTCTAATACGACAGTGGCTTTACTGGAAATTCTGATACAACATTTGCTTATTGAGCATGTTGATTATGCTTTAGACCTGGGACTGCAATCCATACCAATCGCAGAGAGCAAGTCGCCGCCGCAGGTAAATTATTACATTATAACACTAAACAAAAAAAAAAATGAAATTATCAGAAATAAATACTAAATTTGAATATAATGTTACGAAGGCCAACATGAGCCAACAACGCTCGAGAAAGTTCTCGTTGATCTCCTAAAATGTCGAATATCGATTGATTGTTACTTCCAGCGATCTCGCCGGCGGTGCGTCCTTGGTACAGTGAATGACCGTATGTACGAGATGTTTCTCGAATGCGCTAGTAATAGTAATAATGGGAATAAATCGAACTCTCGCGGGCCGCAGTTCAGTTCTGTTCGATCTACAGTGCGATAAATATTGAAGTGATATCAGTGATTAACCTAGCGATCTCGGCGACATTTAGGACTGTTATTCTAGGTGATATTGTGATCTTAAGAGTGTTTTTAATAAAGTCTCTTTTACACGTCAGAAGGTTTATTCTCAAACTGTTGTCGCATTTGGTTATCTACCCCACGACGCGATAGCGAGTTGACCGCGTAAATCACTATGCGATCAATGTAGCTAAAATTAGCTGTAACATATTTGTAAAAATACTAAAAATAGTTATATACCACGGGCCTGTTACATCACTTTGTGGTAAAGTTTCAAATAGTTATCTGCCATATAACACTATATAACATGTAAGTTCACAATAGTGCATTAGCTAGTGGTGAAACTATATATAATAAGTTAATGGCACAAATGTTTTCTACAAAATTATTGGTCATAGTAATGCAATTATATTGCTTTCAGATTTATTTCTTTGATATAGTAAAACAAGCCAACAAAATCATTAAAATGTTTGAGGAACACTTTCAAGAATCAGTGACGCCTTGTATGACGTGAGTATTCATTATTTTCCCAAGGTGCTACTTAAAAAATCCATTACCAGATCAGATCGGTACAAATCTCTGCATGTCTTTATTTTCAGGTCGGCATCGAAACAAAATGAATGTGTGCAGCGTAAGTCAACAATAATGGATCAGCTCGAGAACAAGTTAGATGCAGGCTTAGAGCGAGCTATCGCAGCTATCGTGAGTTGGGTCAAACTCCACCTGCAGACCGAACAGAAGAAGACAGACTTCAAGCCTGAAGGAGATATCGATACTATTGCATCATCGGTAAATATAATCTTAATCAATATATATAAAAATCAATGCCACTTTTCGTTGTAATTTTATAACTCAAGAACGGGCTCACCTATCCAAATCAAATGTTTAGGCTTTGTTTGGACTATTTAGTCCAAGTGAAGTTTGCACAAAATCGATCGAGCGGTTCTTCATTTATCACATTTCCAATGAAGTGGGCACGGGTCAGCTAGTTTATTTTAGAGAGAGAGAAAGCTACTGATGTTGTCCATGGACGGCGGTTATCGCTTACCATCAGGCGATACGTCTGCTCGTTTGCCATTCCATAAAAAAAGACTAATGGTGACGAATTATGAATACAGAGTGCACCTCTATGCCTGCACCTTAGATTATTAATATGTCTAGATGGACTGTCACAGCTGTAAAACACACGAAAAAATAGGCTCTAACACTAACGCCTAAATGTTTTTCCGCGTTTAGTATCAAATGCACTGTCAGTGGATACACACATGTTGCTGTCATTTATGTGTTGATAAAAATGGCGAATTGTGCCTTAGGTTACCTATTATCGTTAAGTACCATTGATATGTATCTATTACAGCAAACAAAGCCATTAAATAATTTCTAAAATAAATAATTATTGTAGTCGCCATTTTGGGTGTTGCTAGTTTATGAAGTCAAAACTCCCTCATAAAATGTGGCAGGCGGAGTTGTGTTGTATAAAATACTTCATGGTAGATAATAGATACGCTAAGAATTTCAAATCATTTTTGTAATTCAATATGGCCGCCGCATCATTTTTGTAAAATGACACTATGGGTATCGTGTAAGGGGTTTTTAGGTATACTGAGTATTAATTTCTTGTCATTTTTTTAATCCAATATGGCTACCGCACCATTTTTGTAAAATGTCATTATAGGTATCGTGTAAGGTGTTTTTAGGTATACTTACTAGATATGAGCTCCTCTCTGTTTTAAAAAAACAACTCCCGCAGTACGAATATACATCACAAAAAACATCCAGACTCAGAACTACAATTTGTGAATCACACAAAGTGTTGTCCTATTTAGGATTTGAACCCACAACACCTGGCTTAATATAAAGCGGCGTGGCGACAACTTAAACCACTAGACCAACCGTGCAGTCATGCATTTTTCAAGTCCAGTTTTTATTATTTCAAAACCAAGTAAGTATATCTTCGAATGTTCTTATCAACAGATAAGAATTGAGAAAATTTAACTTAAAAACTACTCGTCAGATCTCATTCAGATAAAAAAAATAGATTGTAAATCTAATAAAACAAATTGAAAGCCCAAGGTCTAATCCCCATAATATTAATACTGAGCTATCTTGAAGATGTCCTAAATCTAACACAAAAAAATATAATTAAACCGGTCCATTAAAAAAGTAATGTATATCATTTTTTTCTTACCTTTCTTCTTTTTTAATGTTGGTCAAAAAGACAATTAGATGGGCTATTTATATATCTTACATATTTTAAAAGGTTAAAAAATCGTTAAGTACTTTTTTACAATACCAGACCAAAAAACACGAGACATATTATTAGGTTGTATCACATTTTGTTTTCCTAGCATAGTTTTCTAGATAGAAAAGTTATTCAACACTATTATAATTGTTTTCCCATTTTCACAAAAAAAACTCAACAACTGGTATCATTTACGCACTCACACTAAGAAATTTACGCACACAAATATCGAAAAGTTGTGTCATTTAATTTTGTTCTTTTGTATCGCGATGCTCTATCTAGACATATTAATAATCAAAGGCCTGCACCTCTGGCACCTGTGATACAATGCTTGCATTAGTACAGGTGTCATCGACACATATAAGCTTGATTACACTACCTAAGATGTGAAATTATAAATTTGTGTACACACAATATTTTTTTCGTATGATGCTTTATTGCTGAGTTATAAGCTTTTAAAAATTTACTAAAAATGAAGTCTGTTTTTTTGGATGCTTATTATTTGCATCAATTAATTAATAAAAAAAAATAAAACGTATTGTTTCTTATGGTTAAATTATTTGTTTTTTTAATCCAATTCTAAATTTGATTTTTTTTTACTTTTCTACGTAGTCAGTTTTGCTTCTGCTGTAACCGTCCCAGGAACTCAAAAACTGCATGCTTTTCGTCCAACCAACGAGAATGTATGTGTAAAAAAAAAACCGACTTCCAAAAACATCCAACGAAAACTCTCTGTCAAAAAACACTTAAAAGCGTAAAATAAACTGGTTCTTCATAAATTGCCTATACCTAATTCTTTATTCATTTAAATAGTAGTATTATAATGGGTGCTAGGTACCTAAAATCTGTTTGAAGTCGGTGCCAAGTGACTATCGCTTAGACTTTTGTAATTGTTCGTTTGTATTCTTTTTGGCTTAGCACCGACTTCAAACAGATTTTAGGTACCTAGCACCCATTATAATACTACTATTTAAATGAATAAAGAATTAGGTATAGGCAATTTATGAAGAACCAGTTTATTTTACGCTTTTAAGTGTTTTTTGACAGAGAGTTTTCGTTGGATGTTTTTGGAAGTCGGTTTTTTTTTTTTTTATAAAAAGTTTTTATTTTACAGTTTTTAGTGCAAACAATCGTAGGTTAGTAGTAAGTTGAATTATTTCATCAAATTTCATCATCAAGAATAATACAAATTAAGGTACGTGTAATATTAAAATCATCCTCTAATCCCTAACTGTTGAAGAGTTTAATCTTCTATCATCAGCTCACCTAAATAGCTTGAAAGTATACGACTGAAGGTCTTTAGATACGTATGAAATTTAAAGAATTATTCTCCAACTCCTAACCGTTGAGGAGTTGTACCTTCCACCTTCCATCATCAGCTTACCTGAATAATTTGTAAGAATACGACTAAAGGTAACTTATATACATATGATATTTAAAGATTTATCCTCCAACTCCTAACCGTTAAGGAGTGGTACCTTACATCATCAGCTCATCATCATAAAATGATGACTACCAGACGCAAATACCGGTGTAACTTCAGAAAATATACGAAAAACATAGTATGTGCCTATAAAAAATGAGGGTTTCCCTCGATTTCCCTGGGATCCCATCATCAGATCCTGATATGCTGGCAATGGGACCACCACGGAAGCATACCCTGTCGAATACAAAAAAAAAATTCAAAATCGGTCCACAACTGACGGAGTAATCAGGTAACATACATAAAAAAAAAAAAAAAAAAAAAAACAAAAAAATACATACAGTGGAACATAGAACCTCCTCCTTTTTGGAAGTCGGTTAAAAAGCATTAGCGCTAGTGCAAATGGTAAAAGTGTAAAATTTTTAAAAAATGAAAATAAAACTCCATTTTAATTAATGCTGTTTCACTCTCAATTAATAAAACCACTCTAAGTCCTAAACTATTGGAGATCACGTTTTTTTTGTGAAGAATTACTACATATAAAGCTTTAATTCAAGAATAAAAAAATAAAAATAAAAAATGTCGTAGTTCCTCAAAAATCGGTTTGAAATGTTCACTTCCGGTTTACTATTTTACTAAAAATTCAAATTTAGAATTCGATTAAAAAGAACAATATTTCAACTATTTAACTATAAGAAACAATACTTTTTAGTTTTTTTTACAAATTAATTGATGCAAATAATAAGTATCCAAAAATAATTGACTTCATTTTTAGTAAATTTTTAAAAGCTTATAACTCAGCAATAAAGCATCATACGAAAAAAATATTGTGTGTACACATCCACGTCTCCTAGAAGTATAACTGACCAGAGTATAAACAAAATTCACGACCTCATTTTTTTTTCGTTGTCCGCTTGACGTGAAATGCCCCCTATGTATAATATGTATGTATTTATATCAGTTGTCTAGTACCCATAACACAAGCTCTGCTTGGCTTAGGACTTAATGTCTTTGTGTGTTAGATGTCCCAAAATATTTATATTTATTTATATGTATAATCAGACAGTAAGATAAACATACCTCTTAATATAAGTAACTAGCTGAGCCCGGCGGTGTTACCCGCGGTACAACAACAACTGCGATTAACGCCGTGGCGAAAAGTAAAAAAAATGTTAAAAGTATCCTATGTCCGTCTCCTGGTTCTAAGCTACCTCCCCACCAATTTTCAGTCAAACCGGTTTAGCCGTTCTTGAGTTATAAAAAGTGTAACTAACACGACTTTCTTTTATAAATATAGATGAGGTCTGTCTTGTTCTACATTTTTGCACCAAATAATAAGGATTTGTGTCGTCCCTAGGCATGCTTGGCGGTGGTTTCGTATCTGAACAACGTGATGGACAAAATACACGGAGGACTAGAAGGCGACAATCTCCACGCAGTTACGCTGGAACTCGCCGTCAGATTGCACAGGATTATATACGACCATCTGCACAGCTATCAGTTTAATTCTGCTGGTGAGTTTTAGGCATTATTCTTTTACTTATTATGTTCATTTCTAAATGTTGAAAATAATTCCTATATATTTTGTAAATGTTTTATTTATTTAATTTTTCTTTGTGACTCGTAGTAGTCCGAAAAAATTAAAACAAGTTAGTCAAAGAATAATACAAATAGTAGGTAGTAGAGCCACGCTGATTTCAGCACGAACGGGCCGGCTCGACCGGTGCGGTACTATCCCCGTACAGAAAATCAACGTAAAATGACAGCGTTCGTGCTGTCGTGTTTCGTTGGTGAGTGCGAAACCGGAGGCCCAATTAGTCTAGTCAACAAGTTCCATACTTGTTGACTAGACTAAAAGATGCAGGAGGATCACTAGGCCGCCATGGTGTGGGTCGCCATGCTGCATTGTCTGCATTCGCTATGAGTATGGTGACCACCACTCTTGGATTCTGCTTATGCTTTCCATCAGGCAGAGTAGAGTCATTTCGGCGGGCCAAACATAAAATTAATTGCCCTGTATTGTTTTGAATATGAACTGTTTATTGCGGGTGTGCTAACATAATTAATTTTGATATATAAAATAAATAAATACACACATCAAAAGTGTCTAGGGATCAACATATGTGTCTAGGGATCAACATATATTTTTGCAATAACTTTTCTCCTGATTGATATTAATTAAAATTTTCTTTAAGGATTCATAAAATAAAGTGTTTTCGTTTGTCACAGTAACGATAAACCAAGTCACCTTTGCATTAATGAGGAAATTTGCCATTTTCCTAATAAAAGGATTTTTGACATTTGAACCACTAACATTAAAGTTCGAAAAAAAGACTGAAATAACAGTTTTCTTTAAAATTTTATTAGGTAACTTAAACAATTAATAATCCGTGTTTCTACCGCGAACACTAACACAAGAACATCGGTTTGGCATACTCAAAATGAGTTCATCCAAATCACGCTGTGGAATGGCCGCCCATGTTCGTTGCAACAACAAAAAAAGGTCTTCTTGCGACTGGATACCCTCCATATTCGGCAGAGCTCTTCTCTGTAGCATATCCCATGCATGCTCAATCGGGTTCAACTCTGGCGACTGAGCAGGCCAGGGCCACATCTCAATCTCAAGAAATCCGCATAAAAATGCTTGATCCCTAGACACTTTTGATGTGTGTAGTAATACATGTCAGTCAAAGCGTTATAATGAAAAATACGTTTTTTCCTGGCAAAGTATTACAATGAGTATTTATATAAATATAGTAGTAGGTATTGATGTTTTAAAGCGCAGTAATACTCTGTCCATTCGTTTATTTTCTTTTTGACAGTTCAAGAAATTTCAAAATTAGTGACGCCCTCATACATTACCGATTCGATTTGAAATGAAAAGCGATTTTATTTATGAAGAACTTTCAATCGATTTAATTAAAAAAAAATACTTTAAATATTAATTATTCCTTCATTAGTTTTTTATATTATGTAAGAAATAAACAAAAATATAAATAATAAATCAGTAAGTTAGATGAATGAACAGAGTTATTGTTCTTTACTCTTGGTTTAATACTAAATTCCAAGATTTCGACTTAATTCCTTGCAAATAATGAATCTTGGAGTCATAGATACTATTTTTATTTCCTTTTTTTATTAAATTTACAGAAAAAATACTTACATGAAGTCAAATTATTTTTATCATACGATCGATTTATCGTATTTTAAGTACTGTTTTATAGTCTGTGGTTGTTTGTTATGCACAGGCCACTTCACTAAAGCACCGTCACCGTCAATAAAGTACGACATTACTGTAGTACATTATTTCGAAAAAAATAACGGTAATTTATAGGCGTGAGCTGTCAAAAAGAAAATAAACGAATGGACAAAGTAAGTGTGCAAGTGTGTGTAGGTGCGATGATAGCGATCTGCGACGTGAAGGAGTACCGCTCGGCGGCGTGCGGGCGCGGAGCTCGCGCGGCGCCCGCCCCCGCGCACGCGCTCTTCGACGCGCTGCACGCGCTCTGCAACCTGCTGCTCGTCAAGCCTGAGAACCTGCACCAGGTCTGCGAGGGTGAAACACTCGTGAGTACATACCTGAAACCTCGAGACAATCATTTCTAACTAAGTTTTTTTTTTTTTTTTTAAGGAATAGACCGGCAAACGAGCAGACGTATCGCCTGATGGTAAGCAATTACCGCCGCCCATGGACACCCGCAACACCAGAGGCGTCACAAGTGCGTTACCGGCCTTTGGGGGATGGGGGGGAGATAGGGGGAGGGGTATGGGCCTCCGGTATCCTCACTCACTCGGTGAAACACAGCGCAAGCACTATTTCACACCGGTTTTCTGTGAGGCCGTGGTATCACTCCGGTCGAGCCGGCCCATTCATGCCGAAGCGTGGCTCTCCCACGGTCTAAGTTTTACCATACGACAGCTTCGGTGGTGCATTGGTAACGTATGCGACTACTATGTTTCAGGTCTCGGGTTCGATCCTCGGATAGGACCAAGTTATTTGTATGATCTGCAAATGTTTGTTTCGGAGTTTAGCTGTTTTCTATGTATAATATGTATGTATTAAAAAAAAAAGTATTTATATTAGATATCTAGTACCCATAGTGCAAACTCTACTTAGTTTGGAACTAGATGTTTGTGTCAGATGTCCAAAATATTTATTTAATCATATTCTTTTTGTCAATTCCTCCAATTTAAGTACACACCGACAACCAATCTTACTCTGTATATCCTTACTTATTATCAAAACCTATTCAGACAATGAATCAGAAAGATAAAAGTATGTTTTATAAATACCATTATTACTATACACTGGCTAAAAATAATGCAAAATCGATAGAAGGAAGTCATAAGGATATAAATAAATAAATAAATATTTCGGACATCTAACACACAACGCCATCTAGTCCCAAGCTAAGCAGAGTTTGTGTTATGGGTACTAGACAACTGATACAAATACATATATACTTTTTTTTTGTAAATACATACATATTATACATATAAAACACCCAAACTCCGAAACAAATATTTGTAGATCATACAAACAGTCGCACACGACAACCGCTAGACCAACGAGGCAGTCGATATGTAATCGACTAGGACTTATTAACTTGCAAAACGCAATATTAAATTGCAAACCTTTTTTAAATACACGACTAGTGAAATTTTTTAAAAAGTGTTAAAAATGAAGGCATTCGGTGAAAATGATAATAATTCTTTCGAGTATCTGACACACAACACCATCTAGTTTCGAACTAGACAGACCTTGGTATTATGAAATTTAGATAGACTAATAAAATAGTTCTAAACTATTCTGCTTGTATTACTATTGTGTTTGTATATAAAAACACCCATACTCCGAAACAAATTTGTAAGGACGATTTGTTGATCAAACTAACATTTGATTCCGACCCGGAATCGAACTTGAGATAACAGCACCACAGTCTTAGACGCTACCATTGAACCACCGAGGCAGTAAAATATTGGTTGATATTACTAACATTTGTTTCCGACCCTGGAATGGAACCCGAGACTTCAGCAGTTATGTGCTTGACGCTTCCACTTATCGTTTAGACATGAACATCATAGTTCATTAATGTAAATACGTTTTTTGTTACAGGTGGAACTAGACCACTCCATACTACACAGCTTCATACAACTGCGAGCGGATTACAAAAGCCACAAACTATCTTCCTTTCTGAAAGGATTATAGAAATTCAAAAAAAAACGTCATCATCTTTTTTATTCCCAAGATTTGGGGTCGGCTGATGTTAGTTCAACCGGTTTTACCTAAATATCAGTTTTTACACGGAGCGACTGGCATCGGACCTCCGCAACCCTGAGGGTGAACTGAATTCTAAGGTTGAACTAGTTATTGCCATAGATGTTCATGACAACCGGGACCGACGGCTTAACGTGCTCTCCGAGGCACGGGCGGGAAACTTGTTGGAAACGGTGCCATCTTCCATACTCCGGGCTGCTATTAAGAATTTCTTACTAACTTTTAAACTTTCGCGTTCCATGATATAATAATTATTTTACGGGAGTTAACGCGAACACTTATTTAAGGTATTACATACCTCTGATTTTCTTGTAAGAAGAATTTCTTGTAAGAAAAACCTAACAGCAGTCCGACCCGGGAATCGAACCCAAGACCTCTTGATCTGCAGTCGCTTACGCCAACCACTAGACCAATGAGGCAGTGAAATTTTTAAAAAACGTACTCAAGTATAATATACTATTAACATATCTAGGTAATAAAGCTTTGTATATTAGTATAGAAATCATTTAATACACTAAAAGTATTTAAAAAAAGTATATATCTATAAGTTTATATTTATTTTTAGTTTGTTCAGTTAAGCAATGTATTGAATATATTTTTGTAGAACCACTTTACTGTAGTTTTCTATTAACCCCTAGATAAATAACGTGAATAAAAACGACTCACACAGAAAGCATATCTTTATTAAGCATATATCTGTTTCTGAGTTTGGGTGTTTTTTTTATGTATAACTAGCTACACGCCCCGGCTTCGCACGGGTGGATTTCAGATGCACCCACCGACAACACGATTCGTGCATTTTAAATCTCTAATATCTTCGAATATATTCATTTAAATTACATGCTGTAAAGGGCCATATTGATATATATTAAATGCACAATGAATTTAAGATACTTAATTGGATAAGCATTAATGCTGTATTGCTTAAAATCGCTTTGATAATAAGCCATTATTTCTCGTAAAAAGAAAGGAATAGAAAGGGTTATGGTTGGTAATCACTAAGAGATAGACATATACCATCGCGGACTATTTGTAGACCTTTTTAAGGTGTACAATACTGTAGTACAGTATTTTGATGTATCTCGTAGGGTACACACAGTTTGCTTTTTACGACATCACATTAGTAACCTCTAAAATTATCAGTGTTTCTCTACTATATTATACATGTATTATACATATAAACCTTCCTCTTGAATCACTCTATCTATTAAAGAAAACCGTATCAAAATACGTTGCGTAGTTTTGAAGATCTAAGCATTTATAGGGACAGACAGACAGCGGAAACGACTTTGTTTTATACTTAATTAATTTGGGACTAGGTACATGGCGTTGTGTATTAGATGTCCGAAATATTATTATTATATCTATCTTTATCTTTCTACAAACTTGATTTGATGTATAACGTTGCTTTTTCAAACCAACTCAGTGTCTCAGGTGCACTCGAGTTACAGGTAAGTATAATATTTACGGAGATAAACCACCTCTGTGATTCGAAATGACCTCACCTCATGTTATTTGTAATGTTTTGAACTCACAGGCCCAAATGTTTTATTAGTAGTTTATGTGTAGTTTTTCTAGGTTCGGAGACCGTAGGCCCAATGGTGCAGAAGCATCTCAATAGGCCGCCACAGTGTGGGTCACCATGCTGCACTGTCTGCATTCGCAGTGAGTATGGTGACTACCACTCTTGGATTCTGCTCATGCTTTCCATCAGCCAGAGTAGAGTCACTTTGGCAGTTTTATATTTAAAAAAAAAACACCATCTTTTAAACGATGACGTCTTAAAGAACACAGGGCGGTTACGACATTTAGGAGCGTGTATAGGTAAAGGATAACGAAACCTGGCGATGCCTGTAAGGAAACGAGAGAAGGAGTTACTTCCTGGGACGAAACGAGTTATTTCAGCGTAGATGATGTCTAGAGTGATTGGTAGACTGGTAATAACGATGTGCTTTCTTTCATACGAGATTTTTGAACCAAAAGGATAAAGACGCAAGAAGAGTGCACAAACTGTGTTGGGTTCAGACTATATTAGGTTGCATTTTAAGGCTGATTATATTTCATACTAGCTGAGTCCCGCGGTGTTACCCGCGGTTATTGTCGTACCGCGGCGCGAAGCTAGTCTAAAAAAAGTAGCCTAAGTTACTCCTTATATCATCAGCTACCTATCAGTGAAAGTCCCGTCAAAATCGGTCCAGCCGTTACAGAGATTAATGGAAACAAACAGACAGACAGACAAATATCGTTTTGGTATATGTACCGTGTATACATACATATGCATTTAATAAAAAGCGGTATTTTTTTTAAAGACAACTTTACACTAGGAATAAATTCTGTGTAGCAGGGGATTTTACAAACATACATGAAACGGACACAACAAACATCCAGACTCCGAACAACAATTTGTAGATCACGCAAAGTGTTGTCCCATGTGGGATTTGAACCCACAACACTTAGCAAAGTAGGCAACGGTGTGCCGACCGCTTAAACCACTAGGCCAAACGTGCAGTCAATATTACAAACAGACACTTCAATTTTATTTATTTGTATAGATATTACTGTAAATTTTTTTCAAGTATAATAAATTATAAATTCAGATCATCATAGTGTTTTATTTTATGCTTATTTAAATAAGTATTATAAACCATTTCATAAATTAAGATTAAGTTAAACCAACTTGAATACTCAAAAGGTTTGAGTTACATTGACCTCATGTTATGCTGTGAGGGGTACCTAATAACCACTGACGAAATATATACTAGACCAACACTCTACTAGGCGAGACCTGTACGCGGATTTATAGTAAGCTGATTGTTCCCTAGATGTCACTAAGTGCATCAAATCGTGAATTACAACGATATTTTCTGACCCCCAACACCAATACGAACCCAACAGTCAACTGTCAAGTTTATTGTCATTGTATTATTGCGAAATGTACCACTAGATGTCGTTTTTTAAATAATTAATTATCTTAGTACCTACATAATTTATGTAATATTTTATCGTGAGAGAGATCTACACAAATAAATAAAATTGAAATGTCTGTTTTTAATTTTAAAATAACCGCTTTTCTCTTTACAATCTTTTTTTTATGAATTGTTTGAAACTTTTTTTATTTTCAATGGATTCACTTTAAACTTTGTATGTATGTTTCTCAATTGACATAGGTAAGGAACTAAGGACTGACATTTTATTTTTTTAATGGATTCAAAAAACAAAATAAAAATTGATGAATTAATAAAATACAGTTGCATGTTGCAGTTGCAATTCCCGTCCTTAATGACACATGTCTAAAAACAGTTTTTGGCGTTTTTAAATGTTGTTGATCGTGAATGTATGCAAATAAAAATTTGATAATTATGAGTTGATAATGTCGAGAATTGCTTGCACATATTAATTAACAACTGTAGATGACAAAAAGGTGTAATTAAGGATTTTCTTTCGGTTTGTGTCTTATAAATATTCCTAATGTTAAAAATGCGAACGTAAGTTCCTTTGTTACGCTTTCCGGCGAAAACTACTTAGCTGATCAATCTGATCATCATGAAACACGTATTCTTGTAGAGGTATTAGAAGTAACATAGGATACTTTTTATTAAATGCGAACGAAGTCGCGGGCGAACGAAGTGTGAAATGTTTTTGGAACGAAGTCCCCTAACGCGCTTTTCGCGCCAAAAGTTGTAGCGACACTTAACATTGAGTTGACGTCATAGTGCTGGATACTCAACGTTAAATATAACAAACTGATTGCCAACGTCAGTACCGTGTTGAATGCACCGGTTCTCGTCCGATCACCGAAGTTAAGCCACATCGGGCGTGGTTAATAATTGGATGGGTGACCGCCTGGGAATACCACGCGTGTTGTTGACTTTTTGCATTTATTTACAGAAAATAATATATTGTTTTATAGTATATTTTGTAAAGTTTGATTATTTCTAAAATAATTTGACAAATGCGTTACCGGCCTTTGGGGCATAGTGGAGTGGGATGGGGGGAGAGGTTGGGGTATGAGCCTCCGGTATCCTCACTCACTCGGTGAAACACAGCGCAAGCACTTTTTCACATCGGTTTTCTGTGAGGCCGTGGTATTACCAGGGGCAGGGGTCATATTACGTCGCGTCGCGCGTAACCAAGTAAAATAATATCCAGAAACGGTTAAATACGTATCTACTCATTTTTAATCAGTAGCCCAAAGTTAAAGTTTCATGTTTCTAACTTGAAAATGACGGACTTTCGTCCACACTTTCAACCCGTATTTCAAACCCTTAGGGGTAGAAATTCCAAAATACCTTCCTTAGTGGATGTCTACTCAATAAAACGATCCATATGAATAACTGAAAGAATACAACTTAAGGTATATACGTACGTGTAATATTAAAATCATCATCTTATCCCTAACTGTTGAAGAGTTTAACCTTCTATCATCAGCTCACCTAAATAACTTGAAAGTATACGACTAAAGGTCTATAGATACGTATGAAATTGAAAGAATTATCCTCCAACTCCTAACCGTTGAGGAGTTGTACCTTCGATCATCAGCTTACCTAAATAATTTGAAAGAATACGACTAAAGGTAACATACATACATATGATATTTAAAGATTTATCCTCCAACTCCTAACCGTTAAGGAGTTGTACCTTACACCATCAGCTCATCATCATAAAATGATGACTACAAGACGCAAATACCGGGTTAACTTCAGAAAATATACGAAAACATTATATGTGCCTAAAAAAATGAGGGTTTCCCTCGATTTCCCTGGGATCCCATCATCAGATCCTGATATGGTGACAATGAGACCACCTCGGGAGCATACCCTTTCGAATACAAAAAGAATTTTCAAAATCGGTCCACAATTGACGCAGTAATCGGTGAACATACATAAAAAAAACACAGTGGAACATAGAACCTCCTCCTTTTTGGAAGTCGGTTAAAAATAAAAATACAGTCGAATTGATAACTACCTTCTTTTTTTGAAGTCGGTTAAAATAAACATTCATATTAATTAAATTTTTGAACTGAGTACGCGGCTCAAGCGACGTTGCCGTTCCGTATTAACTACTGGAAGATATGAACGATTTTTGCAATGTTGCCATTCATGAGTGCATTGTTCCTCTGATTCAACCAAATAACTTATAAATGTGACATCTAGCGTAGTAAATAGGTCATTATTTTCAAGTTTATTTAAATCGATTGCAACGACATCTCCTAAACATAGGTGATAACTTTTAGTTATGCAATTGAAAATCATTTTTTTAAAGCAAGCAATACAAAGCAAGTTTTATATTTGAAAAATAATAATATAGTTACTAGAATTGAAGCACATCAATAAAATACTGTTAAACTTTGTTAAACTGCTTTTTAGAGCTTATTTTCAGCGCCATCTAGATTTAGTTGAACTTTTCTAGCTTTTTACGGCGTACAGTATTGGCCAAGGGAGGGACGGTCTATAGTATATTGTGTCATTGCTAATAACGTAGGTACGTTATGTACCTATCTATGATACTCTATGGTTAATTATTGTTTACTAACAAACGTGTATGTGTGTGTGTGTGTGTGTGCGTAAGAGTCATGACTGTGATCAAGTTACAACTTAGAATTTCAAATATTTATACAAGCACGCACACATTACTTATATAATAAGTAATAATAACGCACACCTACCTGTCAGAAGGTGTCCCTTTACATCTTAGGACGACAGTACTATTAATTATTCTGTGATCTTAGGTACTTTGTCAAGGTTTGCAAGAACTAAATGTATTTTTAATAATTCTACGAATATTGACAATGACTATCATTGATAGTAACTAATCAACGATACAAATACATACATAGTATCACGTCGTCAGGCGTCAAGGTAAAACATGCAAGCTTTTTTAAGACGGGTAAAGTAGCTGTCTCATTACTCTTTATACAGTAAAGAGTAGTTATATGGCAGGATCCCAAAAAATGCACGTGAAATAAATTCACCCTAGAACTTTGGGAAAATGCCTATGGCTTTTCGACCTTGTGGAGTGCCCATTGGCGTAGCTAGGCGTGGGCGAAGTGGGCCCTCGCACACGGCCTCGGACTTAGAGGGGCCTCGCGAGGTCTCTTTGAATGCGATGCCATTTGAACCAGACTTAAAATTTCCATTATTTTTTTTTATTAAATAAAAACCAAAAAATATTGGCCACACTCGTCACAGACTGGCAACAAAACTTGGCTTTGTAAAATGTTTCTTTACTCACATATTTCATTCAAAACAGCAAAGATAATAATAATTTTGAAAATAAGGGAGGATTTCTAAAATTCACAATTTGGTGGAGTGTTACACGCGGTTGTAAATATATACCACAATAACCGCGGGTAGCACCGCGGGACTCAACTAGTATTTATGTAACTATGTTTGTTCAGGTGGAATCTTGCAACTCAAATTTGAAGCAGAAATAGGAACTCAGTAATGGAATGGCGCAACACCATCGAGTTTGGAATCCTTTTATTCATCTTGACGACTACTTTGTGTTTTGATAATATCCAGGGTCTGATGATGAAACCAGAAGAGCGAAATTTAGTTGCATATGCATATAGTTTGATTTTGTCGCCCAGTCAATAATTAAATTGGGTCCTGTCCACTGATGGATATAGTCACCTCCTTAGAAATGAGGTTTTGTCCTACTATACCACGCGACCAGGCTTGATAAAGAGATTAACGGATTGTATCAAGTTTTTCTTAAATTCTCTTTGCAGTGCTATTTTCCTTCATATCATGCTGTTTGCTCCTTTAGTCGGGTCTTATGACACACCGGATGAATAGTGATGGTGACACTCCGTATACTCAATTCAAAAACAAACGCAATTTTTTAAATTTTCATTTGAATTTACAATCAATTTTATTATAAAAATGATTTCTTTTTATTGCCTCTATAACTCTTACTGATTGGATGGCTTTAAGTTTGGGAACAACTACAGTTTTAGGTGTTTTTAATGTCACTTTTTAGTCAGTCCACTGTGAACTCGGAAAATTTGGACAGTTGCAATTATTTTATTTTTAACACACGTATTTTCGTTGTACTTGACACTGGCAGAATTGTCGACATCGGCACAGTTTGCCATTTTCCAAGAAAAAGAAAGAAAATTTCACTTTTTTTTATTGATTCTATATGCATATAAAATTTGACCATTAGAACCTTTTTCTGGTTTGTTTACCTTTTGTCTCAGAGGAAGTTGAATAGACTACCTATATATATATACCTCGAGCAATATAAAGGAGAATGGCAAGTTTAGGCCCTGATTGCACAACAAATTGGATGTACTATACAAAATTATTAAAAATTCATATTAGTTTTTTCGTTCTATTCAGATATTTCATTCAAATCATGACCTCATAATATTGGGTAATTGTATATTAGATTGTAGTTATTTATGTAATAATTATATTATTTTTTCTTCCGTTATTAGCTTGAATATTATTTTTTGCCTTGTTGGTCTAGCTCTAGCGGTTAGCGTATGCGACTGCTGATCATAAGGTCTCGGGTTCAAATACCGGGTCTGATCAAAAAGTGTTATTGAGTTTTTTACATTATAGAAATGCTTCATAACAGCACGGCTTGGAGTTTGGAAGTTGGGGTCCTAGCCCCCTCGGAGCTTGCCTCGGAGAGCACGTAAAGCTGTAGCGTCGGTCCTGCGTCTGATCTCCCGTTCGATAAACGTCCCATCGGAAGGAACAGAGAGTGCACCTGTGTTTGCGCACACACTAGTGCACTATAATATGTCCTGCGTAGTTGGCTGGTCTCCATTGAGAATCGGCAAGGACAACATCATCATTTTTTTTAATTAGCTAGGAAGTAAAGAACTTGTTAAATTTTGAACAGCCTTACAGCTTTGTCTCTGTTCGGATTTCTCTACTCGTATGGCATAATGGTCGCTAGCGTTATCAGCGGTATCTATACGACATGGCTTCACTACGTCCATTCATAAGTTCCCCCCACTCTCTCGTCTCCAACGATATTTGAATGAACGCGCCTGTGTGCGTGCGAGCGAGCGTGTTGTGCCGAGAGACGCAGGCGCACCTACCAATGTGTTCACTCGCAGTGTCGAACGAACAGGCCGGCGGTAACGTACTGCCTTTTGCCCGCGTCGCGTAATCAACCAACCGTTCATAACAGTGATATGCACACAATTTGAGTGTAACAACGCTTTGATAACGTTTATTACAGAGTGCTGTGACGATATCGCTAATCTGGATAATATCATTAAAATTGAGAGGTAAGCAGTTACACCGAATATGTTTATTTTCATTCAAGCCCCGACGCCTACGCGAGTCCGTGCTGTGTCGCGATTTGTGAGCGACGAATTTACATGTTATAAGTTCATTCATTGAATGTTTGGGCCTATTTATATTATTATCAACGTGCGTGCCGTATGAATGGGTGATTAGGGTGTCTCATTGTGACGATTGACTGATACGAGATGATTGATTCATAACGTAACGACTCACTCAGCCCTCGCTCTGGTAAATTGGTATTTATAAGAATTTCCAGATTGTAGGGGAATATCAACTATGGCTAGGTGATCTTTTTGTCGGTCGCTAGCGTTATCTAGGTGAGACCGGCCGCGTCCGCTCCATTTCAAGTGGCGTTTTTATCCCGGCGCTACCTGAGCGAGTCGAGTGGACTCGTCTCGCCACAAGTCGATCCCGCTAATGGCATTGCGCACCATATCGACAGATACCGCAGACCACACCTTTGGGAAAGAAGTGATTTTATCTAGCTTTTTGCCTGTAGTCGCTAAAGCAGCCATACACTATTTATAGCTCTGTTTAGGATTTCTCGGTACGCCTACACTAAGTTTCATATCATTTCGCAATAATTAAAATTGATTGTTAATAGCTATGTGTGGAAAGATTACGAAAAGATAAAGAACAATAAATCATAAAGTTTACGATTGTGTTTACCTAGGCTAAGAGCACGGAGTCGAGAGCTCAATAACTTCACATTGAACTTATGACTTGGAACTTAAATAATATACTAGGTATTTTAAGTTCGTACGTATCACTCAAGCTACTCTCATGGAAAACTTTAACAATGATAATAATTATTGCATATCATCACTATACCTACTTTTTATGAGGTAGTAAAAATTGAGATAACATCTGTACATAAATATAATAGGTAATAAATATATGTATTTAAAGCTTTTATACATATACTGACTATTACGTTATATTTATAAATCCCACCGAATAATCACTGTACGTAGGTAGTTTGATAAATTTATGATTAAAGTTACAAAAAACCGATCATAATCTAGGTATACAATCTGAACTAAAGCAAAAAATACCGCTAAATTGATATCAACACCTATCATTGGAAATTATGTTATTGAGTTGCATATTTCTTTATGGTATTGAGTTGCGTATTTCTTTATTACGGTACTTTAAAATTCCCTGCCTTGACTTGTTGAACCAGTTGAACTACCAATTCGTAACACAACTAAAACAAACAACAAAGCATGTTGAATGCACATTTTAATTGCTCGAACATAAAAAGTAATTGTGGCTCTCACATTCTTCAGAGAACAGATACAAGATCATGTTGACGGACAAAATTACTCGAGTCTCTATACCACGTGGTACAAGTTTGGTACAACACAAATCACATTAGAACCAAGAGCACTGACGCGAATAACATAAATAACCCGCTATCTATCGCTATCTAGTCCCTATCAGATATGATAAACTACGTTCTTGTTATGTTCGTACGTTTTTCGTTCGTTCGAAGAAAAACTCTATTTAAAACAAAATTTCTCTTCATTTAGATAATGAAAATTTAGTTCGTACAATCCTGTAACTACTAGATTACTATAAAAGTAACATTCTAGTTTTAAGTTTACTCTGACGTGTTTAAAATAAACAAATATTTATTCATACACACTTAATTGAATAGTAAATACATAATATATCCTCACCTTCATTACTACTACTACTGTGATACACTACTTTTATCGCAGTAATGGAATCCAAAGAGACTACCTGCATAAGATTTTCTTTATTTTATATTTTTATCATTTACTGACTGTGCCAATAATATTATCGTCTATACGAATTTATCCAAAGGCTAAAGGGTTAATGTTAAACCAAGGCATATACTACGTACAAGACACAAGCACATTACAAACCAATTTCTTTCATTGACGAAATTAAAACAATATTGTTTATATGAAATAAAAATTATCATACATAACATTCTCACCATTGTTCATTTAAATAACGTTTGATACAATACAGTGTTACAATTCACAAGAATATCGTCTCATTCTACGGCTTTTGAGGGTTTAGCAATTCTTCTTTTCACTACTAGTTCTAGAATAAACATTGTAAAGAGCCTGCTATGTAGGTACCGGTGACATGTAAAACATTACAGAAAAGGCAAAAAAAATATCATACAAAAGTGGAATTCCACAGGGTCCGACCAAGCTGACATTCTATTTGATCAAATCTTCAAAACTATAAAAATTATCAACTCTAGTGGAATTTGACTATAACTACATTACTGTTTTTGACTCTTCATTTGTTTAGTTGTTTTTGGTTTTCATTGAACATGCTTACATAAGTGCAATTACAGTATCAGCACTCAGTAGCTACGCAACATAGAAAATTTGTATTTCAGTGTTGTACGGCAGTTATCGATTACGGTTGCATCGCCATAAATCTTGTAATGGTTATTGGTGAAATAAAATATCTTGCACACGATGATTCATCTAACCATGAAGGTTGCAGCTTCACTGTGCGTTTTATGGACACTTTAAACTATTTTAACAAGCTATTATGGGCCGGATCGTACCTAATATTTACGTGGATGTTTCTCATTTAACCCGTGACGATATGAAATAATTGAAGGTCATCAAAATTTACTCACGTCTTGAGCTAAGATTGTGTAATTTCAGTTTTACTGCCCATGTATTTCAAAGATTGCTTATATTTATTACTAGCTTTTGCCCGCGGCTTCGCTCACGCAGACTTTCATCCCCTGATTTACCCCTTAGGGGTGGAATTTCAAAAATTCCTTTCTTAATGCTCACTTACGTTATATAAAGAACTTAGGTACATGAAAATTTTCAGGATTCTAGCTTCAGCGGTTTGAGCTGTGCGTTGATCTCTGGGTATGTCAGTCACCTTTCTCTTTTATATATATTTAGGATAGATAGATGATTGTACTTAAAAAAACGTCAGATAGGTGAACAGTGTTGAATCAATAAAATTTAGCTGAAGAACTTATACCATGCCAGATTTTAGGATTACTTTTAAAGAGATATGAAGATCTGTTGAACAGACTCAAAAGAAAACTCAAAGAAAGACTCAAATCAAATCAATACACCTAAAATATACCATCCATTCTGTGAACTTGCTACCATATCACATCACATCACGTAATGTCTATTTACTCAATACTTTATTGCATCACATAGGTTTAACAAGGTCTTACAGTCATATCAAATTGTTCCTCTATGAACCCTGTCGGGCACAGCAAAATTACAAATAAGAGAGGACACAAACTGAAAACTAATACAATTCAAATCAATAATACAATCCTTTTATATATAAAATCAACTGTTGCTCGCCCGTCTTACTAAAACTAGAGAACGGCTGGGCCGATTTAGCATTGAAATGCCTGACGCAGTCCAGGGAAAGGTCCAAACGGTGAAAAATCAAAAACAACCCGAAAACCCAAACGTCACGTGCACGTTACTCATATGATACGAAAGTCACAAAGTGTAGCAATGCGCCATTATAGTTTTATTAAACACATATACGCATTATCTTCTGCAATCAAATCTTCAGCCAATTGAACACTTACCTTTGGCGATTATTTACCTCTTACCTTTGGGCGATGACTAAGTTTATCGGTGAAAGACTAATGATTAGCAATTCCAAAATAAACTTGGATTAATACCAACTCCAAAATAGGAAGCTACCAAATTAGCGACAATTCTTATCATGTTCGGTTGAATCAGGAATGTAAGTACATACATTTGTAAATCTAAATAATTACCCACACGTTTTTTTTTTATGGAATAGGCAGGCAAACGAGCAGACGTATCGCCTGATGGTAAGCGATTACCGCCGCCATTGGACACCTGCAACACCAAAAGCGTTACAAGTGCTTTGCCGGCCTTTTGGGGATATGGTGGGGGGATTGGGGTTTGGGCCTCCGTTATCCTCACTCACTCAGTGAAACACAGCGCAAGCACTATTTCACACCGGTTTTCTGTGAGGTCGTGCCGCTCACTGTGAGGTTGTGATTTGTCTTTTGAGAGATGCAGACGAAGTTGGGTGGATCAGCTAGTGTTTATATAGTTATGTACAATATGGATTTAGAATATACTTATATTTACAATTGAATATTGCCTTTCTTTATAGAGAGGTTTGAACTGCTATACCTGACAAGCGTGTTGGTAAAGGATTTGTTTTAAGGTTACGAAAGCAGAAAGTTCAATCACAAATATAGATAATAATATTAAATATCTCGGACATCTAACACACAACGCCATCTAGTCCCAAATTAAGCAGAGCTTGTATTATCAGTACTAGACAACTGATATAAATACATATTTATATATTTTTTTAACTTACATAGATAAAAAGATCTTAATACGTGAATCAACAAAGTGTAAATAAAATCCTTATAATTAAAGTAGGATGAATTGGTTTTCAGTTTTTTTCACTATAACTGGGAGTTGGCTCAGAGAAGCAAGAAATTCATCAGAAACCATTTTATTCTTGTTGTTGGAACACTTGGAACTCATTCAGAGTGGCTAGCTCAGAATTACAATTACAAATTGTAATGCATAGATGTTCTGAATAATGGTTGACTTCCAGAGAACAAGTAGTTTATAACTAAGAACTGTTCCTTGTATCGTCCATTACTTTCATCATAAACAGTTACAAACATTAAGAGGTTTATCCATCGAGATATTACGTACTACAATCTCGATGGGTTTATCAGATATAGACTGCCTCGGTGGCGCAAGTGGTAGCGTATGCGACTGCTGTGCTTGAGGTCTCGGGTTCGATTCCCGGGTCGGATCGAATGTTTGTATGACCTGCAAATATTAGTTTTGGAGTTTGGGTGTTTTCTATGTATAATATGTATGTATTTACAAAAAAAAAGTATATTATGTATTTATATCAGTTGTCTAGTACCCATAACACAAGCTCTGCTTAGCTTGGGACTAGATGGCGTTGTGTGTAAGATGTCCGAAATATTTATTATTATTATAGGTACATTGCCTCCTGACTTACCATGCATATTAAATTACTAGCTGTGCCCGCGACTTCGTCCGCGTGGGATGATAGGTTGTATAAATGCTACTCAAAGTCAATATTCAAGGGTGGAATAGTGACTTTGAGTAGCATTTATACAACCTATCATCCCCTCCTTTCAGCCCCTTACAACTCTCTTCGCATTAAAAAAATACCAAATTTCATATAAATCGGTTCTGTAGTTTTGGCATGAAAGCGCGACAGACAGACTGAGTTACTTTCACATTTATAATATTAGTAACGAAGGATTTAATAATATTTAAACTAACACATACACACATCAAAAGTGTCTTGGGATCAAGCATTTTTATGCGGATTTCTTGAGATTGAGATGTGGCTTTGGCCCTGGCCTGCTCAGTCGCCAGACTTGAACCCGATTGAGCATGCATGGGATATGCTACAGAGAAGAGCTCTGCCGAATATGGAGGGTATCCAGTCGCAGGAAGACCTTTTTTTGTTGTTGCAACGAACATGGGCGGCCATTCCACAGCGTGATTTGGATGAACTCATTTTGAGTATGCCAAACCGATGTTCTTGTGTTAGTGTTCGCGGTAGAAACACGGATTATTAATTGTTTAAGTTACCTAATAAAATTTTAAAGAAAACTGTTATTTCAGTCTTTTTTTCGAACTTTAATGTTAGTGGTTCAAATGTCAAAAATCCTTTTATTAGGAAAATGGCAAATTTCTTTATTAATGCAAAGGTGACTTGGTTTATCGTTACTGTGACAAACGAAAATACTTTATTACAACAACATTTTGAAAGACCAAAATTTTGGTTTTTGCACAGAGAAACCTCTAGAATAGAATATACCTAAGTCCTTACTTTATTGTACACCAATTACAATGTTACAGTTGAATATTACAAGAAGATAATATGAACAAAGGGCGGCCTTATTGCGAAAACAATCTCTTCCAGGAAACCTGTAGACATTTCTACATAACTGAAACTTCTAGATCGGACAATATAAATTAATCGTTTAATACATCATTTAAAAATATATCTAGAATAACCTATTCTGATTAAAGAATCTTTAGCCTAGGAGAAAATTGATGAAATTAAAATATTCGTGCTAGAATTTTCGGACGAATAAAACATTCGTATTCATTAACATATTTATTATTTGTATCGATTATGTATTCGTTAATTTTGGGGTCATTCACACAAACTTTGTAACATCTGGTCACCGACTGAATCAAAGTAAGACTAATATGCTCAGTTGTAGTATACCAGAAGGTATCTAATATTCATCATCTATCATTAATCAAGCCCGAACATCGGTAGATCTCCCGATACTAAAGGTTACATTTATAATAAAACGTGCCAACAACTTGTAAAAGCCTTTGTATCTAAAATATTCAAAGATCCGCAAAAGCTCCAACCCCGCCTAATTCTCCGCTCCGGGCGCTTATTTTATCCCACAGTAAACAAAAAATCTGTCGATCAACATCTGATGAGCTGTAGGCGCAGCTGAAGTTCGGTGGACTGTTAGTGAGAGACTGTTTGAGACGCTAGCGGGGGTGTGCGGGGTGACATCTGCGCGGGCGCAACATGTCTATGTGTGTGCAATCAAGTGTATGTGTGCGTGTAGGGTGCAGTACACCTTGCACGCAACGGGACCCAGACCTGAGCAGGTAGACGCTCGCCTGCTGACATAATTTAAAACGGATCTTACTTTCTCAATGCGAATATGGGTTTTTAACATTACAATCGAATGCTCCTCAGTAAGTTAGCAGAAATTGTGACTGCAAAGAGAACGTATTTCAAATAATTTGATAATCTAGAACAAGTATATGTACCTACATAATGTGCTATTTCATGACACATACTTATTGTATTGACTGCAAAACTATTACAATTTTAGGATATAAAGTAGAACTCAAAACATGAATTGCTAGCGACAGTATTTTTAGGTTTTGCAATGCGGTTGAGGTTACAAGTAAACAAAGTAATATAACCTAAAAGGTTTACGTTCATCAGATTAAAGTTTCATTCGTATAGATACTAACATTATTCAATAAGGTATAGCGATGCCATATTGGATCTATAAAAACACTAGAAGAAGTTATTTATATGTACGAAATGAAAGGTAGGTAAATTGTCTCCTAACAATGATAACACTGTTTAAACATGTTTATAACAGGTGCAAATTAACAGTAGAGATAAGAACGGTTTAAAATCAAGGTGTAGTCAAAGGCTCTTTCGCAACATAATACAAAAAGAAATATATCTATGAAGATGTTAGAATATTTGGATTAGAAGACTGTCTTAATTTTCTCACAGAACATGAATGAAGCTATGTAAGTTCGCTTACTAAATTCTCAGCAGCTACTCAAAGACGACAGTGGGTTTTCCCTCATTGGACCCACGTGTGACTAAAACAATTATAGCCAAATATGTAAGTGTACATACACATATCAGCTCTCCATAAGAACATATACTTAGTAGAATATGAAAAATATCTGTAAGAAATCTAAACTCATGTAATAAATCTTGGAAACATTTTTTGTGGCAGAGAAACAGATGTTAGTTTCAACAACAACACAAACTTACTTTTTGCACACAAACACACCCACACGTAGGCGTTCCAGATCCAAGACTGTAACGATACACACAATCACAATACTTGATTAGATCATAAGCATCACATATTTGTCATTCCTTGGAACTGTGATGAGTAATAAATGTGAATAACACGTGTCTAGCAAACCTCACACTACCAAATAAACGATAATGCATTTTTTTAAAATATTTTTGGATTGATTAGATAAATTTATCTATTTATTTCTCTGCATGCAAGTATGCCAATAACCACATACCGTATTGTACAGTGCTCGCACAGTAACAATTTAGTCGCAGTACTAAATATAGCACAAAATAAAACAACTGTCTCTTGCCCTTCATTCACAACCCTAATTGTGGCATAAATGAACCTAATGCTTGTGAACATAATGTCTACATTCACATGGTGCGCGTGGGTCGAGTAATTGGTTGACGCGGTCGTCTGCGCAAGCGCACCAGAATTTTTAATTATGAATTAATTAGTAACGAACAACAACATAAACGCGCCTAATCCCGATTACTCATATTAGTCATATTCATGGCTAGCCGACATAAATATATAAATGAACATGACGATAACCTACCTAATTTTTGTTAAACGTGTTTAGTCTTCAACTCATCATCATCAATCATCAACAACCCATAACGTCCCGCTGCTGGGTTTGGGTGTCCTCTCAGGAGAGGGCTAAGGCCATACGTCCCCTCGCTGGCCGAGTGCGGGTTGGGGACTGACAAGACAACGGTGTGGCACCCTACGTAATCTTTCCGTTGGATGTTTTTAAGCCGCCCAAATGCCTCCAACTAAGCTTCACGACTGTTATCATATGATAACAACCGGGACCGACTGCTTAACGTGACTTCCAAATCACGGAGACGATCATGGTAACATGCCACTAGCGGTCACCCATCTAGGTACTGACCGCGACGTCGTTGCTTACTCTCGGTGATTGCTTCTAATCACCGAGTGCAACTGGGCTATGAGGGCCTTGTCTTGAACAATTTAGACATATCTGTGTGATGACGGATCAAGAATACGGAGTATCACCACTCCTATTAATCAAGTGGGTGCGTAAGACGCGATTCAGGGAGCAAAATACACAGTACTGCAAAGAGAACGAAAGTTTTTCACATAAACCCTATATAAACCCGTCTGGTCAGCGTGTTATAGTAGCCCAAAACCTATTTTTCAAACGACTTCAAAAAAGGAGGAGGTTCTCAATTCGACTGTTTTTTTTTATGTTTGTTACCTCATAACTTTGGACTGGGTGAACCGATTTTGATGATTCTTTTTTTATTTGAGAGCTGGTGCTTCCCGAATGGTCCCATTTAAATTTGGTCCAGTTCTGACATGTAACCCATGAGAAAACCATATAAGTCTTCAATTTGCATTATGTAAAATTAACGAATAACTCAATATTCCCGTATGGTCCCATTTAAATTTGGTCCAGATTGAAGTGGATTTTTTTTTTGTTAAAATTTGTGATTATTATGGAGAGGCATATGTCCAGCAGTGGACTATTAAGGCTGTTGATGACAATGATAATTAAGTGCTGAACAATTTAAGCAAATAATTTATACTCTCGATTGTCTAATTTTAATTTATACTCTCGATTGTCGGCACTTGATGGAACTTGTTGTACATAACCTTTGAGAATGCCATATGGCGAAACCGGTCAGGTGTAAAGATAATTAAAATAGTGGAATAAGTACAAGTGAGTTTAATTCTAAAATGTATTCTAGAATGTACTTTAAGCAAATATGTATTAGGGAAATGTGACTGCGACTTACGTTAGGAAGTACATGTGGTCTGTGGATTGTTCTATTATAAGTTGTTTTAATTAATAATGCACACATGCGCGTGTGATGAGATCGACGACTCTATGATGTAAATATTATTACTATTATTAGATACATATATAGCTTTAGATATGCACGTTGATATATTGGTATTCTGATGTTATATCTGTGTGGAAGATGCAAATAAATTTACATGCAACTTTGTAGAAATGACATGCATGACTAATTTATTGTCACTAATTTGATTAATTGCAATCTTTTAATGTATATAATGGATACATAGTCTAGTCAACAAGTGCTTTTTAGTCAACTTTTTTCAGCAGTCTCCGAAAATTATAATTGAGGTGTCATTCGATTCGGTATGGCATCTAGATGATTTTTGAAAAAAATAAGGTGCCGCTTGCAAAAATTGCAAAAGTTATTAACAATTAACTAAAAACACAAAAAGGGGTTTAATTTTTTGCAAATTTCTCAAAAACGAATTAAGACTTTTTAAATTTGAAAAAAAAAACAAAAAGAGGACAAAATTTCCTACAAAATAATGCTGACTCCAGGAATTGTAGGACCAATATTTAATATTACCAGAGGGTTGAAAATACGCCCGAAAATGAGTGCTCCGGCTTCCGCAAGCCACGCCTCCTTCGTAACTTCAATGAATAAATATTATTTAAACTTATTAAATACGAAAATAAAAAATTTAAAAAGTTTAGGCGTCTGCAGGATAGATCAATGAACAATAATCCTTGGTCCAAAAATTTTTATCGCGAATTTTCTATAAGTTATCCATTAATTAATTAACAATTTTTGCAAGCGCAATCTCATTTTTTTCAAAAAACATCTAGATGCCATTCCGAATCGAATGACACCTCAATCATAATTTTCGGAGACTGCTGAAAAAAGTTGACCAAAAAAGCACTTGTTGACTAGACTAACAACTTTTAGGTGGATTAATATTTGTTTCTGATAAAAAGAAAAACATGTATTTTAATAGGGAAATGATAAAATCATTCGTTAGATATTACACCGCTTAAGTTCTTGTAATGAAAAAGAAAGTGTTATTTTTATTAATTACTAGTTGTTGCCCGCGGCTCCGCCCGCGTGTATGTCGGTTATCGCGGCAAATAGTAGCCTATGTGTTATTATGATGTATAAGCTATGTTATCGAAAGTTTCATCCAAATCCATTCAGTAGTTTTTGAGTGAAAAAGTAACAAACATCCATCCATCCATACTTACAAACTTTCGCGTTTATAATATGCCTAATATTATAAACGCGAAAGTTTGTATAGTACAGTAGGATTTACTGTGATGAATTGATATTTCTTTTAAATTTACTTTTTATAAAGCAGTAGTTTCATGTCCATTATTTAGAAGGTTGGCAGTCCACAACTGTGCGCTTTTCTAGAAGCTTTCTGCCTCACACAACGAAACTGTGGAATGGACTGTCGCATGCGGTATTCTAAGAGCAAGACGGCCTTCAAACCTTCAAAAACGAGCGTACTCCTTCTTAATGGCATCATCCTTCTAAAGACTTAATGGCATGACCGATTTCATTAGTAGTTTTGTTGTAATATAGAAATTAAATCAAATTAAATTAAATTAACCCGTGATATTACAGCAAAGAGCTATATTTCCGATAAAAGTAAAAAATTAAAATCAACATCTATAAAATGAATCTCTACTTCTCTTCGTCACGATATCACGCGTGAATGGCTGGACCAATTTCGATTCTTTTAGTATTAGATAGCCCATTGCTCGAAGAAGGCTATAAGCTATATAAGATCACACTATGTACCTTCCATTATAAACGTCCAATACATACATTACCCTAAAGGCAGTACAAAATGCTTTCGTAGAGTAGGTACGTTCCCTTTCGTCCAATTAATTTCTTCAAGAAAAACATCAATAAACTGCCACCACGTTGGCAAAACTGTATCGATTCATGGGTGATTCTTTGATGAATAGATATAAAATAATTGTATTTAGAAAAAATGCTAACTTATTTAATAAAAACGGCAATTTAATGGGTAAAGATCTAAGACTATTATTAATTTATTATGAAGACGAACTGTAGTACCATTGGTACTGTTCTTGAATAAGATTTACATTCTGCCTTCTTCAGTTTCTGATTATCCATTAGTTTTGAAGTAGTAGTAGTAATATATAGCTATGATTATGATTAGTATACCGGACAAAAGAACTATTGAATGTAATAGTAGTTAGAACTTCATGTCATATTTTATGTATATTCTAGACGAGGAGCAAGTTATTGTTTTTTTAACCCTCAATATATGTACATAACCGTGGTAACAATCAAGGCCGTCTCGAAAAACTTCGTAAGAGGGCCGTGAAGTAATTTCATTCGAAACATATTCATTTATAAATCACACTTATTACTCGATACACTCTTCAATCTATCAATATCAATTGGGCAAAATTTCCGGTAACGAATTAATAATACGGAGAAGCACCACCCTTTTTATTTTTTTAAAGACAACTTCCACATTAGAAATATGATTCCTGTGTCGCGGGAAACTTTACAAACATAAAACAGACACAAAAAACACCCAGACTCAGAATAACAATTTGCGGATCACACAAAGTGTTGTCCCATGTGGGATTTGAACCCACAACACTTGGCGCCGTAGAAAGCGGCGTGGTGACCGCTTAAACCTAGGCCAACCGTGCAGTCAAACTTCATCCCGTGGATTTTGGCAGAGCCGACTAAGGAAGTCAAATATAAAGTATGTTGTACTGCAAAGAAAAGAAAAACTTGAAACAGCAACCAGTCTGGCCTGAGTGGTATGGTTTGCAAAACCTTTCTTTTTAAGGACAGTTTATGTCCAACAGTGGGCTATTAAAGGCTGTTGATGATGGCTTAAAGGGATTTAAGTACACAAACCTCCTTTACACGGAGCGTGAAAAGGCATCTCACTAGGCCGCCATAGTGTGGGTCACCATGCTGCCGTGTCCTTATTCACAATGAGGATGGTGACCACCAGTCCTGGATTAAGCTCATGTTTTCCATCAGGCAGAGCAGAGTCATTATCGAACTGCAGATGTTTTAAAGGTTTAATAACAGATGTTGGTTTAACTCTGAGAGAAGTTATACAAATGTGATACCTGCAGAGTATTATCGATGCATATTAGTTGCACCGCATGGCTTTTACAGGAAAACTAAGTATAATGACATCTACTGATACCAGAAGACTTGAGACTTTTCATCTTTACATCGTAAAAATAGATTATTGAATTTAGAAATTCATCGACAGCATCGGCAATAGTGGTTCTTCAAATAGCCATTTCTGGAAACTTCAATAACTTCAACACGGATCAAACGAAGTAATGTTTGTTTAAAGAAATACCAATCAGATTAAAAGGCCAGCACTTTTCTGTAACCATTTAAAATGCTTCATGAGGCCTTTCTGAGTTTAAAGAGAAACATGTTTCGTTCAAACATGGGAAAAGCGGTAAACATATACATATTTATTAAAACAAAAAATCCAGATATTGTGATTCCGTGTTAGTGCTTTATGATAACTGTTTAAATGATTTTTATAAGAACGTGTTTCGTTGAAAACATTTTTCCTCGTTATCTTTTTATCAGGTGACGTTGTAGCTACAGCTATAACTTTAATACCTAGGGACATACATATATTATGTACTTCACAAATGATAAATAAATGGTGATTTAGCCTCTGTAAAATCATACAAGATCACTCAAAAAGTATAAGCTGAAACTAAAGTTATTACTAATTTCTTTTGATTATTTATAATCAAAAGAAATTAGTAATAACTATAAATATTTTTTATAAATATTTTTAAATAATTAGTTTCCCTATGCACGGTGTCTAAAGTAACTGTCATTTCGCCACTTTCTATTACGCTGTGTCGTGAGACAAAACTCCTTAAATTCTAAAAAATTATGTTCTGGGTGTTTTTTGTATCCTTCATATAATTATGTCTTGAAAGTCCCTAGCAATACACGATGTATTCCTAGTGAGGGGGTTGTTTTATTAAAGAAATCAAAGCAGAAAAAATAGAGAACTAAATCTAGTAAACAGTTCATAACTATTTCGTACAGCTACCCAAGTAACCTTCGTATTGTAGTGGACTTACAGCCGACTTCAACCTAATTCGCGGAAAAACCTCGGAGAAAGAACTACGTAAGTAGCCTCTTACGCATTGTTCTATTACAAAATCTAATTAGCTACATCTAGAGTCTATTTCCCTGTTTTCGTTGTAACAAATTGTTTAAAGTAAAATGGTGGATTAATGTTTATTCAGCGGCATTCCTTTGTCGCGGTTGTGTTGCATTACAAGTGGGTGTCACATCGCGCCATCGCGGTGTAGGCCAAGGTTTCTGTTTTAAAACTGCGTCGAATATTTTATACAACGAGATTAATATCGTCTCGAACTCTTTAGGTGACAGTTTTAAGCGCACGGTTTTAGAATTGGTATTTTTACCTCATTAACTATGAGCGACTCTATACTGCAGACACTATGTTGCCCTTTATAAGAAATTTCCATGTAAGGGATTATTATTGATTAAACAAAAAAAATGATATCCTTTTTCATTATTTTTCCAATTTGAATTGCTCTTTTATAAACAGAACACGATATCCCATGAATGAATAAAAACTTGTTGAAATTCTTTATAAAAAGGATGCCTTAATTCTTTAGTCAAACATCTGAGTGAAAATAGAGATAAGTAAAGAATATCAACAAATTATAAATATTTTAAAAGGAAAATGGGAACCGAAAATCATTATGACATTAGATAAATATAAAATTATGTATTATTTTATCATATTTTGTAACTTATCGGTGATATTTTGAATATAACGACTGATAAATAATCCTACCTAAGGCATATTGATAAATTCATTTAAATAATATTTTGATACCCTTTTTGACTCCGCGACCCCTGCAGTGTATCTATTCTTCAGCATTAAAAAAAATCAAGGTTTCAAATTATATAAATCAATTCTAGAACATTCGCTTCAAACAGGAGTTTTCATCTGCCAGTTGCACATTTTGACGCGGAGGCAGCTCTTCACCGCGAAGGCCTCAATCGCCACGGTACACACACGGCCATTAATCCCAGGTAGAACCTGTACTACGGTAAACATACTTATTTTATATATTTCTTAATACATATTATAGATCACTACACTCAGAAACAATAGATGATCGCGCTGATCACCAAATATTTTTCCTGGACAGGAATCGAACCCATGACATTCACCCACCTCCGCTTTTAATTGTTTGTCATAAACTGTGGTAATGTTGGTACTAAGGGCTCGTCATTGGTACCAACATGGCAAGTATTTCGGCTGCAGGTACTACCGACAAACTTGAATCATGACCCACTTAGCCGATAAATCGTTTGAAACCGTCAAAACAATAAACATTTACCTCCTTTACATTGCATGCCGCACTTAGGACGTTAGGACTGGTCGGAGATCTACGCATTTTTTACCTTTATCATCACTGCAGTAGATAATGTAGTACATATTTAACAAAATACGTATAAATTTGCGCTACCAAGTTGGTGAATTATCTACAGTTATAATTGCTGTCTATTTATGCTTTTATCTTGATAAAAGGACTACATGTAATTTAATCGTTTTAAACCGAACACCTGTGTCGGCAATCGAAATTGATAACTTTGCCATAGTCAGTTACCCCTATTCAAATGTTACTTAACTTTCAGCAACAATTCTCTGTTATTTTTAAACTTTAAACTTACAGTCTTAAAGTTGAAATAACAAAACAGTTGGCTAAGCTTATATGACGTTAAATAGTCTTGAAAAAGATATTTCAATATACATTATTATCGATTTATTTTTGAAAGCTTCACTTATAACTATATGTATAAAGAATTGTTGTGGAAAGCCTCGGAGGAGGTCTACGTTTATCTGTGGAGGTTAGGATAATATTTAAGAGTATGTATGTGTATATTCACGTATATATGTATTTGTACGTAAATACATGAACATGAGTTCTTATGGGAACACCGGGAAACAATATTTGACGTCTGGGCTCATCTCGAGATGATCATTAGAAAGAGCTAAACCAGTCAGCCTGTTTTGTAATACTTTTGCTCTCAATCAAGATTTAACGATTTTGTATTTTATTTATTTTATGGAATATGGGGCAAACGAGCAGACGTATCGCCTGATGGTAAGCGATTACCGCCGCCCATGGACACCTAGCAACACCAGAGGCGTCACAAAAGCGTTGCCGGCCTTTGTGGGATGGGGGTAGGGGTTGGTGTATGGGCCTCCGGTATCCTCACTCAATCGGTGAAACACAGTGCAAGTGCTTTTTCACACCGGTTTTCTGTGAGGAAGGGTTCGTGTCGGCCGTAAACAAAATCCTTTACTACACTTTTTCCCTCTTCTGATTCAAATAACAGTTGATAGTCATTACTTACGAAGAATAGGTACATCTTCTTCGAAATATTTCACTGTGATATATCTGCACGTGTTTCAGATTATAATTTTATCAAGATGATAATATTATTTAGACAATAATAAACATTATCGCAAGCTAATAACAAAAACAGTTTCGAAATATAAGGTAAACTCCTGAGCAGATAAAGTTTTCCATTTCAGGACTCGCCGTATTGGTTTTCATTTGCCTGTGTTGTAGACTGTAGTCTTAAGTTCCTAACAGTCACCCCTCTTGCCCTCTCTTGCGTTTCAATTTGCGATAATCAATAAGAAAATATCAGGCAGTTTGGCTAGCTTATAATAACCAGAATCTATACTAATATTATAAACGCGAAAGTTTTTAAGTATGGATGAATGTTTGTTACTCTTTCACGCAAAAACTACTGAACGGATTTGGATGAAACTTTACAGTAATATAGGTTAGACATCAGAATAACACATAGGCTACTATTTGCCGCGATAACCGACATATACACCGCGGGCAACAACTAGTAATATCATATTTTAATTATACCTATATATTAAATAATTCCCGAAATCAAAAACAAAACAATACTTTTGACATAAGACGTGTTCAAGTTGTTATTTCCATAAAAAATATATATACCTACACGTTTGATTGTCTTGTTTTTATAAAATTATAAATCTCTCGTGAAGCAAAAACTATATACCCTTTTAACGAAAATTATGCGAACGGAGGAATTATAAAATTGTACACGGTTATAGTTTCCATGTACGAGGAGTGCAGAAAGCTGAAAAAAATATAAAAATTATGGTCGAATTTCTATAATTTTATTCTGTTTAGGTAGATACTGATAACACTGCAATGTCAGTACTTCAAAACGAGAAATCTAAGGAAATAAATACTAAGCACCTCTGAGTATATGTGGTAATAATCTTAGTTCCTGCTCGGCTGGAGTTTTAAAAGCTTTCCCATAAACGTATATAATGGTTTAATTTATGAATGTTATGTATGTATTTAGTCATTTATCATTTAGGTTACTATGGTATACTATATGTATGGTATGGTACTATGGTATGGTATATGGACTCTGTCTAGGGTTTCGACGATCATGTATGTTATTAGGTACTATTATACACTTCCATAACAGCTAACAGTTTTTAAGTTTCTATTAATTCTTAAAGTACCTACTATTTCAAATGTTTTAGATGAGATTTAAGTCTGAGAAACGGTACTCATGACAAAAGCTAAATATCGCTGCAGTATAGGACTATATAGGGCGGGAGTTCATATAAACAGAAAGGAGATATAGCGCATTTCAGCTTTACTTCCACATATTAGTCATACAGTTATGAATGGACGGAGGAGATCGGCGCAGGCGCAACAGAGACGAGGCAAGGAGGGGGTGACCCGAGGAGCTGTTGCTAAATATAGACGGGCAACAACAGGTGGTCGCTCCACACCCTTCCACTTCCATCTACACGGCATATGGCCAACTCGCTGCGTGCCTATTGTGCACATAACGGGATAAAGAAAGTGGAAATTCATATTTATCTACTAGGTCATATGAAAATTTATGAAAATACTAGTAGCTATGGTTTTAAACTTTAAAAGTACGATATAATAATTACACAATTTTTGTTGCGAATAGGAAGTTTTGTTTAGTGTTCAGAGTAGAACAGTAAACATATTTTGATCGGTGAAGTTAATTAGATGGTAAGAAAAATATTTTTTCTTATCAATCGAAAAAAAAACTGTGTACAGTTATCACCGTCATGGTTGTTATTCTAACTGCGAATGTGGTTCTGGAATCGAATCCAATGACGAAGAATGTTTTAGTAGTTTTCAAAGTTTAGGAACAGTCTCTAGTCAAAAAATATGACCGATTAAAAAAAAATGTCTAAACTAGACAGCGTTAGAACTCAACAACTCAGAGCTGAATCTTCTGTCATATATTGTTCAAACGAAATAAAAGCGGTTAGCTATAAGCAATGTTTGATGAGCGATACCTAGAGATGTCTTTCTTTACATTTAAAAAATGCCACTATAAATATTTATTTTAATAATAAATTTCAAGGATGCTTAAATTCTTTAAAATTTTAAATTTCAATTCATATTATCCTTTTGTTGGCAAGCGTTGCACGTTTTGCGATGGAGACGTGATGATGTCCTCTCACCGATACAATCAGTAAGCTTTCGTCTCGCATTAACAAACTGTTAGATTCAAAAGGCTAGAAACATACTTAAATGTTCAAGTAGCTAAATATATTTTACCAAGCTATGCAACATTGCAACTAACATCTCATTTTTAACCGACTTCCAAAAGGAGGAGGTTCTCAATTTCATCGGTTTTTTTTTATTTTTTTTAAATGTATGTACATTGATTACTCCGTCAATTGTGGACCGATTTTGAAAATTATTTGTGTATTCGAAAGGGTATGCTCCCCATGTGGTCCCATGGCCACCATATCAGGATCTGATGATGGAATCCCAAGGAAATCGAAGGAAATCCTCAAATTTACGTGAGCGCCTGCAATGAAGTTAAGGCAATTATTGTCTGCATGCCTTCATATTCTGTAGACATCATTTAATTTCATAATATATAGTCCATTTGAGATTTTATTACAAAAAAATACCTGAAGTCCTTTCTATTCTATACAGTATATATGTTACCTTTAGTCGTATTCTTTTAAGTTATTTAGGTGAAATGATCATGAGAGACTTAAGAAAGACTAAAAACCGAAAAAAAAATAACTTCGTTTAAAAAACCGACTTTAAAACACTAAAAAGTATAAAGTAACTTAATTTGTATGTCCTACCTATTCATAGGTTTGAAGTCGGTGCCAAGCCAAAATGTATCAAAGGTAGTAGAGCCACGCTGATTTCAGCACGAACGGCCCGGCTCGACCGGGGCGGTACTACCCTCGCACAGAAAATCAACGTTAAATGACAGCGATCGTGCTGTCGTGTTTCGTTGGTGAGTACGAGACCGGAGGCCCAATTAGTCTAGTCATCAAGTTCCATACTTGTTGACTAGACTAAAAGATGCAGCAGCATCACTAGGCCGCCATAGTGTGGGTTGCCATACTGCATTGTCTGCATTCGCAGTGAGTATGGTGACCACCACTCTTGGATTCTGCTTATGCTTTCCATCAGGCAGAGTAGAGTCATTTTGGCTGGCCAAACATAAAAAAAAATAAAAAAAAATTTAATAGTAGGTACCTCACTCGCCGCGCGTGACCTTGAGCGGGGTAGCTGCTCTTCGCGTAGAACAAAACAACCGAAGCGTCGGTGACGTCGTTGACGTTCGTCTCGAAATATAGCGAGAGTGGTACCTACTATTACATTTGGCTTGGCACCGAATTTAAACCTATGAATAGGTAGCACATACAAATTAAGTTATTATATACTTTTTAGTTTTTTGAAGTCGGTTTTTTTAAACGAAGTTTTTTTATTTATTTTTATTAGAACAATTATTAAAATTCCTTGGCACTTAAGATAGATTATAAAATATATCAGAATCATGAATCTAATTCCGACACCTTTTGGAAAAAACATAGCTAAAAGTTTTTTAATATTATAATTTAATGTAGCTGTTTATTCAATAAATTAATCTTCGATAGGCCGTTGGATCCAATAAAAATATACATTGTAAGTTAAAGAAGAGAGAGAGAGAAGTTTACTAATATTTTGCATGGACATTATGTTAAAGTTCGAAGATTCAAGGATTCTTGCCATGTTTTTTACAGTTCCCAAAATTCTCGGAATTGGATTTGCGTCTGCGAGTCTCCTAACACCAGAATTTTAATTTCGTTTATATAGTGTAATGGCCCGGGAGCCAGGTACAAATTCGGTCAATTATTTCCTCTCGAGCAAAACTTCGTAAAAGGCATTAGGAATGTATATTATGAATACTTGTGACCGTCAGCTGCGACTCCGTCGGTGGGGCAGGCAGTGGCAGCCTAGCAAACACGCAGAAAAAAAAAATTTTTTAGTCACTTCCTTCCGTTTCAAAACTTGTAGGATTATAGTTTACTTAATATATTGAAGGAAAAATAAAGTCAGCTGATCTTATCATGGTGGATTATACGTCAGCTGGGCACTTAACATGACAAAAAAAAATTTTTTTTCAATGATTTCCTCTCATCTAAATATTTTTCTGGTGATAGTTCATAAGCTACTACGAATAAAAATTCATGTCAGCTTGCTCTATCCCAGTGGAAAGTTTGTCAGCTGGCACATATTCTTATCTATGAAAACTGGAGCTTCCCGTGTGGACCCAATTCAATTTGGTCGTTCTTGAAGTCGGTTTTTTTTTCGTTAAAATTTTTAAATAGACAGTTTAATCTTGGGATAGTGAAATTAAATAATAATAATAAATAAATATTTCGGACATCTAACACACAACGCCATCTAGTCCCAAGCTAAGCAGAGCTTGTGTTATGGGTACTAGACAACTGATACAAATACATAAATACTTTTTTTTTGTAAATACATACATAATATTATACATAGAAAACACCCAAACTCCGAAACAAATATGGGTAGATCATACAAACACTTGGTCCGACCCGGGAACCGAACCCGAGACCTCATGATCAGCAGTCGTACACGCCAACCGCGAGACCAACGAGGCAGCCAATTGTTTAGGTAGTTTACAAAAATACTATAGTAAAGTACGTTAAGAAGAAAAGAAGATTGAACATCATTGTCCTTGAAACAGCATATACTTATTCAAAATTTGACGTTTGGAAAAAGTGAACCGCATAGTTCTTAAATAGTGAAATCACATTCACATCTACATATACTTCGGTAATTTTAATCCACAATCTAGCTGTAATGTGGAAAGGGTTTATGTATCTAGCTTTAATCTGTAAAAAGAGAATAACTTAAGAAACTTGATGTCCTCTCGGATGAAAATAGATAAGAGGATTGTTAACATGCTCTAGTAAATATTGAAAACAATCAGCTAGCTGTAAGTCAAGGGAAAACTCGTCAGCTGATAAGATTCAGTAGATGATAGATGCTAAAATAGAAATCTACGGGATTGCCGAAATATCGGATACTCGCAAACAAAAAGGTACATGGTAGCAATCCCGTAGATTTCTATTTTAATGTTAATGACCATGAAAGTTTAAAACAATATATAATAGATGCTGCCGCGTTACACTTTTTAAGGTGCCAGCTGACAAACTTTCCACTGGGATAGAGCAAGTTGACATGAATTTTTATTCGTTGTAGCATATAAACTATCACCAGAAAAAATTGGACAGATTGAAAAAGAGGAAATAATTGAAAAATTTTTTTTTTGTCATGTTCAAGTACCTAGCTGACGTATAATCCACCATGTTATGATCAGCTGACTTTATTTTTCCTTCAAGATATTAGGTAAACTATAATCCTACAAATTTTGAAACGGAAGAGACTAAAAATATTTTTTTCTGCGTGTTTGCTGGGATGCCACTGCCTGCCCCACCGTCGGAGTCGCAGCTGACGGTCACGAGTATTCATAATATACATTCCTAATGCGTTTTACGAAGTTTCGATTGGGAGGGACTTGGTCATGAAAATCTGTCACTGGCTCCTGGTCCATAAGAGCAATTTAAGGATGTTTCCTTAATACAAGTATTGGATAGCTTTGTTTGTACCGTGAGATATCAGAGGACAAGTAAGGTATATGTGAAATGTTTAAATATACTTAGGACTTTAATGACTGTATTTTGCGGTTGCTTTAATTTAACGACTTGATCTTCTTCTTGATTAATTTAAAGACATTAATTTGACGTCTCCCACGTATTTTCTTGGAAAAGAGTCTTAGAAGATAAAAGTAACGCTAGAAGGGTTCTTTCTGTTGGGATAATAATATGTATCGAAGGGGCTATTTGCTGCCTCAATTTTATCGACAGACGACCAGTCCATTTGGATGTCCAAAATGTTCGTGATTACAGTCGACGAAGTTTTGGTCAGAACACTACTAGTTAATTTCACCTATGCGTGATCGACCTCTATCTTATATAGCATAGATTTATCCCTAAAATTAATTTACATAATAAGATGCAGTCGTGTGTGACGCCGATGAGTTCTTTATTTTTCTTAATGTCCGCATCGCCGCCGTTCGGATATCCGTCCAAGCTGTTGATTGATCAGCGATCTGTCTCCTTAAAGACTGAGGAAACGGAAAGGGATGTTGCAATGGTTTTGTTTTTAAAAATATCCACGCGCGACTACTATTAAGCGGTGGATAGACGGCACTCTTTACTGTTTGTTATTTCAGGACTAAATGTTTCCTAATTTAATACACTGGTCAAGTGCGAGGGTTATAGAAATAACAAGAATGATTTCGGTCGCTTTAAACAAGTTTTAAAAACGACAAAGATAAGTATAATTTATCGTTTAGTTCCGAAGCTAATTTTAAGAACCAGTCGATACTAATTATTGAAGTTAGGATCTCGTTCTGTTCGCCAGAGATCAAATTGCAACATTCAATGCCGTGATTATTATAACTGGTGCCAGATGTAATAAAATGGCTAAGCCGAGTGTAGAGCAAGTTTTCTCGGAAGAGGCGCGGGCGTCTGGTACCACAGTTAGTGGGTTGTAAGTGTAATTAAGTATGTATACACAGTACACACACTACGAAAACACTCTGATATCAAATGATTATGGACGTAACCAAAAAGATACGTGATACAAATCCAATATTGCTTGTAAAACGAGTAACTTTTAGAAATAAGAAATGTATAAAATAAAAAAATTGATACGAGTATATTTGTGTTCCATTTTCGAATAAACTTGAAGTCCACTTGACTGGATCTCTGGACATAGGCTTCTCTAATTGCACCCCTCGGTTCGAACAAATGCATACTTTTACCAAAATCGAAACTAGCACGAAACTAACTCTTACGCCTAGCATAGTGTTACGGATAAATTATGTCTACCGATGTTAATTAAAGTAGAAACAAGTCTGGGTGAAATCTAAACCTATCATTAATCATAATTTGCCGCGCGCGAGTTGTTGGCCGGTGTCTCGGCGACCCTGAACATGCTACTATATTTAGACGAGTGCAGCCCTTTAATGCGACCGGACTATGGATGGCAAGCAAAGAAATGCAGTGAAATTATCATTTAATTATTTTAACTAGGGTTTTCACTGATCCAAATACTGTTATTATATTACCGTTATTTTAAGACTTAATTACTTTTAAGATTGCGCACACGGTTAGGCTTGTAAGCCTTAAAGAATTAATAATGCTTATTTTTTATTTGTATCAATGCGCCCTTACAGTACTGCTCTTCCCACACTGTCAAATTAGTATAACGCTACGAAAGAATTGACATTCCGGGCAAAGCGCAAAAATCAAATGCTATACCAACCCGTCTGGCCAGCGCGGTATAGTAGTAGACTCGTATCCACGGAGAGGTCATGTCCTGAAGTTGACGGTTAAAGGCTGTTGACGAACTCAACGAATCGTTACTGACGACAAGCGGTCTTTTCGCTGATTTCAATATCTGCCGGAGAAACTATTAAAACATTATCTCAGAATAATCATACTCCACAAAAAATAAAACCAAAGTATAAGAGTAAAGTCTAAATTTGACTGGTGCAAGGATGAATGTCTGAGGTGACCTGTTTTGATTGGAATTTGTTTATGGAAGTACTGTTATATTATTAGGTATAAATAGAATCGTTCAGTAACCCTATAGGCAGAACAATAACTCACATGTGCTCACGCGATTTTGCACTACGCCCAAGGCAAGAGGCGACGCCACCACCGATCAAACGATTCGCCCTCACTCCTTCGTATTAGTATATATTATCGTGCCATGTGTGTAATTTACTGCGAAATCAACTCTCAAACGTTTGTTCAAAGAATCATTTTATAAATTCCTATAAAGTGTAACTTTGTTAAATCATTCTTGGAACGAATGATTGAATATGAATGAACAATATGTAAATAGCGAAGGAAGGAAGAACATACAAAATTTGTTTATTGTTGAATATTGAAATAGCTCCATTCTAGAATGACATTGTAATATTTTTGCATATCTTTTGTCTCTGGATTATTGTTGGTTAAGAGCTAAAAAAAACTGTAATGTTGGACCTGTGCAATTTTTTTTTAGACAAATTTGAATATTTCTTTATTTTGTCAAAAAAAAACCGACTTCAAGAACGACCAAATTGAATTGGGTCCACACGGGAAGCTCCAGTTTTCATAGATAAGAATATGTGCCAGCTGACAAACTTTCCACTGGGATAGAGCAAGTTGACATGAATTTTTATTCGTTGTAGCATATAAACTATCACCAGAAAAAATTGGACAGATTGAAAAAGAGGAAATAATTGAAAAATTTTTTTTTTGTCATGTTCAAGTACCTAGCTGACGTATAATCCACCATGTTATGATCAGCTGACTTTATTTTTCCTTCAAGATATTAGGTAAACTATAATCCTACAAATTTTGAAACGGAAGAGACTAAAAATATTTTTTTCTGCGTGTTTGCTGGGATGCCACTGCCTGCCCCACCGTCGGAGTCGCAGCTGACGGTCACGAGTATTCATAATATACATTCCTAATGCGTTTTACGAAGTTTCGATTGGGAGGGACTTGGTCATGAAAATCTGTCACTGGCTCCTGGTCCATAAGAGCAATTTAAGGATGTTTCCTTAATACAAGTATTGGATAGCTTTGTTTGTACCGTGAGATATCAGAGGACAAGTAAGGTATATGTGAAATGTTTAAATATACTTAGGACTTTAATGACTGTATTTTGCGGTTGCTTTAATTTAACGACTTGATCTTCTTCTTGATTAATTTAAAGACATTAATTTGACGTCTCCCACGTATTTTCTTGGAAAAGAGTCTTAGAAGATAAAAGTAACGCTAGAAGGGTTCTTTCTGTTGGGATAATAATATGTATCGAAGGGGCTATTTGCTGCCTCAATTTTATCGACAGACGACCAGTCCATTTGGATGTCCAAAATGTTCGTGATTACAGTCGACGAAGTTTTGGTCAGAACACTACTAGTTAATTTCACCTATGCGTGATCGACCTCTATCTTATATAGCATAGATTTATCCCTAAAATTAATTTACATAATAAGATGCAGTCGTGTGTGACGCCGATGAGTTCTTTATTTTTCTTAATGTCCGCATCGCCGCCGTTCGGATATCCGTCCAAGCTGTTGATTGATCAGCGATCTGTCTCCTTAAAGACTGAGGAAACGGAAAGGGATGTTGCAATGGTTTTGTTTTTAAAAATATCCACGCGCGACTACTATTAAGCGGTGGATAGACGGCACTCTTTACTGTTTGTTATTTCAGGACTAAATGTTTCCTAATTTAATACACTGGTCAAGTGCGAGGGTTATAGAAATAACAAGAATGATTTCGGTCGCTTTAAACAAGTTTTAAAAACGACAAAGATAAGTATAATTTATCGTTTAGTTCCGAAGCTAATTTTAAGAACCAGTCGATACTAATTATTGAAGTTAGGATCTCGTTCTGTTCGCCAGAGATCAAATTGCAACATTCAATGCCGTGATTATTATAACTGGTGCCAGATGTAATAAAATGGCTAAGCCGAGTGTAGAGCAAGTTTTCTCGGAAGAGGCGCGGGCGTCTGGTACCACAGTTAGTGGGTTGTAAGTGTAATTAAGTATGTATACACAGTACACACACTACGAAAACACTCTGATATCAAATGATTATGGACGTAACCAAAAAGATACGTGATACAAATCCAATATTGCTTGTAAAACGAGTAACTTTTAGAAATAAGAAATGTATAAAATAAAAAAATTGATACGAGTATATTTGTGTTCCATTTTCGAATAAACTTGAAGTCCACTTGACTGGATCTCTGGACATAGGCTTCTCTAATTGCACCCCTCGGTTCGAACAAATGCATACTTTTACCAAAATCGAAACTAGCACGAAACTAACTCTTACGCCTAGCATAGTGTTACGGATAAATTATGTCTACCGATGTTAATTAAAGTAGAAACAAGTCTGGGTGAAATCTAAACCTATCATTAATCATAATTTGCCGCGCGCGAGTTGTTGGCCGGTGTCTCGGCGACCCTGAACATGCTACTATATTTAGACGAGTGCAGCCCTTTAATGCGACCGGACTATGGATGGCAAGCAAAGAAATGCAGTGAAATTATCATTTAATTATTTTAACTAGGGTTTTCACTGATCCAAATACTGTTATTATATTACCGTTATTTTAAGACTTAATTACTTTTAAGATTGCGCACACGGTTAGGCTTGTAAGCCTTAAAGAATTAATAATGCTTATTTTTTATTTGTATCAATGCGCCCTTACAGTACTGCTCTTCCCACACTGTCAAATTAGTATAACGCTACGAAAGAATTGACATTCCGGGCAAAGCGCAAAAATCAAATGCTATACCAACCCGTCTGGCCAGCGCGGTATAGTAGTAGACTCGTATCCACGGAGAGGTCATGTCCTGAAGTTGACGGTTAAAGGCTGTTGACGAACTCAACGAATCGTTACTGACGACAAGCGGTCTTTTCGCTGATTTCAATATCTGCCGGAGAAACTATTAAAACATTATCTCAGAATAATCATACTCCACAAAAAATAAAACCAAAGTATAAGAGTAAAGTCTAAATTTGACTGGTGCAAGGATGAATGTCTGAGGTGACCTGTTTTGATTGGAATTTGTTTATGGAAGTACTGTTATATTATTAGGTATAAATAGAATCGTTCAGTAACCCTATAGGCAGAACAATAACTCACATGTGCTCACGCGATTTTGCACTACGCCCAAGGCAAGAGGCGACGCCACCACCGATCAAACGATTCGCCCTCACTCCTTCGTATTAGTATATATTATCGTGCCATGTGTGTAATTTACTGCGAAATCAACTCTCAAACGTTTGTTCAAAGAATCATTTTATAAATTCCTATAAAGTGTAACTTTGTTAAATCATTCTTGGAACGAATGATTGAATATGAATGAACAATATGTAAATAGCGAAGGAAGGAAGAACATACAAAATTTGTTTATTGTTGAATATTGAAATAGCTCCATTCTAGAATGACATTGTAATATTTTTGCATATCTTTTGTCTCTGGATTATTGTTGGTTAAGAGCTAAAAAAAACTGTAATGTTGGACCTGTGCAATTTTTTTTTAGACAAATTTGAATATTTCTTTATTTTGTCGGGTTCTAGTTACCTATGTAAGTTATAACCCAGGTTATAAACAAATTGCATGAGGATTTACTCGCTGATTAAGTTTGTAAATGTAACATATCATTAGAAAACTCTGTAAAGTTTTCTCAGCAGAAGGTTTACGTGTCGGATAGTTAGAATTTCAAATTTCGGTGAATAAAAGATACAATTCTGAATAACATTCTGGTCTAAATCAATTTATCAGAGAAATACAATTAAATTGAAAATTGCTAATAGATACATTTTATTATAGTGAAATTATGATTATATTAATAACAAATTGTTATTGGCATTGGCAAAGATAGATAATTAAAGTCGATGTTACAACTTTGGAGTTCTTCTGTCACGTCTCCCTACTTCTATAATTCACCCACACATTTTCTCAGTGTTCGATCTTTGTAGTAGGATCTTTATACCCTAATTGTTCGTCGGGGACATGCGGCCAAAATGTGGGCCTATTTACAGGATCCAAGGCCTCGTTTGGGTACATATCGTAGTACATTTCCATTGTCATTTCATTAAACGTCGGTAATGAATGTATCCTTTTGAGTTCCTTCTTAGACCTGTGGAAAAGAATCATATTCAAATTATTACACATTTTGTAGTCTTGTTATTTTGATAAATAAATTCAATTTGCTAAATGCGTTTCAATTCAGAAGGTTATTACTTTTTAAGTACTTTAAGTTAATTGCTAATATGCTATGTCATTTCCGAAAAATTGCAAAATGTAGTAAAAAGCGATTACTCTTAAATCATAAAGTTTTTTTTTTAATTGTATAGTGGCAAACGAGCAGACGTATCGCCTGATGGTAAGCGATTACCACCGCCCTTGGACAGGTGCGTTGCCGGCCTTTCATTTGATGACTGCCTCGTTGGTTTCGCGGTTGGTGTGTGCGACTGGTGATCATGAGGTCTCGGGTTCGATTCCCGGGTCGGACCAAATGTTTGTATGATCTACAAATATTTGGTTCGGAGTTTGGGTGTTTTCTATGTATAATTTTTTTTTTTTTTTTTTTTGTTTTTTTTTATGTATGGCCCGCCAAAATGACTCTACTCTGCCTGATGGAAAGCATAAGCAGAATCCAAGAGTATTGGTCGCCATACTCACTGCGAATGCAGACAATGCAGTATGGCGACCTACACCATGGCGGCCTAGTGATGCTGCTGCATCTTTTAGTCTAGTCAACAAGTATGGAACTTGTTGACTAGACTATTTGGGCCTCCGGTCTCGCACTCACCAACGAAACACGACAGCACGAACGTGGTCATTTTACGTTGATTTTCTGTGCGAGGGTAGTACCGCCCCGGTCGAGCCGGCCCATTCGTGCTGAAATCAGCGTGGCTCTACTACCTCTAGTATACCTCTAGTAGTAATATGTATGACATGTATGTATTTACAAAAAAAAGTATGTATGTATTTGTGTCAGTTGTCTAGTACCCATAACACAAGCTCTGCTTAGCTAGGGACTAGATGGCGATGTGTGTAAGATGTCCGAAAAAAAAAAAATATATTTCAAGTTGACCATTTCAGGCAATGTCTCTAGTCCCATGGAGAAGAACTGGCATGAAACTGAAAAGCTTTTTTAAAGGTTTAAGATATTCAAATTATTAGAAACATTCAGTAAATTTGAAATCATCATCAATTTTTACTAATAAACTGCCTAAAATAATTAACAACTTACTCTTTAATAACAGCCTGTATTTCATCACAGTATTTCTTGATTTCAGGCTGTAAAGCTGTCCATTGTTTATCCACTTCCACTGAAAGCTTGTCCTCTGGATACGGTACTTTTAAACTATTGTACTCTGACATGAACTTATCGACCAGTGCCGTGTCGGGAATCGCCTTTTTATAATCATCCCAATTGATTTTTGGCAGAGTCGGAGGATTAGCTTGCACTCTAGTTAAAGAAAATAGTTCAAATATTGTCAATAATTAAAAAAAAGTTACAATGTAACAATGCTTATATAAATACATGCGTAGAGCGTTTGTTTGTATGTTTCTTAGTTTGTATGATTTTACTTGTTTCTAAATCATACAAAGTAATTTTACCTGCGCAAATACCCGTCGTTCTTGGCCTTAAGTGCAAAGAAAGATCCCTTTTGTTCAGGCGGCACCAACTTCACAAACTTAGCCCAGTCAATGTTGCTTTTATTAATAATTTTACTCATTTTATCGATAACAGACAAATATACCTAATTTAGCAGAATATTGAAGGCTTGGGGTTTTGAACGCGAAAAGTGACAAATGTAATTGTCTATTGCAAAGAAATTGACAGTATTGTAGGCCTCAAAACAAAAGCTGGGTACATCTTGAATAAGAAGGTTTATTATATCAATTTATATTTAAAAAAAACTAAACTATGATATAAGATATATTGTAACTAATTGCCTTACTACTCGTAGAAGTTGATGCTACTTTCATGATTACATAGTATTTTAAGCATTACATTTGTCTGTAAAATAATGGAGTTTAATAAGAATTAGCTCCAAATTTTGACTAATTAACTATACTGGCGCTCGAATTCCATTAGTATTAAAAGTTCCACAATGAACCCGGTCATCGGTCTGTTATTACCTAAAGGAATCTTGACTTGGCCTCGCATAATTACCACTCTGGAAACTATTCCTATTTTTAGACTAAATTCTCTTGACTTACCTGCTTTCTTTGTATATTAATATTTTATATTGATACACTTGATATTAAATCGTACACATATTTAGTATTGAGAAGTGGAAGGAACATACATTTTTATTGCGATTCTCCTGATGTCTTCATGTGGCTCTATGGAACGAAGTATTTTTTTTTTCTCTGGCTTCGCACGATTTGTGCATTCAGCCAATGTCGAATTAATTGGAACGAAGTTAGTTATTAAGATATGTTATGACAGGTATTATAAATTATTTTAAACTGATTTTTCGTCGAATTTTTTTTTTTAAGTTTTACATAGCATAACATTTTCATTATTACATCAGGTTGTTTTATCACGTTGATAAGATAGAGCAAAGTTGTGTTTTGTAAATTTCACGGTTATTCGCACCTCTTATCACTTTTAAAATTCATCAGTGATATGATGACAATGATACCAGGCAAATATTATATTTGATATGTCATTCCTAATTTAAAGAATCCTGTACAAAGTATGATTTTATCGAATATATTGCAGCTCTGATTGGTATTTATTGAGTCATGAAAACGTTGTCTATGTGTATTTTCGAAGGGAAGTAGATGATAACTGTAGCACATTCTTTGTGAAATTTTGTGAAATCGGTACAAATAATATACATATATAATAATAAGCCTAATAATTAAGAATCTGCCCTCTTACCACTGTCAAGATGTAAGAGCTTTGCGTCGATTCTTTCTACATTCGCTAATGCCTTAATTCTCTTGTATTATTGGCTAATTGTTTTAAACACGTGACATAGTTGAGATGTCGTCATACCCATACACTTGTTACGTTTCTAATAACGTTTACGTTTGTATGTTTGTTTGTATTGTAGTTGATATCAACTTGACTACTAGGGCAGATGCAGTATTGTTAGGTATTTGACTTTGGAAAACGTTACCTGAACCTGAACCCACAGAAATAAATCAGGAATCTGGATCTATTTCTGTGCCTGAACCTAACCGGCTGTGATATAACGACAATACGCTATCATATCATATTATTTTTTAAATATCATTATTCTTTAAAGTAATTGATTTTATTATCTAAGATCATCAAACTGTATTAATGTGAAACATTTCGTAGTCGATTTCAAACTAAACAAAGCTTGTATAATTGTAATTCTTCTAAATACGTACATTGAGATACAGAGAATGATCATGCTGACATTTGTTATGAATGGACATCGAAGCCATGTTTAATAGCTTAGCAATCGTGATAACTAACCAATACACCAGTATTCGTAGCCTGTACTAGACAATGTTAATTTACCTCGCAGCCACTTAATGAAACTAAGTGTTCATTGCTTCTCCCTTGGAACCACCCCAACAGTCAAACGAACAAATCGTCACGCCGTTTCAATTACAAGACAATAATGTCGGGTGGCGTCAGATTGTAGATCGTATCCGGCGGATATTAGCCATAACGACGCTCGCCGGGCCAGCTTCAGACGCGCCGAAATCTGACGACACATTTACAATTTCGTGCACTGGCGATTCGATGAACGGAACATTCTTAGCTTTAAGAACTTTACCTTAACTTCTTACAGACACGCTATTTTTTCCTTCGACGTAGAAAATAACTTTTCTCCCCGTTTCCGGCGTGTAATCTAGTTGATGGCTACAGAAAGTGGTAACTGATTTCATCTGTATTTATAGTTAAGATAGATTAATAGATGTTGAAAGTTTGATGTTAGGATAAGTTTGACATTTTCTTTGTATAACTACTAGTAAGGCTTTCCTGACGACGAAACTAAATCAATATATACCTATTGTAGTATAAGAGACACTATTTAAAAAAAAAAAAGTATGTAAGTGTATATGTTTGTTACTCACGCTCATACGGTTAGACCAATTTTGATTCAATTTGTTTAAAAGTAGCTGATGCCCTGGCTTTTTAATCGACTTAAAAAAGGAGGAGGTTCTCAATTCAACTGTATTTTTTTTATGTTTGTTACCTAATAACTTTCGACTAGGTGAACCGATTTTGATGATTCTTTTTTTATTTGAAAGCTGGTGCTTCCCATGTGGTATCAATTTGGTCTAGTTCTGACTTGTCATCCATGAGAAAACTATATATAAGTATAACTATAAGTATGTGTGCGACAAATTGACGAATATCTGCTTCCCGTGTGGGCCCATTTCAATTTGGTCGTTCTTGAAGTCGGTTTTTTTTGTTAAAATTTTGTATTATTATCATGAAAAATTGTAGTTTCCCATAGGGATACACATATTTCATAAACCGCGAATCTATATTTCGGTCTTCTATAAGTTCTTAACTTTTTAATAAAAGAGGTAGTTTAAGCCGAACAGTATTTATGGCTCGTATCGAACTAGGGATGACTCTATTAAAGTGGTTAAAAGATGTGAGTCTGTTTATTAGTTTTCATTTGAATTTGTTTTCACTTACAAACTAGACTAAACAAACGCGTAAGTATACAAGCGGTTTTATTCAACCTGAGATTATTATTTATTAGGTCGGTAGAGCACTAGACTAAATCGATTTTATGTCCGGGATGACATTGACCAGTTTCATTAAAAAAAAAGTCAAAACACCACTTTGAAGCAATTAAGTGAAATATAGTCAGCAAGAAACATTTCTAATTACATTTTCTAACAACATAATCAAAATTTTCTTTTATTTAAATTAGAGTAATTGTTACATGTGATATCAATGATGTTATATAATATGTACTAGCTATTACCCGCAGCTACGCTCACGTGATTATGTCTTCGTATTTTTACCTTTAAAAATTAGGATCTTCCATACTTTTTCGGGTTACTAAATAGTATAATAGCCTATGACACTCACAAGATTTTTCAAAATCGGTTCAGTAGATTCAAAGAGTACTCCCTACAACCTCACAAACTTTACTTCTTTATAGTAATTGTATAGATAAGTAACAAGTAAAATTTTAACAAAAAATAAGCGACTTCAAGAACGACCAAACTGAAATGGGACCACACGGAAAGCACCAGCTTCCAAATAAAATAAATAACAAATGCACTAGTCGCCCCTACGAATTTCGAAGGTCCCCTCGATTTCTCTTGGATGCCATTATCAGATCTTAGTGTCCATATCACGGTACCACCAAATCGTGAAAATCGTTTCATAAACGACGAAGCCATCCCCGAACACAAAAAATATATATAAAAAAATCGGTCGAAATGAGCACCTCATCCTTTTTTGAAGCCGGTAAAAAAAAAAAAAAAAACTTACGGTATCATTGTGTTCAAATGTTTAAATTACTTTTAGCTGAAAGCCTTTTTTATTCATTTTGTCTTATAGAAAATAGAACTAGTAAAGCGGTTGAAAGAATAACTGGTTCGAAACCCTTATTCTTCGAAAGCAATTTCGTGATTATACTATTTCTTTCAAGTTCATTGCTTATGAAAGAGACAGAGATAATACTAGTCGAATATTAGCGATAGACCCTTGTGGTTACCGAAGCCTTAAAAAAGTATGATGTACATGTTGCTTTTAGAGATGGGAAAATAAAAATAAAAATTCTAAAATGTATAAAGTTGTTTGTTGTTATGTTATATATTATTATATATTTTGACATTTAAAATAATCAAACATTGAGGTTAAATACCTATTAGAATTGTACTGTATCTTATCATCTGAGCATTTATTTGTACTGTTTATCGCATGATTACTTTGATTCGTGGCAATTGCGTATTGGTTATAGCATCAGACTAGCTGTCTAATGGTTCTAAGGATTTCGAACCGTGTGCTATGCCTAATTGTCCCTGCACCCTCTAAGTCGTTTATTAAAGGAAACGTTTTTAAAAAGATTCTAAAGGTATAGACATCACTATAAAACTAAGAAGTAGCAGTAGTAGTTTGTTACTGACTATCTTCTTTTTATCTTACAATCAATGTTTACTGCCTCTGTGGCGCAGTGGTAGCGTTTGCGAGGTCTCGGGTTCGATTCCCGGGTCGGACCAAATGTTTGTATGATCTGTTTCGGAGTTTTGTGTGTTTATATGTATGTATTAGAAAAAACGTAATGTATGTATTTATATCAGTTGTCTAGTACCCATAACACAAACTCTGCTTAGCTTGTGACCAGATGGCGTTATGTGTTAGATGTCCAAAAAAAAAGTTTGTCTATAATCAGGAGTATGATTATATGTATATAGTTTTCAATTTAAAACTCAATATATCAAGTACTGATCACTGGGTCAAAACTGTTAAGTTTTGCGACCAACGCGATAATAAGAGGTCGACATATGTACATACATACAGTTTTTGTTATACGAGTATTTTTCTTTATTTACAGTCCCAGCACTATGAAGCTGGAGTGGGCTGAAACCGAGTCCGACTACGGGCTGGAGGAGGCCGCGTTTTATGAAGGTCCTCCGATGCCCGCGCCGCCGCCTACCAAACACGTCTCATTCAGCCTGAGACTCGATCTGGTCAGTACACTCACAATAACCAATAACCACTTTTTTGCAGTTATTTAATGATCTAGACTTTACAACATTGCAAAGCTTTGAAAAACCCGTTACGCTTGATCCAGAACTTGTATACTTTACTCTGTCGCGTTGTCGTATACTTTTTCCATGTCCGTATATAAATGAAGGACCCTTACTTACGAGAATTTAATTTAAAGTAGTAAGTCAGGTTTATGTGTCGTGTGCAGAAAATTAGAGTGAAACTAAGAAAGATTGATTCTGGAGTTGTGTACCATAAATTCAAATATGAATTGGTTTTGTAACAACTAGTAACAAGTTGAATAAGAGGGAACAACAACAATGGTATTAACCTGTTGTTGCTACTTATTTATTTTGTTTGGTAAGAGATAAATTAACAAAATTGGCGTAAATTACTTCTCTCTTACCAAACAGTTATTTGGTAAGGGAGTCGAAATGTAGGTTAATTTTGTCATTAAAGCAATTGATAAACTTACATACAACTTATACAGTTACTTAGGTGATTTAATATAGGTCTTGTTTTCAAATCTCTTTCTTGTTTATTGGATTCGGGTTAAAGAAAATGAAAACGGAGCACGTAGCGCATACTAGACTCTATAAAAGTCTTATTGTAAATTGTTTCACACTATTAATCCAAGAAAAAAAAATAATTTCACAAAGTTTACAAAAAAACTTTTCATAATTACTTAAATATTTATAATTATTTTACACTAGTATAGTAGTAGGCTCCGCCCGCGTATATGTCAGTTATCGCGGTAAATAGTAGCCTATGTGTTATTCTGATGCATAAGCCATATTACTGTAAAGTTTCATCCAAATTCGTTCAGTAGTTTTTGCGTGAAAGAGTAACAAACATCCATCCATACAAACTTTCGCGTTTATAATATTAGTAGGATAGATTATCGGCCTGAAATAATAATAAATCATCATCAAAAAAGCGGTAATGTGATACGTAGGCTCAAATACATTCTAAACGAAAAAGATTAACGAAAATACTAATAATATCTAATATTTTATAATAAGTCTATAGTAATCTGTTAAAAGGTGTGACCCGCACATTAAAAATTTTCCCTTCTAGTCACTGTTAGTTTATAGTTTTCACACTGTTGCATACCTGTTTACTTTCCTACTAATAACCATTTTCTTGTCTATGTTTACCAGTACGTTCTCATGTGCATGTCCGAGACAACAATTTAATGAGTAATGTTTGTACGCAGCAACAAAACAAGAATTTCTTTATACAGTAGCCTTTCTGCAATTACATAGGCGTCGAAACCAGTTGGACAGGCCCCGGAGATATTAAAATTTATATAATTAAAAACTAGACCTAAATAATTGAAGAACAATTTGTCTGTGTTATTTATTTAATGCCATGTTTTAGCTGCACGATAGAATGTGGTTTGTTACTTAGTAAAAGTAAAGTAAACTTCTTCAATATTGCGTGTGTTTGTGTGTTGTTTGCCTTAAAAACAAACAAATACGTCTTTATTTTTTAATAGTAATTGATGATGGATGACTGCACGGTTGGCCTAGTGGTTTAGGCGGTCGCCACGCCGCTTGCCAATTCGCCAAGTGCTGTGGGTTCAAATCCTACACGGGACAACACTTTGTGTGATTCACAAATTGTTGTTCTGAGTTTGGGTGTTAATTGTGTCCGTTTCATGTTTGTCTGTAAAGTCCCCCGCAACACAGAATGTTTATTCCTAATGCGGGAGTTGTCTTTTAAAAAAAAGAAGCAAACAAAAAAAAAGTAATATTATAAAGCTGAAGAGTTTGTTTGTTTGGTTGAAAAAGACAACTGATAGTAGGTATATTGATGCTGATGAAACGTGGTTTCAAATTAGCTAATATATTTGACTACGTTATTATGTTAACTTATAGTTCTCTACATGTAACTTTGGGTTGGTTGGGTATTTTTAATTTACGTAAGCAAAAAAAAATATCCTCGCAGAAATATGCAATAACTTTAGTGACCAATGGCAAAAAAAAAATCGGTATGTCTAACACCAAAAATACTAATTTGAATTTAGAATGTTGATGTTTTTTACCCATAGAGTAAATTGTTGGTTCCCTTTTACTTTTAATAAATGTTATAGTTAAAATCCTTGTAAGAGTAGACAAAGTGGTGTCGTCTTTAAAACCGCCCCGGATGTGTCGGTTCGGCCCAGCAGAGCGTAAAGTCCGTGATCAACTTGCACTAACTGTCGTCCTTTTTGATATCCACCTATTCTTATTATGTGTACCTATATAAGTAATCACTTGACATTAAATTGACCAGAGCTTTAGCCAGAGAATTGAAGATAGGTATATTCGTTTGTTGAGTTTTAATATTTTATCATATAGATATTAAAACGTGAAGCAAAACTTTGTACCCCTTTTTACAAAAATTATGCGAACGGAGGAGTATGACATTGGGCACGGTTAAGTAATGTTTATATGGAGGACGAGTGCAGATAGAGCTAAATTATGGTCGAATTTCGACCACTGGGAGGCCACTTGTTGACATCAAATACATACATCAAAGGAAATGCGAAAAATGAAATAAGTAGGTTCTTCGAAATACGACAGTTACGAATTACGCTTTGTAGATTTGAAACTGCAGGAAAGTTAGAAAATAGATAGGACGAGCGAGGAAAGAAAGGTGTACCATAACTCTCAGACAGGGGAAAGAAACACACATTACTACATAATTTATGGCCCTACCCCTTTGGAGGTAGAGACGAAAGTGTATGTACATTCAATACCCTGAAGATATCAGAGTTGCGTATCCGAATGTCCGTCCTGCAGTGGAAGAAGCATAGTAAGTTATTTGAATAATACATTACTTCCGAAGGATTTGGCTGTCTAATGCGATACAAACGGATCTAGCTAATACCCAACATAGGTATTAGTTTCTGCTGTTACCTTTGTACTTATCTTAAGTACAGTATGAACATTTTTTACTGTTACATATTTTTATATACAAACACAAAGTATTAAGCTAATATAAAACAAAAACTTGTTTACAAAGACGTTTCAATAGTTTTTGCTCTACATAAACAACAGTAAATCGATTATTTTCTACACACGCAAAGCTACAATGTAGGTACGGTAAAATCAATCAACGCCTCACATAAAGGAGTATCGAAAACAAAGTCTTATTTCAAAGATCCCGCTCTTTTTTATTTTTAACTTGTCCGTGACACTGACGCTAAGCTGCACTAATGAGTTTCGACATTAGTTAACTACAACGAAAAACTGTTGGAGCTTTTTACGAATGGGTTACAGAGATTAGTATTACTTTTTAATGATTACTGCAGCAGGGGGATCGAGACTTCGGGTGACGAATTAGTTGAAGATAATTATACGGAACGTAAATATAATTAGAATAATATTTTTGAGATCTAATTTTAAATGTGATGATATTTAATGCTCTTCGCTTATGCGTACTCCTATAGATTCAAATGTTGTATTATTGGTATATCGGTTTAGTCGATTTTTAAATAAACGTATATTTGAAGCAATCGAAGGCAACATTGATAACATCAAGAAATCAAGAACTACAAATTAGGAGTTCGTTTTAAACATTTAGTTTTGAAATGAAATCAAATTGTTATTTTCATAAATATTTTTAGACATTTAACACACATCGCCAACTAGTCCTAAACTAAGCAGAGCTTGTATTATGGGTACTTGACAACAAATATCATGTATTGCAGCTATTACTGAATTTAATTCTTATACAACGACTAATCTATTCAATTAAAACTGTTTATCACGTGTAATGTAAGAATTAGCGAGCTAAATTAAAATTTCATTAAACACAAAAAAAAAAAAACCAAATTATGCGTATAATTTATTTCACACTTGGGATATTACAAATCATGGTAACGTACAATAAATATGAACCCGTCCTCTCTTATGTTGGTTTTTATAATTTAGTCACTGCACATATATTATAACTGTAGCTATCATTAAATCAAATGAAGGCAGACTCATTAATAATGTTAGGGGTAAGATGAAGGGGCCGTCAAGTGTTATGACGTTCACACCTATAATCGATGGTGGCTCGGCCATAAACAATAATCTTGGACATGATTTACGTTCACTTGTCATCACCTAACTTTTTTCGCTGAGGAAATTATCCATTCTGCCAATGTATATTTTTAATTTTTGCAAGTTAAACCAACTGTTAGTATTCTGTTCCGATTCCCTATAAGTGGTCAGTTGAATCCCATTTTAGTATTTCCTAATCCTAGACGGATACCTTATATATGCAAAGATATCATTTTGATAACATTGTATTAATATTTTATAAGTTTTTCTGAAGAAATATTTTCTTAACATATTTTTTATAATTTTGGTTCAAGAGTTTAGGTAAGAACTTAGATCGCAACAGACGACTTGGGTAATATTTTTGTCTGAAACGTTGGTTATCTATGATGTCTGTTGCGATCAATAGAAGTTTATTTCTGTTTGAAAATATATTTATCAAGATAAATATATTTTCAAAGTAAAAATAAACTCAAGGAATAAACTCAACTTAGAGTCAAGACTCTGCTTGTCTTGGAAATAATGTTTAAAGATCAACTCAAGCAGTGGATCGGTTGAAGATTAAGTAACACTAATTTATTACTGCTGAATCAGGTTTGGGCTCCGTATTTTCAGTTGATTTTTTATGAACTTATTAGAATATATAGAAAATAGAATAAGTTGTTATTCCTTATCTCAGCGTGAGAGAAAAGTATTTTAGAAAAAGGAAACTGAAAAGGAAACTTATTAATCTACTTTAAAATTAAATTAAAATACTAGGAAAAAAAACAATCAAATTTTTACAATATTTACATAATAAGCTTCAAAAAATCCTCCACATCATCGCTTCTCCTCATTTTAGAAAATATATTTTTTAGAAACTAATTTTGTTTCCGACTGAAAATATAACTACAGCTTTCTACAACACTTTTTTGGAACGAAACTTGTTGCGGAGAGGTAGAGAGGTAATCTAGCCGGCAAAAAGCGTCCGTAACGTAAATAAAAAAAGCGTATGATTTTATTTTGACATTATACCACTGAGTCTCAAAACTGTAAACATTCTACTGAAATGATTTTTTAAATTATCATTATTTATACATACCTACAGATTACACTGTTGAACTTGGGATTAAAAGAACTAAGTTTTTCCTAGAAAACTCTATGATTGTGTCGCAGTAGTTGGCTATTTATTTATATAATTCTTAATAAGAAACGATCGGGTTCAACCGTGCGTGTCTCATTAGGGACCTGGTAGGCGATATCCGGCAGCTAATTAAAGGGAGCTAGTTACGTCCGCCTCGCAGGATATGACGAATTTGTTGTGATTTTTTTATTATTATCTTCGAGTAACTGTGGGCAAATAGTGACAATAAGGGACTGTTGCTTAAGTCACATGCCTACTACAGACTATAGTTCTGTAGACGTTGGTATAGACAAAGGTAGACGTCATTAGTGAGACCATTGACACAAGGATTTTTTGACGCATGGATGACATTTCATTTGACAAAATATGACTTTTTAGGACTGATTGGCTATTTTAACCGAAAATTAGGGGAGGTGGTCAATTCGTCGCGAGCTTTTGTATTTTATTACTTGGATAAATTTTACCTGAATTCTTCTAAGGGTGAAAAATTTAGATATGAATATGGTAAAAGTTAAGTTTTCAAGTTTGTTAGGTTCGATCAGTGTTTAAATGGTTTGAAAAGAAACTGACTTCTTATACACAGCTAGCGCCATTTTGGAAGTCAGGACGGTACAGCGTTTAGTAATATTTGTTGCAATTATGAATTACTAGCTCTTGCCCGCGGCTCAGCCCGCGTGTATGTCGGTTATCGCGGCAAATAGTAGCCTATGTGTTATTCTGATGTATAAGCTATATTACTGTAGTCCGTTCAGTAGCTTTTGCGTAAAGAAGTAACAAACATACACACAAACTTTCGCCTTTCTATATTAGTGTGAAGTGTGATTATTGTTTTTCAGTTTTATTAATCTCCCTTTTTAGAAGGGTAAATGTATAAGAGTATACCAACGTGTCTATTGTTGCCATGCCGTGAACTAAGCAGGATACGTTAGATAGAGTAAGTAGGTGGATGATATAGATGAAGATGTTAGTTTTTTTTTAAATAGGTTTAAAATTAAATTTGAAAACTGCTACCATTGATCCAGCAATGCAATCGCTATTGAAAGCCTGTAAAACGGCCATATAAACGTTACGACATAACAATATGCATATTCCTGCAAAATACGCCAAGTTCAACACAGCGTTGATAAAACTTAATGTTTTGTAAATAATCTAGCATGTAACAATCGACACGGGGTTTGGTGAGCTGTATTGAGTTTTGAAAACTCAAACTTGCCTTGACATTTTGACGCTCGCCAGCTATGTTTGCCTCTCAGGTAGCTAATTAGCATCCTGTGATAAATGCAAATTCGCAAGTAATTTGTGAACGCTTTTTGTAGCATGATGCAACTTTCATCGTTTCATTGGACGATCTCAAACTGTTAAAGAAACAAATTGAAGAAGAATTGAAACTGAAGTACTTATTTATTGTTTTACTGTAGGCGTACTAACAGTAACGCAACAAAAACTCTCTGCCAAAAAAACACTTAAAAGCGTAAAATAAACTGGTTCTTCATAAATTGCCTATACCTAATTCTTATTCATTTAAATAGTAGTATTATAATGTGTGCTAGGTACCTAGAATCTGTTTGAAGTCGGTGCCAAGTGACTATCGCTTAGACTTTTGTAATTGTTCGTTTGTATTCTTTTTGGCTTAGCACCGACTTCAAACAGATTTTAGGTTAGGTACCTAAAATCTTTATACACACACATTATAATACTACTATTTAAATGAATAAAGAATTAGGTATAGGCAATTTATGAAGAACCAGTTTATTTTACGCTTTTAAGTGTTTTTTTGGCAGAGAGTTTTCGTTGGATGTTTTTTGGAAGTCGGTTTTTTTTTATAAAAAGTTTTTATTTTTCAGTTTTTAATGCAAACAATCGTAGGTAAGTAGTAGGTTGAACTATTTGATCAAATTTCATCATCGAGAATACAAATTAAGATCTATACGTACGTGTAATATTAAAATCATCCTCTAATCCCTAACTGTTGAAGAGTTTAACCTTCTATCATCAGCTCACCTAAATAACTTGAAAGTATACGACTGAAGGTCTTTAGATACGTATGAAATAGAAAGAATTATCCTCCAACTCCTAACCGTTAAGGAGTTGTACCTTCCACCTTCCATCATCAGCGTACCTAAATAATTTGAAAGGATACGACTAAAGGTAACATATATACATATGATATTTAAAGATTTATCCCCCAACTCCTAACCGTTGAGGAGTTGTACCTTACATCATCAGCTCATCATCATAAAATGATGACTACCAAACGCAAATACCGGTGTATCTTCAGCAAATATACGAAAAACATAGTATGTGCCTATAAAAAATGAGGGTTTCCCTCGATTTCCCTGGGATCCCATCATCAGATCCTGATATGCTGGCAATGGGACCACCTCGGAAGCATACCCTTTCGAATACAAAAAAAAAATTCAAAATCGGTCCACAACTGACGGAGCAATCGGTGAACATACATAAAAAAATACATACAGTGGAACATATGTAGAACCTCCTCCTTTTTGGAAGTCGGTTAAAAATAAAATAACTTATAGGACAAGAAATTATACAAGCTTTTTTATTTATAAATAGTAACAGGCTAAACCCTTAAATTTATTAGAATCTTCTTAGTAGATACATGTCTTAAGTGAAACTTCATTTAAAAAAAAGCTTTCTTAATAATTTTATTTATGTGATACAAAACAAACTGATTTACTTACGTTACTCTCATACTTTATTTTCCATGACAATACAAACGCAGTTTAATCTACTAATATTTTACTTTTTCACCCTGTTTGAAGGGCAATTTATTACAAGAGGATCGACTGAGGATATAGATAAACCAGAGCATGTTAAAAAAGGCGCGCTTGATGCAAGACGACAAGTTCCCGACACCGCACATATCATCCGTTAACGTTTCTGAACGAGCGACAAATAGACAATTAACCTCGACCATAGATTACTTTTTTTCCCATGTCTTTTCAAATAGGCTGTTTATATCTTTCTGAACGATTAGAAAATTAAGAATGTAGAAATTAGTGAGATTTAATACATTTGGTTTGGCAATAAAAATCTCGGATTTTAGGATTGTTATTTTATTAGGTTCATTGCAAAATTTAAAAACTTTTAGGACGACGTTGGTTTCTAATCTCTACCACGTTATTTTGGACACGTTGGAAGTAGTCTTAGATAAATATCAGATATGTACGTTATCATATCTAATTTCAAAATAGGATAAACACTCAGATATTATTTAATTATTGTTTATTAACCAAACAAATATCATAATTACTTTTGTTAATAGACGCGATAACTAATACGAATTCGTCTAACTTTTGATAACTCTATCCTATGGGGTATTTTGGTAATAACTTTATAAGATTATCTAACACAAAGGACTAAAATATTACACTCATATATATTATGCAAAGTGACTCTTCTAAATCCAATAAAAGTAAACAAAAAACAAGAAATTCAACATGCCCATTACAAAAACCATTAGATGCATTACTAAGTGTGCGGTCTATTCGACCCCTGCTACGTTAGCACAATCACGCCATCTATTAGAAAACTTTATGGTTATACATTCCCCTTCTAACGCTCTAGTGATTTCACAATGTCCCCTTTTCCTGTAAACGGACTAATACGGTACTAATGTAACGGACATGTAGGTACTATTCACTTAATTACTTCGTATGTATGTACAATCTTGTTGATTAAGTTGACAGATATAATATGATTTGTTAGACTGGTGCCACGAGCATCACCATCATGTTAGTTTTATCATTTTTTTAAATTTCTTGGAATTACATTAAAATAAGATTTATAAAGCTGCTAGTTAACCTTTTATATATCATCTAACAAGTTTTTTACCGGTAAGAACTAGAAATCTAACTACGATCTTCGTTACGTTTGGGTTATGTGTATGTAGATATGTGTTTTAACCGACTTCCAAAAGGAGGAGGTTCTCAATTTCATCGTTATTTTTTTTTTTTTTTTTTTTTTATGTATGTGCATCTCCGTCAATTGTGGGCCGATTTTGAAAATTCTTTTTGTATTCGAAAGGGTATGCTCCCCATGTGGTCCCATGGCCACCATATCAGGATCTGATGATGGGATCCCAAGAAAATCGAAAGAAACCCTCAAATTTAGGTGAGCGCCTGCAATGAAGTTAAGAGCAATTGTCTGCATGCCTTCATATTCTGTAGACATAATTTAATTTTAATTTTTAAATGAAATGATGATGAGAGACTTGAGAAAGACTAAAAAGCGAAAAATAAAAAAAAAACTTCGTTTAAAAAAACCGACTTCAAAAACTAAAAAGTATAAAATAACTTAATTTGTATGTGCTACCTATTCATAGGTTTGAAGTCGGTGCCAAGCCAAAATGTAATAGTAGGTACCGCAATCGCCGCGCGTGACCTTGAGCGGGATAGCTGCTCTTCGCGTTGAACAAAACAACCGAAGCGTCGGTGACGTCGAAATATAGCGAGTGTGGTATCTACTATTACATTTGGCTTGGCACTGACTTCAAACCTATGAATAGGTAGCACATACAAATTAAGTTATTTTATACTTTTTAGTTTGTGAAGTCGGTTTTTTTTAAACGAAGTTTTTTTTTATTATTCCAAGTCGCAATTGACACAGTGTAACTAATATTTAAAAAACGGAATTAATGGATCTAACACATTCATTTAGGTTATTTAAACACTAAGAACTTACATTGTCGATGGCCCTAACTTTAATGTATGGTGGTAGTTAAAAGTCGTGCATGACAGAAGGACACATAATATTACCTAAATTTTTGCAAGTTTAGTCTAGGTATAATTTGGTTTTGGTTATTTATTTTTTTATCGTTTCTTTCTTTCGTTGGATTCATATATAACCGATTTAGTTATTGTATAACCCTTGATCTGATATATACATATATATCTTCTCTCCCTAGTTTATTAGTTATTCCCTTATCTGCTAAAACTAGAAAAATAACTACTTTCCACTTTAATAAATCTTTCTGTCTTCCCTTTGAAGAGTGGACATCCTTAAGTAATTAATACATACAAGACGAGGAGCAAGTCGGATACGCATCAATCGGCAGCCTGGGGTAATAAGAGGTGTTGGAGTGAATTGGGATCATGCCCTCCAATATTAGTAATCACGTGCCAAGACAGAATAACTGGGGGTGACCCGACCCCACACTTTGAACCGAACAAAAATACCCCGTGAATGTTTACGGGTTAATCAACGCGCACGGCTCAATGAATGAGGAATTCATTATTCTGCCATATGCATTCAGTTTCGATGTCAGATAATAAGTTCATTTAGATTTATTTACGGACAGATTATCGTTTTACGTTATACGGAATAATTTTACCAGATACAGCATAGGAAGCTGAAAATGAAAAACATTACCTTATCATCTATTAAATTCAATTTTGTAAACACAATTGCATTAGTATAAAAAATATACTACAATTAAATAGGTAAAGTGTAAATTAGATTAGACAAATTAGACACATTAATCTACATATTTCTGACAATAACATTTCGTAATAGAGCTGATACATATTATATCATACTAGCGACCCGCCCCGGCTTCGCACGGGTGGATTTCAGATGCCCCCGCCGACGACACGATTCGTGCATTTTAAATCTGTAATATCTTCGAATATATTCATTTAAATTAGATACAGTAAGCCATTTTCATCTATATTAAATGCACAATGTATTTAATTTACTTAATTGTATAAGGATTCATTCTGTATTGCTTAATATCGCTTCGTAAATAAGCCATTATTTCTCGTAAAAAGAAAGGAATAAAAAGTGAAAAAAAAAACCCTAAGAGATAGACATATACCGTTGCGGACTTTTTTTGTAGACCTTTTTAAGGTGTACAATACTGTATAGTACATTATTTTGATCTATCTCGTAGGGTGCAACCAGCGTTTGCAATGTAAGCGCAAAAAATGTGTTTATTTGCAACATCACATTAAAAACCTCGAAAATGAACAGTGTTTTCATACTATATTATGCATTTATTATACATAAAAACCTTCCTCTTGAATCAAAAAAAAAAAAAAAAAAAAATTTAAAATTCAAATCTATTTAAAAAAACCGTATCGAAATCCGTTGCGTAGTTTTAAAGATTTAAGCAAACATAGGGACATAGGGACAGACAAAGCGACTTTGTTTTATACTATGTAGTGATTTGTCATCAAATATAAATATTTAAGATTAAGTTGTTTATAAAAGAACAATATAATTCTGGTAGATGTTACATTATTTGCAGAAAGATGAATCATACAGTTATGTGATATGTGTGGTCAATCATCCTAGTCCTCCAATAAATAGCCAGCAATGGAGAAGTTCATAAAAGTAAATGTTGAGAATTTATAATTGCTAAGGCGAGACCTATGTTCAACAGAGCACTGTTAAATACTGTGGTTGGAATGTACCTACTTACACACTACTCGGTGTTCCTTTATCTGAATTTAAGACACTCTTTCCAAAAGAGTGAAAAAAGAAAAGAAAATTTAACAATGCTAGTGCAAGAGATATTTCAATACCGAATTATACCTGCTAGTAGTGCTCCATAGAGTCATAACGTTTATAGTACACTCGTTGATTGGCGCGAGGGGACGTTGATTCAATTTTGACATTTTTATTGGGCCATATTGATATGCTTTGTGATTAGGAGCAGTGTCATGGGCTACGAGATATTCAATTGAGAAGGGTCAACGTGGTGTACGCGAATATAACTCATCACATTTGTATTCAGAACTAAACAAGGTATTCATGAATCATCTCTTCGTACTCTGGGTTAGCTTGAAGGGTTTTTTTTTTCATTTATCGACAGAGTTTGATTTTTAACAACTATAGTATTTTTCTTCCAGTTTCTTTCCGAATCGAGGTTTAAGGTTTAAGTTTCGGCTATAAGTCTACTATGATACGGCTGAATTTTACGTGGATCGACTGCCATCATACTTCCAGAACCATGGGAGAGCCACGCTTCGGCATGAATGAGCCGGCTCGACCGGAGTGATACCACAGCCTCACAGAAAACTGGTGTGAAACAGCGCTTGCGCTGTGTTTCACCGAGTTAGTGAGGATACCGGAGGCCCATACCCCAACCCCTCCCCCCATACCCTCCCCCCATCCCCCTCCCCATCCCCCAAAAGCCGGCAATGCACTCCTGACGCCTCTGGTGTTGCGAGTGTCCATGGGCGGCGATAATCGCTTACCATCAGGCGATACGTCTGCTCGTTTGCCCCCCTAGTCCTTAAAAACAAAAAAAACCCAAGTAGTTACTGGACGATATCGAAGTTCTGTAGAAACATTATTATTGTTAGACATAACGTCCCACTGCTGGGCTCGGGTCTTCTTTCAGGAGAGGGTTAAGGCCATACATCCCCACGCTGGCCAAGTGCGGGTTGGGGACTAGCAAGACAACGTTGTGGGTGAGTAATCTTGCCGTTGGATGTTTTCAAGCCGCCCAACTAAGCTTCACGACTGTCATCCTATGATAACAACCGGGACCGACTGCTTTAGGTGACCGCCGAATCACGGAGACGCTCGTGGTATCATGCCAACATCGGTCACCCATCCAGGTACTGCCTGCGTCGTCGTTGCTTACCCTCGGTGATTGTTTATAGTCACCGAGTGCAATTGGGCTATGAGCGCCTCGTATTGGTAACGATTACTTTAGATTAAGATGTTTGTATGGCAAACGGTACCGGGATAATGTACTCTCCTACGGCTGGAGGGGTCTCATTTTGTTAAGAATAGACACCCATCCATAAACTAACTTGGTTAGGACTGCTTAACTTTGCAATGTGTTAACCTATACGATTACCACTGAATCATGAGCTCCTCAACAACTGCCTACATTTATACTATCCATACTTTCATACTAATATTACAAATCTGTCTGTTTGTTCACGGCCTAACTGCTGCACCAATTTTAATGATATTCAGCATGGAAATGCTTTTATTTTTGAGGAAGCGCTTTATCGCGATAACCGACAAACAGCGAAGCCGGTGGAAAAAAGTAGTACAGTAAATTGTAAGAAATATGCAATGTCTTAAATATTAGTAGCCTCTGCTACGGTTTGTAAGTTCATTACCCACTCTCGAAAAACGTACTAGTACCTATGCTAGACGACTAGAATTATATTCCCACTGTTAAATATTTCAATGACAAAAGACTAGAACAGACTAAAATATTATAGTTAGGTTTACAATCAATTCATAAATCTGTAGTCTCAAGACCTTGACGTCTCTCTATTTTATTTCTCTCATAGATTTTATTCTGTTGAATAAGAATGAAGTTAGATCAAAGGATATTTTGAACCATTGTGTTGAGAATATTTTTTTAAGCGACGCATGTCCGAAGAGCGAACGGAAGCGAGGCTTGTGTGTGAACAGCATACTGACTTGTTCAGTGAACGATGCCATCACCGTCACTTCTATGCCTATCCATATAAAATAATATCCTCTTTTGATGGTGATACGCATGCTGAGATTTTAAAAGTAAAACCGTTTTTGTTAAACATTTTGTTTCGAAAAATTATTTTAAATAAACTACACTTAGGTACACCAATTTAAATAAACTGGTGTATATACCCTATAATTTCATTAAGACATTTCTTGCCTTATTCAAAATAGTTTATCTTTATAATATGCAGTGTTCCTATCATTTTGTAACTATCAATACATCATCATTACCATATTCAAGACTGGCATTGAACTATGACAGAATACATTTGAAATATTGTCATTATTATAATTATCAAACAAAAGAAGTTGGCACCAGCCGCTTTGTAGCAAAGGCAGGTTTGACAATTTTTCCTCCTGGTCGGAGGATCCTTCCCGACCCGACGTGATGGGAAATAGTCTACAAAGAAACAAATCAGCAACAGCATCAAATCATCGTCGTCATTATATTCAGCCAGCCAGCCTTTACGTTACGTTTTTTAAGACTTTAACGTCTGTATCCTAATGTATGACAACATAATCTGTGTTATTTGGGAAAACCCTCTATATATCTTTGCTCGGGATTAAATTTTAACTATTTCTCTCTACACGGATGAATTAATTTGAAATAAGAGAATAACACATATAAGAGTGAAGAAAATTATTACCAAATAAATCAGCAAAAGTTCACTAAAGTATAGATAATGTAATAATATGTATTTTTAATTTTCAGTGCGATGAGGGCGGCGGCGTTGTGGATGGGATCAAGACGGAGCCCCCGGAGGCGGAAGAACCTCGCACCATGCAGAAAGTGCCTTCTCTCTCTGACCTGTCTGACCCGGAGGCTTCCTTAGGTAAGTCTTTAGAATATGTTAGCAGTTGCATCTAAGGGTTGTCTTTACAGCATTTCACATTACAAATATAGCAGCAGAAGCGATTTTAACATTCAGGGCAAGGTGGCTGATGTTTTAAAATGTAATGAATATAATCCTCCAGTATTATCATTTATACGACAGATTGTAGATACATGTATTAAGTAAGTGGTAACAGCATTTTGACGATTTTCCTTAATTTCTATGTAGATATTTAACATACGAAACAGATATTTACCTACAAATTTTCAGCTAAGTTTATGACGAATTTGCTTAATAATAGATCTCAGACGTATTTAGGTCAGCCGATGTGTAGATGTAATAAAACAAAAATCGAGCCCACTTAAAACAAAGTACCTGGATGATCGAGCTTAACTCGGTTTTTTTGAGAAAAAAAATAAAATGCCCCCGAAACGTCCTATGTACAAAAGTAGTGGTTGCCCGCGGCTCCGCCCGCGTATATATCGGTTATCGCGCAAATATTAGCCTATGTGTTATACTGATGTATAAGCTATAATACTGTAAAGTTTCATCCAAATCCGTTCAGTAGTTTTTGCGTGAAAGAGTAACAAACATCCATCCATCCATACTTACAAGCTTTCGAGTTTATAATATTAGTATAGATTTCATGAAATCAGTTGGAGCCGTTACCGAGATTTAGATGATTTAAATACAAGAATTGTTCGTTAAAAGATATCAGATTAGATACGGCTTACAGGATCTCTATAGCACAATCACAGGGTAATACACAACGAAGTTTGATGTGCAATTTGTCTAACCTAACGATGTTATCCTGGCACTGGACAATCTCCACCCCAATAAATCACTGTGAGGAGCGGAACCGACTTCTGTCGACGTGAGTAGTGTCCGGTCTTATGTCCCTGTTCACGCCGTGTTGCTATCATCCGGCTGTATGCAATTTTGTTTGTCTTTCACTTAAAAGTTTGCAAGAATATTGGGACGTCCTTTGGAGCTTATAAAGTAGTGGTTGAGTGAGTCTAAATTAGAAGCGGCGAAATATAGAAAGAAAGCTATGAAAACATAAGAAATATACACAAGAAAATTTTAACAAAAACCGACTTCAAGAACGACCAAATCGATCGATTTCTCTTGGATGCCATCATTAGATCTTAATGTCCTTATCATGGTACCACCGTTGGGCACATCTCCTTTCCATTAAAAAAAGAACCATCAAAATCGGTTCATAAACGACGAAGTTATGCGCGAACACGCATAAAAAAAACATATACGGTCGAATTGATAACATCCTCCTTTTTTGAAGTCGGTTAAAAATGGCCAATTAGTTTCGCTTGAGAAATATAAAAATTAAGCACCGAATTCGAATTCTTGATGACAGATCTGAACATGCAATAACGGTCATACAAAAAATGAATTTACGGATTGGATAACTGGTTTTATTAATGTTTTATTTTATGTAGTAACAGAAACATATCAGAAAACTGAATTAAATAGCTCACACTGTCAAAATTTACAACAAACGCTTGCAAACTTGGAAAATCATTTTTCATAGAGGCATAGAGCTTTTCTGTTCTGTGAACACTGCAAGTAAGACACACTTAATGCATGAAAGTGTCTTCTGCTTGGCCCCACGGATATATAATAATATTCCGAGTACTATCAGATCAATTCCAGAGGCTAAACTGTTTAAAAGGACACTCCATGAACTATTAGTAAACAAGTGCTATTATTCCATAATGAGCTACTTAACAGACAAGTCACTGCAACAATATAGTATACATAAATCATGATGTGTTCAGTACTAATATAATATAGTATACCTATTCTGTTTTTTTTATGTTTTCAAGTTTCAGTTGGTTGAGCATGCACTCATCCATTGACTTATTGTAATTTGCTGATGTCTTGTGTTAAGATTTAATATAAAATTATGACATTCGATACTAATCTAATTGTAATATAACTAGTAATATATAACATAAATGAAATTATTGTATGCCCATTGGGCGGGACATGGCTGATCGCAATGTATACCTACGAAACATCTATATTATGTACCTACCTATGATCCACAATAAAGATATATTGAATTGAATTGAACTTTGTCAATGAACTTTAACCAAAAGTTTAACTGTGAAGACACAAAACTAATTTTATTTCCATTAGAGAATCACTAGCGAAAGGAAACTCAATAGCGCCTGTATTTATAGATAGTAATAACAAGGCAATATTTCACCTCGCGAACTTGAAGATTTATTGCAATACGCACACTAAACTATTGTAGTGTCTATATAATTATCCTTAATTGTAAAGATTGTGCAATGAAAGTCACGGACACATAAGCAGAAAATGGCTACGAAGATTTTAATTGTTTTATTACACTTTATCTAAGTAAGAGGCCACCATCGTGAAACAAAATCACATTAACAATAGTTGGTACGTTTTAGTTTAGATCCAATTGCAGTATATATGTACCTACTGTACTGATGACACAAGAACATTTTCAGCATTTTTATTCAGCAATGAATCCGTATTGACTTTGGAAATAAATAGATGCAATACAAAAGATTAATTTCTGCACTGTACTCTGTGATAGTAAGAGGCACGTGGAGATTTAGAAATAGAAAAGCAGTGCTGAATTTTCCACCAAGATGCAATGCTAAACCTTTTTAACCGACTTCAAAAAAGGAGGAGGTTATCAATCCGACTGTTTTTTTAATGTTTGTTACCTCATAACTTTCGACTGGGTGAACCGATTTTGATGATTCTTTTTTTTGTTCGAAAGCTGGTGCTTCCCGTGTGGTCCGATTTCAATTTGGCCCAGTTCTTGAAGTCGATTTTATCTTTTTGTTGAAATTTGTGATTATTTAAGTAAAACTTCAAGATTACTATACTATAAGTTATTGTCGTGTACGGGATTTTGGATAATCCGATGCGAAGCATTTACAAAGGAGGTCAAGTTCATATTCACAGGTCGCTTGCGAAACATATTAGACTCAACACTCACACAAGTTAAATTAAAATCTAATCAACAATACATTTTTTATTTTATGTAGTTATAGTGATAAGAAAAGTATGCTTTACTAAAAAATATAGGTAATAAATACAAAGGAGTAGAAATAGTATTGACATTTAGCAAAATATCACTACTAATTGTTCACGATATATGTATAACTAGCTGAATCCTTGGTGTTACCCGCGGTTATTGTCGTACCGCGGGAAACGCCGCGGGACAAAGCTAGTCTTAAAAAAGTAGCCTAAGTTACTCCTTAGATCATCATCTATCTGCTAGTGAAAGTCTCATCAAAATCGGTCCAGCCGTTCCAGAGATTACCCGGAACAAACAGATAGACAGACAAAATTTTAAAAAAATGCTATTTTAGTACATGTACCGTGTATACATACATATGCATTTATTAAAAAGCGGTTATTTTAATATTACAAAGAGACACTCCAATTTTATTTATTTGTATCTCAGATCAAATAAAAAAAGGTAGATAACGCACCGCCTTGTTCTTGTTGAAGCAGAAAAAAGGCTCGTAGTTCCAAGTAAACACACGCGTTACGCACTAACTATGCTATAAACTACGTTACTTATCGTCAGTATCGTACAAGTATTGACAACTCATAGGATATTGACGAAAAGTACCACAGTTTATAGCATAGTTAGTGCGTATCGCGTGTGTTTACTTGGAACTACGAGCCTTTTTTGTGCTTCAACAAGAACAAGGCGGTGCGTTATCTACCTTTTCTTATTTTATCTGAGATTTGTATAGATAATGTAGTACGGTTATTTCAGTAGTAGTGTAGATTAACGAATGAATTTGTCCAAGAGAAACAACAACCAACACTAAAGAACACAACCAAGTAGAAACACAACACAAAGATTTGTAAATTGTATACAACCTTTTTTCTTTGTTCCATTCGCTTCTATAAAAATTGAAAGAACAGTATCCTCTCATGACAAGTATAGGCAAATATAAAACTATAGTGGTTACATGAGTGAAATAGCATGCCTAGGGAGTCTAGTACCTGTAGCCTAACTAGAGATCGTTACTAGATGAAGTTTGAATAGAATAATACGCGCATCCTTATTACAACCGAAGCGTTGTTGCGTGTCCAGTTAAATACACTCTGCCTCTATAAATATATTGTTTTAATCATTTTAATTCTAAATCGTATACAAAAATACTAACGTATTACATTCAAGAAAAATTATATGTAAAGCAAGCTTCCATTCTTGAGTTCTTTTTCTTTTTTTTAAATATTTTTGAGCCTGCCAAAATGACTACTCTGCCTTATGGAAAGCATAAGCAGAATCCAAGAGTGGTGGTCACCATACTCATTGTGAATGCACAGAATGCAATAATGCAGCATGGTGACCCACACCAAGGCGGCCTAGTGATGCTTTAGCATCATTGGGCCTCCGGTCTCGTACTCACCAACGAAACACGACAGCACGAATGCTGTCTTTTTACGTTGATCTTCTGTGCGAGGGTAGTACCGCCCGGTCGAGCCGGCCCGTTCGTGCTGAAATCAGCGTGGCTCTACTACCTGTTGTATAGCTTTTCAGTATAGCTTGAGGTTAAAAAGAGAATAATGTAGGTACGAGAATACTTTATTGATAAATAAAAATATAGATTTTCTTATCAAATTCAGGAAAAGAAATAGCAAGTAGGCATTAGGTTATTGGCTTCTAGGTTAAAGCTAGTAAGCTTAATTGCGTTTTTCAGTTCAATTGTAATGTCCTGATTATGTATTTGGTTTACGCTGAATCCTAAACCTTTTTGCGTAATGCATCCAATAATTCCAATGGCATGGCGATGCATAATGCAACAAGGCTTGCAGCTTTCTCTATATGTCTCCATGAGAATTATAATTCATTTTCTTATTATTAGTTATTAATTTAAACTTTTTATGACAAACATAGTTTTTACTTCACTAGAGTTGCACGTTTGGCCTAGTGGTTTAACGGTCACCAAGCCGATTCCTACTTCGCCAAGTGTCGTGGGCTCAAATCCCACGTAGGACAACACTTTGTGTGATCCACAAATAGTTGTTCTGAGTCTGGGTGATCTTTGTGTCCGTTTCACGTACACATGTAAAGTCCCCCGCCACACAGGATTCATTCCTAGTGCGGGAGATGTCTTTTTAAAAAGAAAAAAAAGAGTTATGTTATGTAATTTAGAGCCTAGATTTACTTATTTTGTAAGGGTGTTAAGTTAACGGTAGTACAGAGGCCAAGGTTCGTAATCTTGGATGTGTAATGAACGCCAGCTAACCTATTAACTCGTCAATGTCATATTAATACGGTCCTGCTCGTATCACAATATAATTTGCTATATTATTATGTGCGCAAGTGCATCAACCCTTTCAAGGAGCAGCGAAGCCGTGTCTCGTCAGGGTGGGCCAATATACGGGCCCATTGTTTACTTCGCCCATTTGTCTTTTACGTGGGAACGACATATTTATATTTCAAAAACGTGAGCTAAATAAATAGGAATATAATCACAAATTTTAACAAAAAAAAAACGATTTCAATCTGGCCCCAATTTAAATAGGACCACACGGGAAGCACCAGCTTTCAAATAAAAAAAGAATCCTCGAAATCGATTAGCGTGATATTGAGTTATTCGTCAATTTGTCGCGCACATACTTAATGCAAATTGAAGACTTATATGGTTTTCTCATGGATGACATGTCAGAACTGGACCAAATTGAAATGGGACACATGGGAAGCACCAGCTTTCAAATAAAAAAAGAATCATCAAAATCGGTTCACCCAGTCGGAAGTTATGAGGTAACAAACATAAAAATTGAGAACCGCCTCCTTTTTTTGAAGTCGGTTAAAAATCCCCTGAAACGATATCAGCTCAACGGGCTGGTCGGAAGTATAAACCGCAACATTTCATTAATATTTAATTGATAAACTTCGTGCCGGATTTTCCTTCATTGTATAACAAACAAAGCTTGTCGAAGCATGAGTTAACGTTGATATGAAATGCAACTTGAGCGGTTCCGAATGGATTGACCTCGTCGCGGCGTCTGCGCGTGGTAATTACAAAGCTGAAACTTATTAGCCGATCATATTAGTATTGTACCACCCTCGATGCAAGCGTTACAACTAAGCTTTCTTATTTATTTCTATTTTTAATAAACTTTTACCTAACTACGAATGAGCAATATATAATATACATATATATATACCGACCGGGTCTCGGCAAACGTAGCGTAGGACATCCACAGGCCATGTGGAGTGATGATTTGCGCAGGACGGCTGGCAGAAGCTGGATGCGAGTAGCCGAGGATCGAACTAAGTGGCGTGCAATTGGAGAGGCCTATGTCCAGCAGTGGACTACGATAGGCTGATGATGATGATGATATATTGCTATATATTTTGTGTTGCAGTCTGCGGTATTATACGATTTATTAAACTAAAACTTCTGACAAAAACCAAATGCACATTCCTTTAGAGGGTACGTCGGTATAACATTAAGCGATTTAATGATTTGATGCAAATCACTCTACCTATTGCATTCCACTGCTGCAGCCTGCACATACAGGCCTCTTTCAACGTGCGCTAGTCTTTGATCTTCCGCCTTAGGTATCCGACTCAAACGTAGGAAATTATTATTCGAAACGTTACGGAGACTGGGAGACGATCTTCTGAAATCAAGAGTTCTGGACAGAGACATCAAAAACCTTGATTACATTGTGTGAAAATCAGTGTGTAGAAGCGTTTGAAATAAACAAATGGTATGAAAGAAGTTGGCTTCAATACTATTTATATATTTTTAACCAGGCAGTTAGTGACACCGTTAAAAGAAACTAAACTAAATTATTCTTAAAACCTTTGAACGAAATAAGCTGTTGATAGAAATATTACAATTATTTCGAAGCAAACTGATATAAATAATGCATGTGGCTGTGAAAACATTGAGAATCATGTTAATGATGATATTACAAATTGTCAGAGGCTGTTATCAGTTCTCGTTAACGGGAACAATGGTAGCAATTTGTTCGGCACTATCAACACCCGACTATAGATATGAGCAATAAATACTATCTGCATTATTATGATATGCTTTTTATATATTTACAAATTATTATATAACACTCAGAACTAAACAAATGATAATATGGCAATAATATTGTTTATGTTCTACGATGCAATGTGCAGTGATAGAATAGACCTGTAAAATTTCACAAAATAACTGTATTATAATTTACTGGCTGACCCACGCAAGGTCGTTTGCGTCTCCTATTGCCCGCAGCGTAAAAAATTCTCACGTTTTTGTAACATTCTTCATTGGTGCTCCACTCCTAATGGTCTAAGCGTGATGACATATAGCCTATAGCGCAGCGGTTCCTGAGATTAGCGCGTTCAAACAAACTCTTCAGCTTTATAATATTAAGTATAGAAGTATAGATAAGTAGATACTAGCTTTTACCCGCGGTTCTCCACGCCTGAAAGTCGATTATCGCGATAAAGTGTAGCTTAAGTCCTTTCTTAGGAATCAAGATATCTCCATGCCAAATTTTGTTGTAATCGGTGCAGCGGTTTAGCCATGAAAGCTTTACAGACAGACAGTCTACAGCTTTGCTTTCGAGTTTATATGTACACTAGCTTTTACATGCTGCTTCGCTCACGCAGTCTTTCATTCCCGCCTTAGGGGTGGAATTTCAAAATTCCTTTCTTAGTGCTCACTTACGTCATATAAAGAACCTACATGCAAAATTTCAGGATTCTAGCTTCAGCGGTTTGGGCTGTGCGTTGATCTCTGGGTAATGTCAGTCAGTCAGTCACCTTACTCTTTTATATTTGGATGTTCTTTGTGTCCGTTTAATGTATGTTTGTAAAGTCCCCCGCGACACAGGATTTATTCCTAGTGCGGGAGTTGTCTTTAAAAAAAAAATTAAAGGAAATCTATAGAAACCGATCAAGTAATAAGAAAATTCAACAAGCAATTTTATATTATTTATTTTATTATTTATATTTATAGATTAGTATGGATGAATTGGACCTCTGTAACTGTTTTTTAGAGATAAATACACTACAGATGTGGGTAGAGAATACATTCATCGAACTCTTGACGAATTTACTTAAAACATGAAATACATCTCATAGATCTGGTAATGAATTCTCGTTAACCATATAGACACAAAAGAAGGAGCTACGAGGGAACAAATGAACATACATACATAGCCTGTCAGAATCATAACCCTCCTTTGGCTTTGCCGTAGTCCATTAAAAAGAATTACGGCTTATTGAAATCTTTTTTTTTTGTAGACGATTAAATGTATAGTAGGATCTTTGCATTTTCTAACTGTCTAACAGAACACTAAACAACATCTCTTTCACCGCTGATCTTACTGATCACAACAAAAACTTACATTGAGTCTGTTAATAGTTGATGGATATTATACATTGATTATGCTGATACACTGTTGTTGCTTCAAATCCTAAAACATAAACAGTAAAAATTAAACATATATGAAATAAATCCATAAAAATGCGGTGAGTATGTGGAAAGCCGTTGCGGCCGCAAGCTGTCCACTTCGAAGGATGTTGGAGTGTCCACTTCTCACGAATGTTGATCCACACACAGGATGTTGCCAAAACCGTAGCTCGCACTTCGTTTATAATACTTTAGTCGCATAACTACTAAAGTTACAAACGGTTACTTGGAAAACAATTTTAACAGTTCGTTTACAAACATGAGACTAAGTTTTAGGTTGAGCTAACATTGTTCATCACTCATTAGTCATTACGTTTTAGTTAACAGTTTCAATGTACCATTCACTATAATGCGTTGTGTATTTTTCAGTTTCTATCTCAAATTATGGAATACTTAAAAATGATAAAAGTGGATATTGCTCTAGAGTTAAGTATCCACTGGACTAAATATTCTTATGTTATGATCGCAATCTGATTAAACTGTAATTCAATTTCAATTATATTTTATTTAATAATTCCATATCAAAAAGGTTATTGAACCCATGATAAATAAGTTTGATATGATGTTCACATAAGTGTTCCAATCCAACTCATCCAATTTAACTATAAAAATCTCAAGCTAAAGAGTAGACTCGCTTAACTAAGAGTTGAGGAAGAAATACTGATGAATACTCCTTCTATTGTAGTATATACTGTACATACTCTGTATCTCAAAACTGGACTACAATAAACATTACATCGCTTTAATATTTTAGTTCATTTCGACATTGCAAATGTATGGGTCTGGCAACATCGTTTGACAGGTATTTTAACCTGTTTTTATTCCTCCGTTTTAATCTAACGGGACACCAATTATCAAAGGACCAACATCCTTTTTAAAGAAGTGAATATTGATAAATATAGCTACTCATATGACTTTAAAAAATGTGCATATTAGTAAAAAATCGCCAATAATGTAACATAATATTATGGGCGTGCTAAGCGGTTTTTTATGCTCGATCAAGTGGAAACCGAGTTTCGAATGTCACCTGGGTTTTATTAAAAATATGAATATAATCTCTGTTTTTTCTCATTCAATGTCTATTTTGCCTTGCAGCTGTTTTTTCAAAACGAGTAGTGAGCACATGTGGATTTCGATAATCCACAGCCTGTACCACTTGCGTGTCACATGGCAAACCATAATCAATGGTGACAAGATCATATTATTTTGATTTATCAGGTTATTCGTTATGGGAAAATGTATGTTGAAACTAAATAATGTTACAAATACCCAGACGAATAAGTATAACCAGTTTGTTACCAACTGTAACTATTAATGTCGTTATTAATTATCTTTTTTATATTTATTACTTCTAGTGTCATGTAAGTGCCAGAAATAACAAGTAATTTTCTCCAATGCCTAATGGATTGAGGTGCTTAATATAATATTCGTAGATATCTAGTCTGGTTTTGATGTGACACCGTTTTGTTTGAATGAGGCAATTTTATGCATGTGTAATTATTGCTATGATAGATTTAGATTCTTGATATAAAAACGTAAATATCATGGTGAAATGCGTGTTATACGTTGTGCTTTTAAAGATTTTTTTGAAGTAAATACATATTACATACAAAAAGTATTTTGCTGATTTTGAATACGCTTTGAAATCTCAAAAACTTCTGAACAGATTGAGATCAAATTTTGATACTTTATACAACTCGCTTCAATTATTGTTTTTTTTATCTATTTTTGGCGTCAGTTTTGTTTCTCATTTCTCATCAATGCAAATTAATTGAATTAAAGTGGCACAGTGACGCGTGGCAGTGTGTAGCTAGTGGTTTATTATAACTTATTCCTCCATAGGTAGTAGGTACTGCTATAAATTGATTTTAAATATGAACATCGTTTGAACTTTAGAGAAATAAAAATACGTTCATGATTTTATACCCCAAATTCGCTGTTTAAATTTTTACAAAAATTGTTTACGAGTTAAGTACATTTTAACTTTTTAGAATTGCATACAATTAGGTACATTATTATGTACCAATTAGAGATGCCACGAATAGTTATTTGGCCGAAGCGCCGAATATTCGGCAGCCGAATATTCGGCGACACTTAGTACTTTCCGTGGGTGACAAGTCACAACTAGTCACGACTCGTAAGTTACGAGTTTAAACTTGCATCGCTGAAGTAGTACGTAGGCGCGTGCAGTTTTTTTCGTTGGTGATTAGGTCGCGATTAGGTTTTGTTGCAAATGAACTTGATTTTTATATCGCATCTGTTCGCTTAGAGCGTACAGCAGACCCTTACAAGTGGTGGTCAGCAAACGCAAAACAATATCCAACCCTTTCACAATTTGCTCAGATTTATTTATCATCTCCTGGTAGCAGTGTATATAGTGAGCGGCTGTTTTCGGAAGCAGGAATAATTTATGAGGAAAAACGCAATCGTCTGCTATCTACAAATGCTGAAAAAATGTTATTATTCATCATAATTTACCACTCATACATTTTAAATATTAATATTTTAATTTGTCTGTTAAATAAACGTCTTTGTGATTAATATTTAGAGTTTTTTTTTCATGATTTGCTATACGGTATTCGGCCGAATAGTTTACTATATTCGGCCGAATACCGGATAGCGAGAAAAAGTGGCCGAATACCCGAATACCGAATAGTTGCCGAATATTCGTGGCATCTCTAGTACCAATGTATAGTTAACATCTTCAAGTGTTTACATAGATAAACAGAAAATTATACAAAAATTATCGCTGATACCATCTCTGTTACATAACTATTAAGTTAGTAGTATTTGATACTCATGTTATTGGTCCAATAAGGTACAGAATACAGATCTTTAAAAAAATCTATAGTTCTAACTTCAAATATGAGAGTATATTGACAAAATATCAAATCAAGTTATCCTTCTCATACAAATTGAGACACTGCAACGAAATTTTTTTTCTAAAATTAATGACCGTCTCTATGATCGTAAAAAAAACTTGATACGCCAGATAGCTATGCTTTCACAAACACAAGTAGTGCAAAAATTTGACACACCTTTTGACACCTGTTTAAAAGTGACGTAGCTTCCTGTTGATCAAATCGTAATGAAAGATAAAAAAAAACTTCGTTTAAAAAAACCGACTTCACAAACTGAAAAGTATAAAATAACTTAATTTGTATGTGCTACCTATTCGTAGGTTTGAATTCGGCGCCAAGCCAAATGTAATAGTAGGTACCACACTCGCTATATTTCGAGACGAACGTCAACGACCTCACCGACGCTTCGGTTGTTTTGTCCTACGCGAAGAGCAGCTATTCCGCTCAAGGTCACGCGCGGCGAGTGCGGTACCTACTGTTACATTTTGGCTGGGCACCAACTTCAAACCTATGAATAGGTAGCACATACAAATTAAGTTATTTTATACTTTTCAGTTTTTGAAGTCGGTTTTTTTAAACGAAGGTTTTTTTTATTTTTCGCTTTTTAGTCTTTCTCAAGTCTCTCATCATCATTTCACCTAAATAACTTGAAAGAATACGACTAAAGGTAACATACAACATACTGTATAGAATAATAAATAAATATTTCGGACATGATGTTTACAGAATATGAAAGCATGCAGACAATTGCCTTAACTTTATTGCAGGCGCTCACGTAAATTTGAGGGTTTCCTTCAATTTCCTTGGGATCCCATCATCAGATCCTGATATGGTGGCCATGGGATCACATGGGGAGCATACCCTTTCAAATACAAAAATAATTTTCAAAATCGGTCCACAATTGACGGAGTAATCAATGTACATACATAAAAAAATAAAAATAAAATACCGATGAAATTGAGAACCTCCTCCTTTTGGAAGTCGGTTAAAAAGAAAAGATTTCCAGTTCATCGTATTTATATATTTATGTTACATGATTACCCAAAGATAGCTAAACCGATTTAGAACATTCCTTTTTGGTTTAAAAGGATATAGATGCTACTTTATAGGTAAACCCATTGTCATTACATAAGGTTCTGATGACACTGTGCTTAGTGGGATAAAACCTTCTTTAGAAAATGCTTATATCAAAAAGTAGAGTTTCAAAAAGATGACGATTATGAAGGTCTGATTATGAGGTCTTGGAAAAATTTACATTTCGGGTATCCTTATCGCATTTAATGTATTTATTCTCGAATAGGCCGTTTGATGAAATATAATAATAAATTAATAATTGATATCAAAGAACATAAATGGCCATTGAAATTAGTCAATGATGATAGATCAATGAGAAAAAGCGGCCAAGTGCGAGTCGGACTCGCCCATGAAGGGTTCCGCAGCAGCAAGTAACATAATATAATTTTTATTTTATATTTTTACATTTGTGTTGATTGAATGAAAGGTAAATTGCAGTTAACGATTTATGACGTATTAAAAAAAACTACTTACTAGATTTCGTTCAAACCAATTTTCGTTGGAAGTTCGCATGGTAATGTACGTCATATTTTTTTTTTAGATTTATCATTCTCTTATTTTAGAAGTTAGATTGGGGGGGGAACACACATTTTATCACTTTGAAAGTGTCTCTCGCTCAAAATATTCAGTTTAAAAAAAAATAATGTTAGAAACCTCAATATCATTTTTAAAGACCTATCTATAGATACCCCACACGTATGGGTTGGATAAAAATTTTTTTTTGAGTTTCAGTTCTAAGTATGGGGACCCCCAAAATTAATTGTTTTTTTTTCTATTTTTGTGTGAAAATCTTAATGCGGTTCACAGAATACATCTACCTACCAAGTTTCAACATTAAAGGTCTTATAGTTTCGGAATAAAGTGGCTGTGACATACGGAAGGACAGACAGACAGACATGACGAATCTATAAGGGTTCCGTTTTTTGCTTGGCACGGAACCCTAAAAATGAAGTACCTAAGTATTTCAATGTGTTGGCGATTTTACGTTTCGATTACTTTAATACGATTGCGAAGCACTTTATATACGCTTTTAAATTTTCTATAATTTGAATTGTTTTAGACACAATGTTTTGTACAACATTAGAGCATTGAAATATAGCTAAATTACAAACTGAACCAGTAAAGTGAGAATTCAGGATTCAATAACTGTTTAATACTAAAAACTCATTTCCAAAAAGGTTTTATTTTTCGGATGAAAACATGACATTGGAAATTGAAACTTATTCAGTAATTTCGCTTAACCTATACTTACTTACATCCTTTCAAAGCTTAAAACATCGATAAAATAATATGATACTTGCTAATCGCTGTCCACTTCTCCACAATGGTTTCTTGAAAAGCGGCATAACGCCCATTACTTCACCAATATTCACGTGAAGTGATACGCAGATCATGGAGAAATAATTCAAAACTTACCACACTGTAGCTAGTTCGCAACTTTGCGATACAAAGCTACATCTATTTCTGGCGATGCCAGTCGTTGTTGACACAAGAAAATTCTCGTGAATGCCTACCACGTTACTTCAAATAAACACGTGTAAACACACAGACAAATACAACCGTATGATTGAAACACACATACATGCACAGTACAGATTCATTCATAAAAGCCGAGTGAATGGACAAGGCAAGCGAAAGCTCTTCAAGATATCTGTGCGCCTGGTACTGCGGGCCGACTACTCGGCGGACATGTTGGTCTCTTTGGCCGAACATTGTCTTATCCACTTGTTCATCTATGTTTAGTTTAAAAGTCTAGTTTAAAAACTTACTCTACCTAAACATCTGACTACTTGCATAACTGCAACAAATACCCTTTCCACTCTCAGGAGCATTTGACACTTCTGCGTTCCCGCCTGAAAACTTTTTTTACACACAAAAAAAAAACTTATTATCTCTTTTGATATATTTAGCAATTTACGGCACCAATTATTTAAAAAATCTACACTACTACGACTGCCTCGTTGGTCTCGCGGTTGGCGTGTGCGACTGCTGATCATGAGGTCTCGGGTACGATTCCCGGGTCGAATCAAATGTTTGTATGATCTACAAATATTTGTTACGTAGTTTGGGTGTTTTCTATATTCATTTCATACATATGTATAATATGTATGTATTTACAAAAAAAAAGTATATATGTATTTGTATCAGTTGTCTAGTACTCATAACATAAGTTCTGCTTAGCTTGGGACTAGATAGCGTTGTGTGTTAGATGTCCGAAATATTTATTATTATTATTACTACTTTTACAGTTACTACTTAAATATATTAAATAATCCTTGAATCTAAGGTAAATTATGGAAAGATTGGATTTATTTACGATTAGAATTAAATTTACATAATTTAAATTGTAACCTACTCTAATAGCTCTGTTTTATTTTTAGGTAAAATCCTAGGAAACCTATGTTGTGTTTTGCTTCCTTGGCAATGTGTAGGAAAAATTTAAAGATGGTAGGATTAACGGAATACGGTGACTAAATGCAAAAATGCTTATTGCTCATAAAAAATTATACTAACCAGCTGATTGTTTAACAGTTGCTTAGTTCATATTGATATAATTTAACAGACACATTGTCTTACAAATTGCGTGTTACGTTATCCCGGTCCTACGCTCAAAAGTTTTTTTCTCTGCTAGCCCTGTTAGTTCCCACAATCTAATTTTTTTTAAGGTGAAAGGTGTGCCCTTATCAAAATGAAGCCACTCACGAAAAATTAGCTTGATAGTAATAACTTGTAAAATTTGTTCTGGGGATCCCAGACTATCTGTTTTATTTCTAGATAAAATTCTAGGAAACCTATGTTGTGTTTTGCTTCCTTGGCAATGTGTAGGAAAAATTGGAAGATGGTCGAATTAACGGAATACGGTGACTAAATGCAAAAATGCTTTACTTATACCAGATAGAAATAGACCTACACTAACTTGAATATCACGTCGACTGATGCTTTTCTTATTTCTAAACTGAAATAATCACATGGTAAAGTGTTTTCCTCTTAGTCATTGAGTATCACCAAGGTTAGTGCTCTTATGAGTCTATGACTATTATTAAACAATCAGCAATCTGATTAGATTATTCCAGTAGTTACAATTGAATGACGATTTCGGAGATTTCGTCAATTTCCGGCGCAAGTAACTATGATGATATCCCTTATCTTTGCATTTTCGCGGAAACGTATGAAAGATAAGTTCATTCATAAGTTTATGGTTGTTCGGTTAAGAATTGAAAAACGGTTATGTGTTGTGAATTTAATTTTTGTTATGTGGCAACAGCGCAGGATACTGCTAACACCAGGTAAAGGGACGTTTTTATTAATTTATGTTATCTTTATTATGTTTAAAAAGTGATCGGGACATGCGCGGCACGTCGGTGTATGCATTCACGCATCTAAATGGGATGTTCGTCACCTCGGTACTCCACAGCTACTGTGTACTTTGCATACTAATCTATTCCCCCCGACGCCTATACGCACACAAAATCATATTTTATACAGCTAAATAATAAAAATAAAGTAGCCTTTTCATTGAAGGTTTTTCAACCCAAGATATCGAGTCTTCGTGAATGAAATTAAAATTTGATGACACATGGTATTTAATAGATTACGGCAAATTATTTCAATATGTTTTAGATTAAGGATGTAGACATATTAATTAGTATAAATTATTTGCATTCTTGATGATGTTAAAAGATTTGTTAACTTTTTAAGAAATTGAAAATGTTACAACGGTTTTACGGAAATAGAAAATACGATATAGACGAGAGACTATACATATTATTCACCATCACCACATCACCATATCCATTATTCACGAAGTGAAAACAATAAGTAAACAATGTAACGAATTTTACATTATTACATACATACATTTATCTTCAAACACTCAGGTTTTATTTGTATACTAGCTGACCCGGCGAACTTCGTACCACCATATTTACATATCTGTCTCAGCTGCCCACAGGCAGTGTACAGTCGCGGACGAAAAAACACTTTTCCCGTTATCTTTTATTTTTTTTCTTTCTAGCAAAAAAAGAATGAATGATATCGGTCTATTTGTTATTGAATTACAACCAAGTACATATTTTGACTTTTATCCCCTCTCTCCAGGAAACCGTGCTGAATTTGATAAAAAGTATCCTATGTCCTACCTCGTAGTATGAACTCAAATCATGCCAAGTTTTATTTGAATCCGTTCAGTAGTTTCGGCGTGATGCGCGGCCAAGATACAGACAGACAGACAAAAATGAAAAAAATTACAGTTTTGGCTTCAGTTATTTAGTTATTATAGAGAGCCCTCCAAACATTTTTTCAAAATATCTTTAATGTACAGAATTGGACCTGTTACATTTTTATTATAAGTATAGATGTTGAGCATGTCCTTTAATTAAATACATACTTATCTATCCGCAATCAATGATAAAGCGATTTAATTCAAGGCCATTGCTGCCTATGATGAAAATTACTTTTCCATCCCCCAATCTCGGAAAGAGTATTTTTTCCCTTCGATATCTAAGTGCAAAAGCCGTTTTTATCCGCTAGAGGATAAAGTAAATTGAATTTAGAACATCGTGTGCACTAAGTTTGTGAAATCAAAACATCATTGTGCCGAATTTATCATAGAACCTTTTGTAATTTGTTAAAAACAATAAAAACTTAGACCTTAGGTGTACTTTTTTTAATTTGCTTTGCCCGCGCCATTTTCTTTTCACGTCATTTAGTCATTTCCTCGCTGTGGTGGGATGAAAAGTTAGGTGTTGCACTCGAGTGCAAAGATTTTTCACCTCGTGCTCTTTATCACTCGCTGCACTCGTGATTCAATTTTAGAATCCTTCGCTTGCTCGGTCATCAAAATTGAGCACGCGGTTAAAAAGCAACTTTGCACTCTTGTATAACAAATAACTATTTCTCCTAGGAAAGAAAGCATTCTTAAATTTGGACTTATTAGATACCAATAGGAAAGAATAGATAATTTTTAACGCCTCATTTTATTTTTATTATACTATTGCTCGGTGTATTAATGTGTATTAAAAAAAGTCACTATTTTCATTCAGTGTATGGTTGAAGGTAATAAATGTTTAAAACTATTTTTTACATAGGTTCCTATACAATTATGACAGCATTCGTATATACTATACATATATCATTTTGAAGTCGTCAATATCTTTATGATTTAGCTTTCTTCGAGTTAACTGCTTTAGCCCAACAAATAGAAAAACTAACGAAAAATCAAGGCAGATTTTGGCAATCGAATTCAGCTTGAAAAAAAACATATATTTCTTAACCACAATACAATTTCTTTAATAAGTATGTCAGTCAATATTTTGTATAGGTAGATATTTAATCAGTGATTAACCTTATGGGACTTTTTGAGCTTTAATGCTAAACAAACAGTAATGTTTTTATATGGAATGCATATTTCTTATCTGTGGAAAGATAGATAAAAAAATAACTTTAAAAAGTTTCCCGCCTTATTTGTTATTACATGACATATCGTGCATTTTAATTGACCAAAATCAACTGGTAATTTCATGATCGTCCAAAATTAACTGGTAATTTAATTATCGTCCAAAATTTACTGGTATTTTCATTAACGTTACGTCACTTTATGAGGAAAACATGTAAATCTTCCGAAAACTGTCACCGGCGATAAGACCTCTTAGTTCGTACTGCGGATGTAGTAATATGCATTACGTAACGTAGATTTATCTTCGATCTAAGGTGAAAGATTAAGGTAAACTAAACAATTAAAAAGCATGTGATCAACATTCGTGAAATAAATCAAAATATTTTGTGAGGTTGGACAGATTATTGGCAATCACACTTCACATCACACTAATCACACTAATATTATAAAGGCGAAAGTTTGTGAGTGTGTATGTTTGTTACTTCTTCACGCAAAAACTACTGAACGGAGTTGGATGAAATTTTACAGTAATATAGCTTATACATCAGAATAACACATATACAATAAGGCTACTATATGCTGGCGGAGCCTCGGACAACAGCTAGTATATAAATAAATAAAAAGCTAGATAGTTTTTTTTAAATGTAATTAATGGAAGCATCAGTCAGATTACAATGATTGATGACGATGACAGAGAATTTATTGAAGAATAAATTAGAGAAGAAGGCAACTTCTTTAACCAAAATCTTAGGTGAAAATGCGCGGAATAACAATTTTAATTAAGATTTGTAGTTACTCATAATATATTGCCGTTTATGTAGATAATAACTGACATTCGTTTTATGAAATACTAGGTGTTGCCCGCGGATTCGCCCGCGTGTATGTCGGTTATCGTGGCAAATAGTAGCCTATGTGTTATTCTGATGTATAAGCTATATTACTGTAAAGTTTCATCCAAATCCGTTCAGTAGTTTTTGCGTGAAAGAGTAACAAACACACACACATCCTTACAAACTTTCGCAGTTATAATATTAGTAGGACTAACGTTATACCACACTTGTAACATAAACAAGTCTATATTGCCGCCAATCAGGAACTACGAAAATGATAATGTTAGTATGAAAATGAAAAATCTTGAAAATGAGGGTTTCCCTCACGTAACTAAGAAACTAGCTATGCCTAATCCTCAATTGTAGATATTAAATTTGTTATTAGCGTAACAGAAAAGTTTATTACCTACTTAATTAATTTATTACTAAACAGAATCACAATACGGTGGTCTATTTTTGAAACAAACAGCAACTCTCTCAATACAATATTTCATTTATCTAGTTGCCCATCCATACATACGTGCATAATGTCTAATCTTAAATCTCATTTTGCGTATTCCAGAACTGTATAATGTATTTCTGCAGTCTTCCAAAGTTTGTGCCTTAGCGTATGATTTACAGTAGCAATAAATCCATTGCCGACTCGTTACGATATACCTAACACATTTGAAATCTTGCCAATTTGCCACATATGATCACCGACGTACCTACCTACCCAGCTAACTGTTACTCTCAATCACACTCAATCACAATTTTCCAAACATAAAAGTACGTATTTTTAGGTTTAATATTTAAAATAAATACAGATTCAATAACTTGAAATCTGATTGCAAATAAAAGTAAAATGTTTGAATAAGCTTAGCCCGGGGTGAGATGACATAACGCAGAAGGATAGGTCTTTACCTATGAAATTGCCGTTTTGTATGCAATAAGTTAAAAGTACTTATTTTTTTAAACTTTTTTATTTCTGTTATTCGAAGTAATCACCCATGCAATCGACGATTCTTTGCCAACGCATTGGCAGTTTATTGATGCCCTTCTTGTAAAATCAGCTGGACGGGAGGCAACAAACTCTTCAAAGGCATTTTGTACTGCCTCTCGGGAATTGAATTTTTTACCCACTAAAAAGTTGTCTAAATTTTGGAAAAAGTAATAGTCGGTAGGTGCAAGGTCTGGTAAGTATGGCGGATGAGGGAGAGCTTCCAACCCCAGCTCTTGCAGCTTGGAGACTGTCTGTTGCGCAGTATGGGGTTGCGCGTTGTCGTGAAGCAGCTGCAAGAGCTGGGGTTGGAAGCTCTCCCTCATCCGCCATACTCACCAGACCTTGCACCTACCGACTATTACTTGCAGAACAAATGTATAATTCTGTGACACAAAACGTTTTTATTAGCACTTAGCAGTACGTATTTAAATTACAAATTAATACCTACGTCTAAAAATCTTTCAAAGTAAACTATTTCAGATAATATATGGCTTAGATAATATTGTGATCAGAGCTGTATAGTTTCAAATACTATTGTACAGACAATGGAACCCCACGTACGGGATTCCAATTTGTACCTCCCCAGTTGTTATATTATGTGTACAATACATACATAGTAAACAAACGTAATTATATATTAGAACATTGCATAAAAATAGTTTACAAACACGTAAACATTGTCTTGTCTCCCTCCTACGCTTTTTGATACATTTCAAATTTTGAGTCATACAGCGCCATCTATATTTACACCCCAAAACAAAATCTATACCACGACTTACATTACATTTGGTTTTTACAAAATCCGCTAGATGGCGTACAATCATACAGTAGCTTCAACTGCAGATAGATGGCGCTAGTTCTTTTCACAATTTTAATCTTGTTAACCGACTTCAAAAAAGAGGAGGTGCTATGTTCCAATGTTTGTTTTTTTATTGAAGTTTTGTATTTTAAATAGACTAGGTTAGATTGTTATTTTTTTTTAAAGCATTTCAATTGTTCATTTAAATCTTCTAAAAATATTTTAAACAAATAATTAGTAACATTTGACAAATATGGTATCTATTTATTTTTAACCGACTTCAAAAAAGGAGGAGGTTCTCAATTCGACCGTATATATGTTTTTTTTATGTGTTCGCGGATAACTTCGTCGTTTATGAACGGATTATGATGATTCTTTTTTTAATTTTAAAAGTAGATAATATCCCAACGGTGGTACCATGATAAGGACACTAGGATCCATCCACTAGGAGGCATCCAAGAGAAATCGAGTCGAACCTTGAAGTCGGTTTTTGTTTTTGTTAAAATTTTATATTAATAAAGAGATATTGTTATAATTTTAAAGAACGAAGATTGTATTATATGCTCAACTAACACTGTGTAAATAAGTGTTTTCTTTTAATTAAACAAAAATGCCAATAAGCAAGGTAATTTTCAGTTTTAGATATAAGTAACATTAACATTGCTAGGGCCCTATCCCTATTTGAACAAAATGTCTTGCATTCAGTTTAAAATAGTTTAAATCGTAAACTAGGTCATGTGTAAGTTCTAATGTCCCAGTAACCGATGCCAGTAACGAAGTCTCATTTTATTAGATTAAAGACTTAGGTAATAATATCTACAGCACTGAGTCTTAGGAAGGATGATGGTTTTTAAAAAAAGCCACGCATCTTAATAAATTATGATATGAGCCAGCGAAAACTTAGAGTATATTTTAACAATAATTTATCTTAGTCATTAAAAAAATTGTATTAAATTATTTCTTTAATTGTAGATAGGTAGGTACCTACCGTACCTACCTATCTATTTATTACTTTGAATTTGAATCTTTTATCAATTAATTAATCTGATATTTAAATTAATTTTGTTCCTCTATATTCGTAAACGCTATCATCAAAAAACAAAACAAGCTTAGCTTCGCGGACCGTTGTTTGTGTGGATGTGACGTCACGGAGAGCGCGGGGGTGAGGCGCGGGCGGTGAGGCGTGGGAACCGCGCGGCAGGTGCGCGCGCGCCGGCCACTGATCCTGAACACGCACACCGCTACACACCTCAACATGTTTTACTATAAATATTTAAAACACACACATGCACGTTCCAACCCGATACAGTCCGTTATTGAGAAAGTTCCGCTTTTCATATAAAATCTCTAGGATTTTTATTCGGATCAAAATTTATCGTAAAGCACAAAACGATATATTTAATGCCCTTCCGTTTCATTCATTCATCTACTCGCACTCGTTAAATTAAAGAGGTACTTAAAAAGTTTATCGCCAATTTTAATAAGGAGGAAGGAAGAGAATCATTACTTCCTACGTTATGATATAAAAATGATCATGTTAAATGATTATTGACGCGATGTTTAAAATAAAAAAATTGGCTCAACTCCTTGAGAGGCAGGAAATGAGAGTAACATTGACACCTTTTTACAATTTCTTTGAAGCAAACCTAACAAAATACAACGCGTATAAATTAAGAGGCGAGTTCGCAATATCAAGTGTAGTTACAATCCTAAGCGACGATAAACAATAATTAAATTTTGAATCTGTACTGAAATTATTACTATTTACCCATTCGACAACAATCTTCGTTAATTGTTCCCATACCGTGGCGTGGGAGAGCCACGCTTCGGCATGAATGGGCCGGCTCGATCTGAGTGATACCACGGCCTCACAGAAAACCGGTGTGAAATAGTGCTTGCGCTGCGTTACACCGAGTGAGTGAGGATACCGGAGGCCCATACCCCAAGCCCTCCCCCATCTTCCCCCCCAACTATATTAGTACTATTTTTATTACTTGTGTAATACGTGTGTCAACATTGCTAGTACCTACTAAACTTTTAACAGCCTCTGCACATACAGTGGCTGTACTTTTTCTTATTTCGTGTGGAAAAAGAATAAGGATTGTCACCACCACGTGGATATCGTACAGCGTTGCCAGACGTCCGATTTGAAAAATTCTTTTAATGTTGAATAGTACATTTATCGAGGAAGGCTATAGGCTATATATAATTACGCTACGACCAATAGGAGTGGAGCACCAATGAAAAATGTTTCAAAAACGGGGGAAAATTATCACGCTACGGGCAATAGGAGACGCAAACGAGGTTGGGTGGGTCCGCTAGTTAGAGACAAGATAATAGCCTAAAAAAACTGGCAACGCTGATGTCTTAAGAAACGAATCAGAGAGCAGACTACGTAGGACAACTGCACTGCCCTGTAAAAGAAAGGAAAACTTGAAGCAAGCCCTATACGAACTCACCTGGCCAGCATTGTTATTGTGTTATGTTGTTAAGACTGCCTCGTTGGTCTCGCGGTTGACGTGTGCGACTGCTGATAATGAGGTCTCGGGTTTGATTTCCGGGTCGGATCAAATGTTTGTATGTCCGAAATATTTATTTATTGTATAGTAGTGCAAAACCCTTTAAAGAGAGTCTTAAATCTAGCAGTGGTCTACTAAGTGCTGTTGATGATGATGATTACTTGTGCATCCTTTCCCTCATTGGTTGGTACTCTTGAAGGTGTTGGAGGAGCTAAAAACATAGGTATACTTCATTTTTGTATATATACATACAAGTATTAAGCACAGAAACAGACAGGACGTTGCAAATAGACATAAATATGTATATACTTGCAAATATTATATTTGCACTGAGAGCGAACCCCGGTGCGGACGGCGCCACAATGGTCTTCAAAGATATTTTGTTTAAGACATTTTACACTATTTCAAAGAATCACTTATTTATATTTTGTTTTTTTTCTTTGTATTTTACTTTCGTTTATTACTTTTTCAAATTATTTGTAGTTAAGACTTGCCAATGAGTGTGCCATGAACAAAGCCCTATGTCTCACGATTAGACGTGTTGACTACTTTTTGATTACATATTATTTGTATCATTTTTATTCGACTTAGCCAGAAGTTTAAGGAAGAGTGTTTAAGGAAGAGGGTTATGTTTTTGGAGTGATTGTGTTTTTCTACATTTTTTAATGTCACGCTCTGTAAGCTAAACGGCTTAGTGGGTTTGGGGTTAGGGGGTGGACAGTCATCTTAATTGTGACAGTGAGGGAACCTCTCCCCTAGTTTTGCTTATTTTTCAATAATTAGCTTGTATTTCTAAACTTCATGCCTATTATCCTGAATATCCTCTAATCATCTTATATATAAAATTTTCCTGTCACAATGTTAGTTACCATACTCCTCTGAAACGGCTGGACCGATTTTTATGAAATTTGGTGTGCATATCGGGTAGGTCTGAGAATCGACCAACATCTATTTTTTATAACCCATTTTATGGCAAAACAACGTTTGCCGGATCAGCTAGTATATGTATATTATGCATATGTATTTCTTAAAACTGTTTATGTAAACCTAATAATTCCAATCAATGGTTCATATTGATAAGCCTATGAAATAAAGTTTCTGTTAATTTTTCAAATCCTGACTACGAGTAAAACACTTTGTACCTGGTTTCTCGTTAAAAGAGTATGTGTTAATTTTTCTTCAAGACAGTTATTATATCGCTGAAAGCTTGCCATTGTTTACTTCATTAAAAACGAATTCCTCCAAACTCTCTGTCACCGATTTTCCGTGAAAGCCAATAAACGAACAATTAATTTTGAAAGCTTCCAGAACCCTGAATTGTGTTGTTTGAGCAAGTTTTAAAAACCTTACGTAATTAACAGTAAGTGAGTTACCGAGTGACCGAGCCGAGGGCGATATTCAATAAAAGTGGAACAAAAATTAAATTCTTGCTTCGAGAGGGGACACAAGGGAGCTTTTGCCCTTTGATGTCACTTAATAAAGTTCACCTCTTTCTCGCCGGTAGGTCATTTGCTTTTCGATGTACTGTGGACTACCTCTGCCTATTTGCACTCTACACTCTAGGCGAAACGGTTATCGATTTTATTATAGTCTTTACTAACAATATTACTTCCCTGAAAACTCTGTCAGCAAAGTACACGAGCAATTCGATGCTCTCGATAATCTCGATGCTCTAATATCGAGTAAAAAAAGGGTGACAAAACAAAACCATCGATATTGTTTATTGTGTGTGTATTGTATTTAGGGATCTCCGATTTGTTCTGACAGCTTCTTATTATATGTAATATTATTTTAAATTAGTAAATATAATAATATGATCTCGATTTTTTACGTGCTATATACCTTCAATAGTGCAAGTACATAATGGTTGACGTTTTCTAAAGCGCAAAACTATACTCATAGTTGCAAACTTGTCCAAACACTATTTATCCAACATAATTGAAATTTAATCATTTATATTGCATTTCTTAAGTAGTCATTATTTAATTCACCAAGCGAAATCACAACCAAACTCACCACAATAAATTCTAAAATTACATTATGATATTAATTTATGTTTATATATAAATAATACTACCGATAATTCTATAGTGGATTCTGTGTAGTTCGAGGCGTCAAAGAGCCCGAGGCGTGAACGGGGCGTAATCCTAGCATGATTAATTTATTGTTAATGAGGAAACTGCTAAACGCCGAGCAGATCTCACCGTGTACGTAACAGGGGAACGTGAGTTACACCAATTACTTTTACTCCGACATGCACCGTTATTGTAATTGTTGTTTTGTGGAATATTATGTATATAATAAATAGGGATCCACTAACAGACCCACAACAGCGACTTATCATTTTGATTACGGATTTTGTTTCACCGGCCCAAGCACAACTCGGGAAAATAATATAAAATACTAGCTGACCTACGCAACCTCGTTTGCGTCCAAACTTCCATCCCCCGTTTAAACCCCAAGAGGGGGTTGATTTCTAAAGATACATTATTAGTACACCTTCACACCATCTATAGAGCATGCATTTTAAATTTCAAGTCTCTTACTTCAAAAATATAGGACTTTCATACAAACTTCCAACCCCCGTTTTACCTCCTTAGGGGTGGAGTTTCGTAAAATCCGTTCTTAGCGGATGTCTACACCCTATAAGGAACCTACCTGCTAAATTTTAAGTTTGTAGGTGTTATAGTTTCTGAGATGTCGTGATTAATAAGTGAGTGGTATTTCGCTTTTATATATATTATATAGATTGTCTGTGGATAGGTCTCGATTACAAATGAAATATAAGGCTCTGTGGCTGAGCCGTATGCGATCCGCACAGTTGATGGCTCGATTCCCGATTATTACAAATTTGAATGAACCGGTGGATAGTGTTTAAGAATGTATTCATAAAAAAACTATATCTATGAACATTGTCGTATTTCTATTACAAAATAATAACGTCTAAAGGTTTTATTTTGCTTAATTATTTACATACCTATTAAAAGGAAATCTATTCAACTGTACAACATTAAGTGCAAAAGAATTATATTATGAAACAAAGACAGGAAATACCGTGTTGCAGAAACAAGCAAAAGATAAGACAATAACGCATTCAGGATTCGACACGTTTTCAAGCAATTGTCTCTTGTGACGCCGAAATCTATTCTGTTGCGATCATTTTCAGCTTTCTCTTACTCATTTTCATGGATGAAAAGTCCGTTAGTTGAAAAATTGGATACCGTTTTTAAAGATTTAATAGAAAATTTAAAAGGCAGTTTGAAATGAGTATAAACATACGTGAATTGTATAAATGACGTTACTTTATGCCCTTTTTTAGCTAGTGCAATAGGTAAAGTATAATACCCGCCGTACATCTTAAGGCGGACATACACGTTCAAGTATACTTGCGCAAGTCTGTCTGTCTGTCTACTTGAACGTATATGTTTCGGCTTGTAGGCCTTTGGATTTTTCTAAATTTGGATTGGATTTTAGACAAGAATATATGTGAATCTCCATTTAGCCAGTAATCAGCAGTGTCATAGTTATAGTTTTTGTATTTAGACTAGCTTTTGCCCTCGGCTCCGCCCGACGCGCACGATAAAGATAGTCTACTTCCTTCTTTAATGTTCAATCTATATTCTAGCCGTGAAATCGCAACACAGAGATAGACAGACAGACCTTCGAATTTATATAATTAGTATGGTATTAACTATGGGCAGCTGCGTCTATTTACTTAGCAACTTGTGCATACAATGTAGATACTTACTTCCTTACTGCCAGGAATAGAAAATTACTTAAACATTAATTAGTGTAAGCTGACTACGAGCCAACGGTCTTACTTTGTATACTTTTCTATAAAGTTCAGCGATGTAATTAGAAATGTAATAGAATCTTCCAAATGCAACTATTACATCCTTTTTGAATACATTTGAAATGTTGCATTTGTAAGTACAAATGCATGAAGACTAGGGAATGATAGAGATAGTTAGCATACTGTCTGGTGTCTTGCTTCTGAATAAGGAAATATAAGCAGACCAATGGATTGACAGCCAACGTGAGATGAAGCTTGCGTAATCACATCTTCCGAAGCGATTTATTCCAAAAGTCATCATGCATCCGTGCAATTAAATAAGAAGGGGGACTATAGCAATGTTGGAAGTGATCATATACTTCAAAATTCAGAAGTTCAAACAATAAAATTATATTTCCTATTACAAACGCAAAGAGACGGAAAACTACAAACAAATCATATACAACCTTACTTACTGGTAAGCAAGCATAGTATAGCAGTTCAAAATCCCATTCTAAGGAGATCTTACGTCAACCATTATAGGCTGTAGATTAGAGAAAGGGGACATACACCAATATAAAAACTGATAGACTTAAGTACTTTTACAAGTCAGCAAGAGAATTTGTAAGATACAACAAATTGAAGAAAACAACTAAACCGGACCAGTAGCAGTCATATTATGAACACCTAATGATCACTGAGCATACTCACCAAAACGATCGCGTGCACATTATCGGTTGATTGCTTGGTTCACAAAAAGGTCTTATTAAAGCTCTTAATTATGTATTACTGCATAAGGCCAGCCGCTTAAAGGAGTAATCTATAATTAAGTGTATCTTTATGCAGGTTTACTTTATACTACATGGAACTTACACTTACTATAGGCACATATATTGTGGTTTTGATGTTGTCAGTCGTTATAATAATATGGTCCCGCGACACGTTAACAAGTAATAAATTAAATTAAAAAGCTTTTTAAAAACAAGCTTTTACTGGAATGCCTCGAGAGGAATGTCCAAACGAGTCCAAACTCGATGATGTTGCGACGTTTCTTTACAGAGTTCCTATTGCCACCTTCCAACTCCAGCATCAGATCAGCTCCATGTCATTATAATATTGCATTGTCACGCTGCATACATATGCTTGCAAAATTTCAGCAAAATCGGTTGAAGATATATGCTTCAAAATTGAGTTGCAAGATTCCACCCGAACATACAAGCATACATACATACATTGCAAGTTATTAAAAAGCTTGTAAAAAGATGGCCAAGTTAGGACTTAGTGTATTGAAAGAGTAACATATAAATATAGAAGGAAAGGCGATAGTGGAAGTAATAGCTCGAATCTATATAATAATTTATTTTAACATTTGCCGGGAAAATTATAACTTGTAATATGTAGTACTTTTATTTTCAAAAGCAAAGTTTGATCTCTTAGCCTCCCATGTTTGTCAGACATTTTAGAATTTTGAAAAGAGCATAGAGTTTATCCGATGCGAGTATCTACTCACTAGCTGAAAGCTAACATCTATACTAATATTATAAACGCGAAAGTTTGTAAGTATGGCTGGATGGATGTTTGTTACTCTTTCACGCAAAAACTATTGAACGGATTTGGATGAAACGTTACAGTAATATATACAGCTTATACATCAGAATAACACATAGGCTACTATTTACCGCGATAACCGACATAATTATACGCGGGCAGAGCCGCGGGCAACCACTAGTATAAAATATACATGATACTTACATAATATACTTATCGCATTTTTTTTTTATTCAAGCATAGTTTGTAGTCGCTTGATTATAATTCTAATTTAGTTCTTTTTGTATAAAAATATGCATATCGATATTTTTAGTGAGACGATATTATTCAAATCTATAGGTATACACGCTGCAGATTTAATAGCCTTTTCTCCGACACTAAGTATAAAATGTTATGCAGATGCCGCAGGTTAATAATATCGTTAATTAAGGATACCGACAGATTTTAATAGATTTCGTTGTAAACATAACCGTCAACAAAAACACAAGTCGCGTGCATATTATGCGTGTGCACAACTAGTGAGTGACGCATGTACCCAATGTTGAAATGTTTCCTTCGAGCCCGCTTCGTGGAACTTCAGCTTCGCCATCACCGTCCACTAATATTATGATTCGTACAGCATTGTGACGGCTGTTAGTAAATATTCCATCATAATGTGCAAGAAACATTTCGCAAATTCTTTCCTCTGTTTCGAAAACGATTAGCGAGATTTTTGTTGTTCTGACGTTAACGCGTTGATGTTATGTACACTTCTGCGTGCAAATATTATGATAAGACCACTTCTAATGTTCTAAGTAATTCACTTAACATTAATTTTGAACGTGTGGAAACCCGCTCGGATCGTCACCCCACCAGGATTTGCGGCGGGGTGGTGTGTCGGAATCGGACCACACGGTGTGCCACTTTGCGCCTGCGCCAGGAACAGCTGTTATTACACCAAACAAAACTATACTGCTGCCTGTTCCAATGTTTTTTATGAGATAAGGGGCAAACGAGCAGACATCAATCAATCCAGGATTTACTTACATTGCTAGTAATGTCATTGTCACATACCTTCTATACCTTCTAATTTTGGTCGGTAAGTGACCAGTGAGGTCACTTACCGACCAAAATTACTTAATCAAATTAAGCATATGGCGTAGACTGCATCGCCATCAAGCCTGTTAAACTCTGCCTCGGAGTCGCAGATGGCTCAAGAATTAGATTATTTTCTAACTAACCAGTGAAACAGTTCACAGAAAGAACTGCCTTCATTATCAAGGATTCAGACATGCACTAACTTTGCAGCAGTATAAAAGATATAAAGAGATTAATTAATTTATCAATTGTCGACTATTAGGGTGAATTGTTCAGCTGTTGACCACTCTTATAAGTTCTGATGTTAATTACAGTGCCCAAATCTCCCTAGGGTTCCTTAACTACCTAAATGTTCATTTTAATGACGATTCGTGTTCTTTCATTTCTAGCGTAATTTCTGTAGTGCAAAGTGCAGTTACCTACTAGTTCAAGAGGCACTATTATATTATTATATTGTATGCATAAATTAAAAATAGTTATAAACTCGTTATATTGCAAAGAGGTGATAATATGGGAACATGGCACAAACCGGCTAAGTAATATCTCTCGTATCGTAACGCTCATAATATTTTATCATTAAAATTTCAACAGTGATATTCAAATAACCTTTACTGCCACTATTATACTTCTAATTCAACTTATTTTTATCGTGGTAGTGAATGCTGTGACTTTTATGACATTATTTACATATAATATACCATTTTGTCTAACATGACGCTGAAAGGCCCGAGTTTGAGAGTTTCTAAAGAAAAAGAAACAGCGAACTAAGAATTCCACTGTATTACATATTAATTGTTTACTATAACAACATTTTTAAGTTTTTCTTCAAAACTAATTAAATTTCTTGACTTTTTTAACTTCCATTTTGGGGTATTGTTACTACCATTTTGACTGCCTCGTTGATCTTGCGGTTGGCGTGTGCGACTGCTGATCATGAGGTCTCAGGTTCGATTCCCGGGTCGGACCAAATGTTTGTATGATCTATAAATATCTGTTACGGAGTTTGGGTGTTTTCTATGTATAATATGTATGTATTTACAAAAAAAAAGAAGTATATATGTATTTGTATCAGTTGTCTAGTACCCATAACACAAGCTCTGCTTAGCTTGGGACTAGATGGCGTTGTGTGTTAGATGTCCGAAATATTAATATTAACCATCAGAAATATAAAAAATAAATAAAGTGTGCTTATTATAATGATTACGTTATAAAAATCCGAAACAGTATAATTTACAAATAGTCATACATTTAGGTAGAGATCAGTATAATTGAACGTTTAATTAAAGTAAGAAGCTCTCGCTTCCCGACATCCAGAATCATATAACTCCAGTCAATTATTAAATCTCATTCATTGTCAAGCGGTCATTTATTTTCAGGGATTGCTAAATTGTCTTTAATTAATTTTAATTGAGAGTCCTTACGAGTCTTTGCAAGGAATGTTATTGCAAACGCCCGCATTGGGGTCATGCTGGGTGAATATGACCCCCATACTTATGAATTCACACGAAAACTAACTTCACGAATCGTTTAATTCGATTCTGTGGCTTTATTAAAAAAAATAAACAAACCGTCCAAGTGCGTTTTGTGCCACGTGCAGTGTAGGGTACTACATGTTTTGAAAGTACTTATAACCTTGATTATCTAAGTAATTTTAATAACTTAAAGATTTTTTTTACTATGTAAGAAATGTTCTAAGTTGGGATTATTCTTCCTTAATGGACTAAATCCATTGTACATACTTTAGAACGTTTTTTACCCTTCATAAAACGTTTTTTCGAGGTCCGAGGGTTCTAACGATGGTCCAAAATTAATGGTTATACATTTTTGTCTATTTCTGCATGTTCTCCTTAAACTCTACACGCTACTTCTTAACTCAATGCAAATGCAGAAAGGCACTCTTTCACTAGTTTTTAATTAATGAGAGATTATAGCATTACTCACTTCACGTTGATGTCGCCAACTTTAACTTCCTAGTACCATGATACTCACAAATTTTAACAAAAAAAAAACTGTATTTAAGAACTGGACCAAATTGAAATGGGACCACAAGGGATCAACGTTCTTGTTTTCAAATAAAAAATGAATCATCAAAATCGGTTCACCCAATCGAAAGTTATGAGGTAACAAACATAAAATAACAGTCGAATTGATAACCTCCTCTTTTTTTGAAGTCGGTTAAAAAATAAATGTTTTTTTTTTCAAAGGTAACCATTTTTAGTAGATAAAATACTGAGAATCCTTTGGTGCATGCAACAACAAATAGTAGTCACATTAGCTACATATATTTACGCTTAGTTACAAGAACCCATTAGCCACGATGTAACATTTACTTAGAAACGGATCTGAGAAATAGAACAAAATTAGCTTCTTAAATCGTTTAGCTACTCTCACTTCCTTAGAAAAAAGAAAAAATTGAGACGTGTAACAATAGATTAAAACAATACTTGGGTTTGTAATATAATAACAGTCTACGTGTGAAATATCAGTGGGTAGAAATCCGGCGACTATGTTTTCCGGGCTTCCCGGCGCATCCACAATGGCGTCCTTTCCGGCTAGGTTCCCGCCAAAACAGAAATAAACTGACCTAGTTGCGTGAGCTCACGTCCGGCCGCGCGCGCTCCGTCTACGATCTGCATTTCCGGTTCACTTGTAATTTTTTATGGCTTATGATTTTTTCAATCCGCCTGTCATAATGAAACATGGTGAAATTAATTATGTACCATACAACTTGTGGTTCGCTGTTCTTGTTGAAGTTTTTTTATACTTTCATTTATTAATTTGACATGTATTTCAATATTAACACTGAGTGATTGAAACAATGCTGACAATATAATTAAAAACACATTTCAAAATATTTCTTTAAGGCTTGGTTGAAGACTTTATTAGCATCAGAGAGAGGGAAAAAGACTACACTAAACATGATTAGGTACTATGAGGAAATGATTGTAAAAAGTAAACGTTACTAAAAGAAAATACACCTAAAATAAGCATCAACCGGTACCTACAGTTTTACCACGACTGCCCAAAAATACATCTCGATATATTTGAAGATTAAATATGTGTGTTTTAACTTGCTCCATAATGTTTGACAAATCCGTTCAGCATTCCTAGCCTACCTGGCTTTTGTAAGTTGTCAGGTCAAACAAGGATGATGATAAAACTATCACTACTAAGTGCTAGTTTAAGGCATCTCATTTGACAACCACAGAAATCCATATTAACATTAACGAATACTAAACTAACGACTAAATAACTAACTTACTTCAAGGTACGCGATTTCAGCACGAACGGGCCGGCTCGACCGGGGCGGTACTACCCTCGCATGGAAGATCAACGTAAAATGACAGCATTCGTGCTGTCGTGTTTTGTTGGTGAGTGCGAGTTTGGTGGCGGCTTAGTGATGCTTCTGCATCATTGGGCCTCCGGTCTGGGCTGCTGCATTGTTGCATTGTTTGCTATGAGTATGGTGACCACCACTCTTGGATTCTGCTTATGCTTTCCATCAGGCAGAGTAGAGTCATTTTGACAGGTCCATACATAAAAAAAACGAATACACAAACTAAGTAACAAAAACGAAAGTAACTCTGTCTGTTTGTTACGCTTATACGGCTAAACCACTGCACCAATTGTAGTTAATTAGGCATGGAGATACTATGATTCTTGAAGAATGACATACGCTACTTTCTACCGCGAAAACTGATATACACGCGCCGTAGGCTAAGGCTAGTGCATTATGTACTTGACTAGTTTTTGCATGCGGCTTCCACCAGCAGACTTTCATCCCCTGATTTACCCCCTTAAGGGTGGAATTTCAAAAATTCCTTTCTTAGTGATCACTTACGTTATATAAAGAACCTGAATGCAACATTTCAGGATTCTAGGTTCAGCGGTTTGAGCTGTGCGTTGATCTCTGGGTATGTCAGTCACCTTCCTCTTTTATATATATAGAAGATAGATAGATGCCAGTCAGTTTCCACCGAGTACGTGTAAACCATTTGCATGATGAATAATCTCTGCTTGCGCCACTATGTGCAAAAATTGACGGAGCGCAAAATTATAAACGTATTGCAACGCACAATAATACAAAATGTCTTTTGTTACACGTACCACACACAGTAACGATCTACAAAATGACTGCAAACAATTTAGTTTATCTTTGCCCTATTACATACATTAAGATATTAGTAAGAAAATAATAATAGATGATTATCATAAAGAACTGCCTTCAGTTTGCCATTTAATAGCTCGTTGTCCCGCCGTCATTAAAAAACACAATCTATTGAAGAATTGAAGCCTCGCCACGCTGGCCACACTGATTGGTAAAGGGTTTTGTGTCAAGTCTTCCTTCTCTGTACAGTGCTATCCTGCGTAGTAACAGTAGCAATAGCTGACATTCCACGTAAAGAGTTAAAAAGCCTACTCTTAAGATCCAAGGTTTAAAATGAGTTTTTTTTATATGAGCCTGTCAAAGTGACTCTACTCTGAATGATGGAAAGCTTGAACAGAATCCATGAATTGTGACAATGCAACAATGTAGCATGGTGACCTATACTGTGGCGCTCTATTGAGATGCTTCTGCATCATTGGGCCCCCGGTCTCAAAGTTTTGAAGCCTTTTCCATATTCGCGCATAAGTTGTTGTTAATTAAGTTGTAGGTTAGGCTTAAGTTGAAATTCTATGTACAAATTAATTAAATTAAAAAGCCTTTTAAAAACAAGCCTTTACTGGAATGCCTCGAGACGAATCAAACGAGTCCAAACTCGATGATGTTGCGACGTTTTTTTACAGAGTTCCTATGGCCACCTTCCAGCTCCAGCGTCAGATCAGCCCCATGTCATTATAATATTGTATTGTCACGCTGTATACTTAACTTTGCAAAATTTCAGCAAAATCGGTTAAAGATATCTGTTTCAAATTTGAGTTGCAAGATTCCACCCGAACATACAAGCACACATACATACATTGCAAGTTAATAAAAAGCTTGTAAAAACTATCTAAACAGATTATTTAGTTATAAGAGAAACCGATATTTATAAGAGGCTATTCCGAGAAACCAATAATACTATAATATGTTCATAACTAATTATGTTATAGAAACTTAAGCTTCTTATAGTATTTTCAATCAAGTTTTAGGTGTCAAGAGTCGCGAGTTAGGAAGAGCTTTTAAGAACTATGTTTGAAAGTAATCTGTGTGTACTTGCTCGTAAAAAACAGAGATAGGGAGAAAATATGGGAAATGACTGTTTGAACTGCAGAATCAAACATCTTTCACGATTTTATTTTAATTAAGTTGTCATAGAACTACAGAACCTTATAAGCTCAAAACCAAAAACTACATTATTGTTTGTCAAGAAGCTCACTCCACACGACTCATGAAGAAAAAAGTACTATTTATTAGAAGTTATCTATAGGCAAGAAGTAGATACCACTGCATTTGGATGCTAGCTAAAAAAAATGTTTTAAAGCAGGAACTCTGCTCGAAATTAATAAAAAAACATCTCACGTGATTATGAAGATTTGCCTATGTGTATAAAAGTATTGCCTAAACGGGTACACACCTTGTTTGCTCACATACACACCATCCTTTTTGCTCATGATTAACAACATTATCTTCATAACCATTAATATTAATTAATCAGTTACCAAACAAAAAATAAAGATCATCCGGAAACCGTACAGCAATAAAATATAGTCATTTCCTTTCAATGAAGTTTTCTGATACTGGTTTATCTTATAATGATAATATATAACGTTCAAATCATTATTACATTTACTTAGCACTGTCATTTATTTAAATGTCTACATTTGAAATATATATTCGTGTATGTATTACGAAGAAATATATGTATAAACGTGTAGTGCGAGGTGGCTTGCATAATTTGCGCGGTTTTTGGAGCGGAAAGGGACGAGTTGCTTAACTACCTGACCTTGCTAACCGTACTAGCATCGACCTACTAATAACATCTGGATTTTGAAAGGAATAAGGATCCTTCAGCGTGACCTTACAAACTTTTTTGTTTAGATTTTTTTTCGCTTGACTCTGTATTTAGAAGTTATAAATTTATTACGTACAATTAGTTTTTTTTGTTTCTCTGAAATTATGACTGTGACTTAACTTACGAGTAGAATTTTCTCCAGAATTTTGAATGCGATCAAATGCAAAGTATAGTCTTTCAAAAAAAATCTAATCGATTCACATATTCCTGAGTTCTGAGGTAGCATCTTAAATTTACATGCAAATATATACATTGTAACTTAATTCTGATGAATATTTCTCATTAAAAAGAAGTAAAATAAATAGTTCAGGAATATTCTACATTAAATAGTTCATATTCAATTAGAGAAACTAAGAACTTATCACACAGATCGTCACTGCGCCAAAAGTTGATAAAAAGTTTAACCCCCTAAACATATTGTTCATTTCCCACGACACTAATCAAAAGATCTAAACAATTTGATAAGAACAATCCTTCGTATCCTTTTGACTATTGTTGTAACTAATATTTTAGTGGTTATATCAACGACGAGCATGCACATAATTAAAGTTACACCGGTAGCCGTGTTTTATGTCGCCTATTAAATAATGAGACATAAACACCGTTTTAGTGCATAATAATTTTATATCATTAAACAGTGACGTGACTTGATCGATGTGACACGAATGTTGATCGGACGTCTTGAAGTTTATATATAAAGTTGAATGCTTGATGAAACAGTGATGGATAGTCTAGATAAATTTGTCGATAGAGAACTTTCAGCACTCAAATTAACAGCGCAAGTTCGTTGTAGGGCAAGGAATATATTGAAAATTTTATAGAAATACTGACTCGAATGATATGATGGTATCTAAAATACCCATTAATTTTGACTTGTAATCGTTTATCTAAAGAAGTTTTGGCAATATCTTACTTTGATGTGGATTGGTTGTAGCGTAGTAACTGAACTGCCCTTTCGTATGCTTAAATTACCATAAGGCTCACCTGATTGTAGTCTCCCATAGTTGTCCATAAATATTTGTATTACTAATGCGGTATGTAATTTGCGAGCTACTTGATGGAAGTCAACTTCTTAATAAATTTCGGTTCCACCCACCCTATTCTAAAGAACCAACGAAATGAACTAGAATCTTTATAAATAAACATTATATTAAAGTGTCCCCACAGGGTACTTGTTTCAAAAATCACTCTTTACACGTACAGTCAGTTGTCTAGAAGCTCCCCCGCGACGGAAGTAGCTGTTACGAAATTAATGCGGCTCTAATTAAATAACAAGCGCTCGTCGGCCATCTTGCCGCTACTGTCAAAATATTACTTCCCTGTCAACACAAACCATATCCCACTTGTATGTAAATGTAAACTAGTATTTTTTCCAATGAAACGCACGTACAAATGTGATATTTAAATTTGAAGAGAAAACATTTGTGAAGCGTTCATGCATTTGTTCAATGCGTTTAGTGTCAAGTTCATAATTCGTGTGTAACTATCGTGACCGCTTCTGTTTAGTTGCGCAAATATTTTATTATAATACATTTGCACTGCATTGTTTTTCACACATCTCAATTCTATTTTGTATTCTTCACATGGTCATATCAACAGCCTTTAACAGTCCACTGCTGGACATAGGTCCCTTCTAAGAGAGAAGGTTTTGGCCACAGGGTTATTATAGATAGAATAGGGGAGCTAAGCCTCCAGCCGTCCCTCGGTTAGAAAGAGAGAGACGATCGCGGTACCCATCTGTCTCTCTCTACTCGCGCATGCGCATAGCAGTACGATTCGACGGTTAATTGTTGTGATTGGATTACCATTATTAGTCCTTTACTGCACATGCGTCAATAGAGAAAGACAGACGGGGTACCGCGATCCTCTCTCTCTTTCTAACCGTTGGACGTTCCCGTTATCTATAATAGCTCTATGGTTTGTGCCTACTATACCACGCTGGCCAGACGGGTTAGTATAGGATTTTTTCCAAGTTTTCCTTCTTTTTACAGTGTTGTTGCCCTGTGTATTTTGCTCCTTTAGTCGTTACCACACAAACGGGATGAATGGGGTAGGTGACACTCTATATTCTTAATTTATCCAACTACGGATATTTATTATTCTGATCATATTGAACTTTGAATCGATTTCAACAGTAAGCAGAAAAGGCTTTTTGCACGTAAAGCTAACATAAGATCAAAATCCCATCACTCTTTTTGACCTTTCTGTTAGATTGATTTCAGTTGAACAGGTAACAGAAACACTCATAATTGGACCACAGTTACGATTACGAGATTTTGTGAGTGAAAGGTATAGAAAGAAAGAAAGAAGGATATATCTATAATCTACTTAAGTATTTTATACTCTGTAGTAAAATCTTTTTTTACCATAAAATACTAAGTAATATAACCTGGTAACGAGTCAACATCTCCTTTTGTTACATTTTCAGGAAGTACACAAAAATCCATATTTATCAACCACAAAGACCATTATTGTCACTTTGTTAGAAGAAAAATCGGTCTCCCGCGAGATAAGAGCGCGGCCGCGTTTGTCGGCCAACTTCAAACGTGGCGCACGCGTTTCACAGACACGTTCGAGGAATGAGAGGTCCGGGGTTCGAGCTCGACTAATCAGCCTCCGATACGTTCACTAATGTTCCAAGAAACTACAGAAACAAAAGACAATTTTTGCGCAACTATGCAGCGGATAAGAATACACACACAGTAACACACACCACACACATAAAAACTTCGAAATTACATCATCTACCCTGGTTGCGCTAATAGTCATTCATTATTGTTGGATTAAAAATGGAAAAAGAGAATTTTTACAATGTATGTATTTAAAACTTACTCTTTACAGCGATATACAGATGCGTATAAGATTATGCGATGATTTTTTATTTTTTTTTATGTTTGGCCCTGCCAAAATGACTCTACTCTGCCTGATGGAAAGCATAAGCAGAATCCAAGAGTGGTGGTCAACATACTGCGAATGCAGACAATGCAACAATGCAGCATGGTGACCGACACCATGGTGAGCTAGTGATGCTTCTGCATCATTGGGCCTCCAGTCTCGCACTCACCAACGAAACACGACAGCACGATTGCTGTCTTTTTACGTTGATTTTCTGTGCGAAGGTAGTACCGCCCCGGTCGAGCCGGCCCAACCGTGCTGAAATCAGCGTGGCTCTACTACCTAAATTCAACATCATCATCAGATCAACAGTTTTTATCCAGTGCTAACCACAAGTTTCTGCTTAAAAAGGAGGTTTGTGCCTACTATACCACGCTAGCCTGATGGATTGATATTGGGTTTGTTTCAAGTATTCCTTCTCCTTGCTGTGAGTGAGTGATGTTGTCTTGCGGAATTTGTTCCCTGAGTGGCCATTTACGACACCCACGGGATGAATAGGGATGATGACACACTATTCGTAATCTTCACATGTAGGCATTACATGATGTGTTTAGTATTAATGATATGACACAATACTAATAGTTTGCGACAGCTGTTACTATTAGAGCTTAATTATTTTTTTAGATCATAGTGTAAGCGACTCCGGATCAAGAGGTCTCGGGGTTCGATTCCCGGGTCGGACTGCTGTTGGGTTTTTCTTACAAGAAATTATTAATAGCAGCCCGGAGTATGGAAGTTAGCGGTGTTTCCCGTTAAGCCGTCGGTCTCGGCTGTCATGAACATCTATGGCAATCGTTATTGGGAAGTCAGTGTCCTCAAAATGACAACTAGGTAGTTCAACCTTCGAATTCAGTTCACCCTTAGGGTTGCGGAGATCCGATGCCAGTCGCTACGTGTAAAAACTGATATTCAGGTAAAACCGGTTGAACTTGTAGCTGACCCCAAATCTTGGGAATAATAAAGACTAGGAAGAAGAAAAAGAGTCTCATAACAATTTGAAAGACGTTTATCTTATTTCGTACGTAAACGAATGTAAACAAGAGCCAATAAAATAAATCCTTTAGGGCCAATCAAATACGATAGAGTGGGATACGTTAATAGTCTGTGGTAGCATTCAGTGGCGTGGTTTAAGTGGTGGCCTTAGGGGTCATTATCTTTTTATCTGAGCTCCCATCGACACGATCGCTCTACGAACTGATGCCCGACAAATTTTATTAAGTTTTTTTCTAAACATTACGACACATTAATAGGATGATTACTTATAGCATTTCATAGCCCTGTCGAATAGGAAGCTTCCGCTTTCTTTATATTTTACGATACATCCGAGTGATGATAAGAGAAATGAAACAGTAAAAAACAAATTCTTATCTGTCCAAACAATTGTGAAAGTCAAATCATACCTCAAATAAAATATTAGTACTATAAATAAGTTAGACCACAATATCGAATTATGTATGTCTTTAATTTAATACTTTCCGATAGGAAGTCAATGTATATAATTGCCTAATGATTTAGTCATTCGCTTGCCATGAGAAACATTCGTATAATATTTTTTTGAAACGACAAAATCATTGGCGTCAAGTGAATGAAAATGATTCTTTTAAAACTATTGAAACGAGTAATAACGAATGAATGGTTACCAAGTGCCAAAACATGCAATTTGAACATCCCAGATAATCTTAAACTATAATAAATCTTCCTGTCTCGCTACTGTATGAGTCATACAAGCACTAAACGGCACACCTTATTTTAAGCAATGAATATTAAGTTTATAACGCATATAAGAACTAATAAGTCTGATTATCTGTAATTAACCTGCGGCCAGCCACTGAGCATTTATTGTATACTATTTACATAAAATGTCTCTTAACTATAACTGCATATTTCATGCCTCACACAACTACCTACTATTTGTATTGACTCTGTGGTACCCGAAGAGCCAAAAGGGTGTTGACTAGACTAAAAGATGCAGAAGCATCACTAGGCTGCCATGGTGTGGGTCGCCTTGCTTCATTGTCTGCATTCGCAATGAGTATGGTGACCACCACTCTTGTATTTTGCTTATTCTTTCCATCAGGCAGAGTAGAGTCATTTTGGCGGGACATACATAAAAAAGGGGATAAAACTCTCCGTAACATAAATGCACCTTTTTCTAATTGAATATGGAAGAGAGATTTCTGACTGACGATTCGATACGATGTTGTTAATAAATTCTAAAGCAGAGATTCAAGTAATCTGTTGATTACAATTTATTTAACAAATAAAGCAATAGCAATTGATTGAACGTAAATCGAATCAGACAATGGTTTGGTTTGTAGACTTAGAGCTTTAAATCCAGATATTTTATGTTTTGACTGAATGTTAAATTATAACGTGTCTCTTTAGAATACACAATCACACAGTTTTGCCCTGAGTAAAATAAAAGCGTTTATTACACATTTCCTGTTTGTATAATAAGTTTATCGACAGTAAAACTATACAAAACCACAAATTCAATTTTAATACTGCAATCCTTTCTATACTGGTTACTCCTGGCTAGGTTAGTCTCAATTTCTGAAGCAAGTTCTTATACACTATGTTTTAAGACTAAGACTAAAGTCTATTTTGTAATATTTCATTATTGCCACGTAATTAATTCTATCGATAGAAAGTATATCCTTTATAGGCTGCAGGAAAAATTATAAAACGCAAAAGTGTAACGTAATGAGTTATTTACCAAATAATAATTAACAGGAAATCCATTCTAATCTTTACAAAAATAGAATGAAAAGTTTGTAATTATTAAATAGCTGTATAGAAGATATACCGACTTTCTTGTTAATGTTTATATCGCTTATGTTAACTTGCAATAATAACGTAGTCTTCCGGCCTACAGTTACATACATAATATATGTAAGTCTATTATGTAACTTAGAAATAATAATCTATATTTTTACATAAAATTTTAGTGTTGGAAACAAATGTGAAAGCCACATAAAATTTAAAAAAGCGGCCAAGTGCGAGTCGGACTCGCCCATGAAGGGTTCCGAAGCAGCAAGTAACATAATATAAAAGTTCTAGTAGTTCGTTGTAACTTTGATCGATGTTTTAATAATAGTGTTTTTTTTTGCGGTTTACCATTTATGACGTATTAAAAAAAACTACTTACTAGATCTCGTTCAAACCAATTTTCGGTGGAAGTTTACATGGTAATGTACATGATATATTTTTTTAGTTTTATCATTCTCTTATTTTAGAAGTTACAGGGGGGGGACACATTTTACCACTTTGGAAGTGTCTCTCGCGCAAACTATTCAGTTTATAAAAAAATGATATTAGAAACCTCAATATCATTTTTGAAGACCTATCTATAGATACCCCACACGAATGTGTTTGATGAAAAAAATTTTTTTGAGTTTCAGTTCTATGTATGTACCCCCAAAATTTATTGTGTTTTTTCTATTTTTGTGTGGAAATCTTAATGCGGTTCACAGAATACATCTACTTACCAAGTTTCAACATTATAGTTCTTATAGTTTCGGAAAAAAGTGGCTGTGACATACGGACGAACAGACAGACATACATGACGAATCTATAAGGGTTCCGTTTTTTGCCTTTGGCACGGAACCCTAAAAACATAAATACGCATTCTATTTATTTTAAAAATTCAAAACAAACAGACCTTATCTAATCAAGTGATGTGTAGCCTTATGTAACAGTCCAATGTTGGATATAGGCCTCTCCATAGAAAGGAGGTTTTGGCTTTCTATACTACGTTGGCCAGACTTATTGGTATAGGGGTTGTTCCAAGATTTCCTTCGCTTTGCAGTGATGTTGTCTGTGGGGGAACGGGTGTGATGTCCCTCCAACACAAAGGGAGGATCCTCCGACCAGGCGAGGTGATCATGCCTGGCGCGCCAACTGCCCAACGGTTGATGTTGGGATGTTGTATATATGATTATCGGCGCGAAAACTTCTATTGCGCGATGCAGGATTTGTAATTTCTTCGTATTGTATGTTACTCCGTAGTTCAGTGTATCTTCGGTAGATGGCGCTGTCATATGTTTCCTTGATGCGCTGGAAGTCGCCACATTGTCCTACGTAGTTTACTCTCATATTCGCCTCTTGCGACCTACGGTAAAAATAGAGGTGGTGACACGAGGTATTCTTAATCCGTCACCATCACGGAGGATCAATTTCTATACAACTAAAGCCGCGACTCCATCGAACAAAAGTTTGCAACTTTTGTGTTGTCAACACGTGTTGGTGACAAAAGTTTCTGTAAAGCCGAGTCTCCACCGACCAAAAGTTGGCAACTTATGTGTTGTCAACATTTTTTGTGTTGTCAAATTTCAGTGGAGACGCGCCTTAACGTATTTCGTTGGTAAGTACCAACGAAATACGTTTGCACAACGAAATACGTGTATAGCACGAACTCTGTCATTTTACGTTGATTTCCTATGCGAGGGTCGAGCCGGGCCGTTCGAGCTGAAATCAGCGTGGCTCTACTACCTTGAGTCCGTATGATCCGTAACACAGGTTTTCCTAATAAAGACACCAGATTACCTGATCTGTACTTACCTTTGTGAAAAGGTAATAAATAAATTTAAAAAAATATGTATCAAAACAATAAACATTCTAAAATCCAACTGATCAATTTTTGGTCAAATAACTTGCCGTGGAAACAAGAAATTACGATAATAAAATGAAAATGGAATAATCTAGAATAACAAGAACAGGACTAGCTAGTTGCCAAGTTCCGTAAGTGGAAAGCTGCCGTGCCCAGGATTTCAATCGTTATAAAATAACATAGCATTGTGAAGGTTTTATTAAACTCGGCAGCAGTAACTCATTGCCTATAGTAAAAGTAGCTGGAGATTATCTCAACAAGATTTGTGCCCTGACTAGGTTGGCTACAGTTCGATCTACGAAATCGAAAAGGCTTTTAATTCGTTCTATTTGTTTAATTTAAACTTTGTAGTGATTAAAATAAAGTTTACATTACAGCGTCCTCGTATCGTAGTTGTGTTCTTTAGAAATTGGTGTGCTACACACTGGTCTACAGTACTTGGGCGGCAGGTGTTTCGAGCCAGGCCTCCTCCCACTGCCGGCGTCCGATCTCTCGATCAATAGAGATCAATGATCTAGTCGAGATTTAAGCACTAGTTGAAGTACCCGATTTCACTTGGGTAAATACATTTTATTACAGTAAACAATGTTGCAATCTTCTAGTCAAGATCGTTCAATTTATAGACACTGGAGAAGATTAATTCAATTCATTAATTCAACTTAGAAAAGCTCCAACAGTTAACTGTTTTCTAATATTTTTCGTGATTTAAAGCACTAATCGTAATTATTACTGATACTAGAACTTCACATTTGATTACTTGTTTAACATCTACGTACACATAAATATACACTATCCTAGAGTCGACTTAAGGCAAATAACATGTTTACCCCTTACGTTAATAAAACTATTTATTTATTAGAATCCACAATAAAAACGCCGTCCACTTGAGATTCGTTTTCAGTCAGTCTCTCTAGCATCCTCTTATAAGAACCAATCAGAGTACAGCATTGAGCGTATGTACAAAACTAATGACGATTAAAATTGCAACGGATCTAAAAAAGAATTACTAAAAATCTTCACGGTCAATTACAAGTTTATATCTCCAAAAATGGTATTGAGATTAGTTCGGCTACTGGCAACACAAACTTAATACGTATAAATATTAATTGATGCTAGCATAGCATATGCTAGCAATTAAATCGCGAGAATCGATTTGTTAACTGCCGTTAAGAAACGCTTTAGCGTGCCTCTACTTTACCAATTAGCTACACTACGAGTAATACAGTAAGTAAAATTTCTTTAAAACTCTAGGAAGGCCTCTAATAAAACGTATCTTCATTAAAAAAAAAAGAAAATTGTGATTGAATTCGATTGAATTAAGAAATAAATTAGACAAAAAATGTGGGAGTCAAAAGATATTTTTTTTTTGTCAATTACATTTTTACACAAACACGCAATAAAAATATATTTTGATCGTTTCCTTTAATTAAAAACTATGAAATAAATTTAAACTGAACCAAGTGTTAATTTTTTGTGTATTTGAAAAAGGAACTACAATCATTAGCATGTAAATTAGCCTAGTATTTCTAAGACTGGTTTGTCGCATGAGTCATTGCAAGTGATATTTAATATTAAGATTTTGTCGGTTGATGTATCGATAATTGAGTAAATACGTATACAGGTAATAGACACACTATTCACACGAATATAATAAATTAATACTACATTAAAATGGAATAAAAAGAAGACAGTTGTTCTCAATTTAAAAAAATAAACGAAGTCAACGAAGCTGGTCTAACAAATCTCAATAGAAATGAAAATAAGTTCTAGAAGTTCATGAATTTTCCAAGACGCAAGACACCTTGATCACATCTATATAAATGAATCGCCGAAATGTATGTACTCGCATTACTTCCGATCGGCTGCACCAAATTAAATAATTCTTTTTTTATGTGTTCGTTATTGTTAGGACAAGGTTTGTGTACAAGACAAATTAAAAGATAACGGGAAAAGTCTTATTTAATGTCCGCTGTAAGTAGTGTACACTACCTGTGGGAAGCTGAGACAGGTAATGTAAATATGGCGGTACCAAGTTCGCCGGGTCAGCTAGTAAGGTATATTGAATAGTTATAATTTACATACACCCACAAGAAATAAGCTAATTACATTATTAAAATAATTTTTTTTTGTAATTCAGACAAATAAGTAATTACCTTCATAACATTATTACTTACGAAGGAATATTTTAATTAATTGTTAATCTTATTGGCCACTTATTAAACTTAAACCAGTAATACCAACAGTACAAATACAGTTTCCATAGACTATAATTTGCAACTAGAAAAAAAAAGTAATATTATCTTACAGCCTCAAAATCCAAAGCTTATTAAATTCTATTGTGCAATGCATTCAATAATTCGCTTGTTAAAACTTGTGGCACGGCGTTATTACATATTATTACGGAGCCGTTGACCGCTCGCAAACTCACCGTGAGGCGTTAATTCTCATGCTATATGGAAATACTCGTATTACATCTCTTTCTATAAACTAGTATAGAACAGATTATTAATTCTGCCTTTCTGGCTATTAATTTATATGTTCGCAAAAGACTATGTTCAAGTTATTTATGTGCGTTTACACCACTTGTCCAACCCCATCTACTAACGCCTCTATTCTCTTGTCTATCAACAGTCTCTCAACGCTAAGCCACGTAGCCAAAGTGACTTAGAGTGGAATGACGTCATTCTCATACCTACATTTCTTAGTTTTTTTAAATTAATGTTTTCATTTGTATGATGCAACTTGAATAAGTGCTGCATGGCCCCAGTCTTAAACAAAAAGCGTTCTAAGAATTGGTTATAGAGAGAGGTCAATTACTCCAGAACATTATATATTGATAAAATTTCTCTCAGAAAAAATGGCTCTGAAAGTAATATTTGATCCGTTATTGCCACCGTAAAATTGTATACTACATATTTTCTTTATGGAATTTTATTAAAGCACAAATAATTAATTCTACAGTTCTGGATGACTTTTAACTATCTTCATATGTTTGAAATTCCCGAAATGCTCAAGTATACGAGTAAATACAATATTTAAAACTTCATGACTCAAATATCTTTATTAAATTAGAGTCTCGAGAGTTAAGAGTTCAAATAATTTAAAGTTACATTGTAAGTACTATTTCGTTCCTTCGTTTCGTTTCATTGACGCAGACATTTAGATTAAATCTAATGTCTAGTTCGAGAGATAACAGAATAGTACCCAATATCTTTGCTTGCTTGTAGAGTCGTATAGGTTTATTGGATTGTTTAGATTGAAAGCAAACGAACTTATACCGCACAGCTCGGCTGAAGCCACATTATCTACTTACAAGGTTCAATTTAAATTAATAACGATAGGTACTATAAGAAAATTGCTTGTGTCTTGCATTTCAGATTATTTGAGGTATTGGTAGATGTTATATTTGTATGTTTTGATGATGTAGTAACCACGTGAGTGTCTTATTTGACTTGTAGGACAGTGAAATATTTAAAAGCTTCATCATATTATATTTGAAACAATAAACGAATATATGAATATACGAATATATGCTCGCGCTATGTTTAAACAACTAGCTAAGCAACTGATTGACGCTTCTCGCGACCAGAAGGCCGGCCTTTTTCTAGCACAGAGAATCAGCATTGCCATTCGTGGTAATGCTGCCAGTCTTTTGGGAACGCTTCAGGTAGGCGATGATGTGGAGTTTTTTGAGTATGTAAATATTGTTATTGTTATTTTTAAGTATGGTTATGTACATAGGTTTCTATGTTATGTAATAATATTATCCCAAGGCAAAATAAACGAATTATTAGATCCTTATTAAAAAATCTGCTGGTTGGTTTCAGCGTTGATACCTACGCCAAATGCGGGTACGAAAACTAATCTATCTATACTACTATATAAAGAGGTAAAGTACGTGAGTTTAGTTTGTGACGGTGTAGGGGGTTACTTCTGGATCTACTGAACCGATATTGAAAATTCTTATACCAATAGAAGGCTACGTTATTCGTGAGTGACATAGGATAAATATTAACCCGAAAAGTGGAAAGAGTATTTCGTGGTAGCCGGATTTGCAAAGTTAGCCGGAGCAAAGAAATGTTTACCGCCCAACGAAGTGGGCACGGGTCAGTTAGTTACATATGAATAATCAATTATGTGTTTGTTTTTCTAAATAGTAAATTCTTTGAATGTTTTATGTACACTTTTGTTAGTAAGTGCGACACTGAAGTTTTATAGGATTACGCAATTACATCATGAGATATTTATAATTGATTTTTTATTAATAAATAACGTCTATATTGCCAAACTGTCTTTCCTTTAACTTAAAACAGTTATTATTAGAGTACGTACCTATTATTTTCCTGTTTTTGTTAGTAACGCACTCGATACCTTAATAGGTGCTACATTATATCTACTTTTTTTTGTATTAAATACTAACATTTTAAATTAAATCTAGAAAAAAATGTGAACGAAAAAATACCTCTGCTTAAACTGGTAACCATAAAATCTATAATATAATAAATTAAATAATAAAAACAAATAAAATAAAAACGTACAAAAGTGATGTTTTTAAAAGCGAAGTATTAAAGTGCTTCGTTTAAAGGGGTAAGTGATGCGACCACAGGCGCACGGGAGGACGTAATTTATCACGGCAGGAGTTTGTAATGCTTTTAAACATTTATTTGCGTTTCACTTCAATAACATGACGATGCATTAAAACAAATGTTTTCACTCAAACTTGCGTCCTTTATACTTCATTTTTATTTCTTACCAACTTCATACGTTGAAACGAAAATAGAGTAAAATACTTACTTTATTTTACGTGTAATATTTTTACCTGCCATTCATTACTGTACAGTTTTTATTGAGATAGCAACGTTATTAATAATCTCCTTGATTACAATCGTGTTACAAAGAGAGTATAAAAAAGAGGTCATCATTTGTCCATACCGGCCGACAGACAGACAATTTGGTGTAGATAGTTATCCGTAGTCCAAACGGTAACGGTAGCTCGGCGCATATGCGTAAGAACGTCCACTTACCCACACATAGGTACGTAAAACTCACACATACAACCGCAATGAATGGGATGCTGCCACCGGCGATTACCGACAGGGCTACCAACTAAAGATAATATTTTATCGACATCGAGAATCACTACTAATTTACTAACGAATAGATTGAATTTGATAAAGCTGTTTAGATATAGGTACTTCACTCGATTGTTAATAAAGACAGGGAATAAATTAGCTTCATTGAAAGTGAAGATGAATGATTGTAATCGAAATGTGAAAGGCTCAATCGGTATATTACTTTCTTGGTGGGTTACTTGATTACTCGGTGGCACAGCCCTATAAATAAAACAAGGTGGATTATTGCGCGTGTAAGTGTGTTTCCCACGGCGTGCAAAACAAGTTCTTGGGCCGGAGATAAGCTGAAACTTACCAAGAGACCGACTAAATTAGTACCTCAGTGACAGTTTCCTGTCTCCTGTCCATGTATTTTATAGAAAGAAAAACGATATTTACATAAATACTTAAAAATAATAACTAAATATCATGATAAAGTCCTTATATTTTATATTACAGATGAATTTTATACCATAATAGTACGATAGCATTCGTGAGTTGTACGTTCTGCAAGGCCAGTTCTATTTAAATACGACATGTTTCTAATATCATACAATAATGATTGTGCAAAATAATTCCATCTAATTTACAGTTTAGTACCGTTATATTATTATACAAAAAAGACATACAAGTATTACTTTTTAACAGACTTCAAAAAAAGGAGGAGGTTCTCAATTCGACTGTATTTTTTATATATTTTTTATGTTTGTTACCTCATAACTTTCGTCTGGGTGAACCGATTTTGATGATTCTTTTTTTATTTGAAAGCTGGTGCTTCCCACGTGGTCCCATTTCAATTAGGTCCAGTTCTGACATGTCATCCATGAGAAAACCATATAAGTCTTCAATTTGCATTAAGTATGTCCGCGACAAATTAACGAATAACTCAATATTCCCGTATGGGAATATTGAGTTATTTAAATATATTTAAATTTGGTCCAGATTGAAGTCGGTTTTTTCTTGTTAAAATTTTTGTACACCATTTCGAATCTACCGTATTATAACTTTTTTAATTCTCTATCTACCATGTAGTACATTTAGTTAAACCGGTAGTCGCACAGATACTAAAATAACAATTATATCTAACATTTGTTCCGAACGTTTGGTTGTGCAATCGTTAATGGATTGTTTATTAATATTGTACTTAATTAGCTTCGTTCATATCCAGCTGTTATTCCCGCGTTCGTAAGAGCGCTACTCATCACCACAGATAATATCTTGCAGTAGTCGTACCTGATTGTACTAATATTTCATACTGTTTTATATTAACTAAGCCCCTATACACGGTTCTGATAATTGGAAGATAATATTCAATGTTTTTCTTTACAGATTTTATGTGATACAGCACATTTTTTAATTTTAAAAGTAGTACTAAAATAAATTCGGATTAAGTGACTCATTTATTTTTATGTCTATGGTTTTATGTTTGTGATCAATACGTCGATAGGTCGTAACAGATATTTTAAAAAATGTGAAAACGTATGCTTCAAGTCGTTAATTAGAATCCCTAAATTCCAATAAGGTAGTAAAAACATATTAGTTGATGAACACTGACATTTTCCTTGTTTTCTAATAAATTTATTAAATGTTGTTAAAATATTTAACAAAATTTTTAAGCGTTCATAATGTCCCTATATGCACACCCATTTTTCATCATTTACCTTATTTAGGCGTGTTAATTAAAAATATTTACAGTTCACATTTTTGTAACATTTTAAAAGATTACCAATATACAGGCCAGTATCTACGAAATGTACATAAACTACCTACATACAAACAATATAATGCGCACGTTTGGAAACCTCACGGGTAATAAATACATTGTATCAATCGATGTCTTAAACATTGTGCAATAAATAATCCTGTATTGCAGTGGCAATCGTCACAGACTGTTAGACACCGTCATCGGGCAATCAATGGAGCCTAACACGAAACTATACACGTCGACTTGCGGAGCGATCATCCGAGTAATATCTACGCTCCACTTACCAATCATTCAAGAAACATACACACACACACACACACATACACGCGCTTGTTGTCATCCGATTTTGTATAACACATAGAGGAGCTCACGCACATACACACGCGAGCTTCAAAACTTTTTGTTTTCAATTACGAATCCGAAAGGTTCATTATCTCTAAGATTTTCGTGTTCCTTTTTCTAGTTTGTACCGGTGTACGACTGAAAATAACCCGTGGCGACATCTCATTAAGCCCGTCAGCGGTCGGGGCCGCTTTGAAAAATGTCTCATTTAACCCCGACAGTCCCTTAATAGCCGGTGAAGGGTTAACCGCCACAAATAACTAAATGCGGAAGTGGGCGACGCTATCGCCGTCCGACTTTACTTTTTAATAGTTTTAATTAGGAAATAGTTTAATTTTTATGTTGTGTGAACATTGGTGCAGTGGTTGTCAACGTGTCAACCAATAGCAAATTGGCGTGAGAAATGGTTAGTAATATTGGTGTTGAAATTGATAGCCGGAAGAGCGCGTATAAAATATACATGCATAACTTGTTTCTATTGGTTTGGAAACCTAACACGAGAACAGCGCGCGACGCCAGTAGCGACCAAATAAACACAAACATTACTATGGTAATTTCTCTTTATATTAAAGCTATTGTTTATTAATCGCTTTCTAATTTAATGCGTCAATATTGTAAAAAACTGATAGGACACATAGTTTGACATGGTTTATGTTGATGTGATTTGTTCATACTATAACATAGCAGTATATTAATTAGGCTTAATTAAAATTTGTGCGTTATCTTTGTCCTGTCTATGCACAATAAATAGGAATCCAGATGTATTATTTCAACAAGCCACACTATAATATTTTAAACTAGCTGAACCCCGCGGTGTTACCCGCGGTTATTGTCGTACCGCGGGTGTCGCGGTACCACAATGTCGCGGGGCGAAGGTAGTCTAAAAAAGTAGCCCAAGGTACTCCTTATATCATCACTCATCAGCTATCTACCAGTGAAAGTCCCGTCAAAATCGGTCCAGCCGTTCCAGAGATTAGCCTTAACAAACAGACAGACAAAAATTGTAAAAAAAAGTTTAATAAATGTACCGCGATAACCGATATACACGCGGGCGGAGCCATGGGCAAATGCTAGTATTAAATATATGAAGAAATATTGTCATTTTATTGTTCAATGATATTAATATAATCAAACTAAAACCACTTAGAAATTATCTAAAAATATCTGAAAGTCTTTTAGGACCCTATGTCAGTCACTATAAATAGACAAAAACTTCCCCATATTTTTATAGTTACTTTTTTCTCTGAGGTTATAAACGCAGGGTTTTTATAGTAGGTAGCTACATTGTATTTATTTTTTATCTTTTATTGTTAGAAGAAATTTAAAATAAACTGCTCCTCAATATAGATCGCGCGACAATTGTTTGAATTCATTTAAATTTTACAAATCGAACAATAATAGTTATAAAACAACATGCAATAGAAATGAAACTCGTTTTCCAATAATACATATGTATAAAGTAGATAAAAGAAATGCTTTTAAAGAAACTGTATCAAATTTCACCAACTGACGTTGAAGATCCCATTGGAACTTGTCTGGTGACCACGCCTCTTCCTCCGTTAGATAGACAGTTATTTTATTATCTGCACCCCTGGTAACAGTACCTAAATAATGGGGTGAAATTGACAATGACTTCGGTGTGTTCGTCTTTTGATAATCATACATATGTTACTTTTTTACATAGGGTAATACTTTTTTATGGCTTCAGATAAATATGTTTTTATTTTGAATAATAACTGTGGTCTTTTGTTAGTACATAATGTAAAAAGCAAAATCTCCATTCAAAATTTGTCACTACATTGTAGCTATTAATTTTAAGTTAAGAACTACTGCTTTTTTTCTTAATTTAGTTCCTATGTGCCAATATCTAGTATTCGAAAAGCTTGGCAACGATTCTAACAGCAAATAGTCCCTTAGGTTAATAAGCGTGTAAGCAAAATGTTTCGGAAAGACTGCAGTTTTGTGGTATTATCGAGTACTCATATGTCAATAAACTTGGGAAAAACAGCCATTTTAATAGAATTTAACATGGAAATATCAATACTTTTTTTTATAGGAAGTAAAACATTTTTTTTATATTTTTCATCGATATTTATAATAGATAATTCTATTATTGAGGCTCTGCTACAATTCATTAATCAGTTGACAACATGGTTTATATTAAACTAATAACTTTTTCGTTTTGTTTCAGGTATGTACCCAATCAATCAATCAAAAGACGGATTTGAGGACACAAAGGTATATGTATAACATATTAAAAACGACACGTACAATAATAAAACTACACATATTTACAACCATACAAAATGGTTTTGGATAATCCAATCTAGTGACGCGCTAGTTATGAACTGGAATCGTATTAGAACGGCCAAACCGGTCATAAGTTCATTCACTGGCCGGTCTAATAGCCGCGCTGGTGAAGATTTCCGCTCCATTGACGAACCAAGCAGAGCTGGCGCTAAGAAGCTGTGGCCTTATTACATCTAGTGATCGAATAAAATCATAGTCACAGTGATTAATAACATTAATATTTCGTACGCAGTTTAGGGTTGCTATTTATTCGTGTGTTGTTGTCAATAAGCTGGTTTTAAACATGCAGTTTAAAACCAGCTTATTGACACCGCTAATTAAGTCTAGTAGACAGATATATGTATTTGAGTTTCAACTGTTTCACACTACTTTACTGTTTTGCCTAGAACAAAAGGCGAGACGACTTTAAAACCTGGTTGGGTTTCAATAAGAAGACTTAACAACGATGTTCGCAATCCCCTGCAAACCATCTTGCAATTTTTTAATTGGTAACACAGCTTGTTAAAAATTTAGTTATGTGCATTTTAATCTTATCTTATCTTTTAAATACATTTCACGTGTCACCATCACAAAGAATTTCTTTACATATTAAATTGTGAACCATATACATGTATTAATACAGTTCATAACTTCGATTTGCCTTTTAAAACCAGCTAGTTACTTTTTATTAAGCGTTACAACGGTATATAAATGTAGTTTTGTCAAATAATTTAGTTTTACTATTAAATTTGATAATTAAAAATAATAAACCGGAAAATAGTAACTAATCTCATGTTTAATCTCTTTAATGGCAATCAATTTCCGAATTCTCTTAAATTATTGATTTTATCCACAGGAAACTACAATATCCTAATATATGTATAACGTTATATATAATCAAATCAAATATATCTAACATTTTTGACATTAATACTTTTTTTTACTCCATATACTCAAAGATACAAGGAAAAAGAGTTACTTTAAATCCTTTTGTGTTGCCAGGTAAAGCTTTCTAGATACTCACAGAAAAATAATGTATTCTTCTGCAAGGGGTACGTTTTGCACAAATCCTCTCTTATCTTTAACACTAAACGCTAATCCTTAGTTAATTTGAAACAAAACTTACATAATAATTTTCTCCAATGAAATTGTCCGTATGATTTCGTAAACAGCAGAGACGTTGAATTGCCAACCAGGTGAGAGATACGTTATTTCAACACACTAGTTATTCTCGACGTTTTGAATCTATATTTAAAATGTGGTTGAGCTTAATTTTGTATTTGGGAAAACAAAACGCGTCGAAGGAGCGCTCGTGAAAAATCACCTCGCGCTTTATGATTGATCATTTCTTGAAAATGAAGAGCATCGCCAGCGCTGCGCCTGCGCCGCGCTGACATCGCACACATAATATTTTGAAAGCATAATGTGTTGATTTGTTAAAGTCACCAAATGAGATATTGTGGTGATACGACAGGCATTTTGTTAGCAAGAATAATCTGAAGTGGCACAAACAACATCATTTATATTATATTCTACACAATAAAACATATAGGAAAAACCCAGCTCTACATCTTTTTGGTTCGTAATTAAGTCATAAAACAATTTAAATAATTAAATTTAACTGACAGCATAATATTCAATATCCACATTTCACTTCGTACAGCATGCGTGAATATGTGATGTGGCATTACAATCATCTATAAGGTATCTTCTAGATGATGAAGAATGAAAATCATTACTTTTTTTGCCAATATTTTGCCAATATATGAGTTCAGATATTATACAGAGCCAAAAAAACAAACAGGCGAACCTAATAAAAGCGTGTTAATAATGATATTTTTACCGACTTACTTAGGATTAAAACAAAGCAACAAAGTTTGTGTTTTTGTTTGAATTTACAATGTGTGAAATATTCCGCCATTTGTTTGAGTCTCGTTATTTAAACAACACTTCAAAATGCAAACAGAATAAGAGAAACGTTCGTGAAGACTTGATAATGTCTTATGTAGTTGACCGATGTGTCAAATATAAATAAACGCATGCTCAAATATAAACACGAGACGATGACATTTATTAAGCGTGGTATGGGTATAAGTAACAAAACTTGAATTTAAACCATTGGAATTGACAGGTGTTCGAACATTGCATGTACGTGCATCAACCACTAATGAGATATTTACATGCAGAGATGAATTATTCTGACTGCACTGCCTATATTTTCCTACAATCAAACCTTAATGTTATTTTAAAGCGTTTAAATTTAAGCTTCCACTCTCATGTTCAAATTACTTTCATATATTTGGAAAGACAATAAAAACATTATACCATTTTAAAACTAGTGATTCACCTTTATGAACACATTTCTTATTAATAAGAATTGGGCTTCGAAAAAAGTTGGAACTAAAAGACACTGTCGTGAAACTAAATGAAAAATCGTCTTCCAAGTCGAAGAATATACGAGATGACTCCCTCTAGACTATTTACTTAATAACATATGCAGAAACGAATAATCAACGACACATACTTCAATAATTCATAGGCTAAGGATAGTATTTTGAGTTAAGTTATTTCACAAAATCATACCTGGTCATTACAGTCACCCATTCGTAGAACGGGTGTTTATTCTCAGCACTGTCGTAATGTAATGAAGGGCAAAATAGTACAATTATATGGAGCTTCCTAACAACATCTTCCGCGTAACGTGATCCCATAATCACCGTCAAGTCGGCGTCCGCGCACCGTATCGGATGACGGCGACAAATCGCTCGTGCATCATCCTACGATTTTTTATTCCACACCATTCATACACCAAACTACTATATCCGGTGAACATTGCTGCCATATTGTATGCCAGGTAACGCAAAAACATTGCTCATTATAGCGAAATTAATACCTCACACACAACTCCAACTTAATCACATCGAAATAAAGTCTGAATTTGTAAAGCTGATCTACAGGTTGCATTTCTAAGGTACCCAAAATATGTAAAAAAGGACGCTCTTTTGTGGCTGCAGACTATGTGGCACCGAAACCTTTTTCTTCCTGCGAAATACTCGAAAATTTGAATGGGAACTCATCGATTATTTCCGAGAAATGATGCGATGACCGATGCGAACAAATTGTCTGTAACACTATACATGCATGCATTAATTAAATCGCGTATTCATTACACTTGTAATCGTATTCGTTTAATACTGATTAAAAGATATACAAAGTATCTTCTATGAGAACTAATTAAAAATATATAGTAGTTTAATATTATTAATTCTGTAGTCGTCCTTTACCAATTCGCATTTAACAATGTATTTTATTTTATAGAGGGTAAACTTTCTAGTGTGTTTTAATGACTCATTCCAAGTGTTTTTCGTCCTTTCTATTTGAGAACCCATGATATATATCTCTTCATAAATATATAAATAGCTCTCGTCTCACCAGTGGATTGCAATTTACACCTTTTGAATGACTGGACAAGTTACTAAATAAAGCTTCGATTTATTAGTAACCTAATGCTTCTCCTTACAACTGATTCACGTGGCTTGTTTAGTTAAAGCACAGCTTGTTGCTAAAGCTAAATATAATATGAGCGGAACTTTCTATTAAACATGAATAACTATATAGCTAGGTTTATTTATATCCTTTGTGCAATGTAGACGGCACGCCGACATCATTTATTGATTATGATTCTGCTGAACTAATCCATTCGATATTTAAGTTAGAAATCTTGGAAACCACGGGACTCGTAAGCGGTTGCAAAATCTTCAATCAACATAACGTAGTACATTGCTGGAAGTAGCCCTTTCCATTTGCACAGTGGATAAAACAATCTACATACATTAAAAATTTGTCATAGTTACTGCTAAGTTAATAAGTAATTGGAGATACAGTATATAATATATAATACATTCTAGTCCCATAGATTTTGCAAAACATGTGACCTGTCTCGTGACACATAGAAGGCTCCAATTGATCAATGTCTAGATGAATAACTTTTCTTTTCTAAAAGCAGATTGAATTCTTATATTGGGAATAATTTTATCGTTAGGAATTGAGGCATTAAGTTAATTAATTAACTGCACAATTTGATTGTTACCGTAAATTTCATTATATATAAAGCTTGTCACTTTGCTTTTATTCACCCTTGAAAACAATAAGTCGATTTAATCAATAACTACAAATTTTAACAAAAACAAAAAGGAAATGGGACCACACGGGAAGCACCAGCTTTCAGATAAAAAAAAGAATCATTAAAATCGGTTTACCCAGTCGAAACTTATGAGGTGAAAACATTAAAAAAAAACGAATTGATAACCTCCTCCTTTTTTTAAGTCGGTTAAAAAAGCTAATTTATATACATTTCTTAGTCCAGATATAATTTTATATGTTGATGTTGCTGTATTACTAAACAGTTGAAATACCTACATGTGTAAAGAACACAGGGAGTAACGAAACCCGTAATCGACAGGCACTTTGCTCACTCTGTGACTGCCAACAGCTATGTCTTACATCTAACATCGGCCGTTTGAACAATCACCATCAATATAATAATACACTTTTGACTTTCAAATATAGTCAATGAGCTGGTTTCGAAACATCGAACAACAAATTTAACGGCCCCCGTCTAGTAGACTTCCTCCGGTTACAAAATAATCCTAGATTGGAAATCGGAAGCTGTAGCCGATATTTTTATTCTGCATATTAATTAGCGGATTTGTAAAAAATTAGGCAAGTAATTTATCAATGAAGTCCATATTTGTACGCTTATGTAAAATAATTCTCACAGTCTAATACATACTCGTACTGAGACGTAAGTATCATTGCACGATTACGCAGGATGTTGATTTCTCTTTCCATAATTATGTTATTGCATTGGTTATGTAGGATTGTACCACTAAAAAGGCTGAACACAACGCAATCTCCAGAGTTTCCATTACCTCCGACGTTCCTTAATGGAAATCGTAATCATTAGATAGTCGTCTGAATGCTGTAAGAAATGTGAGTCCATAGCGTTTTTCCGGTGGTTGCTAAGTGTCGATATGGTCAAGAAGCGTCCGGCCAGGGGACACCGGTGACTCCATTCACCGATTACTAGATCTTCGCACCTCACCGACCACAGAACGCATCCCATTCACGACAAGCGAGTAAATCAACCGAGAACCTTAACACCTTTTAAGTCCTAATTGGTACCATTTCCTCAGACGGAAAACAACTTTCTGCTGTCGATGGATAAACCACTTTCGTATGCGTTCAGTCCGAGTTACGACTTTTTACTATAGCTATTTCTGTTCGCAAACTGTGAAATGCATAAACGTCGTTGAATTCTCTTCGCGAGAATTGATTGTGAACTTTTTGTTGAGGTGTTGAGAGTCTATAATTGAATGAATACCCACGTAAGATAAGACATTTAAAGGGAGCTATTTGGTTTTATGAATGAAGCGCAACGTTGCGAGCGGAAGCGGACCGGGCGTAGTGCGGCTTTCCCGCGGCGGCCGGTTTCATTAATAATTAAAACGCAGCAACTGGCGGAATGACCGGACGTGGAGATGATTTCTAGCCACTCTTGTACCATAGTTGTAGCTTCTGGTCCGCTGCCGTTACACGAGCTGTACCAGTCTTTTTATTAGTACAGGTACAGAACGGAACAAATAAATTAAAATTAGACAACGCTGTTGAAATTTAGTATAAAATATGCATCCACCACTTTAAAGATAATTTTTGTAATAACGTGTCATTAAACAGTACCCGGTTGGAGAGTGGCCATTCGACATGTTCACTGGCGTCGTCGGCTGAATGACGCCGCAATATTGTAACGGACAACATACAAAGTAAAATTTGACCGCCTCATTACACGACGCGTGAGTGGAATGGTACTGGAGCAAGCAGGAGACTGATACCCAATTTACGTGTGTTGGAAGAGGATGAAACTATTCATGAAAGAGTGAGATAGATGTGTATGACAAATCTATAAAGAGAATGAGATAGATAAGGTAGCTAGATAGATATGCGCGTCCGGCGGAGAACTTCCTGTCGCGGGGATAACACTGACAGCGTCCTGCGAATATGTAATCGTTGTAGATGTCATTAGAGAAAACACTATTTTTCTTGACCTACATTTTACCAACCTGTGTGTAATTAGGTATTTCTTAAACTATGATTCGTTTTCATCATTTAAAAGTGCATTTTAATTATCATACGATACATTTCAGATAAAAATTTCATCAAAGTAACAATTTTAAACCGGAAAAAGACCTCCTAAAAGTTCGTATTCGTAACATATTCGAAACTTATATTGCGATTGAAATACAGCTGCCTCATGCTGCCAAGTTAAATTAGGTCGAGTTCAAGGTTCGGATCTTACGAATGATTGTTATTTTTATTTGTATGATTAACAAACAGTTGATGTGAGTTAAATGTGTTAAATGTGGTGTCCAGAAGCACTGCTAACAGGTACCGAATCCAAACGTTTCTTTTCTACTTTTTTAATTAAAGAGAAATCCCGTACTGGAAATATATTCCGTGTAGACTTTACAAACATACAACGGACACAAAGAAGACCGAGACTCGAACAACAATTTGTGGCTCACACAAAATGTTGTCCCGTGTGGGACCGAACCCAAAACTCTCAGTGCAGTATTCAGGGGAGCGGTTACCGTTTAAACCTCTAAGACATCCGGCAGTCAAAATAGACATATTGGCGGATTTAATTCCTAGGACATTCTCTACATGTCAACCTTTAGGTGGTGTAGAAATCTTATTAGGTAGGTTATACTCGTATAATAAAAATATAATGATGGTTAAATGTGGTCTGCGGTGGCGCCTCATCATCCCGGGAGCGCTTCCTTGCGTCGTCGCCCACGTCCACTCTAATGTGCACTTATGGGCTTCTTTCTTGCTGTTAAATGGTACATCGCTTCAAAATGAATGACTAAGTTTTCCTATTACAGTGCTAGATTTTAAAAATATGTCCTCACTAATATTAAATGCAAAAGTAAATCTGTCTGTCTGTGTGTTCCACGTCGAAATGGCTGAACTGATTTTAATGAAAGACATGGTTATACTTTTATAGAACTTGGATTTTGTCGATCTATCTAGATAGGTATACCTTAAAACCAACAACCTTACACACCGTACTCAACTAAATAGATCGTTTATAATGTTAATTATTCATCTCAATTTCAAGACCTTTTTCTTCTCCATGCTATGCATCTAAATCATGCCAATGAGCTCTTGGTTTACAAAGCGAAAATCTTAAGTTCTACACTAACATCGGTTAACTGTTTATGGAACTAGGACCTGATAGGTCACAGCCGTAGATTTCTAATAATCACCTTTGCCGGGTCAGCCGTTAAGAAAACATTTACATAAGAAAATGTGAAATCGCCTTTCGTAGTAAATTTTATGAGAATGTATTAAATGTAAGTATAGACAATTTCTTGGAAAACACTACGTATACGTTTACAAAATATGGACTTGGTAATATTTTTCTCTAAAATAGTTCAACTCCGCGTCGTCATCTCCTTAATGTTATATGACTTTAGCTCATTCTCATATGTCGATAGTTTTATTACTTCTACTAGAATAGTAGGATTATTGTATGTATTGATTTCCAATATCAAAATAACAAACAACATGTATTATATATTATTTTACACTATCTTAACTCAACACAATACCCCTCTCATTTATAACAAATAAATTGGAAATCTTACTACCGTGGTCAGTAAATTTGAAATGCAATTCTCTTAAACCACATGATATATTATTATTACTGAACAAAAATACGATTATTTTTTGTTATTTTATATGGTAAAATATATACGAGTACTAGCTGTTGCCCGCGGCTCCGCCCGCGTGTTTGTCGATAAATGACATACCGCTCTACCGATTTTGTGCAAACTTCACATAAACCATCTACTAAATAGTCCGAACAAAGCCTAAACAGTTGGTTTGGATAGGTGAGCCCGTTCTTGAGTTATAAAATTACAACGAAAAGTGGCATTGATTTTTATATAATAGAGAAGATATCTGGTTAGTTCGAGTTGTGTTTTTAAATTTCGAAAAAGCTTAACAAAAATGAAACTTTTTAGATTTAAATGAGCTGCTTAATTCCTTAACGAACACGTTAACAAGCTCGAACATCACCTTCCACCACATTTAAAAGCTCTTTCAATGTTTCCAACACATTTAAAACAACGTTATTTAGAGGCATACAAAAGTGTGTTAAACGAAAACGTTCGTATATTGTCAACATAGTTTATAATTAACTTTTTGTTGTAGGGCGATCTCGGTAAGTGCATTAGAGGTCCCTGTCTTAGTGGCGGAAACGCGCCCACGCTTGCTAATTGTCTTACTCTTTTTGTTTTATTGTCCACTCGCCTTAACTCGATTATAGCAATCAGAGTCTCGCCCTTTGGCCTGGAGACGCCCCTGCGTCTCGAGCGTACACGAACTTTAATTGTTACACGTCATCTCTTTGTGTAATAAACATGATCATTTATGATTATTTGACATACATTTGGGTTATATAATTATGAATTGCTCTATGTTAAAGTTTGTATTTCGCAATGTTTGTATGTACAAAAAGTAAGTAAATGAGGTCCTACATCAAAGTTGCTGCGCCTCGCAGGGTAATATAAAACTAACCTGGTGTTCTATTCTGTGCCAAACATCCAGATTCGTTCAGTCGTTTTTGCGTGAAAAAGTAACAAACATTCATTTGCACAAACTTTCGCATTTATAATATTAGTAGGATGAGAGGAAATTCAACTTGTCATATTAAATACAAAAATATGTATCATAACTGAGTTAAAATATTGTAACTTTATTTAATTACACAAAATTTAAGCGTTTTCTAATTGTTTCTTCAGGATTTAAATGTGTTTTTGAACTTTCCTGTGTGTGTGTGTATAGGCACAAACAGGCTACATTCACACACATTACCCATAGTTATTGGTTCTAACAGTTATACTGATATTCTTGCAGTTAGATACAATCTATGCGCTTAAATGTAAAATTTGATTATTTTTGTAAGACTTACCAAGACTCAAATAAGACTTAACTAATTTGAATCAAAGTAGACCGTCATGTAATTGTAATATATTCGCCTCGGAACTTATATCCGCTCCACTTAGGTATTAATGAATGAAATTGCGGTTCTGTGGTTATAGATATTATAATTAATTTTGGTTACTTGACAAACTGGTTTCTATTTCCCTTAGTTACACATGTATCGTAAGATTTCCGTCTAAAATGTATTTTACAGTTAGTATTCATCGTAGGTACGATGTCCAAACAAAACCTATGGAAAGTAAAACAGAACGTGGGCTAGTTGACATAATGTTTGTTCACATTTCTACTCAATTAAGTGGTGCGTTTCATTCATGTTTAATTATTTACGGCCTAGTGCTCCGGGAATGTACGTCTATAGACGGTATTAATAAAAGTCAGTATTGCTCGGTGCGCCAACCTGTCATACAACATTGTCGCGGCCGGCCTCTCATTTATGAATGAACTCACAGATCTAGCGATTTCCGGCTAACTGTTGAGATAGTACGACACTCTTCCTGGTTCCTGCTATGGTATTTTTAATTACGACGCCAGCGTAAACAGACCGGTGCTTGGTGAATATATACCATAAAACCAGACCATATTCTGAAACGCTTAGGGTCCAGTTTAGGACATGGCCGAAAATCGATCGAGTCCATTCCAGCTTTATCGAAATCGTTCGAAATATGAATAAAGATTTTCTAAAAGTGACCAGGTTATGGTTCTAATCGTCGCGGCGTTGTGGACTTTATCATAACGTGTTACGGTTAAATATAGATTAATGGGGTCTCGACTCACGGTGACTCGCATCCTGTTGAGCACGTTTTTTCCAGTCTCCTTCCCGGCGTTTCACCGTTACGCAATATATCGTAAATAATTAGCGGAAGGCAAGATTCCCGTGTCTTATGGAGATGCTGACTGTCAGGTTTTTTTACCGGACATTTCCTGCCGTTCAGCTAACAGTTATACGTATGGTCTTCTTAAAACTCAATAAGACGATTCTTTAAATATTTCTCTATATAAGCGTATCTACAAAAATAGTAGATTTGGAGAGATTTACTTTTAAATCCGTAATGTCATCTAAAGTTATTTGATGTCGTTTATACATCGTTGAGGCGGTACAATTGTTTCTGATTTATAAATTAACTCAACTATTTTTGATATGGTGATCGCAATAAATAAAATTTGTTTGATTCATTTGCTGTTGTGGTAATTGTTGATGAAGCTGCTACTTTGTCGTATTCAAGTAACAAACTCATTAAAGTTTTGAAAAAAAGTATATTGGTGTGTTGATCTGTGTCGAGTGCGGTGCCGCCCGATAGATGAGCATCGGTGGAATTACTCGGTATTTTATTGGCATTGCAGGCGTGCCGCGGTTGTGCACCGTGCCGCTGTTGGGCCGGCGCGGACGTGTGTTCACGTCTGCGGTTTTTGCGCTACCGGCTAATTGCACATATAACTTTTACTAAATTGCACAATTTACTCCGCATTACCTCCTTAAAATCTGTAAAGCAATTTTTTACTTGCTAAGTGAATTTGAACACCTGATAACGAGATTGTATTGAACATAATCGATTGATTGGAATCGAATTCTGAGTTTGACCACAAACTCATTCGCGACAACGGTTTGTGACGTCGAGGAAAGACAAAGTTCTTATTTAAACTTTCACGTTTCAATCTAGTTCAAAATCTTTTCTCACGCGATATAAGATAAAACTCGGTTAATCGATCTAATTTATTCAGTACCGCAACCACACCTAATTATGTAGATCACAAATGAGCGGTTTTACTGATGTTTTTGTGCAGGGAGTCAGAGTACTTTGACATCTACATGTATATTCTGTGAATTAAATCAAATAGATTTGGAAGTTCTTTATTATATACTCACATGCAGATGTATTTTTGGACGTACTAAATTAAGGTCTCACCAGCTAAGGCTGGTAATAGCTTAGAGCCTATTGTAATTTATACTCTCGATTGTCGGCTTAGAGCCTAATTAAGTAATTAACAGTTAGGTACCATATTTTTTTATGGAATACGGGCAAACAAGCAGACGTATCACCTGATGGTAAGCGATTATATTACCGCGGCCCGCAACACCAGAGGCATTACAAGTGTGTTGCCGACCTTTAAGGGATGAGGAAGGGGGTGGAGATGGGATGGGGGGAGATGTTAGGATATGGACCCCCGGTATTCTCACTCACTCGGTGAAACACAGCGCAAGCGCTATTTCACACCGGTTTTCTGTGAGGCCGTGGTATCAATCCGGTCGAACCGGCCCATTCATGCCAAAGCGTGGCTCTTCCACGGTAGATAAAAAATATAAGAAATAATAAATAATATATATATATCTTTACGATATCTACTAAAACTAAAACATTCTGTCAATTTCTCCGAACCAAAAAACCAGAAGTCCGAGTGGTGACTGATTAAGAATACAAAGCGTCACCACCCTCATTCATCCCATGGGTGTCGTAAGAGGCGACTAAGGGAACAAACTAAGTAGGACAACATCACTGCAAGAAGGATTACTTGAAACAAACCCTATATCAACCCGTCTGGCCAGCGGTGCGTAGTAGGTCAAATCCTTCTTTCGAAGGAGAAGCTTATGTCCAGCAGTGGACTATTACAGGCTGTTGATGATGATGATGAAAACACCAGAATGTTGCACTCAAACATTAGTATAAAACATACGATAACGCAAAAGGACCAACGAACCTGACTAAAGTCAACTAAATAGAAACATCAAAACCTTTAATAGTTTCATATCTCAATTTAGTAACTAAAAGTTCATAGTTGCAAGAAATATTGATTGACATACATCACTGATGATCGCTTAGTATCTGATTACAAATACACTCGAGTATTTTCATGTTCGTTAACATACAAATAATCAATCGAACAAAATAAAAAAATATTGAGTGTATATGTTCTCACGATGGCGCTTAGAACGGTCGACATGACAAGTTATAAAATGTTGCAACACCAAAGACCGGTCGACCGCGATTCCGACCTCACTCCGACCGCGATTAGAAAAGAATAACGATCAAATTTAATGGAAAGAGTATGTTAATCACTGCGGGCCCAGAACTCACACAGATCACGCATCAGATAGTAGCCAGAAATCACATCGCTCCGATTATTATGCCTTTTTAAATCTGTAGCTACTCGAAAACATAATTATAATTCTATGAGGGCATCAACCTGTCTGTTCCCTGTGATTTGTTCCAATGGCATTCATATCTCTATCGAGTGTTCTCTTTACGACAAAATAAAATATTATACGGAGATGTTGATGACAGTCATACGTTATAGAGTTTAATCATATTTTTTACTACTTAATATCTAAAGCCACTATTTCATTAGCACATATTAAGATCTGTATGATACACACAAGCTTTGGTATGCCTTAAACTGTCACAGTTTTTGCATTATGATCTATAAATCTTGGAACGGGTTCGGCCTCTTGAATTCCCTTAACTACTAGTAGCAAGATTTGTAAAGTTTCAAGAGACCAAGGTTTTAAATTAGTTTTCTCAAGGTAGTAGAGCCACGCTGATTTCAGCACGGTTGGGCTGGCTCGACCGGGGCGGTACCTACTACCTTCGCACAGAAAATCAACGTTGATTGACGTGTTTTGTTGGTGAGTGCGAAACCGGAGGCCCAATGATGCAGAAGCATCACCAGGCCGCCATAGTGTGGGTCACCATGCTGCATTGTCTGCATTCGCAATAAGTATGGTGACCACCACTCCTGGATTCTGCTTTCCATCAGGCAGAGTAGAGTCATTTTGGCAGGGCCATACATAAAAAAAGACCAAAAAATATCCAACAAACATCCGAGTAACAACAGCTTAAATTTTACTACAAGCATCATGAATTTTATAATAAACCATTTGTCAGGATTGTTGCTCGATTTTTGACTAATTAACTGTGAACAGGTTGGTTCCCACGCAAAATGCTATCACAAACAAATATATTAGCCATTTATTTTACTATATAAATTTCTGCTGGAGATGTTATAATTTTTATGGACATATGATTTATTGGATCGTAAAGCAAAAACTACAAATTTACCTTATTACCATTTTAATCCGTTTTGTCCCCCGAATTGTGAGAGAATTAAGAGGTATTAGTTTAATTATTAAGAATTGCCGCTAACGTGTTGAGGGATTGCGGGTCCAGCCTACTTGCAGGGCGTCCAACACTCCCAACTTGTAAAGCAAAATATTGCGGGTAGGAACTCAATAAAACTGTTGATAAGTCAGTTAAAGTAACAAGACCACTAGCTACTTACTACGTCAGTTGTTCAATTTGGTATCTCTTAATTTTTGTGACGTAGCAAATTTATTTTACTGGTCTAATAATTACCAGCAAATATCAATTATACATCAATAGTTTTCAAAGTAACTTCAAGAAAGAATAATCAGTACTATAAAAACAATTTTTTTTAGATAAAACTCACACACGGACTCAATTTATGTCCCAAACATTCTATCGTATAGGCGCTACCTTACATAAACATATTGTATCACGCCTGTCTCAATATATAAGCACCCAAACGTTTGAGATAGACTTCATTAGCGGCGTAAAATAATCATAGATCGAGCCATTTTACAACTGGTGTCACAGATAAATGCTCCAGTGAAGGTTGATGCTGCACTAATTGGTAATCAATTCTATGCGAGGCAGTGCACCGGGGCTGACAGTAGCGATGCTATCAAGCCTCTCTATCTCGCTATCTCAAATACCTCCGTCCACCCGACGTTCTATCTCCACATCTCGATAAATACTTAACCGCAAGTATGTAACGTACTCTAAATTAAGAGCTATTGAGAAATTCGAGCAGAGGGATCACAGTTCAATTTTATAAATTCAAACAACACCGCTCAAGGCTAACAGGTTATGTACAGAATACATTTCAAGTTCGATTTTACAGCCAGTAATGTTTAGTTTGAAGTTTACAATACGTAGGAAGTTAATCGCTGATTAAAATGTAAAACAAATCGATTTTCTAATCGACTGCGACTACGGTAAGCGATCTTGATATTGACATAGATGTCGTCCAATCCCACATAAAAATGTCATGAGCTATAATAACCATGGAAATTGATTACGATCTTCATAAGAAAATCGGTTTTAAAAGAATAAAATACGCGTTTGTTGATTGTATCGAAACCCTTTTCTGTCCCGCTATGATTTACATTCGATAATGATTTTAACGATCTAATATTGTCATAACTTGATATATGGACTGTAATATATAAATCAAAATTGTTTTAAGCGAAAAGATAATGCTGCTAAATAAGTTACTTAATGAAAAATGTTGTGATAAATAATGACTTGCATTATCCTGTAAACTTCTTAATGATTAATGAGAGTTAGCAAGTACTATTTGGACAAACTGGTAACTATGATACGTAGTATTTACGGAGTCTTCGGTTCAAAACATTGTCTAAAAAGAAAGACTAAAGTTAAAATTTCCATGTTTCATATTCCTGCGTGTCCTGAATTTTGTTATGATAATATTATATTCATTAGCCACTAACGAATTGAATTAAGTTTTTAGCATGTGAATATGTCAAGAGTACTGTCATTTATCCCTGACCTATTGTAACATACAATCACTTGCAACAATCTTAAATTAAAACGACAAGAAGTTGATGTGTTAATGATTTATCTTATAACCTATGTAACGGATGCCAATCGAATGATATATGGTTATTGTTCATAAATGAGAAAATAATCGTATCGCAGGTGTACTTAGTTGTCCCTATAGCGTATATTATAACATCAGACGTTGTTTATCCACTCAGTGGCTTGGAAAGAACAATCAAAGAACATTTTGGTTAGAACTGCTCTATCTCTGATATTCATGACATAGGTTTATGTAAATTTTAGCTTGATTTCTGTAGTTCTTTTCGTGATAAAAACTAATAAACAAACACACACATTTTTATTTCTTGGTCTATTCAGGTCACAAATTCACCTACATTCTTTTTTAAAGCCTATGGCAATAGCCACGAAAATTTTCTATTTTCTAACCTCAGATCAAATAAAAAAGGTAGATAACGCACGGCCTTGTTCTTGTTGAAGCAAAAAAAGTAGCGTAGTTCTAAGTTAACTCACGCGTTAACGCACTAACTATGCTATAAACTACGCTACTTTTCGTCAGTATCGTACAAGTATCGACAACTTGTACGATACTGACGAAAAGTAGCGTAGTTTCTTAGCATGTGTGTGCGTTAACGCGTGAGTTTACTTGGAGTAGTAGTGTGATACTTAAGATCTATCGGGTTACTATCAGTTGGTTGCGGGTTTTGCACACCACTGAGTACCGATGTTAACTAAATGTAACACTAGTGCTTAGATAGTGGTGCAAACGGTCTTATTTTCCTTAAAATTTTATATAACTTGATCTTTCTCCGTCCTTAAATACATACTTAAATTAATTACTATAAAATATAAGTTCATATATCTATCCACATTCTAAAGTCCATTGTGTAAGGGCTGCATTTTCGGGTCTCGTTAGACCAATTAGTATTATTATGGTGACGGCTTCATTACCATTTAACATTTTTTTTATAGAATAGGGGGCAAACGACTAGACGTATCGCCTGAAGGTAAGCGATTACCGCCGCCCATGGACACCCGCAACACCAGAGGCGTCACAAGTGCGTTGCCTGCCTGTGTAGGCCTCCGGTATCCTCAATCACTCGGTGAAATACATGGCAAGCGCTGTTTCACACGGGTTTTCTGTGAGGCCTTGGTATCACTCCGGTCGAACTGGCCTATGCATGCCGAAGCGTAGCTCTCCCACGGTAAAAATAAAATAAAATACTAAATATAAAATAATCTAAACTATATCTAACTATAAACTATTGACAAGATATTCTTAATGTACCCTTGGTATCGTATCTAATAGAGTCCGTATCTACCTGAGATAAATGACAATAAATAACTAGAATTCCAAACTCGATAACATTGTACAATATAGTCAATAATAGCAACAAAAGCCTCCCACGTGGGACTCATTGTAGAATCGCTGCAGAGTATTGCAGTGAGTCACAACCTTTTTGTGGTTCTTTCGAACGATTCCGACTTGTTGTCATAGCAAACACTGTGGACAAGTAAACACAAATGTACGGCTCATCCGACGAACGTCGAGTTATGAAATGAGTTACATCTTACGTGTGACTCACGGAAGAGGTAAATTACTATAAGGATAAAGATAATTCTAGTTTATTCAAAAATCTTGAACAATATTTACGTTTTTCTAAACTAGCTGCTCTTGCTAAATCTACACTCACGTGTATAAATGTCTATTTTTACGCAGAACGCTAATTATTTCCTCAAAATATACTCTAAGTTACTTTAAACTCACTTTCTAATGTGAATGAATGGACATCCAGTCCTAATTGATCCATCCATTCCAGATATAAGCTGGGAGAAAGCAGATAAAATGTTTTAGAATCTATTATTCTGATAACTACCATACACATTCAGGTGTAGCGAGCTAAAAACTGTTATTATACTATTAAAAAGATGTACTAAGAATAGAATAAACTTTATTGAACACCCAGTGACTGATATATACCATTGATAGGAAACTCAAATAAGGTAATAAGTTGCAGGAAATAATACGTATCCTACCTCTGAATCTAAATGAATGGGAAAATCCTTGAACAAACAAAGGAAAACAAAGACGATATACATATTAAATACTGTTCTATAATTCACGTAACCGACGCAGAATTAAGAAAGCCTCTTGTACATTAACATAAAGCAAATATATACAGCAATTTATATACGAAAGTTACTTAATATATGTTACATAAATTCGTATGGCTACGTCACATTCATTCATCGATTTGAAGACACACAACCTCGCCCAGTTTTAGTTATTGAACATATCATTCACAAGCGCGCTCCGTGCTCAATGAGCCGAGATGTTTAAGTTGCAACATGTTTGCTGAAACAGTCATACATCACTCTAAATGGACACGATACTACTATATCATAGCAGATGTTCTACTTCTGATACATACACATTAATGATAATTGCACTGAGTGACTAGAACGTAACTAGTCATTAGCATTAGCATGTATTAACACCAGTTTTATTCTCTTCACGAGTCGGTAATTACATGAACATTAAATAATAATTACAGTTTAGTAATACTAAAAGCATGCTCTAAAGGTTAGCGGGATTAAAAAGTAAAAAGCAGGCCAAGTGCTCGTCAGGTCACGCGAGGTGTAGAGTTCCGTACTTTATTACTACGGACTGACGGATAGACTGAATGGCGAAACTACAAGAGTTATTTGTAAGAAGAACCCTAGTTATTTCGCAATAGGAGGAAGAGTAATAGATTGACTCGTAGTACAACTCCTATTGCAAAATACATAACTAGGGACCTCCTCCTATTGCTACATTCACAGACAGAATCCGATTTTGAGAGGCTTAGAAGCTAGCTCAATTTAAATATACTAAACAATAGTGGTATAGTGTAGCATGTAATTGTCATTCAAACTAAATACACAAATTACAAATAGATTTAAATTAATATTCGAGTTTTGCCTGTGAAAATGATCACCTATAAACACATGATTAGAATAGGTGCTGTTCGTTTTCATTAATACCTTAATTGTCTTTTTAGGGTTACAGAATGAGATTAAGAATTAAAAGCATAGTCTCGATTAATCGTACAGAAAATAAATCATGAAGCTCAAATCTATTTGTACTTCTGCGTGCTTCATGCGTCTTCTCTAAAAGCCGGTACTTGTTTTTAAAAGTTGTAGAAATGTATAATTATATATTATGAAGTTTTTTTTTTTTGCAATTGGTTCTCAAATTTTTGAGTTTTAACCTAAGTTACAGACCTCTATTATATAATTTTATGTTAATGAATAAGCTTGCGATTTCTATTGTCTTTTGGTATGTAGAAAGAGATTTGAAAATAGATTATTTAAAAGGCACACATACGTTAAAGCAAGTTCCGTTGACTGAGGCGTGTTGACATTATCGAAAGCAAGCTCAAACACACCGATCGGACCTCGAGACGTGTTTACACATTGTATATTTCGAAAAATAAATTGTCTTTTGCGACATTTCCACGAACGGGTCAATGCTAATGAGATAAACTAAACAAAGTTTAAATAATCAGAAAAAATATCGAATTTACAGTAATAGATTTGGGTCACACAACTAGAACACACTACTGTTAACAATTTGTTATCAAGAATCAAATATGCAGATTTGATTTCAAACGATAACAAAACTGTTAAGAATGTTGTTTTATGTTTACTTAATGTACTACCTAATTCTATAAGCCAAGATTGAAGGATCAACTAAAACATCTCTTAAAAAACTATTGAAACTCTAAGATGTTAGTTCACATAATATTTCTTAGACACACATATTTATGTTGGATTATTGATACCTAATATTATTTTTTACTGAGTTCTTATACTCTTTTGAATAATGATAATTAATAGCATAGTCTAAAATGCTACCGATTTCAGAGCACCGTTATTGGTATAAATTACTGTACACCGTAACGAATTATATCGACGAAAACGTAGTGAAATACGACTATTAATCGAATCAATTTTACGGGTGTTATATGATCGCATATCTAAGGTCAATTACAATCGACCTCCGAGGCTCCGACTCGATGTATCGGCAAGTTTAAGTAAAGTTGTGAATGGAGCTTGTGGTCTTCGGTGAAGCTCACCAAGAGAGGCGTCGGCGTCGAGCGATGATCGCGCGATATGAACAGTCGCGCCGTGTTGCCGCGACATCGTGAGGCTTCCGTTCCCGCGAGCGACTCCGTGGGAACCGCTTTATTTTCGTATTTAAATTCGACCCTCATTAAACTGGTTTGCTTCAAAATTCGCTGCCTTCTTTCGACGCCTTTTACTCAACTTTTTATGGTTCCGTTCGACATTTTACTGTTTGTGATTATTTTTATTTTCAGTCTAGACCGCGTCTCTGAGTAATCGCACAATGAGCTTGCTTTGTACGTTACAAGCGGCTTTTTATTTGTGAGAACTTGGTATTATCGACAAGCAAAGATAACTCGGATTGTGCATTCGTTTATTTATCAGGAGATAAGTTCTCGTGGGAGGGATAAAACGGCCTACCGATGTGCGGTTTGTTTTACCTAAATGTTATTATAGATAACGTTAACTAATGTTAGATAACACGAAACAGATTTAGTTAATATTCCACAGATAATGTTTAGATTTCATGTTAATTTAATTTGGGCAATATAAATTAAATGAGAGAGAACCTGTTCTCGATCAGTGGCCTGTTGGGAATAGAAACGTATCAGTGAACCATTATATTTAATTAATATAGGACGATTTATGTAGTAGATACGGTCTCTAGTAATTTTTTCTCATAACACAACCACGAAAGTACCTACATATTATATCGACGTATGTACTTCATTATTCACACATGAGTTATGGTTATAGTTTTTCGTTGTTGTTGGAACTCGGATTCTTCTAAATGAATTTTTTAGAAGTGCTTTATGTTAATTCGGATTCACAACTATTTTTTATCATAATAACATCTAAAAGTTTGTAATTATTTTGTAATTTAAACTTCTTACATATTAAATATAAGTGTAAATATATCCGATGGATATTACTATGAGAATTTATTGATCAATATTAATTACTCAATCGTTGTTTCTATAAACGGAAGCCCCGAGAGGTAATGTAACGTGATATCTCTCAGTAAAACATATTGCCTCATTTGAGTTTTACGATAAAAATTCTTTTTTAGAGATAAAGAAGATGTTATCTGTATAGTTAGCAGTTAGTTTGTGGTCGATAAACAGTGGCATCGACGGGAATCAATTAGGGATCCGTTTAATGATTTGATAACTTAACATAAACACGCCTGGAGAAGGTTATTGATTTTTGGTGATGTTTTTAATATTTTTTATGGTTTAATATAAAAATTCTATGATTTTACTTGTTTGATGTGCCTAACGAGAAATCGTGTACAGTAACTTGTTGTACTTAAGACACATACTTAGTATTTTTTTTTCTTTTAAAAAGACAACCGCGACACAGGATTTATTCCTAGTGCGGGACTAGGAATAAATCCTGTGTCGCGGGGGACTTTACAAACATACATGAAACGGACACAAATATCACCCAGACTCAGAACAACAATTTGTGGATCAGACAAAGTGTTGTCCTAGGTGGGATTTGAACCCACGACACTTGGCGAAGTAGGAAACGGCGTGGTGACCGTCAAACCACTAGGCCAAACGTGCAGTCCAATTTTAATCTTACTTTAATACCACTAGATACCTCGTCAGTAACATATTTTAAGTCCCTCCTTAAGTTTTTTTACAAATATATTGTAAAAATACACTATCCAGGTTCTACCTAGTTTGAGATCAGACTATTGTGTGTGAGATACATGAAGATATCATCATATATCCCAACACGTCTGGATGGCGTGATAAAATAGGCAAAACAAAACCCTTCTACGGAGAATCCTCTATCTAGATTATCAAGGACGGTGATGATTATTATAATTCTATAACGTAACCTTCATAGTTCAGCACCGACTTCTATGCAACAAAATATGTTGCCAATGTATCAGAAATGGTGGTACACCGTTAACATGATTCTTTAGACGATATGTTAGACGTCTACGACCCATTAAAGACGCGTCAATGCATGACACCGGAAACGTCATTGAAAAGACATAAACGCGACGCACTTATACAATAATTGTGTTTGAACATGTTAATTTTTATAATGATTTGTATTCCCACCAGCATTAGACGTGCAAAATTTGTGTATTTGTTGTCTTTACGACAAAACAGCTTAGCCATTTGGGATGAAAATAGGCGTACAGGTAGCTTAAAACACTCATCTATTGTAAATAAGTGATTAAATAATTTGAAAAGGACACAAAACCGGGATTAAGGTGGGACTTAATATCTATTCCCATTGATATATTTTCTTTACACCAGTGTATTAACTCTTAATCCACAGCAAGATAATCATTCTTAGGCAGCTACTATGAATTGTAATTAAAATAAACTTAGGCATAGAGTTATAAAGGATATTTAAGGCCAATCAAGTATTTTTATAGTTTAAAAGTAAGTACCTAATAACATAATTTTTTTTTTTAAGACAACTCCCGCACTAGGAATAAATTCTGTTTCGCGGGGGACTTTACAAACATACATGAAACGGACAAAAAGAACACCCCGACTCAGAACAACAATTTGTGGATCACACAAAGTGTTGTCCTACGTGGCATTTGAACCCACAACACTTGTTGAAGTAGGAAACGGCGTGGTGACCGTTAAACCACTAGGCCCAACGTGCAGTCGAATTGGTTGACATGTGAATATATTGAGAGTTAGTATCTACCTACTATTAAAAAAATTACGATATTAAAAATATTTACAAGGAACAATTTATTCAAATGAGTATCAACGATAGATATACTTTTCAATGACCAATTCATAAGTTATGTTAATATGTACGTTCATTTTGTTAGCCTTCCCGAAATGGTGCTCACTTCCCCACGGTATCACCTTACACCGGATGGTTTGTAACCCTGCAATATAGTAAGTCTCGAACATTAGTTCCGTCATTGATATTGAAGAACAACCCCTCTCTCTACTTAATAAGTCTCAAAATACTTTGATACATTTGTAACTTAAATATTTTGAGCGAACAAGTATTTGACTATGGTGGACCAATCAAAAAGTTGCTGTAAAACGTAGCAATAGGGTATAGTTCTGTTTGAAATAGGAAAACATCGGATGCCGGAAGGACACATTGTATAGGTCTTAGCTACCTGTTGATAATTTCTATTGTGAATGGTGAGCGTGCACAATACTTTGTTGCTTAACTTAGGAACTTTAAAAGCATTCCAGTGATGACTAACACTAAGCTGGTATCTTATCTATGAGATAGATAACAACTTGTATTAGAAATGTAAGTACAGGTACTAAGGATCGTCTTAAAGTACCTTACTCATGAACCCCATAGAGCAGTTGAATTTAGAAGCGTAGTTAAGTGAAGCGTTGATAAAGTCACTCATTACTAGTTGTTGCCCACGGCTCCGCCCGCGTATATATCAGTTATCGCGACAAATAGTAGCCTATGTGTTATTCTGATGTATAAACTATATTACTGTAAAGTTTCATCCAAATCCGTTCAGTAGTTTTTGCGTGAAAGAGTAACAAACATCCATCCATCCATACTTACAAACTTTCGCGTTTATAATATTAGTAGGATGTATATTTTACTAGTAATTGTACACGGCTTTACTGGCGTGATGCTTCTTATTACGTATTTTTAATATTCTATACAACCATCAATCCTTTAATTAACCCCTCAAAAGTGAAATTTTCAGAATCCTTGGTTAGTTTGTGTTTGAATCGTGAAGAACCTCGGCTTCCAACCTTTCCAGTTTGTAGAAATAACGGTTTAGGCTCGGTTAAGGTTAGGTAAGTTATTTTATATGTATAGATTATGAAATGATGTCTGTTACTTATTACAGAAAAGTACTCAACGTGTTCTAAGCTGCAGAATTATGAATCAGTTCTAAAAACAATTGGCATCCGTTTCGGCTTCTTCTCTAATTTTGTTTAAAAATACAGCTATTGCACTAAGAACTGTTTCTGCGTAACTTTACAAAGATACAAATAAAAAAAACACAGTCAATGAAATTCGTCATGAACAATTCTATGTAGGAACTCAATACCTCAACCTATTTACTGTCACAGTCTACTAAGACCTCTAACCAACATTGTACAAAACAATGCAATTTACGACTGCAAACTTCTGCATAGCAGGATCATATGAATTTATTCTTTGTTAAACAAATTAAGGCCACGTCTTTGGAAGTACTCGATAACCAAAACAGCAAAAAACTAGTTAATAATCGTAACTTGAACAAAATCAGCACAATATCTTAGTATTAATCTCAGTTTCTTAATGGCAGCTTAAAAAATATGTATGTAGATACCCCTAAAGCAAAAATTTATGTACATTTGTCAGCTATAAATAACGTTCAAAAGTTAAGTTGTCGAACGCTGTTAAGGCGGCCCTTTTCAGGCGTCAAGACATGCTTCTTATATGACTATACTTTTGAATTAGCGTCCACTCGATTCATATTTATATCTGCCATTTTTCATACACAACGAGCAGCGCATACGCAAATGCAAGCCATTAATAAATTACAGAAACACACATCTACATTTGATCTTTACGTCACAGCGTAAGATGTATCAGCATACATGAGTGTGTGTGCACTTCCTCTACTGTTATCTGTGTGGGCGTGTGGAGGAGCTTGAGAAGGTGAAGCGCGGGACAGGAGGGACGAGGGACCACTTCCCGCATAGCACCTGGCGCTCAGAGGTTACATGCTTGGACGGGATCCCATTGATTTGTGGCAAGATGCACTTGAATCTACTGTACTGATCTGATTTACCTTTTATTTATGTTAACGTTACATTATTCAATATAACCATTCAGATGATTACGTATGCAAATATGTTATCGGAAGGTTTTATTGTTAATAAACATTTTCATTACACGTAGGTTTAGTATTTGAGCCTCGCTCACCACACATGATTGAGTCTTTCTGAGAACAGAACAGTGCTTTGTGAACGGACATTGTAAATGCCTGTAATATATTGTTAAGACTATAATAGTTCGTAGGATGATGAAGTTGCTGAGTTTGGAAGACTATATAGTAAACGATGCCATGGTGAAGCCACGCCACTCAAATATTGCCGAAAACAATACCACATTCTTTGTTTGTTTAAGAGAAAGTCGTTTTAGTCTTATGTTTTAAGTAAATATTTGAAAACATGTTTCATTTTAGAATAAAAATAGTGATGTATGTAAATTATATATTTTACAAATAGTTATATTCTCTAGTACATAATATACTTAATAGCTTAGAGATAATAACTTGTATGTAAATTTACTGTAAATAGTAACTTTTCAAATCAAAATTTTCTTAATTGCGAAGGATATAAACAGGCTTAATTGAGAGATCTCTATCATACAATCTTATGTGCATAGGAAAGGAAACGTCTATTCGTATCGCAATCTAAAGACTAAGTTTGCCATAAACATAAATAAATACATATTTATTTGAATGTGAAAAGGAGTCTATTAAAACACCAATCCCTAAAATGCTTCACAAAACAAAACTGTAAACAGGAAATCTATGTTTATACGAGATGATCAGATTTATAGTTAAGCTAATGTCAAAATATTTGTTATTGGCAAAGGGACTGGCCCACGTGGCGAACGTCGCAGCGTCGATGTCGATGGCCAAATGTTGACAGCCGCGCCCAGCAGATAACAATACCGCGAACAAAGAGGGACAAGGCCCTACCCGGCCTGACGCACCTACAAACAAATACTTATACACCCATTACAATAATTCGTTCAGAACTTGAATGGTGCAGAGTTGTCAAATCGAATGAAAGACGTAGGTCATGTTCGTCCATGGTCTGTCTCTCCTTTTTACATCCTTTATCTAATCATTTAAATTTAACATTTTAATCCTTGACATGACTTCATTACTTGACAGAGGTTTTTATGAATTCAGAAGTGTCTATCATTCTTCATTAAGCTATATAGCATGGCTACTGCACAACATCCTGTCTTAGTTTCATTCATTTGTCACAGTCACAGAATCAATTGAGCTACTCTATGTTACTGCCAATTTGTACCATTTCCTGCTTACCTGATATCTGCCACACAGTAATATTGCATAATTTCTGGTTAATAACAAGATTTTACATTTTTGGTGACAAACACGCACGTAGCCTGACATTGGTACCTATAACTACCTAAAAATCGACACGACAAAAATGTACCTATCACATATGAGTAAAATCGTACAGTAAATTTTGAAACTGGAATGTGTCGCTTCTAGTAACAAGCCGGTGCAAAATCTATGAATGAAATTGGTGGATTATGCTTTACGGTGTAACAAAAACCGAGGCTCTTTAGAAAATACTCCCTGCGGATACACGGAGCGCAATATTTACTACGCCCCCCCGACCCTTTCACTTCCTCTACGGCGACAACCTGTGTTCGAGAGAGACTGCATTACGTAAACGCTTCGAACGGAGCGAGACAGCGGATTCATTCATAACCGAGTCCGCCATCCGGTCCGCGTTCTGATCGTTCACTTCATCTCCTTCTAACGCGCAGTCTCCTTTCGAGTGCGAGCAGGTGGCACCGGATGCTTGACGGTGTACCGGAGCTTCGATCGGAAGCTCTTAAAAAAAAACTTCGTACTCTTTCACGTTATCTCGAGTGGAGTGTGATCCTGCAAGACTGTTAGTGTCTAAAGCCCCGAGGCGCCGGAGTGTTGTATATTGGATAGATAAGTGTGTCGTGGTTATGTTAAATTAGCTCGTTTAATAAGAGGACAGTCACAATAGGAGATTTTCGTAAGCTCGCTGGGAGTGAGACGTAGCGAGCTTCGCCCCTCCGCCGAGCGCCCATTCAGCAGCGAGTAGTCGCGCGCCGGCCACAGCGACGCACGCGCGCGCCCTCACACCTTGCCACTCAGACTCTGGATACAACTCCAATTTTGACATGACCGGTTCGGAACACGAACGCTCGCGATCGAACTATGTTCACACAGTGTTTGCTCACTAGTGATTTCTTTAATTGGTGCTTTTGAGTGAGTGACGCCGGGAATGTACGAGAACTCGGCCTGGACATCTTTACAATGGCCCAAATTGCATTAAATGGGTAATTGGTGTACGTCATTGGATAATGGATTCGGCTCATATACCTAGTACATATTATCTGTGCTTACAACGGGCGTGGGTCGAAGTGAATTTTGCACTTGACTCCCGGCCCTGTCTTTGTTTGATGCCGTTCCATTTAAATATTTAAATTCAACAATGCGATTTCTGTCCTCATGAGATGAATACAAAGCTGTACATTTATAGTATTTATTCTTTAAGTTCACAATTTACTGCATGAATATAGTTTATATTGTTCAATATCAATTGAGCGCGTATCTACTCAAAATAACCGCGATAATGAACTTCATGGAATGTTTTTGTGTGTTAAAAGTTTCACATGAAAAGTCACATTGTAATATATTATGTACCTAGTAACTGTTTTATTTTAATTGTTTATGTTTCGTTATATAATATATTTGTGCAGTAAATACTGTATTTGTTATGTACCTATAGTCATATTTAGTTTTGCTACTCCCTAGTGTATTTTTTTTATAAATATTTTTGCTATATAATGTTAAGTAAGTAGCTAATTTACCAGACACCTAACCACTTTAAAAATATTATACGTAATCGAGAATACAAATCACTGCCAACATGATTGTCTAAGGGGGGCTTTCCACAATGATTTCTAAGTGGCGACTGGCAATTAAGTGCCCCATTAATGCGTTCTTCACAATTCCTATAGGGATTGGAGTTAGCTGATTTAAGCGTTTTTCTCTTTAACGTAGATGCATAGTGTGAATTCCATGAGGTGTTTTCTCTGCCATGATGCCGCCACGGGGCAGGTACCGCGCGTTATCAGCCGCCTGCGCCACGACCGTGGGAATGAAAAAAGCGTGTTAAACAATAGCGAACAGATAAGACCATCGTCTGAACTTATTCGGAGTACCTTTAAGTAATTATTTGTGTTTTCATTTACGTTCTACATTTACCCAGCCACTAAATTCGGTTTGCATCGTAAATGCCTAATGATTCATACATGGATTAGCCAAAATTCAACGCTCCAGCGATTTTGTTAACGTTGGAGTTGTTTAGTTTCAACGTTTCTATTGATAGTAACAAATGAAAGGTATAACATTGTATTTGTACAGCTCACCAATTTGCGCCTACAAAAACGAATGGTCGTTTTCTTTTCCTAAATAACCTTGATTAACTTGTAATTAGGCTTTGTTTTTTAAGAAGCCTTATGGGTACAGTATTACCAATGAAAATTATTTATAAAAGCCGACAGCGTCAATATTTACCACCTTTATTAAATTCAGGTTTTTTTAAAAAAAAATTGTTTATTTTTTTAATTCTGATGTACCCAGTGTCACTCTCACGACTAAGACGAATCTATTGACACCACTCACATAAAAATACGACAAGCTATGTAAAGAAGAAAAAGTTTTACAAGCTTTTATGGGCACTTACAAAACAACATACAACTAAAGTACCGATTATTGAATAGTTACAAGTAAAATTTTAACAAAATAAAAACCGACTTAGTAATCCTACAGATCTTGGTGTCCTTATCATGGTACCACCGTTGAGATATCTCCTTTCCATTAAAAAAAGAATCATTAAAATGGGTTCATAAACGACGAAGTTAGCCGCGAACACACATAAAAAAATACATAGGTATATACGGTCGAATTGAGAACCTCCTTCTTTTTGAAGTCAGTTAAAAATAATACTTAGGACTCATCATTAACAGCCTCTAGCCTCTAACAGTCCACTGTCGGACATAGGCCTCTTCTTAGAAAGGAGGTTTGAGCCTACTACGCACCGCTGGCCAGACGGGTTGATATAGGGTTTGTTTCAAGCAATCCTTCTTGCAGTGATGTTGTCCTACTTAGTTTGTTCCCTTAGTCGTCTCTTACGACACCCACGGGTTGAATAGTGGTGGTGACACTCGGTATTCTTATCCGTCATCACCTTAGGACTTTTTTTTTATAGATTAGTTGGCAAACGAGCTGACGTATCGCCAGAGGCGTCACAAGTGTGTTGTAGGCCTTTGAGGGAAGGGAGAGGGGTTTGGGGTATGGGCCTCTGGTATCCTCACTCACTCGGTGAAACACGACGGAAGCGCTTTATTACTTACTTATTTTTATTACTTCAATCAACTTATTTAACAAAAAAGTTACAATTCAAATCTTTATAGATAAAAAATCAAAACAGTATGTTCAGAATTGCGCAAGTGTTCGTAAGTAAGGCAGAACATATTTCGCACTGAGAAACGGATACAGGTGTTTGCTCTGAAGCCGTTCTACAATCCCTCGCTTTAACTTTTTTATACTTTTTAGGAAAGAAACCTGCGATGAGCATTTCATGTAATCTAAATACTATGACTTTAAATAACCTTCTCTTATTTGTAATTGTAATAGTGTTTTCGTTTCTCTTTTGAATTTTAAAAGGCCTACCCGTTAGGTATATTTAATTCATTATTCAGAAAATCATTCAGACTTTTATAAAGCTTGAATTTATCTGCAATTTGTTTGCTCGACTATTATTAAAGTTTTTTTTATAATCAATACCGAATCGATTCTAGTCGAGTAGCGAATTGCCAATTTGTTTCACAAATTATGTTACATACAGCATTTATAGTTTGTATTCACGTATTATATTATTATAGGTTAATTTTAGGTTGGTTCCAGAGAAGCACGATTCGTTACTGAAAGTAAACATTTTCGCAGTCGACCAGCCATGCGCACGCGCCGTTTCTTTGTTTGCGTTAGAACCAGTAAATGAAGTTAAGCCTAGAACAGAGTTATATCTATACGTTGCTGTACAAATGCGTGTCTTATAAATACACAAATACGAGTTTGCAGAAAATTCATTTACAAAATAATAATTTAAGTAAATAATGTTTTGAAATGTATCTACATTTAAATGAAAACAAAACTTTTTTCTGTACCTACAAACATGTGTTTCTCATTTGGTTTAGTATTGATGGCCATTTACTTGTTTCAATGAAAGGCTCGAGGCCTTGACCACGTCTATTTTAAATATAAATAAAGATAGAAATATTTCGCGTCGGCTTGTCCGCTAAACGCGTTGTATGTGCGAGCATCAAATTTTCGCAGTCAGCGAACCGTGCCGCCTCTGAGTCACAAAAGAGCGTTAAACTGAACGCTCACATTCAAATTCAAATAGTCCCCCTCTCGACGTTCCAAAAACAAAAGGAGCAAATCGTACCAAAATGTAGGTACTATCGTTAACTTTTTAATTTGCCTATCTGCCTTTTGTCGTATACTCTATTCATTACACAAAAATATACATAGTTTAAACAATGAAAAAAAAATACACAACCGTACTTTTTTGTTGTGCCTAGAAGAGATCTGATAATGAATTTGTAATGCATATGTAATGTGTAATTGTTGGCTTGATATTATTTATGACTATTCCTTTGTTTCGAAATGATTTATTTTTCAACTTTCATTATTTTACATTAATATCCTCAAGGACGAGTTCCACATCAGTTTATAAGTCATAAATTATTTGTAGATTAAAGTAATATTTTATACAATTATAGGAGAGAATTATAAACTATAATATTTATTATTCATACTGTAAATTATTGATCTCATAATCCATTCGCGTCAACTGATATAAGTAAGTCTGAAAGTCGTATATAACTTACCCAAATATGTGGACAGTCAATTAGTTAAATTTACAATATTTACAATAAATTTGTGTTTTTATGAGGATTGATATTTTTAACAGAAAGTTTACACGATGTTAATAGCCCACTAATGTTTGAGGCGATGTTTCGCTCCGACCTAATTTTCTGAGTGATGAAATGAAAAACTGAACGGATTAGTTTAACAATCTTAACATTCATTCTTCCGTATTCCTTCCTTTTGGTGACAGTATAGTTTATGGCGATCGTAACGTCAGCACTAATAAAGCTAAAGAGTTAAATACTTAAATAAAAATGTGCAGTGCCACTTAAGTTTTAATGTCTTAACAACAGTATATTACTAAATACACACATCAAAAGTGTCTAGGGATCAACATATGTGTCTAGGGATCAACATATATTTTTGCAATAACTTTTCTCCTGATTGATATTAATTAAAATTTTCTTTAAGGATTCATCAAATAAAGTGTTTTCGTTTGTCACAGTAACGATAAACCAAGTCACCTTTGCATTAATAAAGAAATTTGCCATTTTCCTAATAAAGGGATTTTTCACATTTGAACCACTAACATTAAAGTTCGAAAAAAAGACTGAAATAACAGTTTTCTTTAAAATTTTATTAGGTAACTTAAACAATTAATAATCCGTGTTTCTACCGCAAACACTAACAACACAAGAACATCGGTTTGGCATACTCAAAATGAGTTCATCCAAACACACTGTGGAATGGCCGCCCATGTTCGTTGCAACAACAAAAAAAGGTCTTCTTGAGACTGGATACCCTCCATATTCGGCAGAGCTCTTCTCTGTAGCATATCCCATGCATGCTCAATCGGGTTCAAGTCTGGCGACTGAGCAGGCCAGGGCCAAAGCCACATCTCAATCTCAAGAAATCCGCATAAAAATGCTTGATCCCTAGACACTTTTGATGTGTGTACTTTTATTGAACACATAATTTTGGCATAATTATACCAAAGGAAAACCACCCCGTTTGAATTTAAATGTTTGCGAAGAAGGATAGGTATTGTTTTGACGCTCATAATATAACTGTACGTTCTTCTTAGTGCCTTGAATATCTCTACAAGTTATTCAGATGTATTTCTCAAACCCATACTAACAGATCAAGTAGTCTTATATACCCAGGATCGAGGAGATTTCATGACTTGCATATCGGTATGCTCAACAGTTTTATTGTCATTCATTAATTTTTAATTTCTCCTTTACTCTCTGAAAATATGAATAGGGGCCTTTAGTAGCTTGGTAGCGTCAGTCTACTTCAGCTCAGCTTAAGAACATAGCATGATAGGTAAAACCACAAAAGCATGCCATAGAACTCTAGTAAACTTGTGCGCACTCTGTATTACAATTGCTCATAAAAGATAATAGCTGTATTTAGTCTGACGAGTTTTATTGATATGACGACACTAACATAAAAGAGAAAAACGACTTATAAAATACCTTTCTAAACTGATATGTAAATAGGGACAGTTTGAAAATTACACTAAATAACTTAATACATAATGAAAAGTTGGATATCGGTGTTTGGTAAATAATAATTCAATGTTGGCTTTGTAATATCGTCACAAAATTGGTAATAAAGTTAAAAAAATATACCTATTGCCATAAAAGAGTGTTCATCACGAAAAGATTCCGAATGCACAATGTTACATAAAATGATGACAGCGACACTGAACTTAACCTTACACGAAAAGAATTAACATACAAAAGTACTGAAAATGCAATTCATTTGAATGTCTAATGAATGCCTTTATATTTATTTTCTTAAACCAACAGTTTGCGCTCTTCATTTGAATTTTTATTACGTACCTAAAAGTTAATTGTGTCGAAGTAGTCTGTTCTGTTAATTAAACGAAATTTACCATAATATACTCAGACAGTCGTTTTATAAAACATTCATAGTTTACACGGTCAGTTACACCTGCATTTTAGCGTTTCTTTATCTCAAAACAAACACTTTAAAAGTTATTTTAAACAGAAAAAACTGTGGAGAAATGTGTTTAGAAAAACCGCAGTCGCCATTTTGTACAGTCTCTGAACAGTTAGAAGGCCGCCCACGGTTGTAAACAAACATTAAAATGAATGAATTGGGACTCTGTGAATTTTCCTCGCGAAGATTTTTCATGCGGGAGGTGGTCCGCGCACGCGCGTAGGCGTTGGGAGGTGTTCGCCAATCGTCTACGCGCCCGCCCCACGCCTCGCGAGCACACGCCTCGATACTCAGTCGTACTGTCTCCAACATTCCTACGAACCTGAATCTTACCCAAATTGTGGTTCATCTTATGACATAAATTGCATTCTCTTCTAAAATTAGATTCATATCAGATAATCTAAGCCGCGCTGAAAACACACTGTGCTGTCAGATACCAAATACAAACATTCTAAACGTTTTTGTATACAAAACTGTCAAGCCATGTCGTAATGAGTAAATAATTTCACATTACGAAATACATTTACAGTAAGCTGCAGTAAAATTCACCTTAATTAGTATGGAGATTTCTAAATCAGCAAAAATATCCCGTCGTGGTTTGAATATCTATGTTGGGAACTATGTACTTAGGTTTTGCTCAGGGCAACCTTGTAAGGTGATGTCGCTCAGTGTTTTTTCACTGAATTAAGTAATATTAACCACCTATGTAACCACTGTGTACTAGTATGTTACTGATCTATTGGAGTAACGCACTCTCACTTAACTAGCTAGTTATTGTCATATTCCTATTTCAAACTAATAATATGTCATATTCTTACGTCATACATCTGACACAAACTCATAAAAAAAAGAATGGTAAATTAAAATAAAACTTGTCAATCAAATTCAAATTTAATAAAAAATGTTTTTAAAATTAAACTAATTTGGTTTCCAAAATCAATATTGTTTAGCCCAGTTCTTGACATAATCCTCTTTTTGAAAATGAGGTTTTAAAACAGTAATTATTTCCATTTAAACATATAGGTAGTAACAATTAAGAATTAGATAAAAGTTTTCATGACTAGTTTAATGAAGTCAAAACAAATACAGTCCAGTGAATACAACGTGAGACGGTGGCAAGCGAGTGAGCGTCGAGACGTAATAACATTTTAATTAAATGGTCGGAGGTCAAATCACTTGTGGACCCGCGTGACCCAGCCTCGACACCGCTCCGTGCTCTGTCCACGCTAATAGACCTCTCGGGCCTACTCCTACAGTTTTACTCACTAAAATAATTATACATGAATTTAGTTTGTCTCTCTATGAGTCTAGTTTGTGTCTATGAGTTTAGTTTAGTCTCTAGCCGTATCGTAGTAGATTGAAATTTGACCTAGTTTAAGAAGAATAGTTTAGTATCTAACAGTAGTTCGAGTATACAGTGTTAGTGATTAAAATAAATATGTTATAAGAATACTGGTGTTAAAATGTTGGATTTTTTTACTTTGAATGCAGGTCTTTTTAACTATGTATGTTATTATTTTACTTAAAATGAATATGTTCAAAGCACAAAGTATTTTCTAATATATATATATATCTAATATATCCTTTTCTCGTTCCTCAATTAAGACTAGATATATTTTCCGAGTAAATGGTCATGTTGGTTTTAGAACCAAGCAACTCGTGTCGTTATAAAAGAATATCTGAACAGTTACATAAAATTGTTTTATCTATGTGTTTGTAATGATGTTTAATGTACAGCATAAGTAACAAACACATAGGTAGTATGAAAGCTCCGTTGCTCGGGTTTACACGCAACAAACTGCACAATCTATTGCTATTGTTCACATAAACAAGCCGCCGAATTGTTAGCTCTTGTTATACAAGCTCGCATTGTTCCACATTTGAAACGTGCGTCCCGCGTCACTCGATTCGTCGAAGCATCCATTGTCACCGTGTTTGTTGATGCGCGCGCGATCCGTGCAAAACCGCGCAAAATCTCGCGAATACTTTGGCACAATTCAAAACACGCATTGATACGCGGGAACAAACCACTTCTTGTACGCATTACAAAGTTTCAACTGGCCGAATAAACGAATACCTTTGCATCATTTCAATCCAAAAAATATAACGAACACTTTAGTATAATGAATAAAACGGCATACTTTTATAAAATTAGTTTTATTACACAAAATTACCATAAGATAATATGTATGAGACATGGGTGCTATCGTAAATCCACTTAATTTAGAAATATTAAAATCTACAATCGAATTAGTGTGTCTCTATCTCAAATATGCGGGTGTCCACTTTCTAATTAAGATGGGGTCGAAGATGCAGCCGTTTGACCCGCGTCGGTTGACTCGTTGCGCACTACAATAGACTTGACACCTAACACTTAATACATATTTGCTGTATGAACCCAGTAGACTCCCGAGCTATCAATTAGTGTGGTCCTACTATTGCTTTGTAAATTAACACTTTTGTTGGTTAGGTCACGAATACTCTATCAAATTCAGTTTTTTATCCTTTTCTTTAGTAATATCTCAAAAACTTTTCTCTATTCAACATCATCATCAATAGCTTTAAGTACTCCACTGCTGGACATAGATGTTTCTTTAGCTAGAAGCTTTGGGTCTACTATTTTTTTAACTATATAATTGGCTCGATCGGAGTGATACCACGGCCTCACAGAAAACCGGTGTGAAATAGTGCTTGCGCTGCGTTTCACCGAGTGAGTGAGGATACCGGAGGCCCATACCCCAATCGCCTACCCATACCTCCCCTCCCCCATCCCCAAAAGGCCGGCAACGCACGTGTGACGCTTCTGGTGTTGCAGTTGTCCATGAGCGGCGGTAATCGCTTGCCATCAGGCGATACGTCTGCTCGTTTGTCCGACTATTCCTTCTTCAAGTTTTCCTTCTCCTTGAAGTGATGTTGTCCGGCGTAGATTGTCATTTAGTCAGTTCTTACGACACCCATGGGATGAGAAGGGTTGCTAACACTCCGTATTATTAATCTGCCACCACACAGATAGAATTCTCTGTGTTATATTTTCAGATCATTACCTAGTACGGCCTATGTTTACTAGGCTTAATTTTTTTTTACGGTATATGTGGCAAACGAGCAGACTTATCACCTGATGGAAAGCTATTATCACCGGCCATGGACATCCGCAACACCAGAGGCGTCACAAGTGCGTTGCCGACCATTGGGAGATGGGGAAAGGTATGTGGGGAAGGGTTGGGGTATGGGCCTCTGGTATCCACACTCACTCGGTGAAACGCAGCGCAAGCGCTATTTCACACCGGTTTTCTGTGAGGCCGTGGTATCACTCCGATCGAGCCGGCCCATTTAATAGTTCTTATTTTCTTCTTCTCACTTTTGTACTGTACTGTATACTCGCTTCGTATTACTTTTAATTTAGCTAGGTTACGCAACAACAATAAACTAAATCAAACCTTATATCTACAATGGTGATCAAAATAATATAATCTAGTAACAAATACGAGACAAATGTAATGCGGTCGGTGTCATTGAGGCGTGTGGGGTGACAAATTGGGCGCGACAATCGAGTTAGTTGACCCGAGACCCGAGCGACCAATCTGTGCTGCACTACATTGCCTTATTAACCACACAGACTCACATTTATTCCATGGTCACCGATACTCGTATCTTTATCTTGTATCTTCACTAATATGATACACATTTTGCATAATTAAACTAGGTCTTTCGGTTACTAATCTAAAAAGAATAAAACTTGAGCCTGTTTCGAATTTAATTAAAGATTTATTTTACAAATTGAATAATTGAAACTAAATTAAATTAATAATAAAGGGAAATAAATAAATCCAAATAATGAATAGTCAATCTAATAATTACTCTCACGATTGCATGTAAAGTGTGTTATGGTTTTAAATATTAATTATTCCTATTTCACGTGACGTCACGTCAATTACGTGTTTCAGATAAAAAGAAATAGGTCATATTGGCATTCTTAAGTTAACATTGTAAAAGTTTCATTAAAACTGGACAATTTTTTTTTCTTTACGCCCTGTTGAAAGTCTGTCTGAATCTGAATAACGATTCAACTATTGTCCTCCAATATTGGTCGCAACGAGACTTATTGAATGCGACTACTTACGATACAAAGGAACGTTCAAACATCAATATGACTCTCATTTTACTGCCTATTGGAACTAATGAACTGTATATCAGTTAATAGATGAATAGTATCATTTGATTAAATGAATTACTGGGCCAAGCAAACTAAAGCGCATAGATATTGTACTTATTCTTATATTTGCGACTAGAGACAATATAATAAGTATACGAAAAAGGTCCCATAAAAAGTTTAAAATCTGGTCACGCTGTTTATATGTACAACTATGAACTTTTAAAATTAGTCCTTTGATTAGAAGAATTACATTGCATACTACCAAGGCAAGCTATTTATTCAATAAACTCCATGCGGCCATACGACAGTTGTGTCCCTAAATTTGATTTTTATTAGAACAAATTCGTTGCCCCCATCATCCGTAATGCCCGTTTTCTAAAGTTCATAACTTGAGCTTGATTCGTCAAACAAATGCAGTTTAAATGTAACAGTGCATACTATGGGCGCTGAACCATTTGAATATTAAGTATGTATAATAATATTACGACTAAAGAAGTAGATATACATATCATGCGTGTGAATTTTTTCGCAAACATAAACGCTTATACAAATTGTTAATCAGCAGTGTCTTATCTACATAATCTACAGATAAAAAATAAATTAGTACCAAAGATAAACTCGTATAAAAATTCTTAAAATAAACATGCTCTATGACCGTGTGAACCGGTGTTTCATCGAAAAGCGTATTATTACATGATTAACATTAATCACTTTGAGCCCAACAGTTTTTTAATAACCATATCGACCCCTTTTTCACAGAACATATTTAATAAAGCGAAATGAAGATGTTTACTGGTACTTAACCCTTGCTCTTTCAATGGGGTCTCTAGTGGCAAGGTTATCAATTTGTGTCGCTTTATTAATACAACTTTTATGCTGTTTAAATTTGTATACAGGGGAATTAAACACGTTGCTGCAATTTAGTCAGCATCGTGATCAATTTATAATCAATGTGGGCGCATGGAAATTAACTATCAATTGTAAATAAATTAATATTCAAACAACTAAAATTACAGTGTTAAGAAAAATGCTGCTTAAAAATGTTCCATGTTTTTTTTCCGTTAGAACACTCATAGTAAACATTATTGTAATTGAACTTACATAGCGGTCACGCACAACGAAATAAGCATGGCCAATTATGGTTCATTATAACTACCGAATGTTCGTTTCATGTTCAACAGGTTAAACATTAATGTACTTATTTTACTTTTAAAAGTATTAATATGAAAGAAACTAAATATTATACAAATCGAACATAAATACGAAACTACAAATTCTTACTTTTAATTGTCTGTAGCATAAATTTAATTAGAACGAAAACTACACGAAGAAATGTACGGTTACAGGTTATAAGTTATACAGTTAGAAATATAATGAAGACCCATTTATGTACAACCTAATAAACAATAGTAAAAATACTGATGACGAAGATAAAACATTTGACAGTCACAGAGATTTGGAGACAACATGTCCAGTTGATAAGTTTTATGATAATTGTGGGTGCCTAATCAAATATTCTTCTTTATCAAGCCAATTTATACTGACATATTTATACATTGATGAAAATAATTAGACTAAAATGTTAATTCAATATAATTATGTAAATGTATTATAAAAAATTTGCATACCGTAAATGAAGGACTTGTCGGTACCACCACAACCGAAAACTGTACGTGTATTTTACAAATACATAAATAAAGTAAATTTACATTAAAGCATAACAATATTACAAATTAAATCTTTCGAAATATCAATTTTAGCTGATTAAATGTTGGTCGACATTTATGACGGAATAAATTATAGCAAAATTATGGCCTGTGATACCAAGTGCGACAAAATAGCCACAATATTGAGCAAAGTTGTCAGTCTCGGGCGGGCGATTTGCGTGAGAACTACCCCGACGTTCGCAGGGTTAATTCGAGCGGGTGGTAGGTGCGGGAAGCGCGAGGGTGGGAACGCTTGGGGTAAGTGGAGTACCGGGCCGGAAGTGCCTGTATCGGATCGTTCCGCGCACCTGTGGGAATGTTCACCACTATTTGTGTAATATCGGTAAAACAAAGTTGGGCCAACGTTTTAAACAAAGTACTCTAAGAGTATTTTTAATACATTTTATCTTTTTAATTCCAACGTAGGTATATATGTAGAAAGAACTAGAATAAACTAGTAGTCATTTATTTATTAGCTAATTATAAATGTTACGGCTTGGTATTCATCCTTTTATGCAGGATTTGAAAGGCATTTCAATATATATTTTAACAGGTGTTGTTAAGACATCAAAAAACAATGAACATTGATAAAAAAAGAATGAACTTTTCCACCGTTACGTGACAAATATACACTATCAAAATGAAAAATAGCGAAGAGTGTTTAGACTAATTTGATAACAGACTTATAAAAAACAGTGTGATATTTATTGATCTTATTAAAGTTTAAGTAAATAGTGTGTAACAAACTCTGTAAATAAGTGTAAAAAAGGACATTGAATCAGCCTGCTGGCGGGTTGTGATTCGGTGTTCGAGAGCCCGCAGCAGACAAACATCGAGGCGTCGGCGGCCATCGCAGGCATGGGAATCAAAGTCATGATGAAAGCTTTCAATAAGCCAAAAGGTATGTTGAACCTATGCCTACCACATCGTCAAATACCAAAATTTTAAATATTGATGGCGAATTCCCGAGTGTCATAACTCGGTGTGTTCGTTTGTCACTGCTGTTGATCCTGGTGTACAGGAGTTACCAGTGGCGTGGTACCCATATTGGTGGCGAATTTCAACCAGCAATTCTAACTGAATCAAGCCAAAAACTTCCCTTTGTTGATAGCTATTACGTTTTAATCTATTAGATTCGATACCTATATTTTCCGGACTTTTGATTTTTTTTACTATTTTTTTAAATCTTATAAGTATGTCCATGTTGTTGAAGGCATCTCAAATGTTTGTTTTTACTACAAATAAGAAAGGTTCTAGTTAGTAGCTTAGTCACTCGACTCTTGGACATTTGTACCTGAGAGGCCTATGTCCAGCAGTGGACTGCTAAATACTGTTGATGACACCTGTATGCCATTAAAAGGGAAATAATCTGTTGTCAATTAAGTTTAGTCTATAAGGTAGCTGATATCAACAAATGGCGATGTATGACGGTTGCGATGCGCGCCGTACGGTGACGCAACTTCGCAGCGCTCTCGGTTTCGTGTGCACTTGTCCCGAATGTGAACACTCCGTGACCGATGGAAAAATATGAAAACGTTCATTTTCTAAATTATTAACTACGAATAGCATAAGTTTACAGAATATCGACTAGTTTATGTTTCGATGTGTTGAAGTTTCTTGAAATCTTTGCTTGAAATACAGCAAAGATGTTATGAAATGCCTGCACCCAACATTGTAAATTGATAAATAGCAAATGGTTGACTAAGAAATGAGTACTAAAAAGGTACTAAAACAATACATACTTTTAAATGTAGTAACAAGACGATTTCATAAATTTTCAATAGCTCAATACCTGTTCTGTTTAGGTAATCGACTTTAAACTAACTTGTTTATCGATTTTAGGACTGTTGTAAATAGTGATATGCGAATAAAAGTGAATAAATGTAACAAAGAGGTACCAATTTCTGCAGTAGTATGTACAATTTTTTCCATATCTATTTTGTAACATGTCGTGTCCGGTGGTAGCAGTGTGTCTGCGCACCGTTGTGCAACGACCATTACCGTAATTATGACTAGCTCCTCGCGCATGCTCTGCTGATCTTGAAAGTAAAGACCTTGCTGACTGCGTGCTCATAACCTAAGAACTGAAACAATGTTTGTATACAAACTAGTCACTCATCAATCGCACCCCAACCGAGTTCTAAAAAAGTGCGATCTCATTAACGGATTACATAGGTATGAAGTCTACATTAAACTGAATTGAATAGGTACATTAAATGACTTTCATACCCGTCTATTATCCACGTTTATATTTAAAAAATAAACAGAACAAAAAAAAACAACGGGTTGCACTCCGGCAGTACCGGCAGAAGTGAAAACTTGAACATTAACGTTGTGCATTTTTTATTTATTAAATTTCCTATATTTATTAAACTCAATGAACAATGCCATACGAATCTATGCCTTGCTTTGCTTTTAATATTCCTTGAGAACCGATAACTACAGAAATGCTAATTATGATGTTATAAAAATATAGGTTAATTCTATACAGTATAAACATTACCCGAGCGAAGCCGGACACACACGAACACTCGCGCAAGCGCCCTGCGCCGCTTAATCGAAACAGCATGAGCAGGCATACATTTTCGCCGCGCGGTAGAAAAAGAGGGAGTTATTACTTCCTCTCCTACGCCACGCCTCCGTCTTACAAATATTCGATCAGGTCACGTGTCCTGACGCAAGTTTCTGACGTGAGTTCAACATTTTTCACCCGAACCAAAAAAGCGCACCACGCCGCTAAAGAAGTTTTCACTCCAAAAATCGACTGAACTTATTGATAGTCATGAGCACTTAACCCGGAATCTCACGCGTTCATTTATATAGGTAAATCTGCACTTGCTTCTTTAAAATTGCCTTACCAATCGTTGTGGTCGGATGCTATTCCAGCACTGCTTAGGTGTTCAATTATATCATTGTGTAAGAACCTAAAACATAAAATGAAACTGCTAATTGAATCTAAAATACATTTATATATTTGAACGCTATACACTGAAGTAATATAAGTACGTTTCCGTCTAAAAATTGAGCAGATCGAGACATGTTATATCGTTGTGTGTCCGTGCACCGCGTGCCCGAACACCGGACATGTCACCTCGGAGCTAACAAGCTGAACTATGTAACCGGTCGAAATGCAGTAGCTTAGGACTCGAAGGGTTCTCATGCGACGAACAATGCAGCTATCAATGAGGCAAACAACGGATTTACAATTCAACACATTCTTTCGGCCATAAAAAGTCATAAGAATTTACGGGCACAACAAAGAAAGAGTGGCATCTAGTACGGGAGCTAATAACGCGGAGAGCAGCAGCGGCGCATGCGCGGGGGCGTCCATTCACGCTGCTGATTGGCCCATCCGGTGCGCACTCAATGAGATGATGCGCGCGCGCTGCCATCGCTCCACCGCGCCCGCGCCGCGCCGCCTCTGTCATTGAGCAAAGGTCCATCGCCTACGTTCGTGATCAACGCAACTGGAGATCACTGAAAGATAACAGACCATTGTTAGATTCTCTGCCTCAAAACTCAAAAAAGATGAGCTCCTCCGATATGCTAGCAGGAATGCCTGTAACATAGAAAAATTTAATGTATTCATATTAGCTTTATTGTCTCGTAGCATGTTAGTTTTCGTCATATTATGTAGTTTTAAGCAGAAATTGAGAAGCGGTTGGACATAACGAATATTAACGTATGGCAAGCACTACTCATACGCAAAACGTTCATTTTCTGCGTGAGTGAACAGGAAACCGTTTGAACAATAAAATTTTACCACGTTATGGCATAACCCTCCTCCACGCTTCAACGAGTACAGGGGTGACATCGGTAAGCAAATGGTTAATATTTCATAATTTATGGTAAAATTATATTGAAACTCACGTTAAATATAAATAACCTAATAATTGCTCGGTTTTATAATTCATACAACCGGTTGTCATCTTATCATGTTGCTTTAAAAAACACGAATGTCACCTAAATAGCTTCCAAATATTAATTTATGTAAATTAATACAAATTCTAAAATATGTCTTCACTAATGATTGCTACAGTTACATAGCAAATGTGAGTCTTAATAATGCCTTTACTGCAGAAATAACGTTCGCAATAACGTTTAGTATAATTACTTATAAACAAAAAGAAGGCGATTTAAATGCAAACCATCGCACGCGCCGTTTACGTCACGCGACGTTCCAAGTTCAAATGGTGAACAATAGGTTCGGTAAAAATGGTTCGTGCTTTTGTTCTGGGTCGCTATTGTAGTGTGTGAAGTTAGACTTACTATCTACAGAGTTATGCATTTATATCTTTTTCCGCATGCGTTGAGGAAAATATAACAGGAGCTATACGCCAGTAATAACATCAAAAAGTAGCACTTCAAAGAATTTTACGAAGAAAATGTTAAACTTTCCTTTATCATGTTTGTGAAAGAGGTAAATTTTCGCACAGCGGAACATACTTAGCGATGTATTAATAGCTTATTATGAGTATTGTATTAGAAAATAAATATAATACATATACATAGTACAGGCCTATTAGAGATACTTTTATCATGACAGGTTGCTCTACTTAGGTGACTAACTTGTCGTGTAAGTGTCAACTCGCAACACCGAGGTGAGGTGATGTGTACATTTTTTTTTTGCTAAGAGCAGGTAATAGTTAGATCGGGAAGGCATTTAAAACTGAAAAGGATGGAAGGATAGTGGACGTTCTCTATTAAAAATAAAACGAATTGAGTTTATTTTAACCCGACTGCGAAAGAAGGAGGGTTTTGTTTTTCGAGTCTATGTATGTATATTTCTTTGGCACGCCCTAGAGCCTAAACGGCATATTTTTATGTTATTGGTGTCAATTGATTCGTCTTAGTCGTGAGAGTGACACTGGGTACATCACAATAAAAAAAAAACAAAAAAAAACTGAATTTAATAAAGACAGCAGATATTGACGCAGTCGGTTTTTTTTTATAATTTTACTTGTGTTGAAGTTTAACAAAGTGACCTCAAAATGTCTAGAAAACAACAAACATTAACTAAATTCTTCACCACTCGCCTAAACTAGTACTACACACCTTTTGATCTTAATTAAACATAATAAAGTATACTCGTACAAATACCGAAAAGGTTCAATTACACACATTTGATATACACATAACCTTGAAAATATATAAATGAAGAAAAAACGAAGAAACAGACGTCTGATGTGCGAAAAAACGTTATTTCTAAATTCTCCACGAACAATACTTTTTAAGAAAATCATCCTTTTTGTTCCCTGACAAAGCATATGTAAAATTACGTGATGCTGGACTATTAAGGTTACCTAACAAGAAATTAACAATAAAATTTAAAGCCAGCTTGTTAAACGAGTTCTAACAAATTAATTCTTAATAAGAATTAAAGTCACGTAGGCAAAGCAAATAAATATTACCATTTTTAATTGTAACGATAAGTGTAACGCAAAACATGATGATGCCATTACATTTGTTTATCAACGATCTTTCTAAATAGCTTAACGCAACAAGTGTCCGTTGTTCAATGTTCCCCTTCAAACAACCCTTGTCCACCACCTGTTGTGAAGCCAGCGAGCTCACAATTTACATATCGTGAAATTTGTTCGAAGCACATCCAAAGCCTACTTTTTTCATTATCATTCGTGTTTGTATGAATAGACTATGTAACGTCACATTTAAAACCATGTTGACATATTATTTCTTAACAATTGAATTTTAAATCATTTTCACATGATAGGTATATAAAAAATACACTGCACTTTATAAAACACTAGCCTAAGCCTGCGGAACCGCCCGCGTGTATGTCAGTTATTGCTATGTACCATTCTAATGTATAAGTTATAGGTAGGTATTGCTGTAAAGTTCCAGTTTTGCGTGAAAGAGAAACAAACATCAGTCCTCACAAACTTTCGCGTCTAAAATATTAGCAGGATTTTAATTAACGTAAACCTTTACTGAACAATTTAGTCATAAACAATGTTTTTCAGACATATTTCTTTTCGAATTCGATTTAAGATATACAATAGACAAACGAAGCGTTAAACCTCCGTGTTTTAAATGCCTTCCTAATTTAAATACAAATGTCAAATCACCAAACAGAGTGGGCTAATTATCGCCCAATGTAGGAAGGTTGAGTCCTCGTTGTTTGACCACGGCGGAGCCAGCCGCCGCATCTCCGGTCCTTTGTGCAGTTATCTACGCTATTCACAATTCTCTCCACTTGCCAAGAGTACACAACAACATTACATTCTGTACATGTTCAACCTCTGCCGAAGACCTCGATGACTTGATAAATTGCTTTCAACTCAAGTACTTTTAAGTTGGTTTTAGATGGCGAAAATTTTACCATGAATGACACTGTAGAGTTTGGAACTACTTAGATGTACTCTGTACGCTTATTTCAAGTAAATCTGCAAATATTCAGTTTTTATAATATATGATATCAAAGGTATGTTATTTTATAGACTGCTATCCAAATTTAGGTCGTGTCTCAAATAGCTCAGTTGCAAACGAGATTAGTAGAGATCATTAGCATAACAAATGCTCGAACTTTGACTAAATTAAAACTTTCTAACGGTTAAATGAAAATGGAGCTGTCAGTTTGCTAACATAAAAACAGATAAAATCAATATAACCATATTTCATAACTTGATGAGAGTGCCGAGAACTTAGGAACGTGCTTGGCACATGAGTAACAATCTCATATGCCAAGTATTTACGTTCCTGCTTTTAATACGTAAATGCTGAAAATTCTTCTACAAACTGTTTTCATAGTAATGGAATTTCCGCAAGACCATTATTAATTAAAGTAAGTAGTGATGTACACAGGTGCAGGCTTTTAATCACCATACTAGTGGCAGTGCCGTCAAACGGATGGATCTCATCAGAAACAACGTGATAATTAAACCGAAATCACTTCATATTAATTACTTTAATCGCGGAAACGGAAGTCTTGCCATCGTAGTTTTTGTGCAACCGAAAAATACCATTCCAGGACTTAATGTCAAGCTCGACTGTTATTCGTACCACCATTCTGTTGACATTATCCTCCACTGATAATTACAACCAACTTCATTCATTACGAAATAAACGGAGTAATTGCAATTATTTTCTACTCAAATAATGACGGTAAACTACTGTAAGTACCTACACACAAATCGCAAGAAATTCGTGTTGTTTATTTTGAACATAAAATTTGTCAGAAATTGCTAACGTATTATTTCTTTGGAAACTCAAACAGATCTGAAAACACGCTTTGCAAACTTTATAACAGTTACAAACTATTCGTTCGTTTCATCTTTTAAAAAATAACCTTGATACTAACACCCGATCGTTAACGACCACGAAAGCGGTACATATATTTCTGTTTAAAAGTTTTTGGAGACACGGCATCTCTTTTGCTTTTATAATAATTTTAAAGAACATAAGTTTTAATATTATTTATTTTTTATTAACCAAACTGTTTGATGTGAAATATCATCGTTAATTAATTCAAAATTATTTTTCTCTTTATATTATAATTCCTTCTTCCATATAATGTTACATTTATGAAAAGAAAATTTGCGTGAACAAAACATAATTGAGGTTCCTTGAGATAGCTTTTGATACATGCATAGAAGATTGCTTAGCTATGAACACTTATATACATTGCATCTGAGGATTATTAAAACAACGACGAACACTTATCTGCTGTGCGGCTGTGACTAGCAATGCGTGTCGTTCATTTATAAGAAAGAGATAAAAACTAATTGAGAAATAAATCTGAAAACTAGGTATCTGTCATTGCTAACTTAAACTGCCAGTAATAAATTGAAGTACAATCCATTAATTATTATTAACTTCTCATGCACTATCAAGACTAACCCATCGAAGCCCTAACGAGGTGCTAACGAAAGAAAACAGTACCAGACGTCTCAATCCTGTCTTATTCCAAGTGTATATAAAAAGTGCCGTATGCACAATAATCGTGAGTCAAGTGCAGCTGCTCGAGATATATAGTGAGAGTAAATCACAGTGCGCCAGATCCAACAATTAATGCCGGCGTGATTCGCAACTCGCAGGACTCTGACCACCTTGCACATAACTAAGTTTTCTTCTTATTTTATCGCCAGCTGCAATAGTGCTGCCTCTATGCCATTCTCGTAACACACTTTAAATAGAATCGATAATAACTATTACCATTATAATGAATATACTAATTAGAATACCTGTATATGGTAATTCGTTTCACCAATCTTTCTAACACTAACGTCTGAATCTATTAAAAAAGATACCGTGTTGATACAACTCGAAAGCTCCATGCAACACCTCAAAGCGTCGCTATATTTTACTTAATTGTGATCGGAATACAAAATTCTTTGGCGTTAATTGAAACTAAAACGACGAACACAGAGAAAAATTTAAATTATATCAGAAAGGGGTTCAGCTAGAGCAGATCAGAGGCCGAGCGGGCAGCGACCGTGGGAGAGGTGCACAAATCTCCGCATCTCAGAACTGGTCGGCAGGTGCGCGCTGTGTACGCACACAACCGCTCGCGCACCACAGAACACGCACACACGCGACGCAAACCAGGCGCACTTATGAATGAAGCCAACAAACATGCACTACCACACTACACTCACACACACATCATTTCAAACCAAATTCAATCTTGCTTGTTTATCTCTGATTTATTTTATTCGAAACCATCAAGTTTCAAAAAGTTGGCTATTAATTTGTTCTTCGATGCTCGGTTAAATGCCGTAGATAGAGTAATTAATCCGTTGGATAATGATCTTGATGGACGAGTACCTGTGCGCACTTCTACATTAATTATTTTTATTGGAGTTTGTTCTAATAAACGCTGTCTACTTGGTACTTAAATATGAATTTGCTAAACTGTTTCTTAGATAAGATTTTTTTAATATTAAAATATGGGAAAATTTTATGAGTATTAAGACTGAGGTTATTTTGTTGCAGACATCCCGTCGCAGGTGCCGCCGCTCACCCCGGGCACTAATAAGAAGATGGCCGAGGCGCTGAAGGCTACCTTCGCCTCTTGGGAGAAGGAGCAACTGCGCCTCGGCATACCTAAAGGTAATTTGCTTTCAATCTTTCTACAACTAATCTGTACAGAGCTTGTTAACCGACTTCAAAAAAGGAGGAGGTTATCAATTCGATTGTTTTTTTTTATACTTGTTACTTCATAACTTTTGACTGGGTGAACCGATTTTGATGATTCTTCTTTTGTAATTTATACTCTCGATTGTCGGCACTTGATGGAACTTGTTATAATACATTTTTGAATTAAAATCACTTGTTCTTATTCCACTATTTTATTTTTGTTTACACCTGGCCGGTTTCGCCTTATGGCATCATCAAAGCCAAATCGGCCAAACAGGCAGGGCTTTCCAGACCAGAATAGCAGAACATGCTAGGGGTTGGAGGCTAAAAAAGACGGAGTCCAATTTTGCGGAACATTTGCTGTCAGAAAAACATTCGTTCGATCCTAAATTGGACTTTAAAGCACTACATGTATGTGACAAAGGCAGAAAATTAACCGCTTTGGAGGCGTTAGAAATCAATAGGTTGTTATTAGGGAATCGGGACAAGGTGTTAAATCAATAATTAGATATCAACAATTCACCACTATTAAAATATTTCAAATAATGTCATCTACAATATTTGTAAGGGGAGTTTGTATAATTTAGACGGGTTAAGTTAACACATTTAATGACTTTTATTAATTTTCGACATATAATTTAATAGACATATAGTATGACACAATTTTGGACATTAAATATAAAGAGGACATGACATAATCATTTTATTTCAAAAAATTTCAGCATTAATGTCGATTTTTATTATTAAAATTAATATATTATTTGTAATTAGTATATTCATATCATAACTGGGACTTTGTGTAGCTGTAAGTTACTAATTTAACAAATAGCGTAGGTGGAGACAAATCCAATTTCCCTGATTTCGGGGAAAATTCCTTACACGGACACACTGATAAATATCACATGTACCCGCAGTTGGTGGGTTTTAGATGTGAATATTTTATTTTGTATAATCAGTAACCTTTGATGATGCCATAAGGCGAAACCGGTCAGGTGTAAACAAAAATAAAATAGTGGAATAAGTACAAGTGATTTTAATTCAAAAATGGATTCTTTTTTATTTGAAAGCTGGTGCTTCCCGTGTGGTCCCATTTCAATTTGGTCCAGTTCTTGTAGTCGGTTTTTTTTTGTTAAAATTTGTGATTATTTAACATTTAAAATGTATATTTTCTTTTTCTAGTACATTTTAAACAAAAACTTAAGTGATATCACTAATATATAAGGTAGGTACTACTCTTTAATCTTACCATTTAATTCAAATTACCATTTATTTTAAATTTTTAATAAGTATATTATGTTTAAGTATACAATTAACACTGTTTAAAGGTAATCAAATAAAGTGGAGGTCTAATGGAGGTTAAGCTATAAAACACATTTATGCTACCATTTAATGCTCACAAAATACATAGATAACTTCACACATTAACATCATGACTTCAATCCGTCGAAGAATTAAGAAAACATTCGAGGGCTGGTTTATTTCACAGTAATGTAAACGCCAATGGTTCATTTGAGATCAGTACTTTATGATCAGGAAGAAAAGGCAATAAAACCGCATAAATATTAATTTTAGACTTCAGTCGCTCGAGATCTGAGAGATGTGAAAAAAAATCATGGTATGTTTTTCTCGATGCGAACAGACAATTTTTATACACGACTGCCTTAAAGGCAGTAAGCTAATAAATGGTGTGACTAATTTAGGTATTCACCCTAGTTATATTTGTGAAAAATTCGACTCGGAAAATAACAGCCCGTGAGGCCTACAATATGCAGGTGACAAACTAAACCTATTACTTTTTTGTCGAAGTCGCTGAAGTGAAGTCGTTAGTGCATCAGTTAGTGTTCAGTTTAGTGATAAAGGAATCTTGTTTTTTCCTCGTTTAGTGTGTTTACGTGTATAGTGGTTACAAGCAAAAACTGTTAGCGTTCTGTTCACAAGGCGTATAAATACAAGGTGTAATTTGCATATGGTAATGCGACATACGCGTCGGCGAGTTGCAGGAGCGGACGCCAAACACCTCAACTTTTGTTGGCTGCAACTGGCAACCTTTCATCCAATAACTTTATAAATCAGAATGTCCTATGGGTCGCTTTCTACTGAGCCAAGTGTTGTGGGTTCAAATCCCACATGAGACAACACTTTTTGTGATTCATAAATTGTTGTTCTGGATCTGGGTGTTCTTTGTGTCCGTTTCATATATGTTTGTAAAGTCCCCCGCGACACAGGATGAATATTCCTAAAGCGGGAGTTTTCTTTTTTTTTTTAGTATAAAATAAAAACGTGTTGTAAAAACGTGTTACAGAATTGCAAATGAATAAAAATCAAATATCAAATAATACAAGTAAAATTTTAACAAAAAAACTGACTTCAAGACCTGGACCAAATTGAAATGGGGCCACACGGAAAGCACCAGCTTTAAAATAAAAAAAAGAATTATCAAAATCGGTTCACCCACTCGAAAGTTCTCTTACTGTGTTCTGTAACAAACATTTAAAAAATACTATCGAATTAAGAACCTCCTCCTTTTTTGAATTCGATTAAAAATAAAGAAATGATTATTTGATGTGATTGCAAGGGATAGAAATCTGTTGATAGTTTTTCCTAGGATAATAGTACTGACAGGTGACGGGTTCGATGCCCTACAGCGGCGGAAGTGCGTGCGTCTGCGGCGCGTCTATTCGCGCTTCCGGTGTGCCCGCGCGCATCTAACACGAAATCATGCACAGGACGTGAATAACACTTGCTAAATCTATATGATAATCCACATATATAAAAGTATACAGTAATGGCAAAATGTAAATTAGTTCGATTTTAAACTAAATTCAAGTCTTTTGCTCGCAAAAGTTTCCAGACCTTATGAATTCCGTAACCCTTTAGAACGTTAATGTTCAAATTACAGAAAATAATTTTAAGAAAAGTCTTCCGTTTCATCATTCTTCGTAAGAAAATTAAATTTTGTACGCCCATTTTACCATGAATCGTACAATTCTTTTACCATGTCAATATATATATATATTTTCGGACATCTAACACACAACGCCATCTAGTCCCAAGCTAAGCAGAGCTTGTGTTATGGGTACTAGACAACTGATACAAATACATATATACTTTTTTTTTTTTGTAAATACATACATATTATACATAGAAAACACCCAAACTCCGTAACAAATATTTGTAGATCACACAAACATTTGGTCTGACCCGGGAATCGAACCCGAGACCTCATGATCAGCAGTCGCACACGCCAACCGCGAGACCAACGAGGCAGTCAATATTGCGATATAATGAGGAAACTAGGTAAAATGATAAGGAACTAAAATTTATTAACATCAACCGAAGAAGTAGGAAATAAAATCCTAACTAAAGCGTGGTTTTAGTTTCTAGAGAGTTAGTTATATAATGTTTACACTTGTTTTCTGCCAACCTAACCAAAAATGATTACGTAAACTAAAAAACTAATATAACTAAATAACTAGCTAATATGAAAGCTTTTTGATCTATACTTAAATCCGAATCAACATTTTATATTCAAAAACACGACTGAACTATAATTTTAATTCAAAGATTCAAGTATGGGGCGGTCTAATTTTCATTTATTTCATTCATTTATACGAACAGCATAATAAGTTTAAAGTACCCTTTTAAATGAACATGAATTTAAGGTAAGATAATGACCGAAGGCCGCCATAACTCTTTGTCGTAAACAGTTGAATGTTATCGGCCAACTCAAGTTTTGTGTGCGTCAATAAATGTATGTGTTATCAATCGACTTGATTCCTTTTAATTATTCAACGTCATAAATTGTGTAATAAAACTAAATTTGATAAAGAAAATGTTGTTTCCTCTTAGGTTGCTGGGTTAACACGATACAATTCGAATACAATACTGGTCAAACATCTATGTTTTGAAAATGTAGGACTAGAAAGAAAAAATATCCATACTTTAATATGTTCTATATTAACTCTCTGTATGCATTAGAAAAACATTTCGTGAGTTAAGAATTGAAGATCCTTAATTGAAGATCCTTGGCCCGTTACCTATTAGTACGATAAAAACTCTTTTCGCAGAAGGAGCTTTTGTCAGGCAGTGGACTATTAAAAGAAAAAATGCCCTGTTAGTCTAAACAATGATTCTAAGTGAGTCTATGAATGAGTCTAGTAATGATCAACTTGCAAAAGTAAGCAAAAAGTCTATCTGGAAAAGCATTTTATTATTAAAACTAAAACCCAGTGTAGAAGCAAAATAAAAAATAATATAAGTCCCGTAAAAAACACACTCAAAGATAATAGTAACACAATATTGTTCATCACATAACATTATGTAATATTACATTTAACTTAATTTAGTTATGCAAAAAAGGTGAATTAAAAACACAATTGTATGCAGTTGAATGCAAAAAGAATGCCAGTGATAAAAAACTGGTTTTGTCGTAACGCTTTCCACGGTTTTAATTAACCTATTCAAAAACAAAGTAGAATGTGCTGATAAAGAAGTGTGCCTTTACATACACGCATATAAATTAGATGGAAAACACACTTAATGTCGCGTTTAACTTCGGTGACGCTAAAGCATGTCATTACTGTTTAGCCTTCTACACTAATTTAATTTCTTTCAAAATGGAATGTTAACAAAATAATATTATAAAACATTTGTTAAATATGAGTATAAAGTCTCAATATTTCATTGATCCTTATGAGATTTGCACACAAAGACTAGCGATTTTATATTTCCATGAATAAATAACAAACAATGGTATTTTTCTTATCCATAACTCTCGGTTACCGCTCATTCAATTTTATAGAAAAATCAAATTACATTTGCTACATGCATAGTATAATGATCAATTTAAAATCGCTTTCGTCGGGGGTTAATAACAGTCACTTCATAAGCAGGTATAGGCATATATGTACAAAACATGTAGTTTGATTGTGCTTAGTTCACCACCACCTCAACAAATCAAAACAGCACTTGCGAGCAGCCTTCGTTAAAAATGACTTCGGCATGGTTGTCCCAAAGATGGGATCTGATCTGCAAATATTTAACAAGCAAGTAACATAATATAAAAGTTCTTGTAGTTCGTTGTAACTTTGATCGATGTTTTAATAATAGTGTAATTTTTTTTGCGGTTTACGATTTATGACGTATTAAAAAAAACTACTTACTAGATCTCGTTCAAACCAATTTTCGTTGGAAGTTTGCATGGTAATGTAAATCATATATTTTTTTAGTTTGATCATCCTCTTATTTTAGAAGTTACAGGGGGGGGGGACACATTTTACCACTTTGGAAGTGTCTCTCGCGCAAACTTTCAGTTTAGAAAAAAATATATTAGAAACCTCAATATCATTTTCGAAGACCTATCCATAGAAAAAAAAAAAATTGAGTTTCAGTTCTAAGTATGGGGACCCCCAAAATTTATTGTTTTCTTTTTATTTTTGTGTGAAAATCTTAAGGCGGTTCACAGAATACATCTACTTACCAAGTTTCAACAGTATAGTTCTTATAGTTTCGGAAAAAAAGTGACTGTGACATACGGACGGACAGACAGACAGACAGACATGACGAATCTATAAGGGTTCCGTTTTTTGCCTTTGGCACGGAAACCTAAAAAAACACTCTTAGTTTTTCATTACCATATTTTACGGTGTTAATATTTTAAGGTTAATAATCATTTATTTTTCACATTTCTAACTAAACCGCTCAACATTATGATCTAGAAGTTTATAAAACAAAATGATGTTGTTTCTGCACAACATCAAGAGCCAGTATTTTTTTACATTTTATCTATGATAACATGAAACAATGGTTTCTGCGAAATATTGTAGAACCGAAGACATCACAAACAGTAATGAATAGCAGCGTGTTATTAAAATAAGTATATGCGTAAAATTGAATTTAATGCAAGTTTACTGCTAAGCTATGTTGACCTATTAGGGGGTTCCACTTGTTACGGGAAACATTGATTCAAATAATACAAAATTTTAACAAAATAAAATTGACTTAACTACTGGACCAAAGTGAAATGGGACCACACGGGAAGCACCACCTTCCAAATGAAAAAAAAATCATCAAAATCGATTCACCCAGTCGAAAGTTCTGAGGTAACAAACAAAAAAAAAATTCAGTCGAATTAAGAACCTCCTCCTATTTTTAGCCTATATTCTATTATTATTCAAAACAGCCCTTCCTAAACTTTATCATTTAAAAAATTAACGAAACAAACTAAAGTTTTTGAACATCTTTGTAATATAACTGTGGGATATGCATACAAATCTTAATGTGTATGATAAATATAAACCCTAAAAGACATGCTATGACATAACATTGAATATAATTCAAAACAAGTCAACACAGAACAAGCCGCCTTCTGATCCCTCTCCCACATCAAATGTTAATCCTCTGCCACTAAATCAACAATTACAGTAGCTACAAAAATTCGTAGCTTTAACAGGCACTCTCTTAACACATCGTAACATTAAAGCATATAGTTGTAGCGGAACAACATGAACATTAAATCATATTTTTACTGTAGAATGGATGTTCAATGTCGCTATTTCCCTTTGAAGTTGACTTGTCGTGCCATGTTATCGTGTTAGAGCTTTGCGCATACTCTACAGGCCACATTCAAACGCAGCCAATAGTAAATGCTGACTACAGACGTATCGAGGCCAGGGTCTAAAGCTGTCTATACACTACGGGACATCAGGAGTAACACTTGACGCCGACAAGGATGAATCATACATCTCTATAAGCCATATACCGATAGTTTAGACACAAATAGTGCACGTTTGACTTAGTGGTTTGGCGGTCACCACGCCGTTTCCTACTTCGCCATGTGTCGTGGGTTCAAATCCCACATAGGACAACACTTTGTGTGATCCACATTTTGTTGTTCTGAGTCTGGGTGTTCTTTGTGTCCGTTTCATGTATGTTTGTAAAGTCCCCAGCGACACAGGATTTATTCTTAGTGCGGGAGTTGTCTTGAAAAAAAAAGAAAAATATGGCAGCACACATTAACCACTGAAAGTCAATGTCAACATTTAAATCAGAATCTTCCTTAGTTGAAAAGATATAAAGGTTGGACTTAACATAGTGATGTATTTTTATTTAGTTTGTACATATTTTTTACTCTAAATAGTGTGTGTTCCAGCTATGCAACTAGAAGCACAACTTGTTGCCGTGCAATGTGCATATAGCTTAAAAGCTGTTATTAAACCAATTACTTGTTATTAGACAGCTCTCCGACGCCAACAGGAGAAATTGCAGTTCCGAGTGTAAAAGCAATTTGTAACATCGCAACACATAGCCCATTTGTATTGATTGACTTTTTCTGATCGGTAACTTGACAGTTGTGATTAGATATTCTTTGATGGACGCCGCGGCTTAAGCTTACTAGCCTGGTTGTTAGCTCTACAAACACATAAACGATCCGACTATATTTTAATAAATAAATCATACGCTATACGAATAGATAAAAAAGGAAAAAAACATGATAACTACACTATTAGCACAGAAGCGCACAGAAAATCAACGTAAAATGACAGCGTTCGTGCTATCGTGTTTCGTTGGTGAGTGCGAGACCGGAGGCCCAAATAGTCTAGTCAACAAGTTCCATACTATACTTGTTGACTAGACTAAATGATGCAGAAGCATCATTGTCTGCATTCGCAGTGAGTATGATGACCACCACTCTTGGATTCTGCTTATGCTTTCCATCAGGCAGAGTAGAGTCATTTTGGCGGGCCATACATAAAAAAAATTAGCTTCATACACCCGACCATCTGATCCGAAACCAGGAGGAGCTAGTACAAATGTAACTAAACATACAGCAAAAAACAGTATAAATGGTCGTATTCGTCACACATTTATTTGTCTTAGTTGGGAAGCAAACCCACGAAATCTAGCTTAGCTGTCAGAGCCACTAACTACTAGACCACAAGGCTAGTCAGTATTTATTGAATATCTTCCAAAGTAAATACCTATCTTTGCCAATATTGCAATATTTATGACCACTGAATGTATCAGTCCGTGTTATTAGAATGTCAATAAATACGAGTGGCAGATTCACCTCGGTTCCAATAAAGTACATATGTAGCATCGCGTTAGAAATCCTTCTATCAATGTATTGAAGACAAGCGCTTACTTCGGCGCATACATCGGGGCGTCAAGGTCGTTCACTTCCGGCGCGTGGTGCAAGTTCCGCTATTGCCCAACGCGGGCGGTTCGCTGCCCGCTAATTGGTGTTGCAGCCCTAGCCATCCGGCCACAATTGTGCACTTTACGACTGTTTGATAAGGAACAACGCTGGCAAACTGATTTCATGATTTAAGCTTCCCTTATCGACATGTTGGCATCTGGAATTGAATGACCTTAATTACAAATCATTTTGATATTTGGAAACCTTTTTTAACGTGTTATGAAGACTATAATATATTTTGTTTATTTTCCGATTGCCATTGAAATCCAGCTCCATTACGATGAAATAATCAAAAATAAGTTCATTCAGCAATAAGCTTCTATTAGCTTACCAAAATAAGTAAATCGTCTAAACTAGCTTGTGCAGCCTAGATAATCCTCACCTCTTCATCATGCGTTTCTCAGCCATTTGGACAGATAAAAAGCGTTTTGATAGTAATACTGTAAACTATTATTTAAAAAGTGTCTGACTTTGAGTCTGATTTCCTTCAAACCTTCTCATTGAAGGATTCTGGATTAATTTCTAGAGCCCAATCGACATCTTATATATATTTATTGGGTGATTTAGAATATAAATCAACATAATATTTTGTTCATAGATCCTCGCCAATGGACCGAAGTAGCAGTGGCCGCGTGGCTCCGTTGGGCTGCCCGCGAATTTTCACTGGAGGGCGTAGCGCTTCAGCAGTTTGCGCGCACTCAGGGCAAAGACATTTGTGCCATGGGCCGCGAGGAGTTCGTCGCCAGAGCACCAGCCTTCATGGGCGATATACTCTGGGAACATCTCGAGATATTACAAAAAGGTAAGTATATAAAGAACATGGCAAAAAAACTAGTTTGGTTACTGACAGACTTGATGTACCTATTGACAAATCCATAATTAAAATTAATACCTTATGTTAAAGTCATCCCAAAGGCTTATGAATATTATACTTAAATCTAAAGACGTTTTAACACACAACGCCATCTAGACCCAAGCTAAGCAGAGCGTTTATTAATAAATGCGAAAGTAACTATGCTAGGTTTTCGCGGATGTGCCCCCTGTTTTATAAGGAAAGACATAGGCCTCATCTTACCACGATAACCGATTTACAACTGAAGTGGAACCAGGGCAAAAGCTAGTAAATAAACCGTGTGCTTTTATGTGTGGTATAGATAAACGAAACAAACAATTGTTTATTTTGTTCTCAGATGTAGAGAAGGAACGTTCGCTGTTGGCCAACGTACCACCCAACATGTACGAGAGCAATGTCTGCCTGCCCGAATACAATATACCGCCACCTGCACATCACTACAACAACAACAACAATACCGGTAAGTGCACCATTTGTGAAACCATAGACATTTCATTTATTTCTTTACAACTTGATGCATTTATGTACGTCGGCGGACTTAATACCCTAGGCATTCTACACCAGCCAACCTTTGAGATGTAGAAATCTGGTAAGGTAGGTGCCCCGATATTACAAGAATAGTTAATTCATTTCTGTCATAAACGAGTTTTCATATAGTTTATCTATAAGTTGGACTTAAATAACTTACCTTAGAAAAAGGTATGGACTTAAAAGCGCCTATATTACGATAAATTTTAATAATATCTGCGTTCTTCATTCTTTACGGGTGAAATTTTTCTTTAAATTTAAACTGATCAATCAAAGAAAAACAAAGTTTTTAAATGACGAAGTTCTGGATTAATAAACAGAAAAAATATTAATAACCGAATTGAGAACATTCTCCTTTTATCGAAGTCGGTTAAAAAGAACAACCAATATCATGTATTTTACCTTAAGGTTGCCAATTTTCCTTACATGTGTTATTGAAGTTTTATCTACACTAATCCTACACACGGTTACTCAATGAATATACTATATTAAGTACCTTAAGTATCTGTATACCTAGCTAAATATATATATTTTCAATTCAATATATTAAATTATTATCTTCTTTAGACCGTAGCAGCTCTACGAGACATCTACGGTAAACGTCTACGCACTGTAGCGGTAAAAGTAAACTGTCGAGATAATAATGAATGTATTTGATTTTAAATACTTCTGAGATTTCTCTACGAAGGTTTTTTCTTGAGCCGCAGTAAATTTTCATGTTCTTTTACGTTCCCACACTTGTACCTATTACTATAAAACTTCAGAACCTGTCCCTCTTGATTACTTACATAATGTTAAGTAGCACAAAATATTTCTTTTAATTTAAATAGTGACATGTTTTTTTTTAAAGATCACAATTTCTACAATTTTTTTTTTGCTTTCGTTCTTGAACTTGTACAAAACATAGAATATTTAAGGATACCAAAATATAATATCAAAAAGTAACTTAAAGACATATAATATTTCTCAATCAAAAGCATCTTTTTTTTTTTGAAAATTCTATTCTATTCGATACAGATAGCATTATAATTAAAAAATATATTACAAACTATTAGTATCCGATAGTCGCGTAATCGTAAAGCCAAATATATAAATATTTTCCAAATATATTAATTTTAAAGGTATTGACAAACTATAAGTATCTGAAAGTCGTAAAGATAGTGCAGCGGTAAAGTGAGTCTCATTATACCATTAAAGATAACCCGGCAATTATGTGCCACTGGCTTAGAACCCCGGCCAATGTTTATTGGCGATGGTATAAACTGTACTATGATCCCGTTATCTCTACGCAACGGTGCACAGTTATACTACCTTTTTAATTTAACGAGAGTAAAGGTTAAATAGCCAGTTCTATTTTAATGATACCTTCCGCACTACGAATATTCCTGTATCACGGGGGACTTTAAAATCATACAAAGAACACTCGAACTGAGAACCACAATTTGTGGATCTAACAAAGTCCTATGTGATCGGTGAGATGAGTAACTAGAGAAAATAATAAAAGGATAACTACCTGGATGACCGAGCTTTTTTAGTAAATTTTCTAAAAATTAATCCTAGCGAGATGGATTTATCGCCCCTAAATATATATATATATATATATATTTTATGGAATAGACGGACAAACGAGCAGACGTATCGCCTGATGGTAAGCGACTACCGCCGCCCATGGACACCTGCAACACCAGAAGCGTCACAAGTCTCCCACGGGAGGGAAGGAGGAGGAGAAGGAGGCTCCTCATAAATAAATAATAAATAAATATTTCGGACATCTAACACACAACGCCATCTAGTCCCAAGCTAAGCAGAGCCTGTGTTATGGGTACTACACAACTGATACAAATACATATTTACTTTTTTTATAAATACATTTATACATAGAAAACACCCAAACTCCGAAACAAATATTTGTAGATCATACAAACATTTGGTCCGACCCGGGAATCGAACCCGACACCTCATGATCAGCAGTAGCTCACGCCAACCGCGAGACCAACGAGGCAGTCTCGTACCAAAACTCCCTGCACACTAAATTTCATGAAAATTGTTAGTTGATCTTTTGTTTTATAACAATAAATCAGAAGCCACAATGTAATATTTAATCAAAATAAATAGATACTCGAAAATCATCTATTTTAAAAAGTTCAGCTTTACGAATATAGTAAAACCATAGAACAAAAAGTACCAAAGAGCAACCGGGCTCGATCTGTTATGTAATTTGTATTGACACAAGAAAACGATTAATGTCGAACTCATTGTGATTCCACCATTCCACAGAGACTTGTTAATCAGCACATAAATCTCACAGCAGTAACATATATTACATTGAATTATGTAACTGGTCTAGTGAAATAGGCGTATTCACATCGGCCGGTTAATAATTAATCAAATTTTACAATCGAGGGGTAACTGCGTAATATCATGGATAAAAGCTCATTTCCATTAGATATAAAACAGTGTTTATTGCGTTGTAAATCATCACCGCGGGATGTTTTGACTGCGGCCACGCTCAGCTACTGAAATAATAAATTAGCTAAGGAGACGACATGATGTCCTCAGCTTTTGCGTTCTCTCCGGTGGTCTCCGCACACCACCGCGGAGACAGCTACAACCTATTTATACAGCCAATTGTGAGGAATATATCGCTTTTGTGGTTAGCTGATGACAAGTCTAGCTCTAAAGACTAATGCTTACATATGTTTATTACAGTAATATACTTATCCTTCTAAATTAATGGCCTGTCCTAAAAGATTTCATACTGGTTGAGATAAATTTTAAAACCCTAATTTATAATGGCATCATTTTCTTGCCAGTGTGATTTAATGCTTCTATGGGTCAGTTTAGTTGAGTCTTCATTGGGAAGTTTTAGTTTGCTGGATGCGAGAAGCCCGAAATGGCCTATGTCCAGCAGTGGACTGCAATAGGCTGATGATGCCAGCCATATATATAACCACATAAAAGATTCAAATTACCAGTGTAAAAAATTACCCTTATAGTTCATTATTAAAACGAAACTATAAACGCAAAAAATACTGCGAAGCTATTTTTAAGAGCCGGTTTTACCAGTTCCTGATGTCAGATAGTTATCTACCAAGTAACACTATTTGACGGACAAGTTCATGATAGTCTATCATCGACTTTAACAGCAGGTGGTGAAACTAACATTAAGTGTTTTAAGTAAAACAAATTAAACTTCTAATCTACTATGACAGCATGTCCAGCAAAGTAAAGTAGCTAAACTGAGTACGCCTTATGTTAAAAGAAATAAAGTTTAAAATACATTGATGCGATACGTAAATTCTGACGCTGAAAGTTAATTTAAATATCGTTCTTGATGACCAAAAACTAACAAACTTCAGTAACGTTTTCATTTGTCATTGCTGATAATACGTTACCGAAGTTGATTTTACTGATCGTTATATTTCTGTTTAAATAAAGTTTACTTAGTTACAAGACACCATACTTGTACAGTGCTTGTATAAATATATCACTACATATTATAAAACAAAGTCCTCCGCCGCGTCTGTCTGTCTGTTCGCGATAAACTCGAAAGTCACTGCACGGATATTTATGCGGTTTTCACTAATAAATAGTGTGATTCTTGAAGAAGGTTTTCGTATATAATTTGTTAAGTTTTTGAGTATATTGGCTAAAATATAACGATTTTTTTTAAGGCGTCGGAATAAATTAGGCAGCACACCTTAGAGAAAAATAGGCTATATTATATGTTCCGTAATGAACCCGCGGAGGGCGGGTCGGATTGCTAGTAAGTACATAAAAGGAAGTTATTATATTGTTCAATACGTGTCCTTTAATATGCACTCTTACTGTAAGTAATAGCCGTAAATGAAATTGCCGTTTTGTGTGAGTATGGCGGATGAGGGAGAGCTTCCAAACCCAAGCTTGCAGCTTGGAGACTGTCTGTTGCGCAGTATGGGGTCGCGCGTTGTCGTGAAGCAGCTGCAAGAAGCTCTCCCTCAGCTGCCATACTCACCAGACCTTGCACCTATCGACTATTACTTTTTCCAAAATTTTGACAACTTTTTAGTGGGTAAAAAATTCAATTCCCGAGAGGCAGTACAAAATGCCTTTGAAGAGTTTGTTGCCTCCCGTCCAGCTGATTTTTACAAGAAGGGCATCAATAAACTGCCAATGCGTTGGCAAAGATGCGTCGATTGCATGGGTGATTACTTCGAATAACAGAAATAAAAAAGTTTGCAAAAAATAAGTACTTTCACTTATTGCATACAAAACGGCAATTTCATAGGTAACGACCTATTATTTCTAGAAAAAGATAAATAATAATAAAGTAAAAAAAAGAGGTTGTCGTTGACTGCTATTCTAGTGTTAACTGCGTTACAGCAGCCAGATACATAATTAATAAATTATTCCCATATTATTCCTTAATCATTTCATTATGATAGGTAATAAGTATTTTCACTATCACAATAAAATAACGGCCTGCCACCGTTCACCTAGTCCGGTACGACCTGTATAATTAATACACGAATAGTATACTGAAATACATATAAAAACTCGGTACTACAGTAATGTCTTAGTGTCTGCCCACATTGGCGTTTCCAGTCGGGTGCGCGTGTGTGATGGCGCAACTTATACGACCTTGACGCTGTTTTTCCGCTCTCTTTCAGCCGCGCGAGGTCTGCCAACGTCTTGTACCTTGTGCCATTATTCCAAACGTGACATCTTCATACATTACCATACTGTCAAATTTCTGAAGCCAAGGGTAAATACGTTAACCATGACACAATCAAAAATTGCAGGGCTTATTATGTAGGTAGAATCTAACTATTATAGCACTTAGAATCTTCTGACGTTAATTCATTATTTTCTAATATTATTGTTGGTATTGAACACTAGGAAATATATTTATATGGGAGTAAGGAGATAAAGTAAAGAAAGAGTACATTATTCAGAACAGTTAGCAAAAACATCCACAGTGCATCTTCTAACATACGAAAATAAATTGTAAAGTATTACAGGAATGTAATCACAGATCACAGTATACTTTGATGAGGTTAAAGTAACAGTCTTTAACATAAAATATTAGCAGATAATAGTGCTGGTCAGTAATTATCGTCAAAACGATGGTTTATTGTAGTTTAGGAGTAGATTGTTCAATCCACCGCCCCTACCATCCACGTCGATCGCTGTGCGCGCTAGCTGCACGGCCTCGCGGCCAGTCTTCGAACCGCCGTTGCTCATCACTCGCATTTTTCTTCGACGAAGGAGTCAATTATCCAAAAGTTCTGTGTCGTGATCTCTCATTGTCAACACTTATCGTAAATCTTCTTTTAATATTTCATTTTTATTTATATTCAGTACTTTTTTCTCTCAGTAATTAGTTTTCAATTTTTGGTAGGATTATAGAATTTACTTCATCGGGTTGGAGCGATATCTCCCGATAGATAAGTGTGGTGTGCATGGAGTGAGTGAGCCAACATGGCGGAGCTGGACTCTGGTTAAGCTATGTTCTTACACCCGAGCTCCCGTTCGAGGGACTCCACTGAGTTGGACCCTGTTATAGTGTGGCGTGGTGAGTCCATCTTTTAATTTCACAACTACAATTTTACTGTAGTAATAATTCTTCTAATTTCGACTTAGATCTTAATATTTAATAACAAATTTTAAAACACCATTATCATCATGATCAACTGCCTTTAACAGTCCATTGTTGGACTTAGGCCTCTACGTAAAAATATCTTATTGTTTTTCATAACTATTATTTAGTATAAATGTCGATGAATGCATGTACATTGTGCATACATAATGTGATTCTCTTAATGCACAAATTGTTATTTAAGCAAATATGGTGTTGGTTAATCTAGACAGGGAGTAAGGTGTATTATAAAGAGGTGCACGCATTCTGTGGCTACAAGTGCAGACGTATCGAGGCGGGGGGTGCAGTTTCAGCTCGTCGCGTGTTTGTACTCGGGTGAATTTCTCGCGTCCTCGCAGCAACTCGAGCGTTGCAAACTAATGCAAGTGGGCCGACGAAGCTGAAGGTTAACGCACAAAAACACATCGTATATATTCAATATTTTGCAACTGCACTCGTATTAATAAAGCGTGTGGTATATGGTTAATGCTGCGTTGGTGCAATATCGTGGCATCCGCGCTGTCGCAAGGGCTAGCGATCGAACGCCGCCGCGCCGGCACATCCACGCATTGCGCACTCGCCGACTAATCGCCGGACATACGCCTCGGAACAATGTTGCAAAAAAAAATTGAGTCTAAGCATTAATAGTTTTTTTAAACATCATGTGCTTAGTCTTTTGTGACTCAAACCTATTTAAAGATATTGGTACTTGATTTAACCACTTTACCATTATATGAAAGAGAAATAATAGTTAATTATTGTGACATTAATATCGTGGTAACGTCTCAACAACCAACTTTCATTATATATGTTAAACATAAATCAGTTCTAATGTTTATGCAGATCCGATTCTAAGAAGAAATCAAAAAGTGTTATCCGTAAATAATACGAATCGATCAAGTTGTGAGCTCGGCAATAGTCGGCACTGGGTACAGTCATCCTTATTAGCGTACATTTACGAGTTGCCAGTACAATATATCGAGTGTATTACGTGACAGCCAATCATAATAATTTATTTCCATAAAGCGATACGGGCAGTTAATGCGATGTAGTAAACGTGGCGACGCCCGACGTCCAACGTTGCGACCCGCACTGATTTATCGAGCGGCCAGGCCCCGCCCTAAACAACCTGATATCCTTACCCTACACAACAGTTATGGCCATTTACTTTTTTATTGAATAAGCATTAACATAACGTAATGTCATACTTTAATTCTAAAGGGTTACTTAGAGGTCGTATTACCACATTTGCTTGGTACTATCTGTTGTATCCTAGGCTGTACTATGTCAAATATGTATATTTTGATTTGTTTTAGCCCTGGTACTAATAAAAATGTAAAAGCAACTTTTTCTATCTCTCTTTTACAACAATAAATATCATTATAGTCAGGCAAAAAGATACAAATTGGTGAAATTAAAAAAAAAACATCCCAAAACGTAATTTAAAAAAATACGTCCAAATTCAAAACCTCATCCTTGGTTTAAGACTTAGAAGTCGGTGAAAAATAGTAAAATAACTCACATTGTTTTACAAACTCAACCATTTTACCTAAGTATAAAAAACACAAGCATAATGCAAATTGTAAAAATTTATAAATAAGACTATCATAATCATTATTTGGTATAACTCGTAATAAGTATCGAATAATTGACGTAATATATTGTTGAACGTAGAATTAAAGTAGCAACGCAGTTAGTTGCCATTAAATTATAAAGTCTGGCATTTACGATGTTTAATAACGATTTCCAAACTAATGTGCCAGCGATGGTAATCCTATTAAGGTGAGACCAAATTCTAATCGTTCGACTAACTCCTAGAAATCCTTTTACAGACATTCCACAGTAATTACTGCGCAAATATAAAGAAAAGGCTTGATATTTGTACAACACATAATAGAATTGACGAAAGTTAATGAGGTAAATCAATATAAATTTCAAAAGTACTTAAATAAAACGAAAATAAACATAATAGAAAAACACATTTCGCGCCTTTATTAGTGTAGGTATATCAATACAATCATATTGACGCGTCGTCGTCATATTAATTCATTATTAACTTTTTGATTCGCATTAAAATAAAATTGTGAAAGTATTTAATGACAGAAAATACAGCAAACATGCATAAAAACTGCATTTTAAATAGATAGTCAAGAAATCTATACAAACTTTAAAAGAACTTTAGAAATTTTAAAACGGTTGTGTTTCTAATATATATTTAGAAAACTTATTTTCAACCGACTTCAAAAAGGAGGAGGTTCTCAATTCGACTGTATTTTTTTTTTTTATGTTTGTTACCTCATAACTTTGGACTGGGTGAACCGATTTTGGTGATTCTTTTTTTTATTTGAAAGCTGGTGCTTCCCGAATGGTCCCATTTAAATTTGGTCCAGTTCTGACATGTCATCCATGAGAAAACTACATAAGTCTTCAATTTGCATTATGTATATACGCGACAAATTAACGAATAACTCAATATTCCCGTATGGTCCCATTTAAATTTGGTCCAGATTGAAGTCGGTTTTTTTTTTGTTAAAATTTTATTTTTAAAGGACCTACAAATTAAAAAGTATAAGCTCTACAGAACTGCCTTGTTGGTCTCGCGGTTGGCGTGTGCGACTGCTGATCATGAGGTCTCGGGTTCGATTCCCGGGTTGGACCAAATGTTTGTATGATCTACAAATATTTGTTTCGGAGTTTGGGTGTTTTCTATGTATAATATGTATGTATTTACAAAAAAAAGTATTATAATGTATTTTTATCAGTTGTCTAGTACCCATAACACAAGCTCTGCTTAGCTTGGGACTAGACGGCGTTGTGTGTTAGATATCCGAAACATTTATTTATTTTATTTATTTAACTGCAGTTCGTAAATAACACGTTTTTTATCGATACCTAGTAAATACTAAAAAATTTAGAAACTGGACGTAAACCAATCCACACCTGCATCTATTGTGTAATTAATGACACACCACCGACAATTTTGATCCTGTTAGAATATAAAAACGTCTGAATAGAGTCCAGTTATAATGGAACAAAACAATATAATTTACATTATACTTCACAACTGTCAATAGTTCTGAAGTGTCGACAAGAAAAATATTGAGTTTTCTAAGATATCAATAAAGAGATACGTGTCGTTTCGAGCAGCCACATCCGGTGGCCATTGTGATTCACTAGGAAGCTTCCGGTGCAACCCGATACACACTCCTGCGCACGTGCGCAACCTTTTCAAATTTCAAGCTACGAAAACTCACATAAAGGTTATTACGGGATAAAAAAAATTGGAAATAAGCGCCATCAAAATAGGCCATAGAACAAGGGCTATTCAGTAGTAAGTTATGAATATAGAAAGCTTAAAAAAATGTTTTAAATAAGGCCGTAAGCAATGTATTTGATTAGGTTGATTCCAGGCATTGTACTGCTTATAATATCATATCATAATGACTGCACTATTAGCGAATCTTATCAAATCGAAGATCACAAACATCAAATTTTACTTAAAAAGACCGTGATGTGATATAAATGTTATTCATTGAGTATAACATCGTAAAAAACTCATAATCCCTTTAGTACCCTTTCAAGTGCAGACAGGTAAGAAGTTAATAAAAAAGCAGTACTTAAGGGCTGGCACACGAAAAGAGCAAGGGGTTGTTTCTTTGATAGGGTGCTTGCAGACTCGCACCGCGGCCGCGACCCTGAGGGGCCCTTGTCCTCCAATAAGCCCTTAATAAGGGTTCTTACAAAGTGCCCTTTCAATCAGCCCTTTTTCTTCACCTATACCACGTGGCCTTGATTTGTATTTGAAATCTGATTTGCTTGTCAATGTTATTGTCCTCATATAAAGAGTAAGGGTCACTCCAGTCACAAACGCTTTTAATATTCAAAAGCTGTGCTTATCGTTCGTTTTACAGCTATTTTAATTTTGAGCGACGTACGCCATTGATAAAATTCATGGCATAATAAAAGTTTCAGATTTTATTAAAAACTTTTCGATCCAAAGCAATTATTATCTCTAAATACTCTATAGAAACATCGCTTTATAGTTTGATGATATATAATATGAGATAAGTAGGTGCTTTTCTTAATTTATTTAATGTTCAGTAAACGGTTTTATGTTTATGATAACATAAATGCCTATGTATTCTTGTGTGGGTGTACTTAAATAATGTCAAAGGAATTTTCCACACAACCATATTATTGCTTGGTTAAAAAGTTTGCGCATGTACCCGTTTAGTATACCAAACATGGTCTGCACTGTTGCATGTATGGTTGATTAGATACGAATACTAATAAAAAAAGAATAAATTTTAAAAAAGGAACACATTGCGTGCAACTTTTTTTTTTTTTTTAATCTTTTTCAGTTTAATAATCTCAACATACCTATAGATAATGATTAAAGGTACGTGATAGCAGCCACCCTACTCAAAGCCTTAGTAATTTGAACTCATTCCAGTGAAGTACTTATTTGTAACCTAGGTTACCGTAAAAAGATCTAGTTTTGTATATACTAGCAATTCTACACGCGTTCAATTTCGGAAATGTAGATTTTGTTAATTATTTAGGGTGTTTCATGACTAATATGACTATAGTTCTTTTTTTCCGTATTTCTGTAGCTATCGCTAATTTACTTATGTTAGGATTTAATGACCTCATCTTTCAGATGTTTTCCACTCCCATGACGACACTCTCAAGTGTCTTATTGTAATTTTAACTTCTTTGATATTTTTGCTGCTTATTGTATTAGCCTTTTAAGTAATTTCTAAAACGCTGTATAAGATACGTTTTTTCGCGAAACATAATATGGAGAACGATTTATCAGTTCAGCAGGTGTTTTAGACTATTCCTTTGTCTGTGGTGTCTGCCGGTGTGGGAATTACTAGTGAAGTAATTCGCGGATCTATAGAGTTCCCATAGGATTGTAGACAAGCTGATCGTTCAATACAAGTGTAGGGTTACAGTTCGCAAGTTTCGAGGCGCCGACAAAGCCCGCGGCGGCACCTTTGAAATGCCGAATTCAATTAATTGCCTTATTTGCGCGAGTGGTGCGCTCATCGTAGGAATCCCCCGCAAAAACAAATATTTGCTGAGTCTTCATTATCCGTTATTAGGTGGTGCGTATTTTAATTGTCTCCTGAGTCTCGTTAATTATAAGTCTTGCTTGCGTACTGGCCAGTAAATCACATGAGTTAGTAATTTTTCTTGACACTGTAACCTATACCGAGGGATTTTTATTATAGTTTTAGAGTCCAACAATTTTGATACTTTTGGAATGCTAATTGGTTTGGTTTACTAACTGTCAGTAAGGCAAGTATTTTGTTATAAATCAGTATCAGTGTGGTTTATGTGAAATTTTCCTTGAAACAAACATCAAGAAGGCAATATAGAAAGCGTTATACCTGTAATCCATATAACGAAGAATAATAATGTAAAGTTTGATTGTTTAATATTTTTCAAGAAAACATGTTAAGGTTACATAAATAACAATCAAAAACTTTAACTAGAGTGAAGAAAATCTTACTTAGAGATCGGACAAAACCCGTGCCTAAATATGTACTCGCAGCTCTTTATACAGTACTTCAGTTCCCTCTTGATATATCGAAGTTCTTATCATATTATATACATACATATAAAGAATTTATATCTTGACATTGAGTAGGTAGATTTATTTTCATTTTTAGTTGAAATAATTAAAAATATGCAGAAGTTGATACCCAATAAGTGGTCGAAATTCATCCATAGTTTTTTCTTTGTGTTCTTTTTTTAACTTTAGCAGTTCTCATTTAAAACACTTTAGCTGTGTCAAATTTCATACTCTTCGGTTCGCATGGTTTTCGTAAAAAAGTTTTGGCTTCATTTGGTATTAAAATGTAGATATTCAAAGTTCACAATCTTGAACATATGGGTATTATATATTGAAAACCATGTATTGTGTCCACGATACGTTATCAGTATAACCAGGGTGAACAGGCGGGTGAACAAGGGGGGTGTATCGCGGGAGGGAGGGACAGTGGCCGGACAGCGTGGGCGCCGTTGTCCTTCGCAACACTGCCCCTGCTGTCACAACAACGTTCCACGCATAGCTCATTGATTTACCACTTTTTTGTTCGATATTTAAACCCGCGATAACATTTTTTTTGCGATATTTATTTAGGCTTGTCAACTAATACATATCATGTCAAATTGTTTGCATTTGTTTGTTTAATAATAAAATACTGTGATAAATAGTAGTATCGGAATATTAATACATAATATTAGTAGCTGCATAATTTGTCCTTGGAATACATAATAAAATACCTTCAAGAAGAGAGCCAACTGCACTCATTCAAACACATTTTGACAGGAAATATTAATTTACATAGTAAACTGACCTTTACACTGCAGTGTTGCATTCGACGATTCATTGTGTACTTATGATAACTACAGCTGTTTTTCAAAGAGTAGAAAGAATAATATATTAACAGTAATTTGCTTTTTTATGTAAAATATCTGTGCATCTAAACATGTGAATAGCAAAGAAGCGAGGTCGCGTCTGAATCAAGAATATGTCACAATCATAATGTTCTCAGAAATCGTTCCAAATATAAACGTGGATAAATGTCGAATCATGCGCCATCGCGACACATGACGGAGGCCGAGAGAAATAAATTATTGGTACCGGAAGTGACGTCCCGGACTCGCTCCAATTTAAAATACAGCCCACTGAGTAACATCGTCTAACGGCGCATCATACATCGCTGACAAAAACTACAGCGAGCTACGCTTAACAAATAATAGTCGTCCGACAAAATCTCATAAAGTTTTGCTTTTTAATGTTATAGCCAGTCTTCGAAATATAAAACAAATTATAGTTAATGAATGTCACAGAATAATGTATAGGTAGTATCCTTAATTCACCGGAAGTAAAAATTTTAAACCTTAGCCGGGGCTAATATAGAACGTAAATTAAAATTTAAATTAGGATTCAATCACTTCGTATAATCGACAACACCGGATGTGATGCGCTTTTTAATTAGTGCAAAGGTTAGAAACGTTGCTTAAAAAAAAACTTTTGTATTGTTAATGCTATAATTACATGCAACCGTAGGCGGCGTTGAAGCTCGTCACCATTTTCGCTTTGACAGTTCTGGATGAAGTGTTGCCGAACCGTGGTACAGATTTATGGACTGTTTTCAGAGTTTTTATCTAAAAAAGATTGTTTATCTTGACTTCCGTCGCCTGCCGCAGCCGATACGCTCAGTAACGCTTTATTGTTTACACTTAATGTAATTCAAAGCAGGGAATTCCTTGGTAAATTTTATTTTTAAATTTAAACGCGACGCTGGGTGGGTATGGGGAGTTTACTTTGTGAATATCGATTGCCCGCCACCGGCATGTTTCGATATCTGCCCGGGTTTTTGTGATCTATATTACGCCGATGTCATACGTAATTAGTGCCTTTTTAAATGCCGCCTTCTTGAGGTAACTACTTCTCATCAGACATTGATTTATAGAATTAAAGACGTCTAAAGAATTAAAGATATTAACGGTTGCTACCTTAAATTCTTTTGTTTTAAAAAATCTACAGTCAGAGGTGTGCCTGTCGACCGGCATCTACAGTAACATTATGTACCTATTTAAAGTATCACTATTTATGTATCACTAATTATATATTTTATATTAATTATTTCCTGGAAAGAAACCACAGCGTACATTTTGAGCTGTTTTAAAGGTTTTAAAACCTTGTTTATAAACCATCGTAGGTACTATATTGTTTATGGTATTCGCTATCGTTATCACTATCATTTTCCTGTCGCCACTAATACCTTCGAAACAACTCCGTATGGTTTTGCACACATCACACGTCCATAATAGCGATTCCATTTCCTTATACACTACTATTACATGACGGGAGATTGTTCCACAATCGCAGACGATATTCACCACAGTGTTTATTTCCTCAGAGCATTTATTCAAATATTGAAAACTCATTTCCCGCGCCATTTCCCGGTGGAAAGGCGCGCGGCGCGTAGTGCTCTCGTCTTGCTAATTGCGTTTCGTGTGTGCTCCATCGACTTACTCTCCTAGTTTAAAACTCGTAACCTACATGTTACGTTTGTTGTCATACATAGGTTGTAAATGAGTATAAAAATGTAATACTTGTTTCCAGTTTTTCTATATCTGTTTAAACTTTCTGATAGATAATAGAAAGTTTCAGTGTGAATGATTTCTATTAAGACTTCTATTGTATCTTTTAATCAAATTTTACAAGTCCTACTTTACACAGTATATTCATAGTCACTATGTCGCCTTTATGAATATTTTTCTGCATTTACCTCGTAAATAAGAAACCAAAAAAATATAAATTAAAAAGCTTTTTATAAACAAGCTTTTACTGGAATGCCTCGAGACGAATCAAACGAGTCCAAACTCGATGATGTTGCGACGTTTCTTTACAGAGTTCCTATGGCCACCTTCCAGCTCCAGCATCAGATTAGGTCCATGTCATTATAATATTGTATTGTCACGCTGTATACATATACTTGCAAAATTTCAGCAAAATTGGTTGCAGATATCTCCTTCAAAATTTAGTTGCAAGATTTCACCCGAACATATACCATACATACATTGCAAGTTAATAAAAAACTTTTAAAAATCAGCGCTCTTACTACATATGAAATTCAATGCCTGTGAGGTCTAGTTGTCACGAATTAGAAGATACCACTTTATATGTTTATTAATAGTTACTTTTCTCTCTTATCACGCACTAGTCATTATAGTTGTGCCGGAGTTATAGCATACTAACAAAAAATCGGCGTCGTATCTTCCGATGGCGTCGAAATCGCTTCCTCCGGTAGACAATAGCGTGGTGTATCCGGTGGCACACGTGCTCAGGTGGCTATTATGCCCGAAACGATCCTCTCCCCTCACTACCTTTGTGTCGCAGTACCCACCCCCTGTAACTTGACCCAGTTCGGCACAGCCCACTAGCTCGTGCCCTCCCATCGCATCGAGTTCTATCTTATCGCAATGCTAAACGCATCTGTCTTTAGTTAAGTGCAACTTTTGTCAACATCCTGGAGTATCTGAATTGTATTTGCACCGCCTACTCAAATATCTGCTTCCATTCCAATTTTTTTCCATCATTCATTCGTTTTCATCGAAAAAGATATCCTAAATTTTATTGTTGAAATATTAAAATCATAAATTTTGTGTGCCTTTGCTTGCGAAATTAAAAAACAAGTAAAAAAAAACAATACTCACGTATAGTGCTAGAGACTTTCGGTTTCCGTAAAATTGAAGCATTAAAAAAACTCCTCCGTTAATTTATCAAGGACAAACAATACACTTTTTTTAATACTTACTTATATTTACAATCTCCCATCACGTAATGAAAATCAAAGCGTCAATATGACCTATTACGTAAAAAGAACAACTGTATTCGCTATTCGGTATTGTTACATTAAGGCGAGTGGCTACATTTAAAATTCAAGTATGTATAGGTAGGTGTAGTACCAAACAATGGGAATCAACTCCAAGGTCGGCCGTCATGGTCATTATTATAACGTAATTATGATACGCGACGTTACTTACCTACACACGCCTTTGTGTAACAATCCAACTGTTTTTTTCTCAGGATCGAAATGATCTATACGAGTTGAACAGCTGTACGGCGGTAGTAGACATACGTTGTTAATGTCTAGGATTTCATTCGATATTTTTTTAGTTTTATTAATCTGTTTTATAATCGAATCTAGTTAGGGGACTCTCTATCCTCTATGGATATAGAAAATTAAAAGATAAATTTTGCACAGATGCTATAAATACCTGTCTTCGCATCACAAAATTCATTCGCTAAATGACTGACAGAAGTTTCCTGAGTTTAATTTGTAAATAAAATTTAATTATATACCTATAGGTATTCAATATTTATTGTAATAGTTAAAGGTGTTTAGTTAACGCTACTATTAGAACGAACAACTTAATAACGAATAAAAATCAATAGTTGAATATTGATTCTGTTGAATGACATATTCAAATATCATCTGATTCTTATTGGATATCATAATTATATTCTTATTGGAAAAATAAAAAATATAATTACAAAAACCAACCAATTACTGCATAGAAGCAAATGCGACGCTACGACGATGCTCAATGCGCTCTCTAGGAAAACAGATTATTTGATCGCTCGTCAATTTTTAACACGTCTAGAAACATAATGTTCACTGACTTGATTGAACCTTGCAACGGAATCATGAAGCAAGAAACATTATATATTGTTAGTCATTGTTAAAATAAAGTACATACCTATTATAATACAGCAATTTCTTAAAGCAGGTATTTTTTTATTTATAGACTTCTGGCTTCTATATTTATGACTGGATTTCGTGCCACATTTACTCCCGATAGTATTTTCCTTAAATGATAACCAACAGGAAAATAACTACGTAACAAGAATTCAATATTTATTATAAAGTGATGCTTTGAATATAAGTAATGCAAACCTAAGTATTTTAAGTGTGATTTATTTAGACGTAACTTAAAAATTTAATATACCACACTACGTGTACCCTATTATCTCGTAATAACTATTAAATATGCATAAATCCAGAAGTTTACTTAGTTCATAATTAAAAATTGAAAGCTTTTTAGTCCTGGCAAGTTATAGATTGAAAGATAAAAGAAGGTATACTTTACATATTACTTATTATTACTTACGTAAACATTGTGACACGGGAATTTTATAATTAAAAGATAACACAATGTGACAAAAGAACGTATGAGTAAAATGTATTAAGTAAGTAGGTAATATACCATTTTAATGTTACAGAGACAGAAGCAGTACTAACTACTTAATTTGGATTGCACTTGGGAAGTTCCATTTTACACACGTAAACCACTAATACGAGTATTTAATCGCAACGTCAAATATTGATTACTAGGTTAAAAGAAAACTAGTTGTACATGATATGGTAACTGATTTTATATTGTTTGTTGTGTCTACACGATGTAAGGTTGTGCTAATTTTCCTGATACTCATCAGGAGGGTTGGCAAAAAATCAACGGTCGCGCAACAGTTGGTCGTGTAGCAGGTGACGCGACAGGTCGTGTTCGTTCGTAGCCGTTCGGGTGCGTTCGTAGCCGCTCGGGTACGTTCGGTTATCCTCGCTAACGTTCGGACAGCATTTTCCACGGCCGCCCTCTCGATCGTCGATCCGCCTGAAAGCTCTCAGTCGGAGATTAGGCGCGACGCCATACGGTGCTATAGCTCGCTCTCCCCGCGAACGAAAGCTCGTACTCGTCATTTTAATCGCGATCATTCATTAAACTTAGTGAAAATAAAGTACCGATAAGAATTGTGCTATTTAATAAAAACGATAGATCTATTATAAAATTAAAGACATCTAAGCTGATATTTTTGTAAAAAAAAGTTGATGAATAGTAAATATAGTTGGCAAAAATATTAAAATCTGTGCGTCGGTGTTATGTGTTGTTGACCGGTGCAGAAGTGCTCGGGGGCAGGTGCTGGGGCCGCCATGCTTCTGGTGGAGGCGCCGCGCGAAGCCGCCGTGCCCCCGTGCGCGGTGCCTATCGACATCCCGATGTCCACACTCACAAAACTCAACTTCACAGACTATAGTGCTAAAGTGAAACCGTACCCAGAGAGCCAGACGGAGCAGCAGAGGGACAATACTAGGTTGAACTATGAACAAGCGTTGGCTAGTGTTGCTAGGTTGAGTTATGAACAAACAGTGCCTAATACAAACAAGTTGCATTATGGTGAACAGAACAGACTTGCGTATGATCCAGCACTGGATACTATGTGTGACCCTTCCTTCATATTACCAACGGGTATGTAAGAGATTTTATATTTAAACACCACTCATTTGATCAAAGAAAAATTACAATCTGTTATGATTTAATTGCGTATATTTTAATTATATTATTTTGCACTTTTCTGCAATTTCAGTGGAGTTGACTAGATATAAGAAGTAAAGAACATTGTTTCGTAATATTTTAAAAGAAAAGATGATCTTTTCTTTTATTCGGGATGGGAAATAAGCCAACTTGTGGTCTTATTTAGATTTCTAGTAAATAATCAGGCAAATGAAGGCTTAGGTTTAGGTTAGATATTATTGGATATAAAATGTACTATTAGGGTATTAAGAATAGAAATATTCAAATACATAATTATTAAACTCTGCATATAAAACAAGTAAGCTAAATCACTATTACTAAAGGATTTTTTGAGATCTCTTTTTAATTTTATAATTTGAAAGATATTTTTATGATATTTAATTAATATTAGATTCATAATAATGTATATTGATTCCTTCTGGGTTACATTACCTACTGACTGAAGAAGGAAATCCAAAAACAGTAAATTGTAATTATACACTTTGTTTATTCTAATAAATTAAATTCTAATATGTAAATAACATTTCAATATATTTTTCCTTTTCGATGTTGCCTTCGTCTGCATAATTTCTTTTAAAAATGTACTAAGTATGAGCACAGTGACAGCATCGCACCGTAAATATAATCCCAATGCAATACATTACAATAATATGTCTGTCATGCTATAAAAAATATTATATGGCAAATAAGTAATAAAACAAATGTTAAATTCAAATTTTTATCTCTCGTTCAATAAAACAGTTTAATTCATTGAACACAGGAAGCGGACAAGGTAAATGAACGCTGACAAATCGTATCTTTATAAAAGCTCTACATTTATTTAAATCATAAACACATTTACGTTATAAATAAGCAGCGCTTCATTGAGAACTCTCAAGTAGGGAGCGGAAGCACTTTCGCCGACGCCATGTTGGATCCGGCGGCGGGCGCGGGGTTGCGCCCGCGCACCTCGCCCGTCCGCGCTTCCGCCGCGTGACGCGCATAAAAAGCTTTGCAGTATTGTCACATACCTTACATTTGCATACATAAACTACGTGAAAACCCTGCTAACAGCCCTGATCAGCTTCTCGACAATATCTGCTTATTAACATGAGATAAGTTTATAATCTTTCGGTAGAGGATTGTGGGTATCTTTTGGATTTAAATCACTTGTTATCTTAAGGTGTTGGATATTGTTTATCTAAATGAATCACTTATGAATCACACACATCTCAATGAGCTGAGGTGTTATCTTGACGTGTGTTTCACTGAAATATGCTACTTTAAATAAGTAGAAAGGTATGAATACAAATGCTTCCAAAGTTATATACTAAGGAAGCAATTCATTAGAAATTGACAATTTTTTGAATGTTAAACACAAGTTGTATTGTATTTGCCAACACGACCAGTAATCCAAGACCAAAACAATTGAAAATCATAGATTCTAGCCTAGTTCTTTTGTTAATTCGATTTTTGCAACATCATGGTTAGTGTTTAGGTTTCGTGAATGATATAATAGGTAGCTACTTAGTACGTCTTAACTAAATTTCAAAAGCACCTTCTCAACTGTCATAATTATGAAATTATACATTAAAATACATTTTTGTTGAAATTTTGGAATCTTGCCATAACAACATTAGGTCTCGAGATTCATATTAAATAGAATAAAAGTGTCATTAAACCCAGATAGGATTCTTTAGATAAAGAGATTTGACATTAAAATTTAGGTCCGCACTTTAACATATTATACACTAGCTGACCTACGCAACCTCGTTTGCGTCCAAACTACCATCCCCCGTTTTAACCCCAAAAGGGGGTTGATTTTTAAAGATACATTATTATACACCTCCACACCATCTATAGAGCATACATTTTAAATTTCAAGTCTTTTACCTCAAAAACATAGGACTTTCATACAAACTTCCAACCCCCGTTTTACCCCCTTAGGGGTGGAGTTTCGTAAAATCCGTTCTTAGTGGATGTCTACACCCTATAAGGAACCTACCTGCTAAATTTCAAGTTTGTAGGTGTTATAGTTTCGTTTAGTTATAGTGATTAATAAGTGAGTGGTATTTCGCTTTTATATATATAGATTAATTCAAAAAAACTCCACCGTAATGGCCACCACATTTATTTTTTAAATTTCGAACACCCTTGCTCTTAGTCAAACACTCACAAGAAAATCAAGTTTATAATTATTTCTATTGAAAACATAAAAATTAATTTACAAGAGATCACACGTCTATTAAAGTTGAAAAACATTATAATTAAATCTAAATTTATTTTGTCTGTCATTTACTCGCTAAACCGACGCTAAATGAACTTAATTCGCCATTAAGAAACTTGAAATAATCGTTTATTTATCACTACCTGTCAAAGACCACTGACAATTGCATTTTTTTAATTTTAGAAAAACCTCAAACTACTTAGTATTATCCTAATTAAATATTATAGATGTAATTCAAAAGACAAAATAATTTATTTTGTCACATAAAACTTATGGTTAGTTTACATTTTTATACATTTTTCTTCTTCTTCTTTTGATGAGATAGCAACCAGCCGGATCAGCTATTTCTGCCAATGTCAAGTATATGAAGTCTTTAACTCTTAAGTCTTCGAGTCTTCAAGTCTTCGTCGTGATGAAATTAATGATAAAAAATATAAAAAAATGTGGATGACATGAAATCGGTACCGTCTTTCGAAAAAACAAAAAACGATCCTATACATTTTTCTCTACTACAAGCTGAATATCATACTTTTTATTTGGCAGACGGTCTTTTCTTTGGGTGACAAATATATCGACAATCTCACTGATTGCCTAACTTTTCTGTATACAACAAAAATTATAGTTAGATATGAAACTGTTTTCCTACCTTACCCTTTACAGTAAACCTTGCCCTTAATTTTGTATAATAACGCCATCACATCATTATAAAAGCATTTTTTATCTTGTAGTTATAAACTCAATAAAAGTTAACCTTCAACCTAAATCTAAAAATCCGGTCTCTTAAGAACCACGTCCTTGAATCTTGACTTCTGTGATTTCCATAAACATCGTACGTCGATACATAAATAACATTAATGACATTATGCTAACAATAATACCTCATTACCCCTTAAATTAAGTCGTACTTGTTCCCAAGCACAACACGTAGTTTTATATCTTGAATATTCATAGGACAGCTTCAGATTTAATCGGTGTATTGCTGGCACAAGCGACGCGATCATAAACGTTGACCATTCGGAGGCTAGAGGTAACGGTGCAGGTCGATCACCTTTCAGTAATCGCTTCCTTCCTTTTACAGCACGCAGCGAATCTCAAATCTCACTGTCGTGTCGTGACAACTATTGTCATATTATACATACTGACGAATGTCACAAACCAAACGCAACCAAACGCTAAAGATTTTCTTAGGAAAATTCTAACTTTTCCTCTCTGTGTAGGTGATTGTACATGCGAGTATAATATGAGGAAACTTTAGTTTATTCGAATACGTACAAAAGTAACATCGATTAGGCAACAAGAACCAGATTTTTAGATATATTGCAAAACTAGACATTTATTGTGGAGGCGCCCATAGCCCAGTTGCACTCGGTGATTGGAAACAATCACCGAGGGTAAGCAACGACGGAGCGGTCGGTACCTGGATGGGTGACCGCTGGTGGCATGATACCATGAGCGTCTCCGTGATTCGGAGGTCACGTATAGCAGTCGGTCCCGGCTGTTATCGGAGGATAGCAGTCGTGAAGCTTAGTTGGAGGCCTTTGGGCGGCTTAAAAAAACATCCAACGGCAAGATTACGTAGCCACAACGTTTTCTTGCCAGTCCCCAACACGCACTTGGCCAGCGTGGGGACGTATGGCCTTAACCCTCTCCTGAGACTCCTCTCAGGAGAGGGTTAAGGCCATACGCCCACTGCTGGGCTCGGGTCTCCACCCGAGCCCAGCAGTGGGACGTTATTGGTTGTTGATGAGACATTTATTGTGTCAATGTGTGGTACCATAAAGTCTTTAGCGGGACGCATATTAATAAGGTTTGAAAGAAATGTAAAATACGAATTATTCTTGTGAGAACCCGTAGACTTAAACTGAGGTCGAACTTTCGCAGTACCTAAGTATTATAACATTTTAAAGGTGAAAGTTTTATTTAGTGAATACACAAACCTTCAAACCTTTTTGGATGATTATTTTTGGAATGTCCAAAATGTTTTTTCAAAATTAATAAGTTAACAACTATACGAGTATATGAGAACTTTATACGGTATAGTAACTAAACCTCCTATCGCAGTATATATATAGTGTTATGTCCAGCAGTCTACTACGAGTATTAAAAGCTGTTGATGATGATAATTAAGATTACGTAGCAACAACGTTGTCTTGCCAGTCCCTAACCCGCACTTGGCTAGCGTGGGGACGTATGGCCTTAACCCTCTCCTGAGAGGAGACCCGAACCCAGTAGTGGGGCGTTATGGGTTGTTGGTGATGATGATGATAATAATGATTATTATTACTATTATTATAAAATGTATCATAAGTATAATGTTAAAAAATCCATGTAATATAATAAAACCCCAGTCGCTAAACTGTGGTGGCTAGAACATCTCACACAACCACAAGTTAAAGAAAACGAATTTGCAAAGAAAATGTGGGAGATACCGGTACAAACGAACAAAAGTGGTTTAAACGTAAATTAAATTACAGATTTAATCAGACTATAACATAGGACCGAAATAAATAGAAAAACTCAGCAAATATCACTCGTTAAAAACAGAAATATCACGATTATGGAACACACAAACAGAAACAATCACAATAGTAATAGGAACAACAGGCGTGGTAGCTAAAAGTATACACAGAGACATAAAGAAATTAGATACAGAGATTAACATACATATACTACAAAAACAGGCAGCAATACATACATGCACAATACTCTCGAAAGTTTTAGGGGACACAGTATTTTTAAATTCGAGGGAATCCGAACCTCCTCTTCTCTAAAGGTTTCAGAGCGGGAATTAGGATGAAAAACCGAGAGAAATCTCCAGTAAGAAAAATCTTAAATACTATTAATACAATTATAATAACTTGACAAACTTGTCTCTCACACGCAGTCGTGTAGGTCCAAACTACTCACGCCCGCCCGTGCTTTGGCGACTCCACTGCTGATGAACATACGGATATCTATCTATACTAATATTATAAAGCTGAAGAGTTTGTTTGTTTGTTGAACGCGGTAATCTCAGGAACCGCTGGTCCGATTCGAAAAATTCTTTCAGTGTTGGATAGTACATTTATCGAGGAAGGCTATATATCATCACGCTAAGACCAATAGGAGCGGAGCACCAATGAAGAATGTTACAAAAACGGGGTATTTTTTTACGCTCCGGGCAATGGGAGACGTAAACGACGTTGCGTGGGTCAGCTAGTGTATTATAAATCCAAAAGTAACTCTGTCTGTTACGCCTTCACGGCTGAATCGCAGAACCAATTTGTTTGAAATTCACAATGGAGATCCTTTGATTCTTGAGGAAAAACATAGGCCACTATTTACCGCGATAACACTTAAACGCGGGCGGAGACCTGTTCAAAAGCTAATTATTAATAAATTACACCCAGGCATATAAGCCTTAGTATTGTAGTAGTAATCCTATTAAATAATCACACAATCAGTCGTCCTAGACTAGAATCGAACCCACAATTTCTGTATTAGTAATCAGAATAACCTACTAACTACTGAAAGAAAAGGTCAGTCAAATAGAAAAAAAAATTCTATTGCTAGTGCATTGTACTAAAGTGCAGTAAAATGATGACCTAAGGACACCTCTAACAAGAAGGCACATTAGAAACACCTGCCTAACATCGCAGCTGTTGGCCCGTGACCTGAGAGACATGTGCATTATACTAAAGTTTATCACCAACAAATACCGTCTTATTTATTAGTCGATTGTTACAAAAAACAACCAGTCGATCTACTTCATTAATAATGTTGAAAAAAGTATCAGTAAATTAAGTAAAATCAGTTCTAAATTTAAAACATTTAAACAGGTGACATTAGAATAATTCCATTAAACTTTAAAAATATGTTTCATTCCTTTTTTGAATCCTGTATTTCGCGAACTGAATACTGAATCATCGTCGTCATAGACTCGTCAACGACATCACGTACATAGTTCAATTCATTCATAAATTAATATGGCTACTTCCGCTAGCTACCCGCCGTAATCCTCATAAGCTTTTGTAATCGCTTTCAATCCTTCCGATAATTTTGTTTAAAGTTTTCAATTAATGGAAAGAAAACAAGCAGACAGTAAGTAATGAGTCTACTTGGGTCCACTTCTTTTTGGTCAAACGCCATTACAATAGACATAAATCAATTTGAAATTCAGGATAGGGATGTTTGGGTATGAAACAAAACAAGGATATCCAATAACGACATGAGTTGCATCCGTTTCCTGAAGAAGTTTTATCCATAAGGTTACTATTCACATTAATCATTACATAGACAATACGATCTCGAGAAATGTTGCTGGTTTACACGTAATCAATTGGAATGATTGTTGTTCCAATTTTAAACTTTAAAGACACATCTGGTTGCAGAGTCGAGTTTTAGTTGCGGTTATTTTGATCGATTTCGCACTATCTTATTACTCAACTCGATTACCCAATAGTATTTATATACATATTATTCATCCAAATTTAACACATTACTTAAGTAGTAAAACTGAATGGGTGTGACGTCACAAACAGCAGGTCACGTAGCCCGTCATTGATGCGCTCGCGCCGCCACTTCCGTCGTCTGTAGCGCCGCTACATCCTGCCTGCAGTTTTATGTCTATCACACAATACAATGCCCACATGTGATTTACTTGCTTATAGCTTTCTTTTACAATGGATGAATGAATCAATTAATTTAAATCTAAGAAACTTAATACAAGTAGAAGGTACAATACTGTTGACAGAAGTTTTATTTGTATGTTGTTATGTTATTACATAGACCCACTCTAGTCTAGAATATTAATAAAATAAACCTACTTAAAATTTAATACCTGAAATGGCCTAAACTTCGTGTTGCGCGGATCAAAAAACGTTAAATGAAATGTACCTACCTACTTCTTATAATAACTTAATACGAGAATTTTAGTCGAATATAATTAGTGGCTTTCTGAAATTAATAACCTTTACTCAACTCGATATACTGCTAACCATTAGAATAAACGAATTTCAATGAGTCTTCTAGTTTAGTCGAAAAGAAGTAGAAAAGGAAGCTTTATCACCGAATTTCTTACAAATGTTATTTGATATTTCTTTCCTTCATATTGTTCCGCTTAAATAAATCGGCTTTTGAACAAGCATGAATAAATACATCGATGCAGTTTTAATGGCTTTCCTTATGTCAGCTATGTCCTAAGTATGACGGTGAGTGTATACAGCATGGTGCAACCCCCCTCGTGGCTCGCATACGGTTTTTGTAACGACTGTCGGCGCGTGCGCAGGTGGCGGCGCACCTGCCGCGCATACCGTCAACTAACGCCATAGACACGGCATAATGCACAAGATTTGCCATTTTTAATATAGACTATGACATAGTAAACGCAACAAATAATTCACTAAACATGATAAAACTAGATTTTTTTTTTAAATAATATCTAAGTATTTTGTATTGTTATTATAAATTTTGTTACATACAAATGTTTGGAATGTATATACATATATAAATATCGCAAGTTCTATATAGTAGTGAATTGTGTATCACTCACTTTTGTAATGTATTTTCAAATAAGCGTTCTCTGCCGTTTCTTCGTTCTACATTTTATTGAGTCTAGACAATGTAATAGCTGAACGATTTGCTAAGCTCTGTAAAGGTTTTTATTGGACCACTACTACATCGGATTCTCAGACATTCACTGTTGTCACTAGGCCTAGAACGAGGACCTAGTTAATATCGGAATCTATTTATTAGTAAATCATTAAATATTTATATTTCTGATTTTCTGTAAGCGAATTTTAAACTTTAAAACCACCTTGATCAACCAAAGACGTTGAAGGACTTGTTAAAATTGAATTAGAATCTCGACTAACATCTGCTGCGACAGCACTACTGCCATTATAAATTAATACCAACATAATAATATTCGACCGGATATTATTGTAAGCTGAAAATTATTTTTATTAAAAACTAAACTCCGACATTTTTTGTTTAAATTCGATACACAAATAGTGGAGTAAAAAAGTGTTTGTAATTATTATCGGGTGTGCTATAAGCTATTTTATTGGTAATAAATATCGGTGGATCTGGTGTTAGTCGATTTTCCGACGGTCTCTCGCAGGAAAACGATTGCGACTCTTTATTTTTAAACGCAAGTTGAGGTCATAGATATACTGTTATACCGACTTTTAGGTTTTCTACGTACCAACGATATTTACTTTTGTAACAATCATGATAACCGTACTTTAGAATGTAGATATCATTAACGTAGTTATCAAATATTCTTCCATTTTTTTTCAATTTAGTGCGTATTTAAAGGAAATAACTTTCTTCGAAAACAAAGTTCGTATTATTGCGGATAACCGGTGACATAGTTAACTAAACTTCACCACGGGAACAAATACATAAAAATGTTAGATAATACCGAATAATTATGAAACACAATGAGCATTGCGTGCGACGTCATTGCTCTCACACCGCGACTTTAATATATTTAACGTTTCCTGTCGAAAGATGTTCCAATTTTGAATTTGATTTAAACACTTCTGCTGACAACCATTTCCTCTTATCCGAGAATAATGTAGTTTTCGAGCTATTATTTTGTGTATTCATAATTTTCTTAAACTGACAAACTATTTTCAGTTTCAAATCTACACCTGTCTTATTAGTTTACTACTGCTTACTAGCTCATAGATCCTGCTAAACATACATACATAATATCACTGTAAAGTTTGTTAATAAACATAAATATAGGGTACAAATTAATAAATGTATACAGTAACAGTGTGTAAATGTTATTTAGCTAAAACTTTACAATATCTAAGAAAGCGTTAGGTATTTATGGGAACGAAAACAAAAGATCCCACACAATGATCCATGAGTATTGTAAAACATAATTAAATATTATAAACATTTAGTGTGTAGCGTTAATCAATTATATTAAAATTCATGATTAATTAGGGAGACTAAATTATTTATGTCAAAACACCAGTCCTCGGTAGCGCTCGTGGTGTGTCGTCGCCTGTCACACAGCGCTCACCTGCGCTCCGCATTGCTTCTAATTTTAAAAATTCATATTTCGACTTCCGTTCCCAAATGGGAATTGGCGCGATATGAGCGTTTCTTCGTACGATTATAAAATATATACTCGAATGTAGATCATTTTCGCACCACAGTTACATAGACTAAAACTGTGGTGGATGATTTAGGTATCTGTTAGCCTGTTCGATATTTGTATTTACTACTAGGAAGAAAAAACTATTTTACTAATTTCCTATTGCGTGGCAGTAATTAGAATAAAAATGTATTGTATTGTTTAATCGACTACGAAGAATGAGCTGTTATGAAAAATTGTAACAAAACCACTTATTGATCGTCTGTTGGAGAGCCACCATATGGCGAGCTAAGCGCGTGCTTCCAAGACAAAAAAGCAACGGCTTGAACTTTTCGCGGGTGTAGAATTTCGTTAAAGATAATAAATAAAAAAAAGTGCGACAAGCTGAGCCACAGCTGCCACAAGGTCTAAGGTTACTGATGTTACCACGACACTACAATTAGCAGGTTTTAGCTGAAACAATTTCGATTAACTTGTAATGGGTTTTGAGGCAATAAAATTTTGTAGTGGGTTTTATTCCAATAAAATGTTGTAATGGACTTTAATCCAATAGTATTAGTTTTTTCTACTTATTTAATTACGCGTTATATACAGTATGAGTGTACTTATACCTATTGAAGCATGGCATGCAGGAATGTGTCATGGAATACAGATTAAAATTAATACTTAAAAAAACTCTTTGTAGGTACCTACCTATCCTTTTTAAAGATTTCAGCGCCAAAAATCAAATTAAATTAGGAATATGTAAAAATGGTTACATAAAACTATAGAAGCCTAATGTACATATTTGTTGACCATCGTACAAAAATCTACTTAATAAAAGTTCAAGTAAGACTGGGCATTGAAACAAGACACTTAAAACGGTCTAATTTTGACCGCCACGCGATCTCTAGTAACACATAGGTGCGAATCGAGATTAGAATGATATATGATTTCTTGAATGACATACCTACCGTGGAATAAAATCGATTCTTATAAAGACGATTGAAGCAAATTGATATTAAATTACATATCGAGTTTACACAGAATTAGTTGTGATTAAACAACAACAAAATCTATTTATTTGACCATAAGCTTATTAGGTAACCTTGTTAACCCTGTTTAATTTGTGATTTGAAACTTCAATTAAATGTTCTATATTTAATTAAGTATTGTGATGGTAACTCTGTAGAACAAAATTTAAAATAGGAATTATTTTACTTATCAAAATATTGTATTGCTCTTGAATGGGGATTGTCTAAATTTTTTTACCCTTATTTTTTACCCCTGATTTCGAAAATATAGAGGAATATAAGAAACCAATTTGAATATTTTTGAAAAATTTTCAGAGATTGCTTCAAAATTATTTTTTAAAATTTTTAAATCATACGTCCACGAATACGTCATCATTGTCATAAAATTGTGTTGACCTTTGCCTTACTATAAGACACACAAAAAAAGCGATTGTCAAAAAACGATTATACCGGTTGACAATAACCTCTTCTTATTTTCTTGCATTTTGCATTCACATAATTATAAACTATTTATCATTTACTATGACTAATACTTTTGTAAAAGCGGACTCTCGTAATCTGCCTAAGTTGAAAAATGTAATGATTTTAGAATATTTGGCAGAAAGTAACAAGCATAACTTAGCAGAAATAAGAGGAGCAAAAATCTTAATGTAAGTTTTGCAAATTATACTATTTACCTACTAACTTTTATAGAAAATTACTATACAAACAATGATTTAAATAAGTCACGTATTCATACTATGTATAATATCTTTGTCTTTTAAAAATTATAATATGAAATTTCCTAAAAAAATGTTCTTGCCTACTTGTTTTAGGTCATCACGAGATTCTTATGTAAATACTGCTGTGGGTTACGTTAAAGTGAGTCGAACTGGCAATGAATGTATAGTCATTGCAAAAGTAGTACCTGAACACAGAATAAGCAGCAAATTGTATGCAGTCACATGTAAAATTGCTGAAGACAAGGATACCATTATTGATGCAACCTGTGAAGATTGTCCTGCAGCTGCAGGTATAATATAAAACCAACAATAAGACAGAAGGCCAATTCTTGTGATCAATGGTGTCGTCACAATTAAGTTGTGATTGTCATAAGTGACAAATGCATATTCGTATTTTCATTCTAACATTTTAAACATCGTAACTTTCACTAAAATTTGTTTATTGTAACAAATCAGTATTTTACTAGACCTATAAATAATAGATTGAAAAATAAACAGTTGAGAGACCGAGAGTTGATTGAAATTCAATTTTGATCAAAGTTTTATTATGAGCCTTTATAATCATTCATCTAAAATTTGTATTATACAAATATTTTTAATTTCTTTTCAGGTGGTTGTAAGCATTCCCTTTTATTACTATTTTGGCCAGTGAACAAAACTTCTGAACCTTCACCGACCACAGTTGAATGTTATTGGAACAAACCTACTCTTGCCAGTGCCAGTACTGAACATGTTTCTAGTAAACAAATATTTCCTAAGGCTAAAGTTCCAAAATTGGCTCCAAAAAGTAGTACCATCTTAAGTGACTTTAAAGAAGAGTGTCGTAGAAGAAATCTTAGCAATGCACTCATTTTGAAGTTTGATGATTGTTATAAATCAAACTCTAAGAATATATTTGATATTATATTGGCATTCATATGTGACGAAGCTATACATGAATATGCAAATTTTAGATTATATTTGGAGAAAGTAATTAATAATGATGTTATTAAAGAAATAAATTTAAAAACTTTAGACCAAGCCGAAAGTAAATACTGGCATAATATACGGCAAGGCAGACTGACAGCTTCAAAATTATATGAAGCTGCTCATTGCAGGACAGATGGTGCTTTAGTACAACAAATCTTAGGAGGATATAAGGTGCCTGAGACAAAGGCTATTAAACGTGGGAAGAGATTGGAGGGCAGGGTACTCCAAGCTATTGAAGAGAAATTAAATCTGAAAATAGAAAAGTCAGGATTTTGTCTCATTAATGGAATTTTAGGAGCATCACCGGATGGAGTTGGTGAAGATTTTGTGGTTGAAATTAAATGTCCAGCCTCAGAAAAAGCTGTTGATACATACATCAAGGATGATACTATAGCTGAAAAATTCAAAACACAAATAATGTGCCAAATGATGGCCTGTAAAAAAAATAAGGGATTGTTCTGTGTTGCAGACCCATTATTTGAAACAACAAAAAATATACATGTGATTTGGGTAGATTATGATGAAGGTTATATTACCAATATAGTGAGAAGTGCAGAACTCTTTTGGAGTATATATATATTCCCAAAATTAGTGGCAAGTGCTAAAAAATAATAAAACATTGATAACTTTTAATGACTTTTTATTATTTCTCCCTGTAAATTAATTAAGCCACAAGCTATCAAAACAATCTCATCTAAGTAGGGTACATATTGGTATTGGACAACTGAGTGTGATTTCAGTAGTGCATACTCTCTTACACGTCTAATTACCCTCTCGATATGGACTCTTAAGCTTGCTATAATTTTACTTTGCTGTGCCTCGGAGATAGTTTGCTTGGTGCCTGAATAGACACTTGGTGGTCTCAGGAGTTTTATGTTCTGTGACCTTAGTAATGATTCTATTTCTTTAAATCCTCTGTCAGCTAATATAACAGCATTTGGATGCAAGTGAGCTAATAAATTACTTTTTTCAACAATGGCTTTGTCTGAAATTCGTCCTCCATAGCCTTTCGAAATAAAGCTGACAAAGCCATTTGGAGAACACCCTATCAAATATTTAATAGTGTTACAACTTTTGTACTGAGACCAAGTCTGGGCTTGCCTTACAGGATTAGATGGTTTCGATATTTGTATTTCAAAACAATCAATTATCATTTGTACATCTGAATATCTGATCTTAAACACTAAAGGTAGGTTCTCTTTTATTTGTTTTGGCGGAGGACAATATACAAAATTTTGAAAGAAGTTAGCCAATACTTCAATCCCTAATAATATCATTGATGATAATTTTGATCGAGTTAAATCAAATTGATCACTGATTCGTTCTATAGAGTCGCTTTGCTTTATCTTGAATAAAGTTACAATAATGGATAGGGAGTCTATTTTTGTTGTACTCTTTTCCACAATGTAATCAATAAGCCATACATATTGTTTGGGTAAGCCTAAATACATTTTTGATTTATTTGACACTAAGTCTAACATCATCTTTCTGTTTTTCAATGTGTCTTTACTTGCATCACGAACAGACGAGTCTTCAGTTTCGGATGTACCACCAAATAAAGATGGAGTTGCTACTGAAGAGCTTTCTTGAGATGATATTATCTCAACTGTAGTATTATTAGTAGCCACCTTCCTAACTTTATAATTGGTGCTCTTGTCTACCATCTTTATTTCACACTGAGTTGCAGCATTTTTCTGAAAATTTAGTAAAAATATTTGACTGGTTATTAGAATTTTGTGACATATGACTTGTAATGATATAAGCCATATGCAGTTCTAAAGATTTTTATAATATCAGTAAAAAAATATTTGCATAAGAAGTATGTGGTCTTGTTTACAAATATATCACATAGTCCTCTGCTAGACATAGGTCTCCCTTTGTCCGAATTGTGTATGGTGGTATAAGTCTACATTTACTAACATATAGCTATCATAAAATATGAAAGAGTGAAATCAAAACAGTACTAATTCCTATGCAATCGAGTTAGGTGTAAATATAATATATTAATAATATTATAATCTGACTTACTAGAGACTGGTATATATATTCAAATTAATGTCCGAAAATATTTATTATTATTATTTATTGACAATATGTTCTCGGTGTTTTTATAATTACAGCTTTTATAGATATTCCGCTACTAGAGTATGACATTGTTTAAGATATGGCACATATTTTCAATACTTTCTTTAAATTATTGTACAGACATGCTATGATGAATAGATAAAATTTGTTTGAATGTGCATTGTGTGGGGTTTGACTCCTACAATATTATTCCTTTTATTATGTCTAAGGGCATAGGATTAAGTGGTAGATTGTTGCATCAAAACTGCTTATAACTGCTTAAAAAAGATTTTGATAAAGTAAGTAGATAATAATGGGTGAAATGTACCTTTGAAGGAAACTCTAAATGTGTAGATACACTAGGCATTACTAAATGTTCATATTTTCTTTTCATAGGATTACTTGTTGATGTACTAGCCATGTTTACATCATCATATTGTGTTTTGACTGTTTCTTTGGTGCTTTTAGATGTACTAGGCATCACTAAATCCACATATTTAGATGTCTGAGGCTTCCTGGCACTTGTATGTGGCATCAGTAACTTTTTTAATTCCGATAGATTTTCGCTTGTTTCCTTAGCAATGTTGCGTAATATAGCCGAACGTTTCAACTTTGGTTCTTCATTCATTAACTTACATTTATAATAATTTATCAAATCTTCTTGGGGCTAAAATAAAATGCAACAGATATATTAACAATCGGTCGAACACACGCTATTCACGATAAGCATCAGTGGTCTTAGACCACAAAAAGGTATATAATAATACGCGTACAGTATTGAAAACATACCTCCAAATGATCTTCACAACAATACATTGTGTAAACCTTAAAATATTCTGCTTTTGCCTCACGACACCACTTTTCTCTTAAGTCTTCTCGAATACGAACAAACATTTTATTAGGGTTATTTTTTGTGTTGTTCTTGCAGGTAGGAACAAAACACTCCCTATATTCCATGGTTATTTTACTTGCACTTTAAATCTCGAATATTTTGTTAAATCTTGAGGTTATGTTTATTATTTATATTGATATTGACAGCACTTGACAGCAGTAGAACGAATATCACTTTTAAATCAACGTTTGTAAGCAAAGGCAACCATGCCATAATGCCTTTGATGACGTCACAGAATATCAAATGAAGGTTATTCACATTTTGTCTGAAATACTAATAATCTATGAGTATTTTCTTGTTTTAAACCCTTAGCAGACATCAGTAGCCCTATTCCTCGAAATGGTTTTCATATTATAACAGATTTGTTAAAAGAGAACAATCCCCATTGCTCAACTCATAGAATACGAAATGAATTTAGTTAGTTAAAATACCTGTTTCATTTTCATCCAATTAACCTTTTTGGGAGAAATCTGTCAGGAAAATGAGTCTAACAATATTTATGAAACTCTTCATTATCGTTGGAAAACAAAGAAGAATTTAAAACTTTCACGTGCGTTTTATTCGAACAAGGCATCATCTGATTGTACACAATATATTAACTTCAAACATTTAGTAACTGCGCCCTACATCAGGAGATTAGATAGACTGGGTCGAGAAGTCTGAGTGGGGCGAGCCATAATAATATCCATAATCTTTTAATGATGAGTCTCATCATTGCAGTGGCTGTAAGTGTGCTTGCTAAGGTCTCTTGATGCTGCAATAAAATAAATTACGATTTGTAATAAAACCATGCCATAAAACGGTCGTGATATATCATACCTACTACATAAGTAGACCAGATATTATTTGTTTAAATATAATTTATTATTATAGGTGAAAAATGATTATTCAGTATTTGTTTTGTCATTAAGTAAATATGACTTAAATGTTGGACAGTTTTTTTTTTATGTTTGGCCCGGCAAAATGACTACTCTGCCTGATGGAAAACATAAGCAGAATCTAAGAGTGGTGGTCACCATACTCATTGCGAATGCAGACAATGCAGTATGGCGACCCACACTATTGCGGCCTAGTGATGCTGCTGCATCTTTTAGTCTAGTCAACAAGTATGGAACTTGTTGACTAGACTAATTGGGCCTCCGGTCTCGCACTCACCAACGAAACACGACAGCACGAACGCTTTCATTTTACGTTGATTTTCTGTGCGAGGGTGGTACCGCCCCGGTCGAGCCGGCCCGTTCGTGCTGAAATCAGCGTGGCTCTACTACCTTGTTAAATTTTCTCAGTTCATATTTTTAATCTCCTTGTGTTGGTAATTTAAAGTCGGTGATTTTAAATGTTGGTGATACAAATTAGCAACTTTTCACGATTTTATTATTTTTGAAATTTGAACTAGGTATAATTAATCTATTGTAAATTTAAGTTATTACTACTTACTAATTCAAAAGTGTATAAAATATATCTTTACACAATTTACCATGTGGCTTTAATTACTAGATATAGTTATCTACTTATCTACTTAGTTAAAAATGCTTTCGTTTATAAAATAGAGTAAGATAAAGCGAAGATTCTATTCTTCAAGGCCACTAACTCACTGATGTGTGATGTACCGTTTCAAAAGATTTTACATAAATGATCACCTAGTAGTCTAGTGTAGTGTCTGTATAAGTGAATCAAGTGCGTTCTCAGTGTGGTTTGTGTGAGTGCGAGTGCGACCTTTCGACCTGAGAGCGCGAGGCGTGGCTTCGCCCGATTGGTTGCCCCGCCCCGCTCCGCCTCGCGCACGCCCCACGACGCACGTCTCGCGAGATGTGATGCTGCGACTGCGACACAACACTACTGACGACTTTTGTTCAACGCTTCATAAGTTTATAAACCTACTATATATTAAGGAGCATAAATAGTCACTACATAAGGTATCTGGGAACACCGTTTGTTATGATGATAACTAATACCTATTTATCAAAATGCGTGATGCTTTTATACTGATTGACGATTATAAAACTTTGCAAACTGAAAGATCGGAAATAAGTAGGTACAGCAAGGAGGTAAAACACATTTACTTAAAGAATAAAGCAAAGTAACTTATTAACGGTAACTCAGTTTATTTAAAAATATGTACTTACCTACCTAAACAAGAACGAACCAATGAACATAATATAAGCTAGTTCTAAATAGTTAAAGATTATTAAATGAGGTTTTTACTTAAACAACTAAACTAGTGAGTCATAGTCGATTTGTTTGTTATTAGTGTCTATGTCATGTTGATTGACAAAAAAAAAGGATGTTATGTTAGAGCGGAAACCGTCCATAAAACCGCAGATATTAAAACCTGCAGTAGCGATTATTAATATATAGGTACGTATAATACCTAATGTCCACTAGCAAACCAACCAACAAGTAAGAACATAAAAAGATGGCTAGCTATTAATCAGTAGTCAGCTATTAAATTTACTTAACAGTAGTTTATTAATATAAGTAAAAACTTATAGGTATGCTTATATTGACCACTACTAAGGTACGCCCGCGGTTTCACTCATTACACTCATATACCTACTTAGCAGATAAATGTAAGTTATCTATTAGTTTTATGAATTTCATAGAATAAAAAGAAAGTTACCACAAGTAAAAGCAACTATCAATAAGTAACTTAACTTTAATACGGATAGGGCTTTATGATTGTGACGATAGACATTTATGAAACTATTCGTAAAGCATTTTGTGTTTTTCGATACGTAAAAATATGACATCTTTATCAAATTTGACAAATTAAATATCAGAGGAGGTACCTACAAGTTACTACGTACCTAATAGTTCTATAGTGGTTTTTAAATTTAAAATAAACCTACAAAAACTACCACATTGCCTATTCAAAAGAAAAGAAAACTTTGTTTAAGTATGTTGTTCTCACTCAAAAACAATAGGCACATTAAAAATACTACAACAAACAACTCAATAATGTCAAACATCCCATAAAAAACAACATTCCCGCTTAAATTACGTAAACTTCAAACTTAACTTAGCAAAGATCACAAGGTGGCCACAGATACCGCGCAATTCAGTATTTCGGTCACAATTTATCGTCTTTCCCCCAATGTCAAGGGATTTGTCGCTCATTACAATACCTTCATTAAAATACTTGTATTTGTTAATACGACACTTGAGTGATTTGTTCTCGCGTATGTTCATCGGATGCTTCGTTTGTTACTTTTAAAAAAGTAGTTTGACATTTCCAACGAAGCGAGGAATAATTGGATGTCGGTAAAATAGGGCGAAACAAACAACGAAATTTTTGTCTGAACGACATTCTTTACGAAAATAATACCATCAACAATTTAAACCAAACGTAATAGAGATGTTTTTTAATGAAGCACAGGCATATCAAGCTTGTAATTACAAAGACTTTTAAAGTAATTGTAAAAACTTTAGTAATTGAGAACAAAAATCATTACAGATAATATTAGTATGTAGTTAAGAAGGTGCATTATGCATTGACATGTCATTTGCTACGTAAAACTAGATTTAAAACATCAACGTCATTTAAAGCAACGCCAAAGAAGTCTAACGTTAATAAATAAATAGGTACTTTGTATATTTTTTATTTCGTATACCTACAACTACAATACCTAACTTTCTTTGGGTTTTTTTTTCTAAAGTATAACTAAGGCAATAACAATTCGTTGCGGAAAATCGCGAAGTTTTAAAATTGGAAAAAAATCAAATCTTATCGTAACCTTAAATGCTATGAAATATATTTAGCTTTAATTCCGCATGATACCCATAGGTGCATATGAGTATGCATGACGGTGGGATTTGTGCCCTGCTTTCAGACCTGAATATTTGTCTCGCGGAATTAAAGCTAAATATATTTCATAGCATTTAATGTCATGGATTTCCGCAAAGTAACGCCTGATTCCATAACTTATCTTGTCATAACCTACAAAATTTCACAATACTTCCTACAAATTCCTTATATTTTAATAATTGTATTTAGATATTTCAGTCTAGCAGTTAATAAACGCAACTACCTACGCAGTACTGTAAAACATCTAAGATAACATACGTAGCTCATATTTATACATTTTATACAACAAAACTTTAAGTATTATTAATATTGCGACATTTCCTTGATACGAATAATTCCCAGTAGTCATTATCAGCTTCGTAACATTAACACTGCAATATTCAAAATAAAACTGTGTACGTATTTATCACAATAGTTCCGTGTACCTAAATATTATGAATTTATTGGAATCTGATGTTAGTAGATATAGTTTTAGAACCATAGAGTTCTTAAAGACACTTTCTGAAGTAATTTGCCGTAGGACTTCAAAAATGCTTAGTAAGATCATTGAACTAATATTACCATGTATCCTCAAGGAGTAAGATAGATTCTTTATTTGCTAAAACTAAGTATGTAAGTATTATAGAGTTCTTGAGGCTAGTTTTCATTTCTTTATATTTTGCCTACTGAGTTCGGCATTACACTCAGACTAAAACTTATAAAATAGTTTTTGTATCTACTAAAAATATTAGCAGTCGCCAGTCTACAAATATGAAGTGCCATGATCTAAAGTCTATATCTGTCTAGATTCTAGACAGATATTGAAATGTTGAAATTCAGATTAAAAGTCCTTCGATAAACTTTAATCTTCAAAATAGGTAGTCGCAACTTTTATTTTCTTGCTATAACAGTAAATATACATGTTTGACATCTGTGCAACTGGTTGGAATCATTTATGAGACATTAAACTTAGTGCTAAAGTTTTCTACTTTTCAAAATATTTGATGGCTTAAGTTCCATAAAAATGGTCGTTTTGAATTTATGTCCAATAGGTTAATTATGACAGCAGTGTACGGTGGACGGTTCGTTTTTTACTTATTTACATAACAAAGTTTATAATAAAAAAAAACACACCCAAACAAAGTTTTCAAAACTTTGTTGTAAGACCAGACTAAAATTATTGACCAAAAATTTACTTTCCCTGAAACCTAACACGCGAGTAAAAATTATAGGAAATGCCGTGTTCAGAAATGCTTTTAAGTATTCCGTATTACATTAAATAAACAATTAAAAACATATTGCACATTTACTCGCTGTACAGAGAGATGATACGAACGGTCAAAAATCACACAATAACCGACTACTGACCCCTGCAAACATACATACACACAGTTACATGTACATTGTATGTGCACGATGCTCTATTGTTAAATTGTCCAATCACACCGCAGCGCTGCGTGAACGCGTGTTGTTGACTTTTGCCAGGAAAATTACTCACATTCGAATTGACGTTTAAAGGTCAAAGCGAGCGATGAAATTTAGAAGGGTAGATTGCTATTTTTCACCAACATTGATTAAATGTTTACGTGTGTGTGTAACCTCGCTAAGATAAACTAAGCAACAAAGCTTGATATACGGCGAAACAGCAGTCCCATGTTTTACCTATTTATGCACAGATGTCCAAAATTTGCAATATTTGTCAAACCGCATTTAATACCTAAAGTGAAATAATAGATAAAGGATATTGTTTCATCGTTTCCTCAACATACTCGTCAATTACTGATCGTGTGGGAAGGAGTAGGAAATAAGGAAAATATTGAAGATAAGTGAATGCATAGGAATACAAAACGAGTGTCACACTCTTCAACACTTCTGACCAGCTAAGCCAAAAGACACGTTCCACTTGGAAACTTCTGCTCTGTAGTCAATATACCTAATATCGTTTATTGGTCTCACTTCATATAGGTACTTACTTAGGCTGTGTGATTCTATAAGATCTAATATCGCTGAAAATTAGAAACAAAACTTCGACTTTGTATAAAGCTTATAAAAGGCATACATATATTCAAAGAGAATTACCTAAACATGATTGACAAAAATCTATTAGTGTTGCCTCAGCCTCAAACTCTACGTCCGAAACTAAGTTTGTTATTCTGTACTGTACATCCTGAAAACTTAATGAGTGACGCTCGGTATTGCCTGGCATGAGTACCTACTAAATCTATTAAAAGCAATAAGTAAATTCGAAACTCCTTCCCTTCAGGCTACCTAAATAAACTTCGATATATCTACAGCAGTAATTTCAAGTTCCAACTTTCATACACTTGCAAATTAGGTACATCAAACCTCAAGCCAAGTGCACTATCGATACTACAGTTTCGTGACTCTGGGTGCGAGGGTGAGGCGAAACCAGTGTGGCAAGGGAGGGGGGGTGAGGTGTGTGGGTCCGGCGGCGCACGCGCAGAACAAAGGGCGCGCCGTGAACCGCGACGGTCGCGCTTCGGTACTCGCGCCAACACGCCTCGACATACTACATGTACTGATTTTTTTAATGGAAATTTGTCTGGTTGAGATAAAATGTCGATGTGGAATACAAATTCCACACAAACGTTGATTGATGAACCCTGGCTGTGATGTTCGGGGTCCTTTAGTTTGAGGACTGTTATAAGTTTTAGGGGTCAGCAAACTATGTTATCTGGAAACGAAATCGTTTGAAACATAACTTTTTACTATATTGAAATGAACCACGTATATTTCTAAATAAATTTCCACATTATGTACTCTGGTGAGGAATTATTCAAATGAAAATCATGGTCCAAAAGCTGCTACGAATAAAAAATTTCTTCGTAATGAAATGTGTCAAACTTAGGTTTTACGAGTACATCGTGTGTGCCTTTTGTCACGATACTGATCTATGAGTATTACTCATAGATCAGTGTCATTTATTTTAATTTAAACATCGTCTATGATAACTAATATTATGCAATAGGCATATATTAAGATGTAATATTCCCAATTCGATCGCTCTAAACACTACATACAATAAAATGTACATGCAAGTAGGTACTTTTAGTAGAAACAAACCACTGAAGACTTTCTATGTTTGTTACAGGCGGCTACACGACAGGCGGTCCTCGCGAGACGAACGCCTACGGTTACAGCGAAGCGAGCGGGGGCACAGCGCCCGCAGCGGCTTCACCCCTAGACGAGTACTACCCCCCGGAGTACCCGTCTGCACCACCTGCGCCGGCGCCCGCCACGCAACCCTACCTCGACGACTACTACCATCACGCCCACGCACACACGCAGCCGCTGCTTTCGCACGAACCCAAGTATCAACCACATGCCTATACCAAGCCTTATCCCAGAGGTAAGTTCAATATTTCAATTCCAATAACGTTTTTCGAATACTTGTTTAATTTTCACAGTCGGGTCACCTATGGCAAAGCAAATCATGGATCAGATGATTTATTCTTTACTTTGCAAAAATACCTACATACTTGTATATATTTCTAAATACATGCAAAATTGAAAATATAATACAAAATTGTAACAAAAAAAAAACGGACTTCAAGTGTGGACCAAATTGAATTGGGTCCACACGGGAAGCACCAGTTTTCATATAAAAAAAGAATCATCAAAATCAGACTGCGTGATATTGAGTTATTCGTCAATTTGTCGCGTACATACTTAATGCAAATTGAAGATTTATATGATTTTCTCATGGATGACATGTCAGAACTGGACCAAATTAAAATGGGACCACATGGGAAGCACCAGCTTTCAAATAAAAAAATAATCATCAAAATCGGTTCACCCAGTCGAAAGTTATGAGGTAACAAACATTAAAAAAAACAGTCGAATTGAGAACCTCCTCCTTTTTTTGAAGTCGGTTAAAACTACACCAAAACACAGAACAAATGACTGCATACCACACAAATATTTGTCCCTATAGCATAAGTGATCTGGTGAAGGATTAATATCTAGTATTCTAGTCGCTACTCCAGGTTTGAAATATTCATCGCAACCCTACTATGCTTTTAATATGTTACTGTTCATTGTGTTATAATTATTAAATAAACAATCCGGAATTAACTGTGAAGGCAACAGAGACCTCAGAGATGTACAAGGTTCGCAGATGTTTCTATCGTCTATAGAAAGCTAGCAAAGTAGTTCATACGTACTGTGTTCTATACAACTGGCAATGTCAGGTTTTACCCATATCGTTCGTAAATACCATTTGAAGATCATTCTTATCAAACACTTAGAATATAGTACAAAAAGTTTCTTGCATCAACAAGATTCTTCATTCTTACTTAACTTAAAAAGTCACAATGTGTCCACTAACATCAAATTAATTTTCTATAGCAAATCTCAAAGCTTGTCATCAAATCACATAATTACAGATGTTAACAATATTTTCCATCCAATTTCAGAGTACGTGGTGTGAGTTTGCTTCCTATTAATTCGATCTTTACTGCGTGCGTGTGCATTTTGCATTGCGATGGCTGAAGATTTCAGTGCGACTCAATCGCAATGCCGAACGGACTTACCGTCGAGAGCGAGTTGATGTGAAATAAACTTACACAAGGCCCTCAATAGATCAGTCTTTGGTCACTTATCTTAAATTAACCGCAGTGTACGGTTACAGCCACACTCGTTAACAGAATTGAGCCTTTCATGTGGTTATTAATTCAGGGCGGATCACGTTTCTGACACATTTTTACATCTCTACAGTAGGATACTTAGTCTAATTGGATTTGTACCAACTTTATTTTTGGAATATATTGTTTGATTTAATACAGATCAAAGGATTTTCGTATTCTAAACAAGAATAGTGGCGTTTTGGGCGGCGTTTATACACTAGTACGGTACCTACAATAAATAATAAATGCTAGTGATAGCCCATAGATATAAAGAAACTTTTAATCTAGTACCTTTGTAAAAAAAAACAAACCATCCAATTACTCTATGCGTTGATTTACCTTTTCTCCGATCGTTACAATATTTGACATACACGGGTATATGCCGAGTATATAGAAAAATACTTATTTTGAGGGATTCATAAATCGGTTTCCACACATCTAGGTCTTAGCATCGAATTTAGAATGAGTTGACGAAGTAAATGATAGATTTATTGCAAATATAAGAAAAGTTTTAGAAAGTTATTTAATTTTAACAATAATAGAAAACTTTTTACAAAAAATTATTTATTATAATATGAATAGTACTAGTTTTTATCTAGTGCGTAGGTATACTTATAATTTATTTGTTTCGTCCAGGCGGTGGCGGTCGCTACGGCGGCGAAGGTTACGGAGAGAGCTACGTGCAAGACTACGGCAGCGCGTGCGGCACAGAATGGACCGAATGGCCCGCCGAGCAGCATGCACTCATACCCCAGGACAAACTCGCCTACCCCGCCTCCGGTCCTTGCTTCACCGGTATGTACACATTTAACCTTTCTTCATCGACACCCTTAAACGGCCGGCCACAGACCTCTCAGAAAGGAGAATTTGGTTTTACCTTTCTTAGCTAATGGATATAAGAAGACTATTGAAATCTGAAAATAACCGATTAAACATACGGGCTGTCACCAACCCTATTTATCATGTAGGAGTCGTAAGAGCTAACTAAGTCAGCAAATTACGCAGGACGTCAGCACTGCAAAGCGAATGATAGAAACCCTGTTATCCCAACTTGTCTGACCAGCGTGTGGATAGTAGGTCAGAGTCTGATTTGCCGTTAAAATTGATTATTAATAATGGAATAGATTACAACTTTTATTTTGTATTGTAACTTGATTATTCTTTGTTTCGGTGTCTAATGTTTAAATGCAACGATAAATTCAAATGATAACTTGATTTTCGAAGATTCAATCTAAAACATGTTAAAATATATATAAAAAAACTTTATATTTATTAGACACGGGCAAGAACATAGCTTTATACCACGTTAATTTCAAATAAAAGCAAGGTAAAATGAACCGCAATGTAGTATAAACAATAAGTCGTATATCGTAAAGCAACTGTGTGCTACATTTTCAGGCTCAGGCCCCATCCAACTGTGGCAGTTCCTGCTGGAGCTCCTTACCGACAAAAGCTGCCAGGGTTTCATCTCGTGGACCGGCGATGGCTGGGAGTTCAAGCTAACCGATCCTGATGAGGTATGTAATAAAATCTTAGTGTGAATGTTTGTTACTCTTTTACCTTTGACTGCACGTTTGGCCTAGTGGTTTAACGGTCACCACGCCGTTTCCTACTTCGCCAAGTGTCGTGGGTTCAAATCCCACGTAGGACAACACTTTGTGTGATCCACAAATTGGTGTTCCCGGTCTGGGTGTTCTTTGTGTCCGTTTCATGTATGTTTTTAAAGTCTCCTGCGACACAGGATTTATTCCTAGAGCGGGAGTTGCCTTTTTAAAAAAAACCTAAAAAAAAACGTAACAACGGCTCTAGGAATCTATATGAAATTTGGCACAGAGATAATACTTAGTAATATATCTATAGGTACATTATCTACGGTAACACCGCGGGGCGCATCACGTATAATATATTTTAGTACTGTACTTAAAAACTAGTTTACGGGTACTTACGTACTGAGGCTATAAAATATACATATATACCAATGAAACATATATTATATAGACTCATAAAATAAATTCTTAGTAGGCATATAGACAAAAACGATTATTTGTATAATTTTACTATCAAAAGTAGCTACCGAAATACCAAATTGAATACAAAATTAATCTTATTTAACAAACATAAAAAAAACCTAATTGATATTTCATGTGTAAATGTAATTTAGGAAAATAATTGCTGCTAACAAAACTATTAAATTATTGTTAAAAAAAAAAGCTTAAAAGCATACTTATTGCAGGTTGAATTCCTAAGTATTTGAGACTATTACACTAGCGAACTTGAAGAATATCAATTTTAGACATAAAATATTAAGAAACTATGTTTGTGTACAGGTTGCTAGACGCTGGGGCATTCGCAAGAATAAGCCGAAGATGAATTATGAGAAGCTGTCCCGTGGACTTCGCTATTATTACGACAAAAACATCATCCACAAGACGGCTGGCAAGCGTTACGTCTACCGCTTCGTTTGCGACCTCCAGAGCCTTCTAGGGTAACTATTTACACATTAATCTTTTTACATTCTCATTAAATCAATCTGTTTGAGAATATTGAACTAAAAATAGAAGATATTTGCATTACACCGGTTGTTCGTCACTGTCATAGTTATTCATTTTTACAATGCTCATATTTAATTGCAGATTTCTAATAAATCAACTTTTTTTTTTTTTTTTTTAAATCTGAACTTCTGTTACAAGTACCAACTAAATTTTTCAATTGAAGTTAGTTAGTTATAATTTTTTACTCTTGTTTCTTTAGCAAAAAATCTGTTATTTATCGTCATAAAATTAAAAGTTAATTTGAAAATTGTTTTTAAAGTTTGCCTTTTATGAAAAGGTAGATAATTCAAGGGAACTAACTGAAACTCTTTCGAGTCAAACTCGAGTCCAAAATTCTACTTGATAAATATAAGATACAGAATATTTGATACAAGAACTCAAAATGTATATTTTGGATACAACACAGTTTATTTCTTAGCTTTAATTTACTGAAAAATTTGCAAGTCGTGTACTGTTAAATTGTTTTATATACTTATCTAATTGTTAAACATTCTAGTTTTTAAGAAATAAATATGATTACTAAATTACTAATGTCTTTCTATTTTATTCAAAGCAACCTAATTCTATACATGTTTGGATACTTTCCTCAATTTCCAAATTTTCCAAAAATCAGACAAAATAGTGCATATTTTTTCAATCGGTCATCGTTTATAAAAAGACAACACGTTGAGTAGCAGGCGAAGTAATGACTAAATGTATAAATCATTTTATTAATTGAAGTATTTCATTTACAGAATATCACCAGAGCAACTCCACGCAATGTATGAACCGAAAATGGAGAAAAAGGATGAGGACTGAGCACCTGCACGAGCGCCGCTCGCGCCTTGCGATTTCACAGCTCCCCTTCGCAATCCCCAGCTCACAAACAAGATAACGACACAACTCTTTAATAAAAATGAAAACATCTTATGTACATACAAGGAATATCTAGCATCTTTTAATTCTAGCCCCGACCTGTGTGTGTATCGAAGATAGCTAACGTCATCATGATTTAAAATGTAAGAATTTCATAATACTAAAATGGATTTGATCTCATAAAGCCACCAGTGGAATAAATTACTTACCAACTAATGAAGGCTCACTATCGCGAACACATGTAAATGTTCACACTATGTTTTAAACTCGTATTAAATATCCATTCAACCAATGGTGCCTTATTGAAACATGTTATATCTATCATTTTTGGTTCTTATGCTTTCGTATAATCACAACCGTGTAGATAGCACGGTGAGCACCCAAAGTTCCTGAACACATACGTCAAAAACACCTTGGAATAAATGAATTACAAGACGGCGTATTTCGATTTTTGTTATTTTCGTAATGGAGCGTTTTCTGCTCAGGTTATTTGAAAGTGATATGTTCAGCGCCTATCTTTGCAGGCAACATGTACTCGGCGCAGTATTACGGAGCACTACATCAACAATTTCTATCATGTGATAACTTTCACTATAAATATTTCAAGTCAATTTAACTTTATTCATTGATCACAAATGAACAGATATCCGCGAGATAATCATAATTTAGTGCTAATATAGTAAAATTTTACTATAATTTTAATGATAACTGTAAATATAAGTTAATTTTGTTACTTTATAAAATAATTAGGTATTATATTATAGTAGATGTTAAGTGTTGTATGTTTAATTCGCAAATTGTTGCAATATGCGATTAAATTAATGGTTAGTCAGAATGAGGACGGACATAAAATGACTTTTTATTCAGAGATTTTAGTCCAAAGATTTATTAAATCTAAATTCCCACCAATTGGTAAGGATATGACAAAATAACCAAAGGGACTTCTCACGTCTCCAGTTTCGATATAATTTTATTATGATATATTTTACCTTTTCTATAGACCACTGTTGTCCCAAATATTTCAATACATTGCAATTCGTCCATCAAACTAGACATACAGAAACTCCAACGTAGGTACGTACGTAAAAATGAAATATCTTATGCAAATGCGAACGCAACGCCGGGCGTCGTCAACTTGTCGCTGATCTCGTGGTAAGGGATTGTAATGTCTTACTAGTTATGAAATTAAATTAGTTGTATTATTTTCAATTTTTATAGCTCCTAGCGTACACCGAAGATATGTCGATAAGTTTTATTTTGTAAAATATCTTTCCTCCATCAATATGATACGTTACTTCGTTTCGTGCAATTCAGTTGTAGGGTAGGATTTGTGAGTTTTTTTAATCTTGGTACTCAAGACGGTGCTGTTTCGCTCGATTTTTAAATGTCCGTTGTGAAAAAAATGTCTTCCCCGTGTTATCAAATTAATAGGTCTGACTCCGATATATGAGTATGTAGGCTCCTTGACTGTAGTAAACACTAATGCGGATTATTTTTATATTTCGCTCCTGTATTATTATAGATTAATCTTTACAAGTTGTTACATGTAAGCGACGCCATTACAAAGTGAGACCTATTTGTAGTTACGGCCAAATTTTTGAATGTATAAGTGTCGTTGTATGTATTGATGGAAGATATAAATTTAAATATATATATTTACGAAATTACAAATTCTTTTTCTGTTACCTTTGTTGTTCCTGTCATGTCATCAGACCTCCTTTTAAAATATTGATTTTTTTAACAAAAATCTCACAAGTATTAATCAAAATGGATACATACTTAACTACTGCTACAGCTAGTTCCATTGTCAGAGCTGTGGGCCCCATTAAAATACTACTACTACTGCTACTATTTGCCGCGTAAACCGATATACACGTGGGCGGAGCCGCGGGCAACAGCTAGTAGAGGAATAAAGCTCATTTCACATAGTATGAAAGTTTGGGAGAGAGTTATTGAGAGAAGAGTGAGAGGGGAAAGTGCAATAAGTCGAAACCAATTTGGGTTTTTGCCGAGGCAACAGATGCCATATTCGCAATTCGATAAATGTGTGAGAAATACAGACATTCGCACAAAAACTTGCATATGGTGTTTGTTGATCTAGAAAAAGCGTATGATAAGGTACCCCGAGAGGTTTTGTAGTGGGCTTTGAAAGAAGAAAGAGTGCTTGCTAATTATGTGGCATTGATTCATGTACATGATCTAGCACCTATGTAAGATCGGCTAGGCTCCGGGAAACATCGACCAATTCAGTGTCTCTGTTGGTTTGCACCAGGGTTCGGCTCTTAGCCCATACCTCTTCCTACTAATAATGGATGCTCTGACATCGGACATACGGGAGGAGGCACCATGGTGCATGCTATATGCAGACGACATTGTGTTGGTCGGTGATGTGATGACGCGTCCGAGGTCCAGCGCAAATTAGAGACATGGCAGCAAAGACTAGAGAATGTTGGCTTGAAACTCTGCAGAACTGAAACCGAATACATGTTTTACGATTTCGGCGGTCTTTCCGGTCTTGCTGCCGTGTCACTGAATGGAACAGCGATCTCGGTCACACCGATTTCAAGTAGGTATCTCGGTGCGCTGTTACAAAATAATGGCGAAATAGGTCTGCGCAACATCGAATCAATACAGATGGATGAAGTGGCGGCAGGTAATAGGTGCGATCCCAAGTTCCCTTTAACATTAAAGAGACAAATAATAAATAAAACCATCATTAGACCTGCCGTCCTGCATGGATCTGAATGTTGGCCAATAAAGAAATCAGATGAGAAACACCTGCATCTAGCTGAAATGCGAATGTTGAGATGCATTTGTGGTGTGACTAGAATGGATAAGGAGAAGAATGACTACATTAGAGGAAGCTTGAAAGTAGCACCACTGGATGGAAAATTGAAAAGCAACAGGTTAACCTGGTATGGACATGTGATGCGTAGAGATGAGCAAAATGTAGTTAAGAAAGTGTTAAGTATGGAAGTCGAAGTCGACGCATATAAAAGTAGAGGACGAGAAGACCACGGCTTGTTGATTGGAAAATTGATCCCCTCATCCCCTTCCCTATCCCCCAAAGGCCGGCAACGCACTTGTGTTGCGTGTGTTCATGGGCGGCGGTAATCGCTTACCATCAGGCGATACGTCTGCTCGTTCCTTACTGCGAAATTCTTACTGCTTTGGTCTATAGGGGATATCAATCTGTTTATAAGTAAGGTTTGCTACATCTTGAAGATGATACCTTCAATGAATAAGATTAAGTCACTCACGGTCTCTAGTACTATTGGAGATATTTAGAGATTCGTCTATGAGTAGTTAAACTGCAAGTTTTTTAACACCAACCACGAACAAACGTTTGTAAACTTAGCGTCATGTCATATTACGATTTTATTTAGTTTTTAAAAGAAGAACTTAATGACTAGTGTCTACTGCAGATACAACTACAGGACAGCAAAAAGGTACCTATACTATTGTCATGCACTAGACAGCATTCCTCCTAAATTGACTTGACTGCAGGGTTGGCCTAGTGGCTAAAGCGGTCGCCACGCCGCTCTCTACTGCGCCAAGTGTTGTGGGTTCAAATCCCACATGGGACAATACGTTGTGTGATCCACAAATTGTTGTTCCGAGTCTGGGTGTTCTTTGAGTCCGTCTCGTGTATGTTTGTAAAGTTCTCCGCGACACAGGTTGTATACCTACCTATCCTTACTGCGGGAGGTGTCTTTAAAAAAAACTTTTTCGATGCCGTCCCTTGTTTTTACCCGGCAAACTACTACGACTACGGCAAAGCCAAAGGAGGGTTATGATTTTGACAGGCTATGTATGTATGTAGGTATGTTCATCTGTTCCCTCATAGCTCCTCAACTACTTATTAGAACTGGACAAACGAGGCATCGTTAGAAGGCTTCTAACGATACCTCGTTTGTCCAGTTATATTTATCGACGCTTCTAATAGAAGCGTCTTGATCGTCCACTGGTTAAAGGCTATATGACGTGTCACTGAATCTAATGTGGCGCCCTCTAGCTGTCATAAAGTACTGTGTTAAATATAAATTTAAGATAAATATGCTGTGTATGGTATCATTGGGAAGGGCGTTAAGTGCTTGTACATTTAAAATATATATATATATATATATATATATATATATATATATATATATATATATATATATATATATATATATATATATATATATATATATATATAAACGGAGAGTAATATAGGGTGAGGGCTAGTAATGATCTTTTTTTAGAAAGAAAAGCTGTGACGACGTCACTTGCTTATTTCATTAGTATCAATAGTAGTACTCATGATTTTAAGCAATAGAAATCGCTCTCAATCAATTCATTAATACACGTTGGTAGGTAGGGTTTATTTACACAACAAAACAACAGTAAATGTGAAATCAATAATCATTTATTTAATTAATGAAGCTACAGTTAAAATCATAGATCTACCACAGGTATACTGTATTGTCAAGGTTATTATGCTGATCCATAATTTCCAGTTTCCAAAATGCGTAGAGCCTTATGAGAAGAATACTGGCAAAGAAACTCATAGTCACTCTTTTAAAAGTCACATCATAAATTATTAGTTACAAATGTTTAATAGTAAATAACAACAATTAAGATGCCTAGGTACTTAGCTATTTTACAGTTGTCCGTCCTCGTACAATGCTGCTACTAAAGTCTTCTTATAATTCTATCTTTTCTCCATACGAAACCAACCGACATACATTAAATATTAATGGCGCCGAAAGCCGGAAGTCGCTAACTTTACAAAACAATAAAATGTGTTACGCCCTATTCTAATGACATGATAAATCCTGAATTAAATAATTAGAATTACTGGGATTAACCTCACATTATTATAATTTAAATACAATAGCGGATGCGAGCCTAACCTTATAGGCTCGTCATTCACAATTATTATTTGAAATCGATTATTAAAACATTACTTTACTTACAGACAATCGTTATTAATCTCCTATTTTATTATAATAATTGTTAGATAGTAACAAGCTTACATTTTAAATTAAGAGTAACAGTATTCGTTTAGAAATGTTATAATCAAATAACTTAATCAAATAACCCTTTTTACAGGACAACAGAAATAATTGTAGTTACTAAATATTAAGATATTAATTGTTAAAACCTAACATTTCGTTTCTGACTTTATAATTGATAGTTAAGTTTTAATGAGACGCTCAAAAATCTTAAGTAGATGTTTTCCCGCCGACATATGTATATATATTATTAGCATTTGCTCGTGACTTTGTCCGTATTTATTCGATGATTGTAATATTTCTTTGGTATTTAAAATATACCTACTTTGCAAAGAAATTAATATTGTGACGGCACCAAAACGTTTTAAATAAAAAAAGTAATAACTAAAACCCAACTACGACAAAAAACGACGCTGAAAAGGTATGAAACAAGTTTGAAAAGCCGTAGTCACACATTGTTAAAGTGTTATGTTATGGTACGTTTACCACGTTTCTATGTAACGTGTGGTGTGACTACGGCTCTTCATACTTTTTCAGCGTCGTTTTTTGTCGTAGTTGGGTTTGAGTTATTACTTTTTAGGGTTTTTTTATTAATGAACAATTCAGTGGGTCCGACCATTCTGACTTAAAAGAAATATTGCGCTCATCCGTCACCAATAATTTAATCCAAATCAATGAAGAATTAGAGAATGGAGAAATTTACCATATATCTATAGGCAGTAGGTTAAAGTTTATTACAATATCAACTAGCGAAGACGAATGTAACTAGATTTATATAGAACCTCATAACATCAATCGTTGGACCGCGGTCCATCAGTTAGGATCACTTAGCCTATTGGTCTTCGCGTTGGTAGAAAAGAGGTAGGCGGTAAGTAGGCTAGGAAGTGTGGGATTCACAAAAACGTTTTAAAAGCCTACAGAATCATCATCATCATCACTATCTTATACCTGCACTACAGCAATGAGCGATAACCGTGTTTCAACCGGTATATTTCCTTGGTCATGTTGAAAAATGAAATGGCAGCCCACATAACTTTTTCATTAGGTATTAAAAAGTTTAGTTTTTTATACCAAAATATATATAAAAAACCGACTTCCAAGAAACATCCAACGAAAACTCTCTGCCAAAAAAACACTTAAAAGCGTAAAATAAACTGGTTCTTCATAAATTGCCTATACCTAATTCTTTATTCATTTAAATAGTAGTATTATAATGTGTGCTAGGTACCTAGAATCTGTTTGAAGTCGGTGCCAAGTGACTATCGCTTAGACTTTTGTAATTGTTCGTTTGTATTCTTTTTGGCTTAGCACCGACTTCAAACATATTTTAGGTACCTAGCACACATTGTAATACTACTATTTAAATGAATAAAGAATTAGGTATAGGCAATTTATGAAGAACCAGTTTATTTTACGCTTTTAAGTGTTTTTTTGGCAGAGAGTTTTCGTTGGATGTTTTTTGGAAGTCGGATTTTTTTTTATAAAAAGTTTTTATTTTTCAGTTTTTAGTGCAAACAATCGTAGGTGTTCAATTCTCTCGCCAATGTTACGTTCACCCTGTAAAATTTGAGATGTCTTAGGGCCCACAAATAAGCATTCAATCGCTTACTAGTTCACTAGCGAGAGCAATGAACTGACGGCTGTTGCACCGTGTTCTTATTCTAAACTAATGCAGTATCAAGCACCTACTGGAGATGCGTGAAGTCCTTGATCTCGTCGGCCGTTGATGGGGTACCCCACTGCCATTTGTCTTGCCGCGTTCATACATACATGCTCCAAAATGCTGTACAACCCTCCAAGGTATTTATAACACATTAGTAATTATAACACACCTGATTTAACTATCGCGGATCGCGCCTAATGGTAACGTGACTACTAAAACTCGCGAGTCTAAATCAGACCAATCATAACGGTAAACCACTAAAGGAACCGAATCTGATGACAATTAGCTAAATATCAATTCAATTAACTTAAACCGGCAGTCAATTGCGAAAACCGTGTCCGGCCGATCCAAGCGTCTCAATACAATCTTAACCTCAAACGTCAAAACGTCAAACCAGAAAAATGACAATCAAAAATGTTGCCATTACAATGACGTTAAATTTCTAACAGTAGGTTAGTAGTAAGTTGAACTATTTCATCAAATTTCATCATCAAGAATACAAATTAAGGTCTATACGAACGTGTAATATTAAAATCATCCTCTAATACCTAACTGTTGAAGAGTTTAACCTTCTATCATCAGTTCACCTAAATAACTTGAAAGTATACGACTGAAGGTCTTTAGATACGTATGAAATTGAAAGAATTATTCTCCAACTCCTAACCGTTGAGGAGTTGTACCTTCCACCTTCCATCATCAGCTTACCTAAATAATTTGAAAGAATACGACTAAAGGTATCATATATACATATGATATTTAAAGATTTATCCTCCAACTCCTAACCGTTAAGGAGTTGTACCTTACATCATCAGCTCATCATCATAAAATGATGACTACCAAACGCAAGTACGGGTGTAACTTCAGAAAATATACGAAAAACATAGTATGTGCCTACAAAAAATGAGGGTTTCCCTCGATTTCCCTGGGATCCCATCATCAGGTCCTGATATGCTGGCAATGGGACCACCTCGGAAGCATACCCTTTCGAATACAAAAAAAATATTCAAAATCGGTCCACAACTGACGGAGTAATCGGTGAACATACATAAAAAATAAAAAAAACATACAGTGGAACATAGAACCTCCTCCTTTTTGGAAGTCGGTTAAATATTTTATAAAGCATTGACTTAGACTAGAGGAAGCACTTTCAGAGATTCAGGCTATTTAATTTTTTGCAAGCATCTGAATTGAGGGCCCAAGGTTTTTGAGCATAACAGCTTTATTTTATGTTTAAGAAATTAATGACCCTTTGCTGTGGGTTTTTACTGTTTTTAATTAACGTCCATTATATAAAATCATAAATCGTTTCGCATAAATTTAAAAAATGGACTCGGTCCAGATGCACACGCTTCCTAACCATATTCCTAACCTGCCTCGTTGGTCTTGCGGTTGGCGTGTGCAACTGCTGATCATGTGGTCTCGGGTTCGATTCCTGAGTCGGACCAAATGTTTGTATGATCTACAAATATTTGTTTCGGAGTTTGGGTGTTTCCTGTGTATAATATGTATTTACAAAAAAAAAGTATTATATTCTTATCTACGTTCTTAACTAACTAATCTTTTTATAAGGGTGGGGGGGCTAGCCGCTAATGAGTTCATAGAGGAGAGGAGAGGCCAGAGTAGAGATCGCTGCAGGCCTTAGAGCATATATAGCTATACGGGTTGTTGAACCGGCGGAAAGCGTGATCGGAGTAGAGAGAGATTGAGTTTGGTTAGAGTCGGTAGAGTCCCTCCAACACAAAGGGAGAATCCTCCGACCCGGCGACGTGATCATTCCTGGCGGGCCAACTGCCCTCACGGTTGATGTTTGGGAAGTTGTATATATACTAATCGGCGCGAGAACTTTCACTGCGCGATTCAGGATTGGTACTGTTGTGTGCTCCGTGTCGTGACGTCACACCGTAGTTCGGTGCATCTTTGGTCGATGACGCTGTAGCATGTTGCTGTTGCGCTGTATGTGGAGGTGTCGCCACATTACTCCCCTCCAAGACCGGAGGTCGATATGAGGAAAGGGGTTTTGGTTCGGTTTTCGGTTCGTTGTTCGGTTCGTTTGTTCGGTTCGTTTTTCGGTTCGGTTTGTTGTTCGGTTCAGTTTCGGTTCGTTGTTTGGTTCGGTTTTGGTTCGTGGTGATCATGCCTGGCGGGCCAACTGCCCTCACGGTTGATGTTTGGGAACTTGTATATATACTAATCGGCGCGAGAACTTTCACGGTGCGATTCAGGATTGGTACTGTCTTGTACTCCGTGTCGTGACGTCACACCGTAGTTCGGTGCATCTTTGGTCGATGACGCTGTAGCATGTTGCTGTTGCGCTGTATGTGGAGGTCGCCACAAGTCTGTCTCTCTCACGCAAGCTTCTGATTGGTTGGTATATTTCCCGCCAAATCAGTCATGCAAGTTAGTATGTGCGTCCACCAATCAGAAGCTTGCGTGAGAGAGACAGACACTACCCAAACTCAGTATCTCTCTCTCTCTCTCTCTCCACTCCGATCACGCTTTCCGCCCGTTCGGCTGCCCCTGCAGGTATATATTCTCTAAGGTAATAATAAATTCGAGACTAGGTGTTGAGCCTGTCTCTAAACAGTAAGGCCTGTCTAGTCAAGCGACGCAGATAGAGTCAGCAACACTAAAATTGATCAAACGTCAGCTGTCAAAATGTTGTTCTAGGAAGTTCGAGGTTATACTTAAACATAAAATACACAATTCTGATTAATTTACAACAAATACATCAAAATGCGCTTAACACAAGTTCTAAACCGACACCATATCGGGTTTATGTTTAAAAAGCATTGGTTAATTCAAGGTAAACGTGTACCCATTGATACAGGCCTGGAGGAAAAATTAAAAGCTCAAGGAATCCAAATTGAAGATGCTCTAGAATTTATTAAGGAGAAGCCTGATCACGAAAAGTAAGATAGTATACAATTATATAAAAAGTTCATAATAAACATACATTGATTAAAAACGAATTCCTATGAAAATATTTATCTTAGATTAAAGATATTTATTATATTTACAGAGTCGAAATTGTTGGACCTTATGAACCGTCAGTTCCATTAGATGAAAACCATCCAGATTACAAACAACGACCATGTTACACGTTAAAGAACACGAATGTTCTCCTTCAAGGTATCTCGCAAGCTCAAGTTCTTACAAAAACTGTAATAGCAGATAATAGATTGCCTCCAAAAATAGAAGAGCTAGCAGAAGTGCCGGCGCCTGCTGCTATTCATGAGAATATAAAGAAAGCAATACTTGTGGCAAATGTTTTTGATCCTGAACAAAAAAAGCTAACAAAAATCAAAGACCCAGCAAGACCTGCATATAATTTCCCAAGAATACTTGGCATCAGTGACAGGAGGCGAAAGTATGATTTTTTAATTTAATAAATTACCTACTTCTACATACAGACCTTTTGTGGTAAAACAATTTAGACATTCAATTTCTCTTTACATAACAGTGCATTATTTATATCGATACAGTTTTTAAAATTATAATATAGAAAATAATAATATGAATTCAAAACATAAATATTACTATTTAAAACAAATAGAAAGATTTATAAAAATAACCATATTTAAATTTTCTATTAATATGATACTACCAGATAAGGTGTTCCTATAAACCAACTTAATTTGTTAAATTTCTTTATGAAAAAATGTCTAATTGTCTATTAAAAAAAGAATTCAATGGCACATCTGAATGTTTCAAACAGCTATTTGTATGGGTAACTAAGTTATAATTTTTCATTGCACAGTGAAATTCTCACCAATAAGTTACTGCAGCTTGTTGAGAAAAGCAGCGACACTGAAGTGACACAATCTAGATATGTGGTGAACGACGCTGAATGCCAATCAGTATTTGACAAAGAAGATGACCTCATTCAGTTCCAAGAGATTTCTAACATACTAGTGACCAGCAACAAGCCTGTAAAACATGATATCGAAAAGGATGTATCATTTACTGACATTCCAAACCTGCATCCTATCAAACACACTATCACATTACCACAGGAACACTTCTACAATGACTCAAGCAAATACCGTAAGTACCTTGTTGTAGTACCTCGAACCTTACTAGGTATGAGATAGACTTGAAAAAGTCTATACAAATAAATAAAATTGGAGTGTCTGTTTGTAATATTAAAATAACCGCTTTTTACTAAATGCATATCTATTTATACCAACATATACCAAAATAACATTTTTTTTCAATTTTTGTCTGTATGTCGGTGTGTCTGTTTCTTCTGGCTAATCTCTGGGACGGCTGGACCGATTTTGACGGGACTTTCACTGATAGGTAGCTGATGATATAAGGAGTAACTAGGCTTCTTTTTTTAGACTAACTTCGCCCCGCAGCGTTACCCGCGGTTCGTCAATGACCGCGGGTAACACCGCAGGGTTCAGCTAGTCCTCAATGTGGTACTGCTTAATAAAGACAACAATACATAACTTCCTACCCTATCCTACTCTTACTAATATTATAAATATGAAAGTTTGTAGTTAGTCTTTCATACAAAAACTATGTAACAGATTTTGATGAAACTTAACATGAATATAGCTTATACATTAGAATAACACATGGGCTATTATTTACTTACAACCAGTTATAACCCACATACATTCAGGCAAAAGCTAGTTTTGTGTATTCCATATTAACTTCTACATACTAATGTTGCTACCTACCTATGTTCTTAAAAGTCTATTAAAAATTATTTATTTTACCAGATAATGCCAAATATTTTTGTATATCCTTTGGTGTTCTACTCAAACTATATTATTTATATATATGAGCAACCCTCATGGGTATGTCAAGCCAGGGAGGGTTGCTCATACGAACCCTCTTAAGACTATTCTTAAGACTGTAGTCCTCGAGCGTGGGAATTTGTGATTGAACACCCACATTCATAATTTAACGTCAACGGTCAACGGCCGGGCATGGGTTGTAAGTGTATTCATCTTTAATTCATTTCATGGACTAATAATATATTTTTACACAGTATAAAATTAAGTCGGTCGCGCTATCTGTCAGCTTAGATCTTTTAAAATAATCAACGGATTTAAATGCTATGTTATGAAATAAAATTTGTATGATATGTTATATTAATGGAACATAATGTTAATGTTTCATAAAAAGATAATTTTTGATCGCTTTTATTGCTCATATTGACGAAATTTTACTACATAGATGTACGCCCCACTTTTTATTTCACATTCATCACAGGGGCTTTTTGATTACTGTCAGTTCTTGATTGATTATGACTTATGAAATCCATATACTGTATACAAATAAATAAAAAGTAAAAACTAAAATTCACTACGACAAAAAACGACGCTGAAAAAGTATGAAACAAGTTTTGAAAAGCCGTAGTCACGCGTTGTTAAAGAGTTATGGTACGTTTCTATTTTAATTTACGTTTTAACTTATTTTTATTTAAAATGTTTTAGTGTAGTGATAATAATAATTTATATGCAAAGTATATTTTAAATACCTATCATAGAAATATAAAAATTTTTGATTAAATACGGAAAAGTCACGAGCAAATGATAATAATATATATATACAGTGCCCTCCAAAAGTTAGTTGAAATTAATTCACCTTAACAATGATGTCACATAATTTCTAAACTAAGCAGTTTCAAATAAATGAATTGTTTACTACTTATGTTCGGATACACTATTAATACGCACCAAAGAGAATTCCCAAAAATTAATTTTGTTTTTTTTTTATAATCCACGTTCATGTGCACAACTACTTAAATTGAGTGCGCCAAAAGTCAGTTGAAGTAGAAGTTATTAGTTAATTTTTTAACAATTTCTGATACTCTCGCGGTTTTAAATTAATTTATTAATATTGTTAGGGTAGTGTGGGTAGTTTAAACTTAATAATAAGATATTGTTAGTTGATTTGATTGGGTTTGAATTAAAAATGGCTTCGAGGCGAAAATTAACTATTGAAGAAAGAACAAAGATTGTGTGTGAATACAAAAAATCGAAAAACTTTATTGCTGTGGGAAAATAATTTAAAGTTAGTCCTGAAGGTGTGCGAAAAATAATTAAGAAGAGTTTAGATTATCCTAGTCTTGCAGGTAGGCCACATTCTAGGCGTCCTAAGGCTACTACTTCTGTTGATGATCGACAAATAGTGCGGCAGTGTAACATTAATCCCAAGATTGTGATACGAGAAATCAAAGATCAGTTACAGGAAGCAGAAACCTCGGTTTCTGAAACTACTATCAGGCGATGCCTGCATGATGGTAATTTACGAGGTCACGTTGCTAGAAAGAAACCTCTTTTAACATCGATCCATAAAAACGAAGGTTGGAATGCTCCCGTAAATATTCAGATAAGCCAATGGACTTTTGGAAGAGAGTAGTTTTTAGGGATGAATCAAAGTTCGAACTATTTGGAAATAGACGTCGGCAAACTATTGGCGCAAAAGTAATGTTAACGCTTACGACGACAAATACTTGTAGCCCGCTGTGAAACACGGCGGTGAGAGTGTGATAGTTTGGGGGTGTTTTTCTTGGTATGGTGTGGGCCGACTGCAAATAATTGAAGGCAGGATAACAGCACAAATCTATTGTAATATGCTGCGTGACAATTTAAAACAATCTCCTGAAACAATGGGGTTGGGTCGGATTTTCAAGTTCCAACAAGATAACGATCCAAAGCATACAGCAAGGATAACCAAAGAATTTTTTGAAGATAACAAAGTGGACTTACTGGAATAAACTTCAATATCACCCAACTTTAACCTCATTGAAAATTTGTAGGAAGAATTAGACTGCAGAATCCCTGTTTCCATAAGACGCAACAGGATTTTGTTTGAAAATAATATTGTTTAAACATGATCGACTATACCGATCAAAACATTATAAAATCTTGTAGAATCGATGCATAAACGACTTAAAGCAGTTCTACAGAATATTGGCGGTCATACAAAATATTAAAAGTTAAGACATTGTCAAATACACTCCCATCATCCACATCCTTAAAATAATTTTTCAACAATTTCAACTAACTTTTGGCACCGTAAATTCACTGTTAATCGACATAAATTTTAATTATTAAAGTTGTTACGGTTCTCTTAATAATAGAAATATTCAAAATTGATTATATTTTAATTAATAGTTCTAGAAACCATGATGTTATTTGGTTTTATTATAATTTCCTTACATTAATTACGTTATTGATCATTTCAACTAACTTTTGGAGGGCACCGTATATATATTTGAAATGTACAAGTAACGCCCTTTCCAATGATACCAAACACGGCATATTTATCTCAAATCATTTTTTTAATACAGTACTTTATGTCGGCTAGAGGGCGCCACATAAAATTGAGTGACACGTCATATAGCCTATAATCAGCGGACGATCAAGACGCTTCTAACGATACCTCATTTATCCAGTTCTAGTAGTTAAGGAGCTATGCGGGAACAGATGAACATACATAGCCTGTCAAAAACATAACCCTCTTTTGGCTTTGCCGTAGTCGGGTAAAAAAATAAAAAAAAAACAGTTAATTTATAAACTCCTTTTTTTAAGTCGGTTAAAAAACAAACTATTTGTCTTAAAATTAATATTAAGAGTGTAAAAGTTTGAAATGGAAACTTCCTTAAATATAAAATACTAGCTTTTACACGCGGCTTCGCCCACGCAGACTTTCATCCCCTGATTTACCCCCTTAGGGGTGGAATTTCAAAAATTCCTTTCTTAGTGCTCACTTACGTTATATAAAGAACCTACATGCAAAATTTCAGGATTCTAGCTTCAGCGGTTTGGGCTGTGCGTTGATCTCTGGGTATGTCAGTCAGTCCCCTACCTCTTTTATTTATATAGATTACAGATATCAGATATTGTAAGGGATAGGGCATCTATTGTTTTACTATTCACCAATTGATTAAATTCGAACTTGAGGGATGAATAATAATGGAAATGACGTAAAGTGTAGATGGGACACTTTTTTACAATTTTTGTCTGTCTGTCTGTTTGTTTGTGCCGGCTAATCTCTGGAACGGCTGGAGCGATTTTGACGGGATTTTTACTGGTAGGTAGCTGATTATATAAGGAGTAACCCCGGTTGGTGTAGTATCGCGGGTAAGACTGTGGGGCTCAGCTAGTTTTTTTTTTCAAAAAAGACAACTTCCGTATATATCCAATAAATCCTGTGTCGCGGGGAACTTTACAAACATACATGAAACGGACATAATGGACACCCAGACTCAGAACAACAATTCGTGGATCACACAGTGTTGTCCCATGTGGGATTTGAACCCACAACACCTGATACAGTAGGAAGCGGCGAGGCAACCGCTGAAACCACTAGACCAACCATGCAGTCAAAAATAAAACTGTAATTTTAGGGCCTTTCATTATTTCAGTAGTAGTTATTCAATTCTAACAGAAATCTTTTTTTTTTTTTTTTACTTTTTTAAAAACAATTTCTCAAAGTGTCTCGGTCTGTCAATAGTCTAGTCAACAAGTGCTTTTTGGTCAACTTTTTTCAGCAGTCTCCGAAAATTATAATTGAGGTGTCATTCGGTTCGGCATCTAGATGATTTTTGAAAAAAATGAAGTGGCGCTTGCAAAAATTGCAAAAGTTATAAACAATTAACTAAAAACACAAAAGGGGTTTAGTTTTTTGCAAATTTCTCAAAAACTATTTAGGATTTTTTAAATTTGAAAAAAAAATTGTAGGACCAATATTTAATATTACCAGACGGTTGAAAATACGCCCGAAAATGAGTGCTCCGGCTTGCGCAAGCCACGCCTCCTTCGTAACTGCAATGAATAAATATTATTTAAACTTATTAAATATGAAAATAAAAAATTGAAAAAATTTAGGCGTCTGCAGGATAGATCAATGAACAATAATCCGTGGTCCAAAAATTTTTATCGCGAATTTTCTATAGGTTATCCATTAATTAATTAACAATTTTTGCAAGCGCAACTTAATTTTTTTCAAAAATCATCTAGATGCCATTCCGAATCGAATGACACCTCAATCATAATTTTCGGAGACTGCTGAAAAAAGTTGACCAAAAAAGCTCTTGTTGACTAGACTACAAAGTGTCTTCAAAGTACTCGTCAAGACAAATCAAACGACTCCAAACTCGATAGGTTACGTCGTTACAAAGTTCCTATGACCACCTTCCAAGCTCAAACATCAGATCAGCTCCATGTCATCATAATATAGCATTGTCATGCTATACAGGGTGTCCCAAAATTCAACGATAAGCGGGCGCCTAAAGGTAGACCTGCTAATGAGTACATAAGGAAAAAAAATAAAAAAAATATACCTAGTTTTTTTTTAGTTACAAGAAAATTTAGAATTTCTTTGAAAATTTATACCCTTCATGATATTGCTACTATTCACCACAACTCTTAAAAACACCAAATTGCCCGCAGTTTTTACACAAAAAACGTTCAAAATAATTTTTTTCCCTACAATTTTGAAAAATTTTTACTCTTAGTGTACTTTGACTCATGGTCTTGTAAAAAAAAGTATGGACACCACTACGTAATAAATAAATAAAAAAAAATGAAGGGTGTAAATTTTCAAAGAAATTCTTAATTTCTCTTGTAACTAAAAAAAACTTTTTTTAAAAAAAAAAAAGAAAATTTAGAATTTCTTTGAAAATTTATACCTTTCATGATATTGCTACTATTCACCACAACTCTTAAAAACACCAAATTGCCCGCAGTTTTTACACAAAAAACGTTCAAAATAATTTTTTTCCCTACAATTTTGAAAAATTTTTACTCTTAGTGTACTTTGACTCATGGTCTTGTAAAAAAAGTATGGACACCACTACGTAATAAATAAATAAAAAAAAATGAAGGGTGTAAATTTTCAAAGAAATTCTTAATTTCTCTTGTAACTAAAAAAAACTTTTTTTTTTTTCCTTATGTACTCATGAGCAGGTCTACCTTTGGCGCCCGCTTATCGTTGAATTTTGGGACACATGGTATACATATGCCTACAAAAATTCAACACAATCGGTTGAAGATATCTGCAAAATTGAGTTGCAAGATTCCGTCTTAACAAATATAGTTAGATATATACATACATAGCAAGTTAAAAAAAAAACATAAAAATAAGTTCTGTGTTAGTAAAAAATACTAATATTTTTCTTTGAAATTATTCTTTCAAAAAATGAAATTAAATTCAAGAATACAATAACAGTTACAATTCGACACTCACTAGCAACCCACCCTAAAACTTGTCATTTACGTATTATGGAGCTCAGTGCGAACTACAAACGGACGTGGTATAATATTCCTTGAATATTCGGAGGGCACTGAATTTTTTGAGCGGGTCAAAACTTAGGTATTTATTGCAATTTACGGGAGACAATATCTACGTACTAAAATGTATGGTACTTTTGTCGCTAAAAATGAATGATGTTTAGCCTTAGATTATGGCTTTTTGGTGAGAATTAATAAAAAACTAAAACGGTAAATCTTTTCTCCATACTTTTTTCTCGCGAAATAAGAAAAAAACACTTAACATAGAGCACGAAATAGGACAGGGCGTGCTAATTAAAAGGTAGATTTCGATGGTTTTGATCTGTGTTAAGGCTTTTTTCACAAAAATAAAGAATTATTTTATAAATGTCACTAGGTAGATTGGTAGACTGATTTATTAAACTACTGAGATTTTTTTTTGTGTCAAATAATGAATTGAGTTGTTTGTGTTTTACAAAACTGCAAGTGCCTTTTCGCGCGTTTTTAGGGACGCGCCCCTTAACGGAAAATATATAATAGCATGTTATTCCGAGAAGATGTAGCTTCAAACATTTTGTTATATCTCAACGCTGCCTGAACCTTCAGGCAGCGTTTTCCTTAAAAGCTCTCAGGTGGCTTAATTTTTTTCTACATTTTCAACAAATATTATTACATTTTAGCCAATGTACACAAAAACTTTACAAATTATATATCTAAACCATCCTCAATAATCACTATCTATTGGTGAAAACGGGATGAAAATCTGTGCTGCACTTTTTGAGTTTATCGCAAACAGACAGACATACAGATGCGGCAGGGGACTGTTTTACAATACAGTGAAACCTGGTTAAGTGAGACATCAAGGGACCTGCAAATTTGTCTCACTTATAGAGGTATCCCACTTACCCAGTGTCTCAGATATCCAGGTATAAATAAATATCTGTCTCATTAACAGAGGATTACATTAATAGAGGTCAGAATACAGGTTATTTCAGTTATAGAGGTGCGATTATTGAATAAATTAACGTATTATGTAAACATTATAAGTGAGTTTTAATTGACACAAAAATGTGAACAGAATGTATCAATTATAAAAATCAGTCATTTTTAGTTTGTATTTGGAAGTATCAGTTTTTAGTTTTTCGATGTTATAAATTTTATCAAAAATGCTTTGGTCCCTATTTCCTGTCATTTTAAAATAACTGCTTCGCGTTTAGATTTTTTTATTAAATTTACTTCCGAGCCCATGGGAGTCGTCATCTTCTTCGTTTTTAAGCAAAAAAAACGATGTTATCTCAGTTACAGAGGTTAATGTATATAAAATCCTCTCGCTGTCTTAGTTATAGAGGTAACTATGACGATAAAATTGAAAGAACGTATCCCAGATATAGAGGTTTGCTTCGTCCCCCTAGCAGAGGTAATTCAGTGCCTAAGTGCTGGGACGTCAGCATGAGTTCCAGTTATGGAGGTGTCTCACTTATCCAGGTCCCACTTAACCAAGTTTCACTGTAATAATATGTAGCGATAGTGATGAGATATATACATATATATATACAATTTTCAGCCTTCCGTCCTACTGTGAGTGTGAGACATCCTCACACAACTTGGCTGCACTATAATCGTACTGAAGTTAACAACATCTATGAAACTCCAGTGACGCAAGAACAAATCCTTGGTAGATCACTAACACATGCATTTACAGTGGCCAGTGCCTATGCCAAGCAGCTACATGGGGTAAGTTTATAAGTTTAGTTCTGTACTCATTTCGACTGACTGCCTCAGTGGCACAGTGGTAGTGTATGCGGCTGTTGTCCATGATGTCTCGGGTTCGATTCCCAGTCCGCACCTAATGTTTGTATTAGCTGCTGGCTAATGTTTTTTTCAGAGTTAGGGTGTTTTCTACCTATAATTTCTATATATCTACAACAAAAGTCTATTATATGTATTCTATTAGTCAATTTAGTTGTCAAAACACAAGCTCTGCTTAGTTTAAAGCTAGTATTATAAATATGTATAATGTAGTAGTATAGTGTACTAGTATTATAATGTAACTATATTAGAACTATATAAAATAAAACTGTAATTATATTTAAGTATGTTATATTGTTCGTGTTAGATAATTTTATTTATTTTCTGTGATTGTGTTGTATGTGTGTTATTTAATCTGCTTAATGGTTTTTGGCCTTCTTGCTGACCTGACAACTTCCTTCGTTTGTTGGTCTTTCACAAACTTGACATTGGCGAAATTGTGGTTACATCTCCACAAAGGCCACAATGAAAGATTGAATTGAGTTGATGGTGGTGTGTCAGATGTCCATATATTTACTTTACTAACCAGTTTTGCTTCCAACTGAAATAGATTAAGTAATAAAATTCAAAATTGAGATGTTTTATAAAGATGTTCTTACACTATGGCATTAATCAACAAGTAACGAATTATAAAAAAAAACCCTACTGCGTCAATATCTGCTATCTTTATTAAATTAATTGAAGAACTGAAAAGATAGAAAGAACTGAAGCAAAGTTTTTTTTTATGTACCCAGTGTCACTCTCATGACTAAGACGAATCTATTGACACCACTCACATAAAAATACGTTGAGGTTCTAGGGCGTGCCAAATAAATATACATACATACACTCGAAAACATAACCCTCCTTCTTTCGCAGTCGGGTTAAAATTAAATTGATGAGATTTTATGAGGTCTGTTGGTAAATTTCCAAAATCGAACATATCTATTGTTTTGGAGCTATATCTATCTATGTCAGTCCATGGAGGTGGATTACAACAAAACGTTCAAAAACAATTATTTAGTTTTTTTCCAAAATGTGGTTATTGCATATAACCTATGAGGTTACAGAGTAAAGAAAAGTTTAAGACAGGATTATGGTGCGTTTTTCTTCTTCTTAAAATAAGTAACGCAAAACATTTGTAAGGTTTGTTAGTATTTTACCTTTTGCTCCCAGACCCTATTACTGATGCCTGTGTAAAGCTATTATTAAAAATGTTAATCTATTACAGGAGGATGTTAAACACCTACCAGAACCTATATATATTAACTGCATACAAACAGATGGTCAGAAGTATCACTTTGGAGTCCTGGAGCTAAACACACTCAATGTAGATGGTACAGAAGGCACCAAGAATGTGTGGTACAGCAAAAACAATCTTCAATTATATGAATCTAGTGGTTACTTTGGCGGTATGCCTACGTTAGACAATTATAACAACAAAGTATATGGATATATTAACGCTTTATACAACTGTTAGTCATCGGGTTTCTAGTATTGGTTTAGTTAATTAAATTATGATCATTAAATAATTGTGTTTTTTTTAATGTATGTTTACTTAAGCTTTTTTCTTTTATCCTACCTAGTGTGGCGGATCAGGCGTATGTCTCACCAACACAAAGGAAGGATCCTCCGACCAGGCGAGATGATCATGCCTGGCGGGCCAACTGCCCAACGGTTGGTGTTGGGATGTTGTATATATGATAATCGGCGCGAGAACTTCTATATCGCGATTCAGGATTGGTAGTTTCCTTCGTTACTCCGTAGTTCGGCGTATCTTCAGTAGATGGCGTAGTGTGTTATGTTGTTGTTGAGCTGTATGTGGAAGTCGCTACAGTAAGATTAAAATTATGATCGACAACTGCTAACATTTACTAAATCAGGCCCACTATTTTCTGTGGCAGAGCCAATTAATCTGTAATCTAATGCAAGAAGCATAACTAATAAAAAGTGTGCATGTAGTAAGTAGCGTCATCATGAAAATTTAAAATCCTTTAGTAGTGTACTGCCCACCATACTGGTTACATGGGATGGTACAGAATTTGTTTCAAGTTTACTTTGTTATCCAATGCAGGTTGCTCCCTTAACCGGAACCTACCTACGACACAAAGCAAGACTCGCAGATTTGTTACGCAATACTTCGTCGAAAGACAAGCTGTTATAAGAAAAAAACTAATGCACAGTTAAGATATAGGATCAACTTAATTAGTTTTCTTACCGAAAGGAAACTTCAGCTTCTAAATAATTGTTTTCATAAACTAAGAGAAAAGAATATATCACTTTTTTATTAAGGGTACATACCTTTAGCCATTTATTAAACTTATAAAACCACATCTTTCAAAGTTAAATAGGTATACAATGAGCGTACATATTTTTCTCACACAATTAAAAAATGAGTCCCTCCGCGCGGAAGAAGTGAAACTTCGTAATGTGCAACAGCGCTTTCATACCCCTCGATGTTGGAAGTCGCATTAAGGCCCTGTTCGACGGGCGAGTAAAACCGCGGTTTTATGGCTCGTCGGTAAAGCTCGCCGGTGTATCATTGCAATACCGCGGTTTTAGGTACCGACGAGCCTGGCTCGCGGCTCATGTTTGCTCAAGGCCCTGTTCGACGGGCGAGTAAGACCGCGCGGGTTTAGGTACCGACGAGCCTGGCTCGCGGCTCGTCATGTTTGCTCAAGGCCCTGTTCGACGGGCGAGTAAAACCGCGGTTTTATGGCTCGTCGGTAAAGCTCGCCGGTGTATCATTGCAATACCGCGGTTTTAGGTACCGACGAGCCTGGCTCGCGGCTCGTCATGTTTGCTCAAGGCCCTGTTCGACGGGCGAGTAAAACCGCGGTTTTATGGCTCGTCGGTAAAGCTCGCCGGTGTATCATTGCAATACCGCGGTTTTAGGTACCGACGAGCCTGGCTCGCGGCTCGTCATGTTTGCTCAAGGCCCTGTTCGACGGGCGAGTAAAACCGCGGTTTTATGGCTCGTCGGTAAAGATCGCCGGTGTATCATTGCAATACCGCGGTTTTACGTACCGACGAGATTGGCTCGCGGCTCGTCATGTTTGTCTTATTTTTTACTCGGCGTGTCATACAAAACCACCTATCGATCATGGATGGCGAGCCGAGCCGGCATTTTTCTTTCACAGTTGTAGCAGTTAAACGTTCATGAGGAGAAATAGCCTCTTGCATAATAGTGTTTTGTTTTTGTATTATAGATGTCACTAAAGACTACAATTCGTTGTATGGTTCTGCTGACAATTCTTGAATTAAACGGGCATGCGACAATTCTTGCCTTTTTTCTATTCAAGTTTTAACCCAAACTCTAGGGCGTTTGCTTTTTCATGATTTCGTGGTATGCTATAGCGAGATAACGCAAAGCTTCAGATTCCGACAAATACTTATATTATTACCTCAGTTATCGCTCAGACACGACTGTTTTGCTCGCTAGTCTATCAGCACCAACGAGCCGCGAGTAAAACCGTCGTTCTTTAAAACCGCGGTATAAGCTCGTACGTCGATCACCCACTTTAGAATTTTCACTTTAAAATTAAGATTATGTAAATTACACATAGGTAAGGTTAGAAAATTAAAGGCCCATTTATTTAGAGATCTGTTAACAAAAACTATTGCGGATATGTTAATTTACTTGTAATTAAGAAGGTTATTTTCTTAGTATGAAAGCCTAAACATAATATTATTATAATAAATTAATAAAAATTTTGACTACACGGTTGGCCTAGTGGTTTAGGCGGTCACCACGCCGCTTGCCAAGTGTTGTTGGTTCAAATCCTAAACGGGACAAAACTTTGTGTGATCCACAAATTGTTGTTCTGAGTTTGGGTGTTAATTGTGTCCGTATCATGTATGTCTGTAAAGTCCCCCGCGACACAGGATGTTTATTCCTAATGCGGGAGTTGTCTTTTTATAAAAAAAAAAAAACACTTAGCTAATTAGCACATTTAGTTGAATCCTTAAAAATTGACACCTAACGAGCCAGTGACTGCCAGTAGGTGTCAAAACATATGATGCTTCGGACGTAGTCGAAGTGCGGCGTAGATCATAAAATTCGAAGTAGTACTAAATACTTAAAACTAATAACAATGTCGGCACATCAATTAGGAAATACACGACTTTTTTTTTTTTTTTTTTTTTTATGTTTGGCCCGCCAAAATGACTCTGCTCTGCCTGATGGAAAACATAAGCAGAATCCAAGAGTGGTGGTCACCATACTCACTGCGAACGCAGACAGTGCAGTATGGCGACCCACACTATGGCGGCCTAGTGATGCTACTGCATCTTTTAGTCCAGTCAACAAGTATGAAACTTGTTGACTAGACTAATTGGGCCCCCGGTCTCGCACTCACCAACGAAACACGACAGCACGAACGCTGTCATTTTACGTTGATTTTCTGTGCGAGGGTAGTATCGCCCCGGTCGAGCCGGCCCGTTCGTGCTGAAATCAGCGTGGCTCTACTACCTACCTACTGATTTGTCTGATATCGTAACTATTCTACTACTTCAAATTGGTATAAAAGGCAATAGTTATTCCTTATTTTAACTTGTAACAAAACAACTGCACCTTGCAATTTTGCCTGTAGTCGCTTTTTAGGGTTCCGTACCCAAAGGGTAAAACTGGACCCTATTACTAAGACTTCGCCGTCCGTCTGTCTCCAGGCTGTATCTCATGAACCGTGATAGTTAGACAGTTGAAATTTTCAGAGTTTATGTATTACTGTTGCCGCTAATAACAACAAATACGAAAAAACAGAATAAAATAAACCTTTTAGGGGGGCTTCCATACAACAAACATGATTATTTACTCATTTTGCTCGATATTGATAAAGGCAACAAGTAGATTCTTGAAATATGATAATGATAGATAGAAGATAATGGTACGGAGCCCTTCCAGCGCGGTGCCCGAGTCGTATTTGGCCGATTTTTTATATCATCATTTCATCATCATCATCTGCCTATCGCAGTCCACTGCTGGACATAGGCCTCTCCAATTGCACGCCACTTAGTTCGATTTTTTATATAATCATCAACAAATATCGTGAAGAAATTAATAACAATATCTTGACAATATAATATCGCGAAATAACTTAATTTCATGAATATTCTAAGGCTGAAATTTATAAAGCGTGCTTAGGCTTTGCTTAGACTTACCTCACGAGTTAAGTGTGCATTGAAATTTATAGTCATTATGCTTAGCTCAAGCTGAGCAAATGCTTAGCATAGTCTAAGTCACCGAAATCCTTGACTTAGCGAATACTTACGCGCTTGTAAAGATGGTTCGATAGAGCAGGTAAAAAAACCGTAATCTAGTTTGAAAACTTTATAACAGAAGTCCGTAAGGGTCAAAGTAAAAAGTTCTTTCTAGAAATTGATAATTAATTATATGTAATTGAAATCGAGACAATCTAAATAATTGTTGACAATTTTTTTTTATGGAATAGGCCCATACGAGCAGACGTATCGCCTGATGGTAAGCGATTACCGCCGCCCATGGACACCTGCAACACTAGAGGCGTGCCGAGTGCGTTGCCGACCTTTAGGGTGGGAGGGGAGGGGGTTGGGGGATGGGCCTCCGGTATCCCCACTCACTCGGTGAAACACAGCGCAAGCACTATTTCACACCGGTTTTCTGTGAGGCCGTGGTATCACTCCGGTCGAGCCGGCCCATTCATGCCGAAGCGTTGCTCTCCCACGGTGTCAATCCGGTTTTTTTTTGACTGAAAAGTCAAAGATACATTCTATTTTACTTGTACATGTGTTATTTTGGCCCTTTTTCACTTAAAATCAATAAAAAATAACGGTTTAAATTGATTGATATACAATTATACGATAAAGATTATAAGATTACTAATATTTAAGTTTAATACAGCAATTTTAAAAATAATATGTGTTTGAAATACCTATATAATTTAAATAAATATGCTATGCAAATTGAAAAGTTAAACATTTTTTCCTGAGCTCTTGCTTAGCATACACTCAGTAAATACTTAGCCCAAAGGACTATAAATTCGAACGCTAATATTACACTGAGCAGGAACTTAAGTAAGTATAGCGTAAGCAAAGTCTGAGCAAAGTCTAAGCACGCTTTATAAATTTCAGCCTAAGTGTTTAAAAATAAGTAGTGACACGTACAAACCCTCACGGCTTATTTTTTAAATAGATAAGCATTATATGCCAGGAAATGTTAATCACAATTTCTTCAGATTTCTTTTTTAGAAATTTGATGATGAAATCAATCAGCATTTCACTCTTTATGGAAATGTTTATTCTGTAAATGTGCCTGAACTCCTTCCAAACTGCTCGACGCGAATCGAGTTTGATGTTTCTAGATAAACTTTCGACAAGATATGTGGCATAACTAAGGGGTTGTTGGATGGACGTAATAAAAAATATTATTTTGTACTTTTTTACCTAAATATTACTGTTATTTTTTATCTATTACAATATACATGTTTGTTTTAAAGACGAAATAAGTTATGACATCGAAAACGACTACTTTCAGTTAACATTTATCGGGTTTGCTAGCTAAGAAATTGTTTATATGATTTAACACTTCCGTCTTTAAAATATAGCTTGACCTCTGTGATAGATTGCAACGATACCGACAATGTAACTTTGAACCTGCCCTAGTTTATATCATCTTTATTTTCATTCTTTATCTTTACGTGCCAGTTTTACTTAGAGCATATTTATATCTAGAGGGGCAGCCGAACGGGCGGAAAGCGTGTCTGTCTCTCTCACGCAAGCTTCCGATTGGTGGACGCACATACCAATTTGCATGACTGATTTGGCGGGAAATACACCAACCAATCAGAAGCTTGCGTGAGAGAGACAGACTACTCAAACTTACGTCTCTCTCTCTACTCCGATCACGCTTTCCGCCCGTTCAGCTGCCACTCCATGTATATGCTCTAAGCAGCTTTATCACAAATTATGTGCAATACATTATACATATACAATTAATTTACATCGAAAATGTGCTTCGTTAGTTTAAAATGACACTAGTGACAATTGTCACAGAGTTCAAACTATATATTAAGGATTATAGGTTAAGATTTAAATTACGGAATGTTTTAGAAAGCAAAGTATGTTGTATGTATTCATGTGTATATCCCATTATATTTACAAGAACATAAATACATTTATTTTAGATAAGAATAGATAATGCTTAAACATACCGAAACACTTTGTACATTAAATAATAGTACATTAAGAAATCGAAACAAAAAGTATACAACAAGCTCATTTGTCCATCGCGAATTTTTGAAGCCGACGTCTTCTTAGCTCATCGGCATCGGCGTCAGTCTTGTCTCTGCAACATAACATTATAATAAATATACAGACAGATAAGAAAGAAATAGAACATAGAAATTTTAGGGTATTTAAATGTTTAAACACTTTTTTTTAATATGTACTGTTTAATATGGTTGGTGAGACAAATAAAACACAGAAGCTATCAAGAGTGACGCCATGACGGAAGTGCCGTGCATATATTTTTAATCAATTACATTTGACCGGTGTTGCCATAACAAAGTGTTGCCAAGAAAAAAAAGTAATTCATACCTAAATAATGCCACTAAAACAATAACAAAATTAATCATTTTATCATAAGTTAAAACTTAGTTCGATTCGAAAAAGATCGATGTCAATTTAGTATTTGTATAACATCAATATATTAAACAAGTTTAACAAAACTTGGAATGCAGTTTAACTTTTAACACACTGATTAAAATAAAGACATAATAAAATATTGAAATAATTGATGCACCGTACCAATCCTCGAAGTTCTACTATTGATGATGTTCTCCTAGCCGATTTCGGCCATGGCGGCCAGTCTCAACGGAGACCAGCCAACTACGCAGGAGATATTAGAGTGCACAAGTGTGTGCGGAAACACAGGTGCACTCTCTGTCCCCTGACTCTCATAGTCTGATGGACCGACTGACTGAACAGGACCGACGGCTTTACGTGCTCTCCGAGGCACGAGGGCTAAGACCCTAACTAGTAACATGTACAACAACCTATATTAAGAACTCCATACTAACATTTACCTATATTAAGAATTAACAACAATTTACCTATTAGAATCTATAGAAGTAGGTGTATCTATCTGTGGCATTTGGGAGCTGGGTCCGTCTGAAACGGACGGCATAGTCTTGCTGGTGGATGGTATCGGCGAAGGTGACTTATAGCTCGATGTGCTTGGCACCACATCTGGCTCAGACTTCGCCACAGGTTCCTCTGGTTCTGTTCGAGTCTCTTCCGCTTGACTGCAACAAGAAATATTACATACAGAAAATTGAACTGTCGACCCGCCCCGGCTTCGCTCGGAAGTCTTTGAACTTTGAAGTATGCATGTAATAAACATTTAAACCTTCCTCTTCAATTACTCTATCTATTGCTGAAAATTGCATTAAAATCCGTCTGGAAGAAATAGCCGTGAGCGATAAGACCGCCAATTGTTACATATTATTATACAAATTTGTTACTAATTTTTTGTTATATATTTTTTTATGTACACAATAAAGATATAAATAAATAAACCCCGTTGCATAGATATTAAAATGAGTAGTGTACACTAGTACATAAAAGTGGTGAAATTGTGTCATAGAAATAACTTACGTTTCTGTCTGAGTAGAGACGCTGGTGCTGTTTTGGGGTAAGTTGGTCACCACCGTCGAGTATTGCTGCATCAGAAGCACAGACGCGTCCAGCATCGCTTGGATTTCTCGCAACAACTGTAAGACAAACTCATGCTGTTTAGATTAATCACAAAAATACGACTTTTTAGATGTTTTAGACTACTCTGGCTGATGGAAAGCATGAGTAGAATCAAAGAGTAGTGGTCAACATACTCATTGTTAATGCAGACACTGTAGTATGGTGACCCGGACTATGGCGGCCTGTTAGGAGGCTTCTGTTTCTTCTTCTTAGTTAATTTGATTACGTTTACATAATAATATACTAAGGGCCACTTGAACGACATAGCTTAAATACTTTTAAGACATACTAAGGGCCACTTACACGACATAGCTTAAATACATTTAAGACATACTAAATGCGCTATAAAAGGTAAAACACAATTGGTATCTTGCACAAGGATACATTTTTTACAAAACATTTTTAAAAACTGCCGAAGTTAAACATCGAAACTCGGCTATTTAGCGGCGCTAAAAGCGTTTAACGCGTGCATGGGTGCGAGTGCAACACAAGGATACTGCCGTCTCGCCCACACTCGCAGGGCGCGCCGGCGCGCGGCCCCTTATCATATTTAACTAAATTTACCTGCTGTCATCGTTGTGCAAGAGGGCGTATTTTTTTTTTTTTTGTTACACGTGTTATTGCATTTAACAAATTTTGTTTAGTAGCTACTTAAGTCGAAAGTTGTGCAAGTGGCCCTAAATGCGTTATAAAGGTTAAACACAATTGGCATCTTGCACAACGATATTTTTTTTGCCGAAGTTAAACATCGAAACTCGGCTATTTAGCGGCGCGAAAAGCGTGTGCGCGAGTGCAACACTAGGATACTGCCCTCTCGCCCACACTCGCAGGGCTCGACCCCTTATCATATTTAACTAAATTTACCTGCTGTCATCATCGTGCAAGAGGGCGCTAAATCTGTTTAAGCTAAACGTGTCTATGCGTTTAACTAATTTTGTTTAATAGCTATTTAAGTCGAACGTTGTGTAAGTCGCCCTAAGACTAACTACTACGACTACTTTTTAAATCACTTGATTTATATCACTTCATTTAAATCAAATGTTTTTTTGATAAAAATCAATGATTTAAATCATTAAATTTGTACTGCAACCAAATCGGCCAATATTGTCTGGGACTTCCCCCGAAACAGACTACGGCGCGCACACGTGCACAATGCCGTGCGAGCGAGCGATTACCGACCAGTTCCGGGAATTCCGGGATTATCAAATATTTCAGAAATCATTTCGCACACGCTATTCAAATTCAATGCAAAGCGACAAGTATCCAATTTCAGAGAGTGTACTCATCTGGCAAGAATTAGAAAGTGTACTTTAATGAGTTGCTAAGTTTTTACTTTCCTTGTTATTTTTTCAACACTACTTGTACTGTTGATTTTAGTAGAACTTGTTAAATTACCTTTTAATTGATTTATTAATTCAATTTAAAAAACACGTTGTTTTCATTTAATAAATAACTGACCATTAAAGTAATAAAAAAGACAAGAAAGTAAAAACATCAAAAAATCTGATATAAAAAAAAAAATGCGATTTAAATCAAATTAATCCGATTTTTAAGATTTAAAAAAAACATGATTTTTATCAACCCTGCTTTGTACATATTGCCCTAGTTTATGTTAAGTTCACAAGTTCTTTTATTTATGTAATAGTGGGCAAACAAGCAGACGTATCGCCTGATGGTAAGCGATTACCGCCGCCCATAGACACCCACAACGCCACAGGCGTCACAAGTACGTTGACGGCCTTTGGGGGATTGGGAGAGGGGTTAGAGTATGGGCCTTTGGTATCCTCACTCACTCGGTGAAACACAGCGCAGGCGCTGTTTCACATCGGTTTTCTGTGAGGCCGTGGTATCACTCAAGTCGAGTCGGCCCATTCATGCCGAAGCGTGGCTCTCCCACGATTAAATTCACCTGTCAATTTTAAGTATAAATAATAACAATATAATAGTTACCTGAAGACGAGCTTCAATGTTTCTACGTTCATTTCCCTCCATGCGTTGTAGTTCAGCAGTGGTCAGGTTGGCGAGATTGGCAGGGCGCGGTGGAGGAGGTGGTGGTATTCCCCACGCCATCATCGCTAGAAAAATAAACAATAAAATATATATGTACTTATGTGTAAAAACTAATATATAAGTTTCACACATATCACATTTTCCTATTATCCCATGGATGTCGTAAGAGACTAGCGTAGGACAACATCACTGGTATGGTATAACATAGGCATATGTCCATGCTGATCATAGGTCTTTTCCAACATGTGATTGGTATGTGGACTTTTAAAAGCTGTTGAGAATGCCATGTAACACACTGTTTTTAATTAAGTAGTGTTTCGGGTATCCGTTTCTGTATTTGAAAGGGCATCTTAAATGGATTTGTTATCTTATTTGTATGGGAACGAAGTTGTGGACATCAAAATATGTAACACTGAAATTTAACGTTCTTCATCACATCTTATGACTGTGGTGACAAACAAATATATACTTATACTAGCTGACCCTTGCCCACTTCGTTGGACGGTAAACATTTTTTTCTCAGACTTACTTTGCAAATCCGGCTACCACGAAAAAGTCTTTCCACTTTTCGGGCTATTATATATCCTATGTTACTTACAAATAACTTAGCTTTCTACTGGTAAAAGAATTTTCAAAATCGGTTAAGTAGATCCAGAGATTCCCTACAACGTCACAAACTCACAAACTTTACCCCTTTATATAATAGTGTAGACTAGTTGTTGCCCGCGGCTCCGCCCGCGTGTATGACGGTTTTCGCGGCAAACAGTAGCCTATGTGTTATTCTGATGTATAAGCTATATTATTGTAAAGTTTCATCCAAATCCGTTCAGTAGTTTTTGCGTCAAAGAGTAACAAACATCCATCCATCCATCCATACTTACAAACTTTCGCGTTTATAATATTAGTAGGATTACTCTGTACCCTGATATACTGTGGTCACTCGGAAGAGTTATGGCAGCATTCTACAATTTTAGGCAAGGCAGTGTGGTCCTAAAATAGGCAGAGCGTGTACTATGGTAACCAATCTCCTAATAAAGATACATAAATATCACAGAGAAATTACACCTACACACAAAACAAATAATAAACATTTTTGGGTGGGAATCGAACCCACGACCTCTGGCTTAGCAGTCAGGACTGACCACAGTCGTGAGGCAGTAGAAAGAAATAGTAGTAGGCAGAAATATTTACGTGGAGGTGGCGGCATGTTCGGGAAGGGTGGCGGCACAGGGCCGGCCGTAGGCGGGGGCTGGGGTGCAGCGTGAGGCGCGTGGGGAGCGTGCGGGGCGCGGGCCTGAGGCGCTGCGCCCGCCCCGGCCGTGGTGTCCGGCACTGGCGCTCGCAGCACGTTCAGCCGACACGTGGGACATGTTTGCTGTCGCTGGAACCACAGCCGTAGGCAAGCCGCATGGAATATGTGGTTGCACGGCAATTTTTTCGCTCCTGCGGAATTAAAAAAAAAGTGTAAAGAGAGGCCTATGCCCAGCAGTGGACTGTTAAAGGCTATTCTATTGATGATGATCAAAATATTAATGTCAAGTAGTTTTCATAAATTTTCCTGAATAAGTGTATTTAACATTACACACATTAATTACTACATATACCTAATAGCTGTTACCCGCAGTGTCACGGATTTTATGGACATAGTCGCAATTTCTAATAACCGTGAAGAAAATAACGTGCAACAATGCAGTACGGTGACCCACATTATGGCGGCCTAGTGATGCTTCTGCATCATTGGGCCTCCGGTCTCGCACTCACCAACGAAACACGACAGCACGAACGCTGTCATTTTACGTTGATCTTCTGTGCGAGGGTAGTACCGCCGCGGTCTGGCCGGCCCAACCGTGCTGAAATCAGCGTGGCTCTACTACTCTTGGTATTATTTGAGTCAACATCACGATGCTACAAGTATGAAGTTCAAAACATGTCAGATACATTATTTAGTGAAGCAAAAATGTTGTACTCTTTTTTATGAAAATTATGTGTATAATAATGAACTATTAAAGTTCATATAACTTTTATAATAAAAAAAGTTAAAAAAAAAAATATCGTCGAATTTCGACCTCTGAGCAACGACTAGTAAGTTGTCAAAACATCCATATGTTACAACAAACATTCATGTTCAAAACCATTTATATCAGACATATGTCCAAGCAAGCCAATACAATTAACACACGTAGTTCATTATTTAACCTCCACCATATAAATTCAATAGTTCGTTCTTTTGAACCAAACACATGTTCCGACTATACAGTGACCTTGTACTTTATCACACATGTTTGGAATAACGTGTAAAAATGTTATTTTATTAATACTTTTTTATAATAAAATGATATTACAAAACTTAAAATTTGTACCTACAATTGTTTTTCTTTAATTAAAACAAAAAATAACAAACTAAACTTAATTAATCCTATTAAATCCGTGGGTATCATACGAGCCGACTAAGGGAGCAAATTAAACAGGACTAGCTTATGACTGAGGCTCCACCCACATGCGTGTCGGTTGTCGCGGTTAATAGTGGTCTATGAATCAAAGGATATTCTTTATAAATTTCATCCAAATCGGTGCAGCGATTGAGCCGTGAAAGCCTAACAGATAGAGTTAATTTCAAATCTATACTAATCTATGGCTGCAGCTGAAAATCAGCGCTATGGTCACCTGCAGGACTGTAGCATAAGCTGAGCTGTGGCCTTTTAGTCACACAGCAGATATCTCACGATTGTTATTTTGGTTGTTTTGTATTATGTTGTTGTTGTTTAGTCTTAGTGTCTTAGTTAAATATCTTTTTATTTTTTTTCTCTTCTATGTCTATTTCGTGGAGTGTGACTAATAAATGTATTTCTTTCTTTCTATACTAATATTATAAAGCTGCAGAGTTTGTTTGTTTGTTTGAACGCGCTAATCTCAGGAACTACTGATCCGATTTGAAAAATTCTTTCAGTGTTGGATAGCCCATTTATCGAGGAAGGCTATAGGCTATATTCAATTTTAAAAAAAAATAGGGATCCGTAAGAAAATTGCTATTTCGTAACCCAAGGTGTGAAATCGAAAACCTATTTTTGCGTGCGCTGCAAAAACTATTGATAATAGAACAAAATAATGTATTACGGGTTTGTAGGTCCCATTAAGATCTACAAAAAAGTCCGCGAGAGCATATATCTAACTATCATGGTTTAGCCACAATAACCGCTTTTGTATTCAAAAAAAATATTAAATCGTCTGAAGAAAGAAACTGCGTGAAATGTGTATCGTAATATTAATCCTTATCCAAATAAAGCATTATGTTATCAATGCTTTGTTTGGATATATATATATTCTATATATATATATATATATACTTCTATATATATTCTATATATATAGAAGTAAAATACTTTTTGTTTTATCCCATTCGGACATTTCGTTTAGAAGTTATCACGAGTATAAGACGCTAAGAGTTGGTACCTAATAATGAGTTATTTGCCAAAGAGTTTTTATCAACATAATACCTAATATTAATTTTCATCCAAATAAATGTGTTGTTGATTATGAGTATTAGATCTTAGAAGAGTATAATAAATACATCTATACTAATATATAAAGCTGAAGAGTTTAGTTTGTTTGTTTGAACGCGCTAATCTCAGGAACTACTGGTCCGATTTGAAAAAATCTTTCAGTGTAAGATAGCCCATTTTTCGAGGAAGGCTATATATCAGGGGTGGCCAACCAGTCGATCGCGATCGACTGGTCGATCGCGGCTATTAGTCCAGTCGATCGCGGCAAGGCAAAATAATAGATACATAAATTGAATTTGGATTAAATGGAAAAAAAATTAAAGTATGTAGTGTAGCTAAATTGAATAAAAATTTGGTTGTTTTGGTCCAGAACAGACTGTGCAACGTATTCACCAATAAAATTGCTGCGGGCATCACCTTGTATCATTCAGTCACGTTACTGTTACGTTCTGCGATGGACAATTTGTGGCGGGGCGTGTGTCAATTCATCACTCATCAGTTGACAACAGGGACTAGCAGACAGAAATTAAGGCTGTGATATCAGACTTCGAAATTAGCTTTAGCAATTTCAAAAAGATTAAGAAGTTAGTGGAATTTATCAAATGTTGCAATTATAGAAATCTGGGTCAATTTTTCATGCTAGCAAAGTATTCTTACATATAATTAACAACAGGGTCCGACAGTTTTTGGACTGGCACCACAGGAGCAAGCCGGTTACGTCAAAGGCAAAGGAACTCGTGAACACATTCTTAACATTCGCCAGGTAATTGAGAAATCATATGAGTTCAATACTCCTCTCAAACTGTGCTTCATCGACTACAGCAAAGCCTTTGACTGTATTATCTGGTCGGATCTTTGGAGAGTGTTGAGAGAGATGGGAGTGTCCGTCCACGTGAACTTGGTGGCACGTAACTATAGGGGGCACCACAATCTCCAATCTACAATACGCGGATGATACCACCCTTCTGACCAGCAGTGAAACTGAAGTGATTGATGGACAGAATAGAGCGAATCAGCATAGAAATAGTGGTAGATCGTGGCAGTAAAGTGGAATTCACGGGTGCTCTCAAAATCGAAAATGTTGAAGACTTCGTCTTTCTGGGGGGCTAATGAAAGCAACTATTGTTCGTGCGAAAAGGAAGTCGGAAGACGCATAGGGATGGCCAAAAGTGCGATGAACCAACTACAAGGAATATGGAGAGATCGTGAATCTTCCGCGAAACCAAAATTAAACTGTTAAAGACCTTGGTATTCTCCATATTCAGCTACGGGGCTGAGACATGGGTGTTAAGGAAAGCTGAGCGCGATCGAATCGATGCTTTTGAGATGTGGTACTGAAGATGAAAGCATTGAAAGCTTCAGATACCATGGACGTTATTCCACACTTTGTCACTTTTGCAAGAACTAAATATTAAGACCCGACTCTCTTCTATATGCCTGCGAAAAGTTCTTGGTTTCTTCGGTCACATCGCCAAGAAAGAAGGGAACGACCTCGAGCAACTCATGGTCACCGGGAAAGTTGACGGCAAAAGACTAAGTGTACGAAGTGACCAGATCCGAACAGCTTTAGACGCCGATCTAAACGTTGCTCTTCATTCGACCAAGGAGAGGAACAAGTGGCGGGCAACTGTCTGGCAGACAGTTGCCCGCACCAATGAAGAATGTTACAAAAATGGGGGAAAATTTCTACGCTACGGGAGACGTAAACGAGGATGCTTGAATCTGCTAGTTTATAATACACTCATTTGCAAAAAAAAAGGGGCGGTTTCGATTTTCTTCCTGGCTGAAAAAAATAAAATACCAAAAAGGTTTTAATACTTATAAGGTTTTAGTACTTATAAAAGTGCCATAATGTTTATAAGAGTACATTCCAAATTCAAATTTTCGACTGAGCCGGGTTTCCAAAGAAAACAACTTTTAACTACATTTCGTGGCGCGAATTCCCTATAGTTAATATCGACTCTAATTAACTTTTTGTCAATTTTTATTAAATTATCTGATGTCCTTGACATTTAAAAGTATTGTTATTGCAGTTTAGCAATCTCGAAAATGGTAGATAAAGTGATAAAAGCGAGCAAAATTATTGCGCTGCTTGAAGAAGGTTGCAGCCAAAGCTTCGTGGCTCAGAGGCTAAATGTGAGTCGGTCGACAGTTCAAAGGACCTGGCAGCGCTATCAAGAGACCGGTTCCGTCAAGAGAAGGCCTGGTTCTGGCAGAAAGACATGTACCGAACCACGGGATGATCGTTTTCTAGTTAGTCAAGCGTTGAGAAATCGCAAATCTTCTTATGTGGACCTCAAGAACAGCCTCGAAGAAGTAAGAAAAATGCAAATTAGTCTATGGACGGTCAGGAGGAGGCTTCTCGCTGCTAATATACACAGTCATCGCCCGGCACGCGGCCCTAAATTACTCCGTAGACATCGAGTTGCCAGGCTTAGCTTCGCTCGAAATTCTGTGTCATGGAATCATGAAGACTGGGATAGGGTATTGTTCTCCGATGAAGCCAGGATATCTCTGCATGGTGAAGACCGACGTCGGCGAGTGCTACGTAGACGAGGAGAACGCTTTGCAGAGGCATGTTTTGAAGAAATCACACCTTATGGAGGCTCTGTTATGTTTTGGGCAGGAATAAATTCTATGGATCGTATGGAGTTAGTCTTCATCGAAAACGGTACACTGACTGGACACCGATACATAATGGAAGTTCTAATTCCTTATGCACAACCCGCTTTAACCGCTCTTAGCGAAAACTCAATTTTTATGGACGACAACGCTCGCGCCCACCGGTCTGGCGATGTGGAAGCGTATATGCTAGAAGTCGGAATTCGTCGTTTGGACTAGCCAGCTAGAAGTCCGGACCTCAATCCCATAGAGCATGTCTGGGACGTTCTGAAGCGACGAGTGAGATCAGTGCAGCCGGCACCGTAGACCATCAGAGAGCTAAAGAATGTGATTAAGTGGGAACGTATTCCCCAAGAAACCATAAAACATATACTCGCTAGCATGCCCAGACGAATGCAAGCCGTTATTTCAGCAAGAGGGGGTCACACTCAATACTAAACTTTTATCTGCTTTTAATGTATTCAAGAAAAACAAAGAAATTCACGCGTTTCATTTTTATTTAGCGAGCAGGTACAATAATAGTGTTTTAAGCTTAAACATTATTTCTCAATAATTTAATCAAAATGTTATGATAAACCTGATGAAAACTATTCCTTCCTAATTAATTTATACAATTCTGAGGATAACAATACCTAAAATTGTCAAACTAATAGTAACTATAAAATAGTTCTTTGCTTTAGTGCCCGTTTTTTTTTTGCAAAAGAGTCAATTAGGAAGGATAGTACTGCAAAAAGAGAAGGAAAACTTGAAACAAAGGCTATAACAACCCCTCTGGCCAGTGTTTTTTAATAAGCCAAAGCCAGGAGAGCTATCTAAGGAGATGTTAATTAGTCATGTTTAATAAGAACCTAATGACATATACTGACCAGTGTGCATTTCCTCACGACAGATGATACATTCGTTGTCAGCGGCGGCGAGTTCAGCGGGCGTCGCGTCAGGGTACAGTGTGTTCATGTTACGAATCGCGCGACGAGATAGCACTACATCGTTGTACGCCTTCTTGAAACTCCTACAAAAAAGAAATACTTGTAGATCATACAAACATTTGGTCCGCCTCAGGAATCGAACCCGAGACCACATGATCAGCAGTCGCACACGGCAACCGCGAGACCAACGTGGCACTATATATTGTGCTCAGTTGTTAAAAGTTCGATGTGATACATTATTAGAATTTACACATAGATAAATGTAGAGTTTTTTTCCCATAATTTTATTTTTTTATCATATCGCAACTATCTATGCAGTAAATAAAATAGAAATTTGTTTTAACTTACAAGTCCTGCCAGTTTTATTTTAAAAAAAATATAGTGACTTACTCGCCATTAGAATCATTGATATTTTTTAGTAAACAGTATGTACCAGCAATCACATAAATAAATAAAAAAAATCAATCAAATTGAGAACCTCCTCCTTTCGAAGTCGGTTAAAAAGTAGTTACACACAGCTAATTCATGATATTTCATGAATTTTTGCATGATTACATATGATGCATCATTTCATGAAATTTTCCACCAAATTCGAAATGATCAAATCTATAATTTAGACACGAAACGTGCACTCAAAACCAAAAGACATAAATTCATGGCTTTCAAAACTCACCTCATGGTTTCATACATGGGTCGGAATGCAAACAGTGGCAGTGTATAGATTCTAACCATAACTGCTACGAAACCAATATACAGCAGCACTTTTAAGAAGTTAATTGCCAGTTCTGTGTACAACAGAACTGCGGCTTTGCTCTCCCACGGGGCTTCCCAGCGCGAGTCAATCGCATGAAGAACATACTAAAAGAGATAAATACAAATATATCTAATCCTTCCTTAAAAAAATATATTTGATTGAACTAAAGGCGCAATGATTCCAATACATATATGTTATGATGATAGTGAATTTCTGAGCTAGAAAGTCTCACAAGTTGCAACTCATGTGTGTTTATTTACATATATTCTTCCACCACCACTTATTCTCCCACTGTTTTAGAAAGGACATGATTGTGATTACTGAACATAAATCATAGAATTTTACTCATTTAAAAACCAATAAAGAGTCTCAGGAACAAAAACTATTCCAGAATTGGGTAGTTGACTGTATCGTATCGTGTCTGTATCAATGTCTCCTTCATTAAAACGAATATTACAAAACATCTAGGAAAATATAATAATCAAATTGATCTCCTCCTCGGAAGTCGGTTAAAAAGTAGTTACACACAGCTAATTCATGATATTTCATGAATTAGCTTATTAACTTTTCATTTCTATTTCAAATTTAATTCAAATAAACATTGAAATATATTGCTCAATTGAGTAGTCTAAAACCGTGACGTCACAACGTTGGTTTTTAGTACATGTTTCATACAAAGTTATTGTTTTGGCAGATGATAAAAACTAGCTGATTTGACTAAGGTGGCAACTACCCTATAAGGAAAATAATACATTTTGGTCCACCCTCAACCACACAAAATAATTTCTTAATATATACAGCTAGTGAAAGCCTTCAATAAACAAAAAAAGGAGTAAGAACTTCTTTTGTGTACAAAATATAGTGTTTCATAGAAAAGTTCCTTTGCCGCCATGTTGGCAGTAACGCAAACAAGTGTAGCATTTATTACTACATTACCTTACATTACATTAACTACATTAAGAGAGATATTTTAAAGTTGGATGACACAATTTAAACTTTTAATATTTCCCTGAAGAATGTATTCTAGATGAATACATTCTTACTTTGTTTTCTTACTATGCCAACATGACGGCAAAGGAACTATTTGATGAAACACACTATAATAAATTACATTCTAGGAATAAAATATATAATTAAATCATATTTACCTTGATTAATATATTAACAATCATTATAATCAATATGCTGTATTCAAATCCAAAGACAAGTTGCACTGAGGGACCCTTAGAGGCAGTGAACTGGTAAGCATGGTGGATGAAATAGAAGTCGCAATTGGCCAGTAGCAGTAATAATGTCAATATTCTGACATGAAATAGCCACCCTATGACTGGACTTCTCTCCATCTGAAAGCATCAAAACATGTATAACCAAATGAAGGTAAAAACTGAAATAAGTTTTTTTCTCTAATTAATAAACATAGTGGTCACCCAATGGTCGAAATTCGTCAACCATACCAAGACCATAATGATTTTTTTTTGTATTGTTTTTAATTTCTGCAGTCTTTCATTTCATATAAACTTTAACTGTGCCACTACCTGCCATACTTTGCCGCTACATGCCACACTGTGCCACTACATGCCATACTGTGCCATTACCTGCCATACCATTCACATATTTTTTTCGTAAAAAGGGGTACAAAGTTTTTGCTTCACAACATGCGAAGCAAATATCTATATTTATGTAGATTCTGATATTGAATTGAATATTTGCTGACTGCATATTTTAGAAAATTGTGTGCCTAATATCTGTAAATACAGTTTTGATCAATATGAACAATACAAATATTCATGGCATTTGTTTACGTAAGCAATAAATTGCTGCAATATAATAAAAATATTTGAGTTAATCTGTAAATGAGATCTGCAACTAATACATTTTATCATTTTACAATATCTTTGACACTGATCATTACACCCCTTTTAACCATATATAGCACATTAATCTTTTTTATATAAAGAGGTAAAGTTTGTAAGGTTGTAGAAGTTAATCTCTTTGAAAATTAATTTACTAATAAAAAGCCACATTATTTGTGAATGTCATAATAACAAGAAATGATTGCGGCGATATCTTACATGCGTACGGGCGGAGCTGCGGGCAATAGCAAGTATTTTATAACAATAAAATTAATAGTAGGTATATCTGTATTCCAATATCAGTTAAATAAGTCAAAAGTTCATCTTAGTATAACTCTTTGGCTAGAACGTTAATCTATACATTTAAAATGAGATAGCAGAGGAGAGCCCAAGTCTCTGCTTTTGGAACGAAGTTCCTTATGGGGCGTAGCGGAGGGGTTACCTAGCCGGAAAAAACGTCCGTAATGTTGAAACGAAGCCAATGACTAGGGCTCTAAATACGCTCAACACAATGGCAGACCATACTGATCTGTTTACATGTTCACTGAGCGAATTCACAAGAGTTTCGAATTGGTCTATATGTTACCTTTAGAAAACATAAATTTTTAAGTTTTTTTTTTGTTTTTTTTATTATAGTGGCATGTTTATTTTTTATTGATAGTATGTAAGTGATTAGTATTAATCTATGTAACTACGCTATCGTATTGGGCTCAGAGCCTGTGAGGATAGTGCATGTTTGTAAATGAATAAATAAATGTATAGTGAATGGTTTTTTTTAATGTAATTATTTTTTTTATACTCGAATGGAACTTGAAATTAATCTTTTATATAAAATTCTCATTTCACAATGTTAGTTACCATAATCCTCCTCAGAAACCGAATTTTATGAAATTTGGTGTGCTTTTTTTTTATGGCAAAACAATGTTTGCCGGATCAGCTAGTATTTTTATAATAAGGAACTTCATTCTTATCTGGTGTCCCGCGACACCACACTGTTATTTTTTTCTTATGGGACAGGTGGCAAATGAGCAGACATCACCTGATGCAAGCGATTACCGGCGCTCATGGACACCCGAAACAATAGAGGTGTCATAAGTGCGTTGCCAGCCGGTGTCTGTGGCCACAAACTTGAAATTTTAACGGCTGATGCCTTTTGACCTTTTAACATTTTATGTTTAGTATTTTGGAAATATCACCCCAAAGGGATAAAAAAGGCAAATGATCCTTATATGGAAGTTCGTTTGTTGGTTTGCTTGAACGCGCTAATCTCAGGAACTACAGGTCCGATTTGAAAAATTCTTTCAGTGTTAGATAGCCAATTTATCGAGGAATACAATAGGCTATATATCATCACGCTAAGACCAAAAGGAGCGGAGCATGAATGAAGAATGTTACAAAAACAGGGGAAAATTATTACACTACAGGCAATAGGAGACTTAAACGAGGTTGTGTGGGTCAGCTAGTTTTTTTTGTATTATACTAGCTGAGCCCCACAGTGTTACCTGCGGCACAACAACAATCAGATAAAGCCATGGGGCGAAGCTATCCTAAAAAAGTAGCCTAAATTACTCCTAATATCATACATTATTGACTGCCTCGTTGGTCTAGCGGTTGACGTGTGCGACTGCTGATCATGAGGTCTTGGGTTCGATTCCTGGGTCGGAACAAATGTTTGTATGATCTACAAATATTTGTTTCGGAGTTTGGGTGTTTTCTATGTATAATATGTATGTATTTACAAAAAAAAGTATATATGTATTTGTATCAGTTGTCTAGTACCCATAACACAAGCTCTACTTAGCATGGGACTAGATGGCGATGTGTGTTAGATGTCCGAAATATTTATTTATTTATTTATTTTATTTATTATCTGTCAGTGAGTCCTGCTAAAATTAGTAAAGTCGTTTCAGTAATTTAAAAAGTTGAGTTTTTGATCATATATACTTGCATATTATGCAATTTGTGAATAGCTGTTAATTTGAAACTACAGACACTTCAATTTTATTTATTGGTATAGATGTAATTGCTAGCCATGTTTATAGTTTAGTTTGTTGACACAAAGATTACAGAAATCAGTGTATATTACAATAATTTGTCCTTGCTTCTGCATAACTAAGTAGTTGACAATATATTTGTATTAATTTACAGTCATTGTCTGAATTGTCGGTCACATTGTCATTCTTGACAAAGATTACTAGTATTATGTGGGACCTAATTATTAACTAATTATCATCTTTAAATATGTCCAAACTAATGCTTTGATAAAGCATTGTATGAAAACTAATAATAGTACTTAATTAATAAATAATTATGACAGGTTCCATTAAATAAATTGGTAGTTGGCATAACACACATTCTCATCAAATAATTAATCACAAGGAGTACAAATAGAAAGCTATAATTAATTTCTTTGTCTTTTTATGTATTATCTTATTTATAGATACTTACATAGTCAACTCTATCTTCAGCGAGCCAATGGAATGCTTTAAGAAACAGCAATAGAGTAAACAATGCAATAAATTTTGGGTTGAAGTCATCCCTGAAGACAGTAAACGCCAAACATGTCTCAGTTATAGCGTACCATGACCGTTCAATCAAATGCTAAAAATATAAAAAATAATTTTATGATTATTTAGTTGAGGTGCGATACATTTTAGTACCTGACTACTCTATTGATTTACCTCAAACTCGGCTGGACGCAATTGGCCAAAGAATATCTTCCTTAATAGTTTACCCACCAGTAAAACTAGTATGAAAGCTTGCAAATACATCACCTGAAAATAAAATTCTTATTAGAATTGCTGACGATTTTTAGCCGGCAAGTTTTGAAACATATTGTTACTAAAAGTTGTCCTAGGAAACGAATTATTGTGAAATTTATATTTAAATGGCGGAGTTTCAGAACCTCATTGTGGGAGCTCCAATAAGACTAATGAAGGTGAACATAGTATACTTACAGCCATGCTGGGATTCGAATTTGTTAGATAAACTATTGAAGGATAAAACTGTTTCTTCTGATAATAAGCATTGCCGATAACTACAGTCGTAAGTGCAAGACTGATCACAGTTGCTAGTAAAGCCTTCATTTTGTTATAATTCTGGTTCACAGATGCACTAAAATTTTCATATGAAATGTTCTGAGTAATTTCTAGGCACACCAAAATCGCGAATATGTCATTAAATACATTTTCAAAACATCATTTCGTATCTTCGTAAAACACAGAAACTATTTTTGTTTGACGTGTTCACTCTTCATTTGTGTCACTCCTGATGCCACAGATGATCTTAACGCAAATAGAGTTGATTTTTGAACTTACAACACTAATCAAAGGTGGAAATTCTAGCTTAAAAGGGCTAGTACCCAGAACCGTAAAACCTAGTCTTAGGCCGAGGCCGCACTACGGCTAAACCGCCGCGGTTTTTAACAGCCTGATTTTGTGACAAAAGGAAATGTATGGAAGCGGCCACACTGGCGGTTTTTTACCGCGACTGATTTTAAAACCGCGACAACCGCGGGCGGTTCTGTACAGTGTTGCCAGAAGGTTACTTTTGTAACGTTTCAGGTGATTTTTCATCTCTTGGTTACTTTTAACGTTACACAAATAAGATTTTTTTTTAATACACTCCCCTATCTGCCTCTGCCAAAATTGGAATACTTGGTGTCGACATATCGAGTGAAGTCCAGTTCAGATAATTGCATTCTTGTAGATTTCTCCGTAGAGACGTTACTGAACTGAGGGACCTATACTCGTATTATGCCGCCATAAATCTGTAATGTCGTATTCTAAAGTTTTAGGATTTTCATAAAACTTTTAGGAATTCTTAAATAATAAGCACCTAGAGATAGGGCCATCTCAAAAATTTAGAAACCAGGACAACAAGCGTAAAATCCCTGGATATTTGCGGTCATAATCCGAACACTATTATATTTTTTTATTTTATTTAGTCGAAATAAAAAGAATACATAGTTCAATTAGTCGAAATAGTACTTTTATTTATTTTCATAGGTATGCAGTTTAATTAAATTTAGTTATTTTTCATCGAAATCAGTGATAGAAAAGTAAAATCTCACAGTTGTGAAAATGCTTTTCAAACAGTAGTATATTTTTCACAACCTTTTTTTTTTTAACCAGACTAATTTGACAAAAATATCTTTAAGTTGAAACTCTTAAGATATCATTCCAGTATTCAAGCTCTAAGTTTTTAGTCTTATCTTCTTCTCCTTATTATATAAAAATCAATTGCTGTTTGTTTGTCTGGCTAAAACTCGAGAACGGCTGATTTAGCTGTTTTTGGTTTTGAAATGTTTGTCGTAGTCCAGGAAAGGTTTGAACTGTAAAAAATTTAAAATAACTTGAAAAACCAAATCTCACGTGTATGAATTAGCGGGCACAGCTAGTAACAAATAAAAAAATATCTGCTTAAAGTTTTCATCAGCAGTCTTATTAAGTTTTTTTTTGTGTTTTCATCTTCTTTATTTAGAATATGTACTCTGAACATTCAATGGCAAGAAACTTTCTCTATTTCGATCATCCAAGCTTTTTGAAATGGTTGCAAGTAGGTATCCTTCTGGTTTTAAAAACTGAATTATATATTTTTTCTAATGCTTTTATTTTTGAGTAAATGATGTGCATAATTGAATGCATGAAAAACAGGTATGCCTCCAATTTTAAAAAAATCAGATCAGGGGGCTTTTATAAGCTTTTGAAATAATCCACATTCAGGACTCCCTCGATAGCTGGAAACAGATTTCGCCAACGCGTCTTTGAATGATAGAGAAGCTGTTTATACTCAACCTCGACTGTGTCAGAGAGTTCTTTTTAGACTGTAGCCTTTATTATTCCCAATTTTATTTGGGGTCGGCTTGTTTAAGTGGCAAAAACTTTTTTTTTCGATGTTGTTGAATCAACATGAAAATTGATTGTGATTGATTGCCAGTATCTGCTTAAAGTTTTCATCAGCAGTCTTATTAAGTTTTTTTTTGTGTTTTCATCTTCTTTATTTAGAATATGTACTCTGAACATTCAATGGCAAGAAACTTTCTCTATTTCGATCATCCAAGCTTTTTGAAATGGTTGCAAGTAGGTATCCTTCTGGTTTTAAAAACTGAATTATATATTTTTTCTAATGCTTTTATTTTTGAGTAAATGATGTGCATAATTGAATGCATGAAAAACAGGTATGCCTCCAATTTAAAAAAAATCAGATCAGGGGGCTTTTATAAGCTTTTGAAATAATCCACATTCAGGACTCCCTCGATAGCTGGAAACAGATTTCGCCAACGCGTCTTTGAATGATAGAGAAGCTGTTTATACTCAACCTCGACTGTGTCAGAGAGTTCTTTTTAGACTGTAGCCTTTATTATTCCCAATTTTATTTGGGGTCGGCTTGTTTAAGTGGCAAAAACTTTTTTTTTCGATGTTGTTGAATCAACATGAAAATTGATTGTGATTGATTGCCAGTATCTGCTTAAAGTTTTCATCAGCAGTCTTATTAAGTTTTTTTTTGTGTTTTCATCTTCTTTATTTAGAATATGTACTCTGAACATTCAATGGCAAGAAACTTTCTCTATTTCGATCATCCAAGCTTTTTGAAATGGTTGCAAGTAGGTATCCTTCTGGTTTTAAAAACTGAATTATATATTTTTTCTAATGCTTTTATTTTTGAGTAAATGATATGCATAATTGAATGCATGAAAAACAGGTATGCCTCCAATTTAAAAAAAATCAGATCAGGGGGCTTTTATAAGCTTTTGAAATAATCCACATTCAGGACTCCCTCGATAGCTGGAAACAGATTTCGCCAACGCGTCTTTGAATGATAGAGAAGCTGTTTATACTCAACCTCGACTGTGTCAGAGAGATCTTTAAGAACTTTTTAGACTGTAGCCTTTATTATTCCCAATTTTATTTGGGGTCGGCTTGTTTAAGTGGCAAAAACTTTTTTTTTCGATGTTGTTGAATCAACATGAAAATTGATTGTGATTGATTGCCAGTATCTGCTTAAAGTTTTCATCAGCAGTCTTATTAAGTTTTTTTTTGTGTTTTCATCTTCTTTATTTAGAATATGTACTCTGAACATTCAATGGCAAGAAACTTTCTCTATTTCGATCATCCAAGCTTTTTGAAATGGTTGCAAGTAGGTATCCTTCTGAATTATATTTTTTTTCTAATCCTTTATTTTTGAGTAAATGATGTGCATAATTGAATGCATGAAAAACAGGTATGCCTCCGATTTAAAAAAAATCAGATCAGGGGGCTTTTTTAAGCTTTTGAAATAATCCACATTCAGGACTCACTCGATAGCTGGAAACAGATTTCGCCAACGCGTCTTTGAATGATAGAGAAGCTGTTTATACTCAACCTCGACTGTGTCAGAGAGTTCTTTAAGAACTTTTTAGACTGTAGCCTGTTATTCCCAATTTTATTTGGGGTCGGCTTGTTTAAGTGGCAAAAACTTTTTTTCTTGATGTTGTTGAATCAACATATACTGGCAAACAATCACATGCGTGGTGCAGTGCGTTATTGATAATGTGCGCAGAGCATCCCACACCAACTATTTTCGAATTCAGATTTTGTTTTAACTTATGGAATTATAAAACATTGTTGGTTCCATGGCGCTCTATTCCACCGAAGTTCGTATTACAATTATCTCCAGAAAATGCAACACATTTAGTTAAAAGATCATGCTGTTGAAGTTGCTTTCATATAAGCTCAGTAATTATCTCAGATCTGTCATTTCATTTCGATTTGGTTTTCTGGTGGTTTTAAAACTTCAATCTAAAGGAGAGCTAGTTTATCTGTTGGCAACACTGTTCGCGGTTTTACCGCGTAGTGTGTGCGCTTCGGGCGGTTTTGCGGTTTGGCGGTTTAACTGCTGGCTGGAAAAAACCGTAGTGCGGCCTCAGCCTAAATAACCTCCTCCTTTTGGTTGTCAATTGTCAACCTTTTTTTGAGTTGTCAAAATCGGTGGAGACGCGCCTTTTTACATGTAAACTGATTGGGTTATGTGATGATGACTGATTTGGTGGGAGATACACCAACCAATCAGAAGCTTGCGTGAGAGAGACAGACTCTAACTAAACTCAGTCTCTCTCTCTCTTCACTCCGATCACACTTTCTGCTCGTTCAACACTCCTTCAATATATATATATCTTTGATTATAGTTAAAGAGGATATGAAATAGTGTGAAGGCCGTGAAGCCAAATTTTTTCTTAAAATGGCGTCGACCCCGCCTCCCATAGTGATGCGACTCATTTATTTACTTGTATCCCAATATATGGATAAACCATTAAAGGATATTAATGAAAATGAATATTCATATTAAATATGTAAGAAAGAAGAAAAAGAATAATAATAAAGGAAATAATAATCAAATAAAAAATATGTCATTTTCTAATGATTTTTATTCGTTCCTAAACAATATTAATTTAGTCCAGAAACTTCTTTAGTAATCCAAAATGTTTGTATCTTATATCTAAATAATTAAATGAATAAAAATAATTGCCTTCATCAACATTAATTTTGGAAATGTTGTCGGAAATATCGTCCACACATTAACTTTGTGAGTGCTTTCATGATCAGAATTCCCATTTGAAAAAATATTCGAAACGCTCCATTATAAATTTATATTTAGAGAACTTTTCTGGTGGAGTCTTCTGATCAAAATTTTGTTTATCAATTTTTTCTTCAAATTTTCTTTTCTTCATGTATTAATGTGAACAATAATACTGTAAATTACTTTTACCATTTAACACAGTTTTGCTTTTATCGATAAAATACATGACAACACTTCGCGATACGGTAAACAAGTTATTAAAGCCGAATTTTGTGCTGATACATACTAACTAAGAGAACTATGCATTAATAAATATTTTAAAAAGCATAAACATACAATATACATACATACACAAGTAGAATGTTTGGGTAGTGTCTGTCTCTCTCACGCAAGCTTCTGATTGGTGGATGCACATACCTTGCGACTGATTTAGCGGGAAATACACCAACCAAGCAGAAGCCCAATTAGAAGCTTGCGTGAGAGAGACAGACACTACTCAAACTCAGTCTTTTTCTCTCTACTCCGATCACGGTTTCCGCCCGTTCGGCTGCCCCTGCAGAAATGTTTTCTCTAAGAGTGGGGGTGTAAAGTCTAGTTCGAATCACACTGTTTATTTATGTATTCATGTATCCTGGCAACACAACAAATGCTAATGTCAGTGGATCAGTAAGACACGGAGAAGAACGAAAAATGGTTGTCGGATTATAAGTGTGTTTCTTTTGATTCTCAAAGTTTTTTCTTATGTGCCATGTCAATGTGGTGTTAAAATATTATCATTCTGAAGGTAAATATCTGCATATTTGCTAAACAGAAATGATTGTCATACTTTTTCCGTTTGCCGCGCAATCCACTTTCTTTTTTAAACATTGCTTGTTGTTATTGCTTGTTGTCAGTATTTTGTACTGTTTAGAGTTTAATCTTATCAAAATACAATAAAAACAGGCATTTCCTATGTATTTTACTTTTGGCTTACTTTGGCTCCGTACAATATATGACGTTTCAGACCAACAGTAGGTACTATTCTAATAAGCATTTGTGTGGGAATAGTTCTTAATGTTCTACATAGTGGACCTATCTCTGTAAGATCAATATTGTACCTTAATTTGATCACCCTCTCATTTTTAAAGTCAAGTCATTGATTTATTATGTAATGATAGTAAGTTTTTTATGTGTTGCAACAAACAGGGTGACATTGTGAATGAAAGGGTGTCTGTAAAAAACTTATAGGACACTTTAATTTCTTTAATAGCTTCTGATATCATCAAATAAGAATAGCATAAGCACATGATGATCCATAAATTCATCACTTTGGTATTCAATGTATTCTATAGATTCTACTATTCACCATTGCCTGTCATATTTGTTAGATCTTACTCATGTACCATAATTGATAAGTAAATTATTTCAATCATTAGCAACACACATAAAACATCTCATAACTTGCACAGAAAATTTGATAAAATAAAAGAAATTCTCCTTTAAAAACAATTTTGTTACATACTAATATCATTTATTATATAAATATATAACTGCCTCTGTGGTGCAGTGGTAGCGTATGCAACTGTTGTGCTTGAGGTCTAGGGCTCAATTCCCGGGTTGGACCAAATGTTTGTATGATCTGCAAATATTTGTTTCGGAGTTTGGGTGTTTTCTATGTATAATAAATATGTATATACAAAAAGAAAGTATATGAGTATCTATATTAGTTGTCTAGTACCCATAACACAAGCTCTGCTTAGCCTAGGACTAGATGGCGTTGTGTGGAAGATGTCCAAAATATTTAATTTATTTAATTATTTTTTAGGATTGGCAGATTTCACCTTAAACTGTCTTGGAAAATGGTAAGTTATATCTAAAAGAAATGAACTTGTTAATTATTTACATATCAATTATTATTATTTATTACTAATATTACTGATTATTTTTTATGTTCTTTGTTTTGTATTATGTTTCTTTGTTGTTAAGTATTGTTAAAATATTCTTAGTTTTCTCGTTTAATTTGTGTGTGGCTAATAAATGTATTTTTTCTTTCTTTTATTTCTACATAATATAATCTGATTGCCACTTTTCAGCAGGGAGACGATCCACCATTCTTGCCTGTTGGTACTGATGTAAGTGCTAAATATAAAGGTGCTTTCTGTGAGGCCAAAATTAAGAAAGTTGTGAGGAATATTAAATGCAAAGTAAGTACATCAACATATATATACATATTATATGAAATAGTTGCTGTAGATTTTAAGGAATCTTGGCGTGGGAGAGCCACGCTTCGGCATGAATGGGCGGGCTCGACCGGAGTGATACCACGACCTCACAGAAAACTGGTGTGAAATAGTGCTTGCACTGTGTTTCACCGAGTGAGTGAGGATACTGGAGGCCCAACCCGCTCCCCTCCTCCAAACACCCCCTCTTCCCTCTTCCAAATACCCCCTCTTCCCTCCTCCAAACACCCCCCTCCCTCACTTGTGACACCTCTGGTGTTGCAGGTGTCCATGGGCGGCGGTAATCGCTTACCATTAGGCGATACGTATGCTCGTTTGCCCACCCATTCCATGTAAAAAAAAATGTTATGAATTTGGCTATCATATAGTAAAGCTGTATCAGAAACCAACCCATCTGGCCAGTATAGTAGGCCAAACCTCCTTTCTAAGAAGAGGCCTATGTCCAACATTGGACTGTAAAAGGCTGTTGAGGATTTTAATGATAATCAAATTTCAAGAAATATTTTTCATTAACTATTCACCTTTCGTCTTTGATCAATTGTTCGCTTGTGATGTTAAGAAGACCATTCTGGGGATTTCATCCAGTGCAGTAGGAAGTGATTGCATAAGCCGAAATATGATTCTTCCTATCCTTGACGAAATCCTTCTCATCTTATGCAATATCCTTGATCACTCCTTGACAAGCGGTGTTTTTCCGTCTACATGGAAAGATGCCCAACTAATCCCTCTTCCTAAAAAAGCTAAACCCTCCTCATTATCTGACTATCGGCCCATATCCATCCTACCTTTCCTATCTAAAGTGCTCGAACACCTCATCCACTCTCAACAAGTTACTTCCTTTCCAAAAATACATTACTGAACCCCTTCCAATCCGGCTTTCGTCCTGGACACAGCACTACTTCTGTGCTGGTACAGATAGCATCAGACTGGGCATGGAAAGTGGAATGATTATAGTACTCACCTTACTTGATTTTAGTAATGCTTTTAACACTATAGATTTTCAAATTTTGCTTGGTATACTACGGTCTCTTAAGATATCTCCAACGACAATTGATTGGTTTCAAAGTTACCTGTCTGGTCGCCGGCAACGTATTTGCATTGAAGACTCGGTGTCTTCTTGGTGCAATATTTCTGCTGGTGTACCGCAGGGTGGCGTTCTATCTCCCTTACTCTTCGCTGTTTTCATAAACTCAATCTCTAATCAATTAAATTCCTTCTACCATCTTTATGCAGACGATTTAAAAATATATACACAAGCTCCGATTGCCTCGTTACCAGAAGCGTTCAACACCATTAATGCTGACCTGCGTCACATTGCTGAATGGAGTCATAATTATGGACTCAAGGTTAATCCTGTTAAGACGCAGGTATGTGTTATTGGCAGTCCCAGGATGGTATCAAAAATTAACTGGACACAACTGCCCCAAATTCTATTTGGTGGCACCACCCTTGAGATCAGCACTAGTGTCAAAAACTTAGGGATCTACATAGACAATACCTTATCCTGGGGTACACAGATACAAGAGGTCAGTCGAAAGATATATGCTTCTGCCGGGTCTCTGCGAAGATTACGTAATTTTCTGCCGATTGCAACTAGGGCTGCACTTGCACAAGCACCTCTACTTCCAATTCTCGACTATGCCGATGTCAGCTATCTGATTCTCACCGAAGCACAACTTGATAAGCTGGAGCGACTACAAAATCTCTGTATACGATTCGTATTTGGCCTACGTAAATATGATCACGTCTCTGAATTCCGTCAAATGCTCAAGTGGCTTCCAATTCGCTCTCGCCGGAATACTCATATGCTTATTTTTCTCTACAATATTTTGTTCAATCCCAGAGCCCCCTTCTACCTCAAAGAACGATTCAAGTTCCTTAATGACACACATGAAAAATGTCTAAGGTCATCCAAAAATTTGAGACTGGAGATGCCTCTGCATTCCACAAAATTATACGACCAGTCTTTCACTGTTGGAAGCTGTACGCTTGTGGAATACACTGCCGGTAAACATCAGGCAAGCGCAAACAATAAATGCATTCAAGAAAATGGTTAACATACATTATGCATCTTAATTAAGACAGTCACTAATAGGGTATGCAGGAATTATTATTTTTTATTTTATATACATTATCTAGTTATGTATATATGTATGTGTATATATAAATACTTATATATATATGTGTGTCTATATATTTATATATGTATGTTGTTCATCACATTCATTAGCAAATAATATCTTCTTCGTCTAGCCTTTTCCCGTTTCTATTCGGGGTCGGCTCTCCTTATCCTTCTTCTCCAGAGACATCTGTTCTGGGTCGTCACGGGGTCCACTCTCTCTTCTCCGAGGTCTTTGCTGATGGTCGACATCCATGTAGCTCGGGGTCTGCCACGGCCTCTTGGTCCCGACTCCAGTTGCAGCACTTTCTTGGTCATGTGTTCGTCAGATCGACGCATGACGTGACCGTACCACCTCAAGCGCGTCTCTTTGAGCTTCTCCGGTATTGGTCTTACTTTAAAGCAAATAATATAATTAATTCAAATCTCATTGCAGCGACAACTACCACTGTCTCTCCTAAAAATTTTGATCCATCCTAAGGTTGCCTGGAAGAGATTGCTTTAGGCAATAAGGCCGCCCTTTGTACACTCCGTCTCACATTTTATGTACTCTCTTCTAACTCTGTAATGTTATGGTGTGCAAATAAAGAGTTTTCTATCTATCTATCTAAGAAATATTTTCCAGCAGGTGTACAAATAAACGGGAATATTAAAATAAATCTTTATATTTTAATGCGTAAACTATAAAAAAAAAAAAATTGCTTAAGCCTGCGGCTTCATCCGTATGTATTGCCATTATCGCTACAAAAAGTAGCCAAGCCCTTCTCCAAGGCCCAATTTATCTCTACCGAAATTCATCCAAATCAGTTAAACCATGAAAGCATAACAGACAGAGAGTTACTTTTGAATTTTTAATATTAGTATGGATTGAAGATTTGATCTGATGCCAGTCGCTCCGTGGAAAAACTGATATTCAGGTAAAACTGGTTGAACTAGTAGCCAACCCCAAAATATTAATCTACCATGGGAGCCGGTCGCGTGCCGTGTGGTCGGATGCCGAAGCGAGGCGCTTCGGCATGCATGGGCTGGCTCGACCGGAGTGATACCACGGCCACACAGAAAACCGGTGTGAAATAGCGCTTGCGCTGTGTTTCACCGAGTGAGTGAGGATACCGAAGCCCCAAATTCCCCCATCCCCATATCCCAAAGGCCGGCAACGCACCTGTGACGCCTCTGGTGTTGCGGGTGTCCATGGGCGGCGGTAATCGCTTACCATCAGGCGATACCTCTGCTCGTTTGCCCCTTATTCTAAAAAAAAAAACAAGAAAAAAAAACTTGGGAATAATTAAGGCTAGGAAGATGAATATGGTTTGGAGGTAGCATACAGCCTTAAAATTGCTTCTGCAAAACTTGTTACACTACACGGCAACAAAGCACATGCATATTATGAACAGCTGTTTGAGCTTCATGATAAATAAAGAGAACAAAATTTAATTTTATTAGGACAGTATTTTTATTTAAAACTATGAATGTGTATAGATTACAATAACTACCTATTAACCTTTCTAAGAAGAGGCCTTTGAAGCTGTTGATGATGATGAAGAACCTTTGACATGTTACAAATTTATTATCTCCAAAGGTGATGGTGAGATAGTGCATGGAGAATAAATCTACTCATAAGTATACCAAAGGTTAAATATACTCAACCTAATAATTTTGCCCGACAGGTAACTTTAAAGGCTGGTGGTGGAACTATCACTGTTAATGACGATGTGATTAAAGGCAATCTCAGAGTAGGGAGCACAGTAGAAGTGAAACAGGACCCTAAAAAGGATGCTGTGGAAGCTGTTATTACTAAGATACAAGATTGTAGCCAGTACACTGTTGGTATGTCTAACAAAAATAAGCTTTAAATTCATAGAATAAGAAAGATGTAAAAGACCAGGTTACCAGTTCCTGATAAAGTTTCAGATAGTTATCTGCCACAAAACAATGTTTAATACATAAAAGTTGCTGATATGTATACATGTGTATGATATGTTGAACTTGTGAAACCTAAAGCTGTATTTATATGGCAGATATGTACAGAATAGTCTATCAGGAACTTTATCACAAAGTGGTGAAACTGGCTCATTGTTATGTCCAATGGATCTGAGTTATTTTCAGCCTCAAAATTGAAAATAACGGAGATCCATTGCTTAAAGTTAAATAATGTTTATGAATAAGGGTGTTAGTTTTTGTTAAGTAACACTGCAAGTATTGAGTTTAAAACATATACCCATTTAGGATAGTACCCCAGTAGTGATTAGCATACTTAATTAATGACAAACCAAAAAAGGAACAATTACAACGTAAAGTTTATTTATTGGAATCAAAATCAATTGTGAAATTCATAATTTGAGGCTATGACCGCATGGTCCGATCTCTTCGTCCGACTGACAACCACTCCAAAAAACATAATCCTCATCATCCAACGTCGGACCAACTTAAAAATAAGTCCATATTGTCCGATCAGTCGGACCAGCAGGAAAAAAGTCCGCGTCGTCCGATCAGTCGGACCAACGAAAACACAAATCCACATGGTCCGATCAGTAGGACCAACAGGAAAAAAAGTACGCGTCACTTGACGAAGTGCTTGATAGCTTTTAATCTTAACAAGGACTGCAAACCTTATTCAATGAAAACAACAGAAAGGGTACTAGAGATAATAGTTTATGCAGAAATATATTAAAATCAAGTTGCATAAACCTAAAATAATAATGATGATGAATAATAGTACCGGTGTGTCAGGAAGTTAAAGTAACGGTTATTAGGCAGCAGGTTTGGTTTAACTAAAATAGAATGGCAACCAAGACATTGCTCTATTTAGTTGATTAACTTTATGTAGTTTAATATTCAAAATAGCTTAACATATATTTTATTGCCTTGTTATTAAATGTATTAAATTTTTGTAGTATTTGACGACGGCGATATAACGACATTGCGACGGTCAGCGTTGTGTCTGAAGAGTGGGCGACATTTTAACGAAAGTGAGACTCTCGATCAGTTGCCTCTGACGCATCCAGAACACTTCTCTACCCCTGTGATCGCAGGCCGCAGGGGCAGGAGAGGGAGAGCGCAGTAAGTTTATATACATTCACGCCATTATTATTGTAATCCTACACATAACACCTTAAGATTCATTTTCCTGTGAGTCTTTTTCCTAATGTTGCAATGTGTTTCTAACCTATTTGGTTACCACTTAGCAATGAGCCCTAGTTACTAGTATTAACACTCAAGTACTAACACTTACAAATGGCAGAGGATTGAGGAGGCCTTTGTCCAGAAATGGACAACCCCATAAAATTTAATCTCTTTTTGGGTAGACAAGATTGCATGCTCTTGTCTTCGCCATTTTAAATTACATTTATATACTTAACTTCAACACATGTAATTGTTACCTATAATAATTAATTTGTTACTGACCGAAATTATAATGTAATCTTTATGGGAAATAAAGAGGCTAACTTACTAACACTTACAAAACCTTTTACCTTTATTACTTAAACCAAGATTATGAGTAACATATTCCCTACACCAACTCGTCTGGCCAGCATGATATAGTAGGCCTAAACCTTCTTTCGAAGGAGAGGTTTATGTCCAGTAGTGGACTATTACAGGCTGTTATGATTCCATAGTTTTGATACAATGTTTTTGAAATATAGATCAGAAGAGAGCGAGGGTTCTGGTAGCGGGCGGCGCGTAAAGGCAGACGTGGAGCCTCACGTGGGACGAGTGGTGCTGGTGGAGGCGGGCGGCGGGGCCGAGAGGCGGCGCCCGCACCAGCCCGCCTTCCCAGCACTCGTAGTAGCACCCACCGCTCAGATTAAGGTTAAAGAAGACTACCTTGTAAGGTCCTTCAAGGACGGCAGATAGTAAGTCTATATTTTTATTATAATTATTCTTTTAATACAACTATTAGTATAGTCTGAACTAAACATTATGGCGGTTCTGAAGTTAGTTGCGCACACAGGTGTCCGCAGGTACAGTTAAGTACAAAATAATTAGATGAGTGGATATAATTGTAATAGGAAATGTATTATTACGTGTAGGTACTTATTTCTTAGCTTGTTTAATTTATAAAAATATGAGTAGGTCCCTACCATTGTTATCCAACTATAAACAGAAGACTTGTTTCTGAGATGTTGTTGAGACAAATCAAATAATAATATGATCTTAAATATTAATCTAATTCTATTTAATTTTTTTCTAGCAAGTTGAAGTGCTTTGAGAAAACCTATTAACAGAAATAAATGACTTTGACTTAAAAGATTAGACCGTCCGCGAGTCATTTTTAAATCGACATATCAAATGTATTTTTAACTGTTGTACTTTTGTGTATTTTACGTAAACTTTTCAATGGTTTACGTAAAATACACAAAAGTACAACAGTTAAAAATAAAAGTAGTAAGCCGAAATAACAATACAAGTAGGCTACGAGACAATTAAAAACTATTAACAGCTCGAATGTACGTGAACAAGATCATGAGTGCATGTGTAATGTACGGACATAAGTCACACGCACAAGGAAGATGCGACGCGTGTTGGCCTAAAACTCTATGCTGCGCATCGACAAGCACGATGTTCCGAGATGCCATAAAGTTTGGTTCCGACTATACTAGAGTATTTGCTTTAATAACAAAAAAGCGACTTCAAGAACTGGACCAGATTGAAATGGGACCACATGGAAAATGGTTTACCCAGTCGAAAGTTCTGAGTTAACAAACATAAAAAAAAAGAAGTCGAATTGAGAACCTCCTCCTTTTTTGAAGTCGGTTAAAAATACATTAATACCATACCAATGATTTAATAACAAGATGTCCAACTAATACATATAAATTAATATATTTCGTGGTTAATATTACTTTTCTGTTTTTGTCAGCTACACGGTACCAAAGAAAGAAGCCCGTGAATTCCGTAAAGGGAGTGCGCCCCTAGAATGGGCTGGTGTGGAAGCCGCTTTGCAATATCTGAATAACGGAGTGTTGCCGCCGCACTGGGACAGAGACACGCTCTTCAACGAGCCCAGGAATACTTCCGATGATGTATGTAAATAACAATTGTTATTTTAAAAGAAAACTGTGCTAAAACCGTACACAAAATAAATTTAAAGTTTTTTTCTAAAAGTTAATTCTCATAGTCTGAGCCTTTTTCCCTAACTAGATTCTAGGCGGTTAAAAACCTACTAGAATACAGCTGGACATATAATCCATAACCCAAGTAGTAGGCAATATCGAAGTTCTATAGATAAATCGTATGTCCTTAACATACTCTCTGAGGCTAGTTGGTTAGTTCCTTTCCAAAAGTCATTTAAAGATAATGATAAAGTTCAAAAACATAACTTATATTTCCAGAGTTCAGATGACGAGCCGCGCGAGGAAAAAGACCACTTCGTTGCGCAGCTCTACAAGTTCATGGACGAGAGGGGAACACCGCTCAACAGAAACCCCACTATCGCAAACAAAGACATTGACTTGTATAGGCTATTTAAGGTTAGTAGTTAAGTATTAGAAATAACAATGAATAGCACACATATGCGGACTGTCCAAGACCAGGATGGTTGACATACTTTGGGAGAGGCTTTTCGTTTAGCAGTGGACAGAAAATAGAACCGAATAGGAACATTATGAAAGGAACAATTTCAGTTTGTTAGCCTTCAAGTACGCCTATATGTATGTATTGAAAATATAATTTAAAAAAATCCAGCAGCAAGCAGCTTGCGGTAACTTTTACCACTTTTCAGTACTAGTAGTGATGTAAGAGCGAGTCTGTTTAATTGTTACATTTCAAACGTTGGTACTGAATCAAATGAAAAAGTAAAAAGTTTGGTAAAGAAGGAAGTTTTTCTACTCACATTGGTTGAAAAAGTATAAAGATAGAAAAATACGCATCTACGAGTAATGCTGTTTTTTTTTTGTAATTTTCTTTAGGTTGTAGAAAAGTTGGGCGGCTACAACAGAGTGACTAATCAAAACCAATGGAAAACTATTGCGGACAAGATGGGCTTCCACCCAGTCACTACAAGTATCACTAATCTATGCAAACAGGCTTACAAAAAGTGAGTGCCAATCTTTGTATATTATATAATATATTTCACAATTTTCTCCTGGTAGCAAAGTGGTGCATTTACCACTTAAAATGAAATAAAAGATTTGTTGTGTGTATTGAAAAGTAAATGTATAGTCTATATTGTAATTTATTGATTAACCAGCTTTTTCCCAAACTAGATTCAGGTCTGGTTTAAGTGAAGTTTCAGTGAAGCTTAGAGTTTTATAGAGAGACAGTTGTCTCATTTCTGCCTGTAACCATTGGCATAGATGTTAATATGGGAAATGGGATTAACGGTTTAGGTTTAACATCCATAGACTGACCTGGCTTAGATAACTTAACTTTGTAGTATATCACTTAGCTATGACCCCGTTTTTTCTGTTTACCCCGATAAATATGTTTGTCAATAGATGTTTGTCAACTTTTATTTGGTACTGACTGAATTGCATACGCATAGTGGAAGTGGGTGACGAATATAAGCAAAACTTCACGATATAGAAAAATTAACTGTAAGCAAATAAAAAAACGTGTGTGTCTCGGGACGGGATCCAGTCTGATCAAGATCTGTCAGATCTATACAATTAAATAAAATTGGAGTGTCTGTTTGTAATATTAAAATAACATATTTTTTACTAAATGCATATGTATGTATACACGGTACATATACCAAAATAGCATTTTTTAAAGGTTTGTCTGTCTGTTTGTTCCGGCTAATCTCTGGGACGGCTGGAACGATTTTGACGGGACTTTCACTGGCAGATAGCTGATGATACAAGGAGTAACCTAGGCTAATTTTTTAGACTAGCTTTGCCCACGGGTTTTTTGTACAGCGGGTAACACGGTGGGGCTCAGTTAGTTAAAGTATATAATCCAACAATGTGTGGTGTGTGTCAGGTTCCTGCACAGTTACGAGGACTTCTACCGCAAGCTGGGCGTGACGCTGGTGGCCCACCCGCGAGGCGCGCGCACCCCGCCGGCGGGCCGCTCGCTCATCCGCGACCGCGACCGACACCCGCCCACCTCCTCCTCCGCCTGCTCCACGCCCACTGGCACCCCTACACAGGTAACTCATACCTCACTTCTACCGCAAGCTGGGCGTGACGCTGGTGGCCCACCCGCGAGGCGCGCGCACCCCGCCGGCGGGCCGCTCGCTCATCCGCGACCGCGACCGACACCCGCCCACCTCCTCCTCCGCCTGCTCCACGCCCACTGGCACCCCTACACAGGTAACTCATACCTCACTTCTACCGCAAGCTGGGCGTGACGCTGGTGGCCCACCCGCGAGGCGCGCGCACCCCGCCGGCGGGCCGCTCGCTCATCCGCGACCGCGACCGACACCCGCCCACCTCCTCCTCCGCCTGCTCCACGCCCACTGGCACCCCTACACAGGTAACTCATACCTCACTTCTACCGCAAGCTGGGCGTGACGCTGGTGGCCCACCCGCGAGGCGCGCGCACCCCGCCGGCGGGCCGCTCGCTCATCCGCGACCGCGACCGACACCCGCCCACCTCCTCCTCCGCCTGCTCCACGCCCACTGGCACCCCTACACAGGTAACTCATACCTCACTTCTACCGCAAGCTGGGCGTGACGCTGGTGGCCCACCCGCGAGGCGCGCGCACCCCGCCGGCGGGCCGCTCGCTCATCCGCGACCGCGACCGACACCCGCCCACCTCCTCCTCCGCCTGCTCCACGCCCACTGGCACCCCTACACAGGTAACTCATACCTCACTTCTACCGCAAGCTGGGCGTGACGCTGGTGGCCCACCCGCGAGGCGCGCGCACCCCGCCGGCGGGCCGCTCGCTCATCCGCGACCGCGACCGACATCCGGCCAACCCCTTCTCCGCCTGCTCCACGCCCACTGGCACCCCTACACAGGTAACTCAATAAATCATAATCTCAGTTTTAACAAAAAAAAAAAAAAACGACTTCAAGAACTGGACCAAATTGAAATGGGACCAGACGGGAAGCGCCAGCTTACAAATGAAAAAAGAATCATCAATCAAAAGTTGTGAGGTAACAAACATTTTAAAAAAACAGTCGAATTGAGAACCTCCTCCTTTTTTGAAGTTTCTTAAAAATAGTTTATTGACACATATTTTTGTAACAAAGGAAGTGTACTGATACTTAAACCCACACTAGGCCAATGGCCTGTATCTTGGAAGCCAGTGTTTAGTCGCACAATAGGTAGACAGTACTGTCTGTTATCTTACAATATGTGTGTGTGTGTGTCCTTGTATCATACACATATATATAAGATCAAATAGAACAGTTCTTTATTGAGAGCTGGATTCCATAATAAGCACAAAACCTGTGTTACAGATCTTCGGGCCTACCCCTACAACAGTTTTTTTTTAAATATGAAGATCATTAAACAAAATAAAAATACAACATAATAAAATATCAGTGTTGCTTATTGTAAATATTATGTGTCATTATATTTTCTTATCATATTTACAAGTCATCACTCAAAAGTATATACACACTGACAAAGCTCTTCGATAAAGTTAAAAGTTGCGTGTCAAATAACAGACCAGCAAGGATTCTATTAACAATAATAGCTTCTTTATTGCAGCAAATAACATTTAACAATTTACATATAAGTATAAGTATATACATATAAGTCCTATTTCCCAAACTAGCGTGACTTGTATGTTGGGAACAAGTATCTTTCCAAGTATAAATTACACAGTTCCATATAATAGGTCTTTACCTATGAAATTGCCGTTTTGTATGCAATAAGTGAAAGTACTTATTTTTTCAAACTTTTTTATTTCTGTTATTTGAAGTAATCACCCATGCAATCGACGCATCTTTGCCAACGCATTGGCATTTTTTTTTATGCCCTTCTTGTAAAAATCAGCTGGACGGGAGGCAACAAACTCTTCAAAGGCATTTTGTACTGCCTCTCGGGAATTGAATTTTTTACCCACTAAAAAGTTGTCTAAATTTTGGAAAAAGTAATAGTCGGTAGGTGCAAGGTCTGGTGAGTATGGCGGATGAGGGAGAGATTCCAACCCCAGCTCTTGCAGCTTGGATACTGTCTGTTGCGCAGTATGGGGTCACGCGATGTCGTTAAGGTGCAGTGGGGACGACCGATTGACCAAAGCTGGTAGCAGATGTGCAAGCTTCTCCATCATTCTCTCCAGTTTTTCACAGTACACATCTGCATTAATGCTCATGCCGTTTTGTAAAAAGCTGTGGTGAATCACACCCGCACTGGACCACCAAACAGTGACCATCACCTTTATAGGGGTCATTTTTGGTTTAGGGCATTGTTTTGGTGCTGAACCAGGGTCTAACCAACTTGCTGAGCGCTTTCGTTTGTCGAACAGAATCCATATTTCGTCGCACGTAAGAATTCGTTTCAAAATTCCTTCATTTCTTTGCCTGTTAAGCAGCGCAAGGCAACTCTCGACGCGTACATTGCGCTGGCGATCGTTAAGGTCGTGGGGCACCCATCTATCAAGCTTTTTTACCTTGCCAATTTGTCGCAAATGGATCAATATTGTTTCGATGCTTACATTAAAAGCTCCTGCTAGCTCAGCTGTAGATTGAGATTCGTCAGCTTCCACAATCGCCTTAAATTCATTATTGTTAACCAAAGTCTCCGGACGACCACGAGCTTCATTTTTCAAGTCAAAATTTCCAGAACGGAACCGGGAAAACCAATAACGGGTTGTGCGTTCGTTTGTACAGTTCTCTCCGTAAACGTTTTTGATGTTACGTGCCGTTTGTGTCGCGTTGGTGCCACGACGGAACTCATATTCCATAATTACACGATTTTTTAAACTATCCATTATGACGAAAAATGTTCAAATGTAATGCAAATACAACGCTAATCAGAAAACAAAAGACTGAGTTTGTAAATAGAATGTCATGGTTTTAAAACAAAATTAATTTGAATTTAGAATACAGAGCCATTACAAACTTTTTTTTATTTGAAATGACCAGTACTGAAGAACGGCAATTTCATAGGTAAAGACCTAATATTATGTTTGTTACAAAGTGGTGAACGACACACTGTTACTTGTAATATATAACTCTAGTATGTGTAAATTGTATAACAATACATTTAGATTTGCGATATTTTTTCCAAAAATTAGGGTGTTTAGTTACAATTATTAAGATTCATGACTTACTTATTTCCAGCAACGCGGTAAGGACAAAGACTCCTCTGATAAGAGCGAGACTGACAAAAGCGAGAAAAGTGAAAAGGATGAAAAACCAGAGAAGCCAGAAAAATCAAAGGAAAAACCACGTGTCAGTGATGGCGAGGATAGTGCTGACAATCAGCCACTTGTAGCTACTGTCGCTCCAAAGTAAGAAACTTTGACTATCATCATAACAAAAAAAAGTCATCCCATAAATCATAATGATTTCATCATCATCAACAGATTATAATAATAATTTAATATTTATTTATATTTAAGATTAACAACTTCTTTTAATCTCAGACAAATTTGATACAACTGTAAAAACTATATAAAATACTAGCTTTTGCACGTGGCTTTGGTCACGCAAACTTTCATCCCCAGATTTACCCCCTTAGTGGTGGAATTTCAAAAAATCCTTTCTTAGTGCTGCACTTACGTTATATAAAGAACCTACATGCAAAATTTCAGGATTCTAGCTTCAGCGGTTTGGGCTGTGCGTTGATCTCTGGGTATATCAGTCACATTCCTCTTTTATATATATAGATAGATAAAGATTAAGAGGTTGTTGTTGACTGCTATACTAATATGAACTGTGTTATTTTAATAGTCTCGCTCTTCTTTGCAAAATGGCAAACCATTTTCAGCGTGGTATAATAAGACCAAAGTCCCATTATACCACGCTGACTAGACAGGTTGGTATAAGCTTTGTTTCAAGTATTTCTTCTCCTTGCAGTGATTTTTTCCTGCATGGTTTGTCACTTTGACATCTCATGGAATAAGTAGGGATGTTGGCACTCTGTATTAAGAATCCATCCTGAGACAGATTAGTAATGGTCAATAATGATTTATGGAAAACCGTTACTCTCATCCTAAATTACTTAATCCTTTAGACATTTTGCGTCCTTGTTATTCATTAACAACCATAGACTTTTGTATCTTGATATGTCAAAATATATATTACACTCCTAACTCTAGTTGACTGACTCGAATTCACCGGACAATGCCCTAATCTTGGTTCGTCTTTGGATCTCCTTGTTCCTCCCCGTGCATTGCCCTCGCCATTGCTCTTTGAGTGATTTGGAGCCTTCTTATAAAACCCAATGTAAGTAAACAGGTCACTGGCAAGATACACTGGGCAAAAACATTGTCATGAGACACTGCGATGTTTGAGACTAGAAAATGTTATGCAGCTGGATTCGTCGATTTAGAGTAACAGAGTATTCACAGCCAATAGCATTTCCACTTAATAGTAATAAGAAAAGTAAACCAGACAAGTAAGATATAAGTTATATTTATATAAGTAAGTAAGCAATTTATAGTTAGATATATATAAGTTAACATATTTTTTGTTATCCAAACAGAGTGGAAAAAGAGAATGAAAAGGAAAAAGAAAAAGAGAAAGAAGAGGAGAAAGAAAAGATAAAAGAAAAGGAAAAAGACAAAGAAAAGGAGAAGGAAGAGAAGAAAGAAAAGGACAAAGAGCGGGAAAAGAGCTCTACTTCGAGCAGCACCAGTGAAGAAAAGGCAGTAGTTAAGTCCCGCTCACAGTCCAAAGGACGTACAATTACTCCAGTCAAGACTGATCACGATAAGAGAACTCCTAAGAGACGATCTTTGTCTACGAAAGGTAACTGAAACTTTAATAATAAAATAAAAATTTAGTTACGATTTTGTTTTGACCCCATAAACGTATTTTCGTAGTAAAGTTTTACTGAGAATAGCACATTACCAATTTAACTTTAACTGGAAATCTATTCAAATAAATAAAATTGGAGTGTCTGTTTGTAATAATATTAAAATAACCGCTTTTTACTATATGCATAATGTAAAGACGGTACATATACTGAAAAGGTAGTAGAGCCACGCTGATTTCAGCACGAACGGGCCGGCTCGACCGGGGCGGGACTACCCTCGCACACCACACATCACACTTCGTGCTGAAATCAGCGTGGCTCTACTACCTTTTGCAAAAGGTGCAAAAGCATCACTGGGCCGCCATGGTGTGGGTCGCCATGCTGCATTGTCTGCATTCGCAATGAGTATGGTGACCACCACTCTTGGATTCTGCTTATGCTTTCCATCAGGCAGAGTAGAGTCATTTTGGAGGGCAAAATATAAAATAAAAAACATTTTTTGTCTGTCTGACTGTTTTTTCCGGCGAATCTCTGGAACGGCTGGACCGATTTTGACGGGACTTTCACTGGCAGATAGCTGATGATATAGGGAGTAACTTAGGCTAATTTTTAGACTAGCTTTTCCCCGCGGCGTTATACCGCGGGTAACACCTCAGGGTTCAGCTAGTGTTTAATACTTTGCTACGAGAATACCTGACATTTGTAAGATCTAGTATATCGAAACTAAGTATTGAAGAGTTATCGATCTGGGTTATATAAAACCACATGATGGGTCAGTTACTACTTACAGCTGTGAATATTGTGGGATATCTATACTTATCTATACTTATAATAAAAAATGTAACAGGTCCAATTCTGTACATTATAGATATTTTGAAAATGTTTTTTGGAGGGCTCTCTATAATCGATACTGAAGCCAAAGCTGTAATTTTTTCATTTTTGTCTGTCTGTCTGTCCGTCAGTCTGTCTGTCTGTCTGTATCTTGGCCGCGCATCACGCCGAAACTACTGAACGGATTCAAATGAAACTTGGCATGATTTGAGTTCATACTACGAGGTAGGACATAGGAAACTTTTTATTCCGAAATTCAGCACGGTTTCCTCTAAAGAGGGGATGAAAGTCAAAATATGTACTTAGTTGTAATTCAATAACACATAGTCCGATTTCATTCATTCTTTTTTTGCTAGAAAGAAAAGAAAATAAAAGATAACGGGAAAAGTGTTTTTTTTGTCCGCGACTGTACACTGCCTGTGGGAAGCCGAGACAGATATTTAAATATGGCGGTACGAATTTCGCCGGGTCAGCTAGTTGCATATATTTATTTGTAGTGACTTCCTTAGCAGGTGATGGTGCAAGTACTAGTACGTCACGAGCATCTCGCCGTCCGCACGTTTCAACTGATAGCGATAGTTCGGGACGAGCTTCCAGGTATATATATCTCTTAACATTTTTAAAATTTGTGCTTGATTAATCAGTGTTAAATTTTATCTTAATTTTATATTTTTTTGAATATTACTAATACATACAACTTTCAGTAGTATAAATATTCTGCTTACGAACTGAGTGTAACATAATAGGTATGATTTACAGATGTGGGCCAATAAAAAAGATGCAGAATCGTCGAAGTCAGAGCGCTAATTCTGCAAGCAGCGGTAATACCATCGCTTCTAATAGCAGTAAGCGAGCTCGCAAGAGAAAAAGTACCGAGTAAGTATTTTTTTAATAATATTTATTGTACCTTTTGTAACAAAACAAATACTTATTATTGACGAGTTTTCATAATTATTTTGTGCTGAATGCAAACGTCGTTTCAAGGTTTGCATTAATCCAGAAAAAACTTAAGCTCCATATTCTTAGATTTACAATTTTATAATAGGTTAGTACTAGTTGTTGCCCGCGGCTCCGCCCGCGTGTATGTTGGTTATCGCGGCAAATAGTAGCCTATGTGTTATTCTTATGTATGAGCTATATTACTGTAAAGTTTCATCCAAATCCGTTCAGTAGTTTTTGCGTGAAAGAGTAACAAACATCCATCCATCCATCCATACTTACAAACTTTTGCGTTTATAATATTAGTAGGATTTGTATCTGCTGATATACATCAACTTTTAACTATCCTTACATTACTATTTACCACACACCACCTATCTACCTTTGAACGAATAAAAAAGTTATGTATATGATGTATAATGTATTTAAAATGTTTCTAGATTTTCTTTTTTTTTTCAAAACAGTGGAATATTCCCTTTCAGACCTTCAATGAATGAATCTACGAGATCAGGCGTGTCTAACGTAAAAGCTCAAGTTGGTGACAAATTAAAGGTGTATTATGGGCCTACTCAGTCGGAGTCTAAGGTAAAATTGCATATTGAGATAAGCGGGTCGGGTTAACTATGCATTTTATAACTCATAAACTGCTAGGCTGATTTCTATGATCTTTGACTTGTTGATTTTTTTTCGAATAATGTATTTAAATAATCAATAAAAAAATAGACAGTATTTTATTCGATAATTTTAACAAAACAAACGAAGAGCGGACAGAAATAAAGATGAACGAAACTGTCTATCATGCACAGAAATAATCTGTATAAAGTTAGTTTTTATATCGACATTAGTTATAACTAGTCTCAAAAAAATTGAAATTAAAAAAAAACTAAAAAGTTGTATTACAATAAAGTGTTGAATCTGTTACGTCTTTAGGTAACATACGAAGCTAAGGTCATAGAGGTGTCATCAGAAGGCATGCTGCGAGTGCACTACACGGGCTGGAACACGCGCTACGATGAGTGGATCAAACCGCAGAGGATTGCACTCAACGTCACACAACATGAGCAGCGGAATAAAAAGGTACGCTCGCATATATAATAATTACAAATTTTAACAAAAAAAAAAACGATTTCAATCTGGACCAAATTTAAATGGGACTATTCGGGAAGCACCAGATTTCAAATAAAAAAAGAATCATCAAAATCGATTCACCCAGTCGAAAGTTATGAGGTAACAAACATAAAAAAAGAAACAGACGAATTGAGAACCTCCTTTTTTGAAGTCGTTTAAAAACAAGACCGATTGTAAAGGTACGGTAATGTTATGTCGGCTGTAAAAAATATGCTTTTAATATTTTTTATTTTTATGCTTTAAATAATGCTTTTTTATGCATTTAGTTGTTTCCTCGCTGAGGTGGAATAAAAAGTTACGTGTTGCACTCGAGTGCAAAGATTTTTCACCTCGTGCTCTTTTGATGACCGAGCAAGCGAAGGATTCTTATTTTTTAATCACTCGCTACGCTCGTGATTCAATTTTAGAATCCTTCGCTTGCTCGATCATCAAAATTGAGCACGCAGTTAAAAAGCAACTTTGCACTCTTGTATAACAAATAACTATTATAATTTATTTTAAAGTTTTCAGTTTTTTAAATCTGTTTATAACACCATTAAATAGTAGCCCCCATGTTATTACGTCACACCGCTTTGTAAGTACACTAACGTGTCAACTGATCAACGTATGCTTTAAATTGTTTGTTGAAATTATATTCATGTCATCCACATTTTACAAAGCGAACTGACGTCATTACCACAGAGCAATATGGCGTCCACTGCGTCCAGCCTTAGAATAATAACGCATAGAAAGATAGTTTTCATACAAGCGCCCTGTCAAAAATGAAGCACTGAACCGATTCACATAGGTGTGACGATTACGTAGGTACGCGCGGCGATACGTACACATGCAAACGGAATATTGAAACACAACATTTCTATTTTGACATATTTATTTACAAAGTACCGTGAAATATTAAAAACTTACCTGTGAAAAGTGATGTTATCACACTTCTTTTGTTTTTCAGATGCGTTGTGACACAATTTAATTGAACAAACCGTCATAATTGTTTTTTTTCGCGAGACACGTTCGGCGTACTTTGACCTTGAACACTACGAAGCGGCCCGGCGTTTGGAGCCATATATGGCTCCATTTGAGGTGCTTCAAAACGGACGCGCGGACTCGGTTTCTATGCGTTATTATTCTAAGCGTCCAGCGTTTTTGACAATTTACGCGCGAAATTTGAAAAATTAAAATTTAAATGCATTTTTTTTTAAAAGACTACTCCCGCACTAGGAATAAATCCTGTGTCGCGGGGGACTTTACAAACATACATGAAACGGACACAAATAACACCCATTTTTATGGCACTTATCGATTGAATAAATTTTTTGTGTTTTTTCTGTGGTTTAATAGCACTATAGAATCTAATTAAGACACTTTTCAAAAATGGGTGTAAAAACCCTATTAATATTTCTAAAAAAAACTTCATAATTTTTCAAAAGGTTGTAAACAAAAGAAACAAACTTGACCTTGGTAATGTAAGACGCTATATCAAGTCGAGTTCTGAAACCGAAAATACTTGATACCTTGTCAATAATTATTTTATTTCTCCAACTACTGCATTTTATAATCTCCCATACCTTATTTAGGACTTTTCCTAAGTTTATTTAACCAATATTTTGTTTTAGTTACCAATAAATAGGTTGTTCAACCAAAAGTTCACTCGTTTATTCGAACCTTTAGTATCTCAACTCGTTCGATACGATGAAGTAACTCACGTAATCACATCGAGATCTATACTGTAGTTTATAATCTCCCATACCTTATTTAAGATTTTCCTAGGTTTGTAAAAAAAAAAAAATTGGCAATAAATAGGTAGTTCAACCAAAAGTTCAATGGTTCATTCACTTACTCGTTCATTCATCACACCTGTTCGAATTGTTTAGCTCATGCAATCCGATGACGTTACTAACGTAATCGTATCGAGATAAGATCTATACCACCACTCTGAGAAACAGTTTTACATTTTTGGGGAAATTTTATAACCTACTAATTTAGTCAATAACTATTGTCCTCAACTAAACTTAATAATAATAATAAAACATTTATTTATCTCCACAAATTACATGTATACAGTATACAGTTGACAGATTTTTTAGTTTTACAAGAAATTCGTAATTTGTGGGAGGTCTGGGCCTGCAGTCTCGACATAGATAGCGATCGTTAAAGTTACGAATTCGGTAGCTAATTCATATCGTTAACTTTTTAACGATTTTTGGTAGTCTCTACTGTTGCAACTATCGATTTTCATCGGTATCGTATCGTTTTTGCTGTCATTTTGGCAGCCCGCTAACTCGATAAGTATTCGAAAAGGATCGTTAACTGTGAAATATTATAAAAATAGAAATTGTATGAAGATTCATATTTATCAGATTGTAATAATATCTTTTACAAGTGTAGTGCACTAATTTATAATATTAATTGTACATAATGGCGGAGGTTTATTCGACTTATCAATGATAACAAATACCTATACCTATCCCTATACCTATACTTATACCTATACCTATACCTATACCTATACCTTTACATTTACATTTACCTATATTTTTTTTTTGATATGCTACTACTATTAAAAATGCGCATAAAATACTCAAATTATTTTAGAAATAATCAAACAATCAAATTTAGAAAAACAACAAATCTGAAAATAAATGCAAAAAGCCAACATCACTTTACAACTTTGCTTCCAAGTGTCAAGCTATAGATAGGATTTTCGTTAACTTAGCGACGTCCCTGTTTACGATTTTGCACGGTAATTCATGAGTAGAGACTTGCCCTTGTGATTAAGATCGTTACGGCAAGCGAAAATATTCGTTAACATTTATCGATCGTTAGTTTGACATTTTGGAAGCAAAATGGTGCCACGTACAATATCTTGCTTAATTTTAGGGAAGTATTTTAATGTTTCTATTAATTATATTTATTTAACTTGATATTTATAAGGTATAGGTATAGGTATGGGTATAGGTATGGGTATGGGTATGCGTATAGGTATAGGTATAGGAATAGGTATAGGTATAGGTGTAGGCGTAGGCATAGGTATAGGGATATGTATATGTATATATATAAACTTCGTTCCATCCGGGTGTCCCTTGACACCTCTCAATTTTTTATTTAGAGTTTTAAATCCAAAATACATTTAAATTGTCATTTTTTAATAGGACACATATTTATGTCCTTGCAACATTCTGAATCAATTGTTATCATTGATAAGTCAAATAAACCTCCGCCATTATGTACAATTAATATTATAAATTAGTGCACTACACTTGCAAAAGATATTATTACAATCCGATAAATATGTATCTTCATACAATTTCTATTTTTATAATATTTCACAGTTAACGATCCTTTTCGAATACTTATCGAGTTAGCGGGCTGCCAAAATGCCTCGATAAGCGATTTGCGACTGTCGTTAAATTGACAGCAAATTCGATACGATACCGATGAAAATCGATAGTTGCAACGGTAGAGACTACCAAAAATCGTTAAAAAATTATCGATGTGAATTAGCTACCGAATTCGCAACTTAAACCATTTAAAAACCATTTAAACCATTTATTTTTGCTAACATACAATATAGTAACACGTAACAATCATTAACGATCGCTATCTATGTCGAGACTGCAGTCTTTTACGATTTTGCACGATAATTTATGAGTAGAGACTTGCCCTTGTGATTAAGATCGTTACGGCAAGCGAAAATATTCGTAAACATTTATCGATCGCTAGTTTACGATCGTTATGCTATCTATGTCGAGACTGCAGGCCCTGGAGTCTAAACTAAGCCAAAACTTTAAACTTGTTACTAGTACCTATTATACTTTATACTGTAGTACTTTAATTTGTATTATTATTTATTGTTTAATGTTATTATGATTTATTTTATTATTGCTAAAGATTTAAGAGAGCACTTAGCAGTATTTTATAATTATGTAGGCATCACTACTTGTACACCAACTATTATTTAACCAACCTTTGAAAGCTTTGCAAAGCAGCACATAATACTAGCTTTTGCTAAAAAACAACAATTTAAATGCATTTTAATGGAATGCTGACTGAAAATATTTCCATCATTTCGTGTTTTGTTGCCGTAAAGTGGCAACTAGATAGTGACGTAAACATGTTTCACTCTCGGAATGCGAGACCTAGTTTTAGACCATGTATATTACAGTTTATAATCTCCCATGCCTTATTTTAAGATTTTTATTTATTATAACTCTATAATTATAATTATATAACTATATAATTTATTTATAAACTCAAAGGTTTTTTTATTGGCAATAAATGGGTAGTTCAACCAAAAGTTCCAAAAAGCTCAATGGTTCATTCACTCATCGTTCATTATCACACCTTTTCGAAACGCTTAGCTCATGCAATCCGAGGGCGTTACTAACGTAATCGTATCTATATATATACTGCAGCTTATAATCTCCCATTTCTTTTTACAAAAAGCCATATGTTTATTTAACTAAGGTCTTATTTTAATTGCCAATAAATATAGTAGTTCAACCAAAATTACCAAAAGTTCACTAGTTCATTCATTCAATCGTTCATTTACTTATCCGTTCATCCATTACATCGTTCATTCATTATAACGTTTAGTTCATTCAATAACGTTAGTGTTTCGTGCTGCTGCCCATCGTAATATACCATTTCGTATTGTGGAATCGACACGTGTACACGTTTATTATTTGAATACGTACAGTATTCAAATAATTATTTGTACTCGAAGTACAGTACTTTTTACAACTTGAAGATATCCTAAATAACATTTTGACTACAGTGAACGAAACATTTGACTACAAAAATTCAACAAACGTGGCCGGCCGGCTTTAATTAAACAGTTCCATTTATCGCCGTGGGAAATTTTACGTGAGACGTCAGGTAAAATGAACAACTTACTTTTATGTTTTAAAAAAATTAATTATTTAATTTATAATTTACTAGCAGGCCCACGCAACTTCGTTTGCGTCTTTTTTCAATCATGCTCGGCTCCTATTGGTCTAAGCGTGTTAATAACTATCCTATTTTAGGTATGCCTTCAAAATACATACACATTTTCAAAATGATAAAATGTTAAATGTCTGTTTGTTCCGACTAATCTCTGGAACAGTTGGACCGAATTTGACGCGACTAACTTGTAGATAGCTGAGTATCTTGGGCTACTTTTTTTAGACAAGCTTCGCCCGTGGTGTTTTTGGCCGCGTTATCAGCGGCGGTGCTCAGCTACGTTCTTATTTTTACGACCAATACCTGCTTTTTATTTTTAAAACGATTTTATTAGCCTTAATTTTATGTTTTTTATTAGTAAGCGTGGTATTTTCTGTGTATAACACTATAGTTTTTTTATTTCCCTATTATTAAACAAAGACACGACTCATTTTTTCGTCTAAACTTGAATAAATAATTTTGCCGTTAGCATCTTTCTTTCGTTGTAATTCTGAAACATCGTTATAAAATACGTTCATTTCCCCTAAAAGGCCTTAGAAATTACCACTTGAGACTAGATTGAGCTTGTCTTAAGTGAACAGAGATCACATCTGTCAAAATCTATTCCTGAGAGGAGATTTTGACATAAACGTCGTTCTAAAATAAGCCTCACTTGATTGACGATCAGTGAATCTTGTCTCAAGAGACGTTCAATAATAAAATCTCTTCTTAAAACTATATTCATGACGAGACGCCTTTTAAAATACGGGCCTAACTCTCTTATTTGCATGTGTTAAACTATTTTAACGGTGTTAGTTCTCTCTTTTTCATATAAATGAAATACTAACAGCTAATAATATGTACAATGTTTTTAATATTTTTTACCCGACTACGACAACGCCAAAAGGAAGGGTACTATTTTGGCAGTCTATGTATGTTTGTATGATCCGTAGCGTACCGTACCGCCTAAACTACTGAACCGATTTTAATAATAATAATAATTTATTGTAACAAAGTATGGATACAATTCAAGTGTAAGCCCTGATTCGAGATGTATGTAGGGAATCAGTACCTAATGAATGTATTAATTTAATGAATGAGATGTCAATAGAGTCGTAATAATGGTGTGTTTGGCACAGTCTATATAAATTTTATCAAAAGTGTTTGTAGTCGGGTTATAGTTTTTATACCTTTTTTCTTGTTTCAGAATACCAGTATGAATAGACGTGTGAGAATGAAAAGGACTGAAGGTATTTATTTAAACGTCTAAAAGTTAACTATACAATGATGTAATGTGCATGTGCACTTATGTTTACGCTATTGTTTTGTAGAGTCGTCAGCACGGTCGGATTCAGACAGTGACTCTGAGAGCGATGTAGATGACAAGAGACCTCCTAAAAAGTCAGATGAAAAGCCCAGCTCAAAAAGTAAGTATAATTTATAAACTGTATAGTAAGACAAAATGTTGAATTTTTGATTTATACAAGATAATGCGTTTTCAGCTCCATCTAGGTCTAAAGACCTTAAGTCAAGCGACAGCAGCAGTTCCAGTAAACCTCGCAAGAGGCCTGTGAGAACGATATCGACTCCTACTACAGCTTCTCCACCTAAAAAAGCCCGTCCGAATGTCACTGGACGTGATTTCGATCTTAACGAAATCAGGTCTGAATTGAAAGGATTACAGACGGTAAAACAGGAAACGGATGAAACAGTTAAATCTGAAGCGACAGAGGAATCGACGCCTACAGCTTCCCACTCGAACCCAGCCCCTCCTGATCCATCTCAGTCAGAGAAACAACCAGAGGATGTCTATGAGTTCAAGGAACCAGAACCATTCGAACTGGAATTGCATGACGAAAAGAAAAAGCGCACCCACCGCATCTTCGATGACATCTCCCCTAGCAAATACACATCGACACTATCTAAATCTTTGAGTGAAGAAATATCAGAAGACCCAATGCGAGTACGACCTCCGTTAAGGTCGCCTTCGTTATCGCCTTTCCGGGATTTCGGCAGCTCCAGAGAAGTAGGCCGACATAGTCCAGAAGACGATTCTAAAGATGGACTCTTTTCGTTAGATGATGATTCATTCCCTGGTGATGGTAGTTCTGGACCGACATTCGAGGGATTCACTCCGGCTAAAAACCAAGAAACCTATTCCAAAAAGAGCAAAGTTTCCAAATTAAGAGAACTTATTGATGATTCACCTGACTCCCCTGCAGATGACGAACAATCGTCAGATGATGAACCTGAACATATAGCCATAAAAGAAGAAGTAAACAGGAATCCCACTCCATTATTATCAGTAATCCAAGAATCGAAAACACCAGAACCTGTTTTGAAGGAGGAACCAATGGATTTTGAACCAGATCTACTATCCACAGAAGAAAACATAGTAAAAGCAAAGGAAACATCTAAAGAAAAGACTCCCGAACCGCCAAAGACACCTCCTCCACAAAAGCAAATTGAAATTCAACTTCCTAAAATAGGTATAGTCACAAGTATTTCGGCAAATAGTACTACTGCTACACCTAGTACTAATACTTCTATTGCAACCGTTTTTGGTCCTGCTCGCATTCCCACTCCAACTCCTAACCCATCTTCGCCGCCAATTACAGAATTGAAAAAGAAAGAAGAACCTAAATCTAAATCAGTTGAACTTCCTAAAACTAAAATCCCTGAAACCCCTAAATCAAAACCAGATGTCTCTAAATCGAAGCCAGATTTTCCTAAATCAAAACCAGATATCCCAAAATCAAAACCAGATGTTCCTAAAACAAAAACACTGGAAAATGGTGGTAAAACTAAAGTTCTAGAAGTACCTAAAACAAAAGTTCTAGAAGTTCCTAAAACAAAAATTCTAGAACTTCCCAAAACAAAAGTTCTAGATGTTCCTAAAACTAAAATTTTAGATTTGCCGAAAGCAAAACCCGTAGAGCAATCCAGACCACATGTTTTAGAGGTATCTGCAGAAGAGCCTAAGAAAGATATTAAAAAAGACGAGCCAGAAAAACTTTCATCAGTTATCCCACCTGTTTTGGAGCCCAAAGAAAAATCTCTCACTATTAGAATTGAGAAGAAACTTGACAATGTACCGGTGTTAGAGCCCTCTACATCTAAGCTACAACCGCCTTCTAGTCCTCTTATTGACACTGAAGAGGATAAATCAGAACCGGATAGTCCAGCTAGAATCGATGTCCTTCCAGAACCTCCACCAGGGTTTTTGCTGCAATCGGAAGGTCCTAAGATAGCAGAAAAGCTTTTAAAAGCCATTAGTAGTGCTAAGAGATTATCTATGTCTCCTCCACCATCGCAAGACCGACCAGACACTCCTAAATCGGACTCAATTAAATCGAGTCGACCAGATATCAAATTAACCACTATATCTCCCGAACCGAAGCCTAGCCAAGCAAAACCGGAGCTACCGAAACCATTCGTTAAGCTAGAGTCCATTAAGAAGTCTGTAGAAAATACCACAGAGTCTATATTTGGTGAACCACATACCTTTGTGGATTTGAAACGCGATACATTGGATATTAAAAAACCTAAGTCTCAAACAGATGATCCTGTAGCACCGAGGTTGCAAAGCCCCTTGAACATTTTGGAGAGAAGGAAGAGTCTGGCAGACCACCCGCTTGTTGTGCCCGGCAAAAATAATAAAGTGCTTAGTGACACGATACAGAAGCTTTCAAGTCAAATAAATCAATCGGCGGCGGCGGCTGCAGCCAATATTCCTCTGCCACCTTTTCCTGCGGAAGACAGAAGCGATTCCAGCGACTCCGATGATTCTGACAGGAGGTAAGCAACTTTACAACAATACTAAAAGAACGGCTGAGACATTAGGCATTTGATAAACTTTTAATACACACATCAAAAGTGTCTAGGGATCAACATATGTGTCTAGGGATCAACATATATTTTTGCAATAACTTTTCTCCTGATTGATATTAATTAAAATTTTCTTTAAGGATTCATCAAATAAAGTGTTTTCGTTTGTCACAGTAACGATAAACCAAGTCACCTTTGCATTAATAAAGAAATTTGCCATTTTCCTAATAAAGGGATTTTTGACATTTGAACAACTAACATTAAAGTTCGAAAAAAAGACTGAAATAACAGTTTTCTTTAAAATTTTATTAGGTAACTTAAACAAATTATAATCCGTGTTTCTACCGCGAACACTAACACAAGAACATCGGTTTGGCATACTCAAAATGAGTTCATCCAAATCACGCTGTGGAATGGCCGCCCATGTTCGTTGCAACAACAAAAAAAGGTCTTCTTGCGACTGGATACCCTCCATATTCGGCAGAGCTCTTCTCTGTAGCATATCCCATGCATGCTCATGCTCGGGTTCAAGTCTGGCGACTGAGCAGGCCAGGGCCAAAGCCACATCTCAATCTCAAGAAATCCGCATAAAAATGCTTGATCCCTAGACACTTTTGATGTGTGTACTTTCAAACATTGCACATATCTGTATCGTGCATATTAAGAATACATTACATACAATACACAATAAGATTTATTCTGCAATAGGAAAAATAAAGTCAAAAGTCTTATGTCTCATGAACCAGAATTATTGTTGTAGTATTCTACATTGAGTTTGATTATAATTAACAGCACTGTCTTCTTTCTACATGCGAAAGCTTTTAATTGGCATATAGAGAAGCTACATTCTATGTATATTGTAAATTTAGCTGTAAGCTCCCCGAGTAAATAAAAAATTATGGAGTTCATCATTTAAAAATAATAAGGATATCGGTTTACATTGAAACTAAAGTTAGACGTAACTATTACAGGTTAATAATAGATAAGCTGTCGGTTGAAGAATGGGGCTCGGGCGGCAGTTCTGAGGCCGTGCCCGCAGCGGCCGTCGTGGCTAGCGCTGCCACACGGGCCCTGCACGCGGGCAAGTCCCTGGGCGAGTGGAGTGGGGCTGAGTCTCTGCTCATGCTTGAAGATGCTTGTAAGAACGAGAGAAAACATAGTACGTATTTTCTGTTAGTTACACTAGCCCTCTTTGTGTGATCCACAAATTGTTGTTCTGAGTCTGGGTGTTATCTGCGTCCGTTTTATGCATGTTTGTTAAGTCTCCCGCGATACAGGATGTGTATTCCTTCCTAATGCGGGAGTTGTCTTTAAAAAAAACTCGCTACTGATTTTGGGTTGTCTATCCATACAAATAAAATAAAATTGAAGTGTCTGTTTGTAATATTAAAATAACTGATTTTTACTAAATGCATGTGTAACACGGTACAAAACAACACGGTATACCAAAAAAACATTTTTTTCAACTTTTGTCTGTTTGTTTCGGCTAATCTCTGGAACGGCTGGACCGATTTTGACGTGACCGTCACTGATAGGTTGCTGATGATATAAGCAGTAACTTAGGCTACTTTTTTTAAACTAGCTTCGCTCCGCGGCTTTGCCCGCGGGAAACACCGCGGGGGTCAGCTAGTAATTCATAAGTATCTTATTTTTGCTGTACGTATGCGCTGTGTGTACCAGGCGCCAGCGTCGTAGTGGCGGGTAGCGGGCGCGTTGCCAGCGTGTCGAGTGCGGGCGCGTGCGTGTCCGGCGTGTTGGGCGTGCTGGGCGTGTCGGGCGTGGCGGGCCCGGGCGAGGACGACAGCAACATCTCGCTGCTGCTGTGCGAGGAGACCATCCCCGGCTCGCCCGCGCCCGACGCCGAGCCCGCGCCGCCCCGCCAGCGCCTGCACATGCCCTTCGCCTCGGCACCGCCGCATCACCACACGCACTCGAAAGGTAACTGCGATTTAAACAAATAAAAGTAATTACTATTACTTTTTATGTAATTGTGTACCCACACACTTCGACTGAATCTACACATTTTGCATTATTAGTATTTTTTTTATTTGGGACATTACTGTCATATAGCTTTCAGTAACTTTAATAAGATATTCGAGAATTTGGTAATAAAAAAGTGAAATTGAACAAGAAAGAGTGTTTATAGATAGACAGTTGATAACTAAGGAAACATTTCAGAGGATCGTCGCGGTGAAGGTGGGTCCCAGGCGAGCGGCGCCGCGGGCTCAGGCGCGGGGCCCGGCGCGGGTGAGGCGGCGGGCGGGGGGCCCTCCGCGCCGCCCGCGCGGGAGCCCTGGGGCCGCCCGCGACAACACATCGACAACACGCCGCCCACCACGCCCGACAGCAGCCTCGACATGTCTCCCCACAGGTCAGACACTTGACTGCACGTTTGGCCTAGTGGTATAAGCTAAAAGCTAAGGTCGCCACGCCGTCTCCTTCTAAGTGTTGTGGGTTCAAATCCCACATGGGACAACACTTTGTGTGATCCACAAATTGTTGTTTTAAGTCTGGGTGTCCGTTATATGTATGTTTGTAACACTTTACAAACCCCCCGTGACACAAGATATATTCCCAGCGCGGGTGTTGTCTTTCAAAGAAAAAAATAACTGCATTCGACAATCTAATGCTGAACCATAGTCCTAACCTACACCTCCACACTGGCTAGACTACTTGGTATAGGGCTTTTTCAAATGTTCCTTCTTTACGCAGTGCCGTTGTGGCTTTAGCACTTTGCACCCTAATGTCACCCACGGGATAAACACTGGGGTGGTGACACTACTCCATATTCTAAATCCGTCACCACCGGAGTTCGAATTTTGACTTTTATTTGTATGTTTTGACTTCGTCGCATGAGAGAGTTAGAGGCTAGTAATTTGTCACTCTCCTCTAACAATCTCATGCCGCACTAAGTTCCCAACTGTTTCGGTATAATTTGCGAATTTAACGAAATCACATTAATATCGTGCTATATTTATGTTATAATAAATAGCAATATCTTCTTCGTGTTAACGATAAAATAAATATTTAACGCAGGGAACGCCGAATATCGGAAAGAGACAGTCCGTCGGAGAGGAAAGAAGACGAAGACGAGGGTCAAGCGAACGACGCGGCGACCCACGATGTCGATAAACCTCACGGTTTGTAACTTTCTGTGATGTTTCACTTTTAAAATATAAAAAAAACTTTATGAAAGTCGCTGTGGGCTTGTGACCCGATTGTTAATCTTGTGTGATGAGCACGGTAATATGTTCTGTGTCTGTACAAATATATAATGATACATATAGTTTTGGTTGTAGAGCGAGATTTATGCGCGATAATTGTTTAAAAGGTAACTATAGCTTCTATTTTTCAACGTTTTGATCGGATTATTGCACTCGTGGTTACAGGCTGACCCGTCGAAATGTCGGGAAATTAAAGGTACGAGTATCTTCAGTTTGTAAATAATTTTATCGCGAATAAATGCCGCTGTACATACGACAAAACAACTATGTGTATCAGCAGCCTGGTTCTAATAGTGCAGACTTTACCCAGTTTTGGGCTGAGATGGTCGTGTTTTTTTTATGTACGGCTCTGCCAAAATGACTCTACTTTGCCTGATGGAAAGCATAAGCAGATTCCAAGAGTGGTGGTCACCATACTCATTGCGAATGCAAACAATGCAGCATGGTAACCCACACTATGGCGGCCTAGTGATGCTTCTGCATCATTGGGCCTCCGGTCTCGCACTCACCAACGAAACACGACAGCACGAACGCTGTCATTTTACGTTGATCTTCTTTGCGAGGTTAGTCCCGCCCCGGTCGAACCGGCCCAACCGTGCTGAAATCAGCGTGGCTCTACTACTTGTGTGTGTGAGAGATGTATGAGCATATGATCATAGTGTAGCATTGTGTAGGCGGAGGGCGTGCCCGCAAGGCGTCGGAGAGTTCGTGCTTCGGGTCGGCGCGCGGCCGCACACGACGCTCGCGCCGCGACACGGAGGAGGCGCACCCCGCCCACCCCTCACACCCCGCCCACCACTCGCACCAACCCACGCTCAAGTACAACTTTTACGTCGACTTAGGTAACTAACACTACATCTTTACCACCCTTTACTGTTATTTACCCTTTAGTTTCAGATTGTTTACTTGTTTGAGGACTATTTTAAAAGAACAAAAAAATTTAATAGTCTATGATCTCAACAATGTTTGGATTTATTGGAAGCCACGAGTGCCCGCCCCACATGTTATTAAAAATAAATCAAAAGCCGGCCTGCGTTTCGGACCACACGCAACAGTATTCCATAGTCGATTGGGAGCACGCGGACTTAGAAGGAGATTAAATTCCGTTTTTTAACAGCCAATAAGGTTTTGAATTGGTATCTTCACTATCCTGCGTATTAACAACCTTGATCGTATCATCATTTGCGACGTCAAGACGAGCATGTCTGAAGTCTGCTTCTTTTGCCGGGCCTGACAGAAGCCTCATCATCTCATCATGACACCTCAACTCCTGCTTCTGTTAATAAATGCCATGCCTTACCTTACGGTTTTATGCATTTGATACTGCCATGAACATGAACTAAATATACATCTAAATACTAAAATGTAAAGCTAATATACGCACTTTACTTTCTCACAGATCCGTCGTGGGATTGTCAGACACGCATTAACATATTGACTTCGCGTCTGGCGGACCTACGCAAAGCTTACCATTCGGTAAAGGCAGAACTAGCAGCCATTGACCGACGACGTAAAAAACTACGAAGAAAGGAGAGAGAAGGTAAACTAAGAAATTCATAACTGTTATTAGACCACGTTTAGCCTCTTCTTATGATAGGTTTTGTGGGCCTACTACGAGTATACCACACTGGCCATAGAGTTGTTTCAAGTTTTTCTTCTCTTTGTAGTACTGTTGTCCTTTGTAGTCCTGTAGTTAGCTCGATTAGTCGACCTTTAAGATATCGTGACATGAATACGGTGGTGATACTGGTATTTGCGTCTGGTAGTCATCATTTTATGATGATAAGCTGATGATGTAAGGTACAACTCCTTAACGTTTAGGAGTTGGAGGATAAATATTTAAATATCATATGTATGTATGTTACCTTTAGTCGCGTTCTTTCAAATTATTTAGGTAAGCTGATGATGGAAGGTGGAAGGTACAACTCCTCAACGGTTAGGAGTTTGAGGATAATTCTTTCAATTTCATATGCATCTAAAGACATTTAGTCGTATACTTTCAAGTTATTTAGGGCCGGTTTTTCAATAGTCAGATAAACAGTCAAATAGCATTTATTCCTCAGTTAGCGTAAATTTGGGTCTTTCAATAGTCAGACATCAGTTATCAGACGAATAAAGCTGTAATCTGACTGATAACTTTATCTGTGCTTTCAAACCTCAGTTAGTGTTTTATTCTGTAGAATAGTGATTTGACGTTGTGTATTTCTCTTGTACCTATTTGTAGTAAAGTTTAAGTACGTTGTCGTTATTGAATATTTGATAGATTATGGATGTTTTTGACTCGATTGACTTTTTGTTCTGAGGTAAAAAGGGTTATTAGAGAAATATAGGTTATAGATACTATAGAGAAGATGAAGAATTTTTACTTCACACACTGCTATCTAGTTCGAAACAAAACAGAGCTTGTACTATTGGTAACGAGAAGATTTCCCTAGTGGCCGTTTGCGGAACTAACGTATGACAGACATTTCTACCTGGCAGTTTAATGTACAGAGCGAGTGCATTGTTATTGTTTCATTGATAGACGTCTACGGAGAAGTAAAAAATACGTATTTTAAAAGTGGAATGTTAACGTGTATACGTATTTTTATCTGTCATACGTTAGTTCTGCGACTTGCCGCTAGGGAATCTGCTCGTCACCATTTAAATTCTTTCTACAATGATTTCATTGATAGACGTCTACGGAGTAGTAAAAAAAATACTTTAGGACCACTTCGTGAGGGTAAACAGTATTCTAAAAGTGGAATGTTAACGTGTATACGTATTTTTATCTGTCATACGTTAGTTCTGCGACTTGCCGCTAGGGAATCTGCTCGTCACCAATAGGTACAGAGAACTGACATAAATACAAATATACTTTTTACGTTTAAACACATATTTATTAAACGTAGAAACACCTGTTTAAAAAATTACTATGCACCACCCGCAAACCCGGCATTTCATTTTTATAAATTTTGATTACAATAATTGTTATGGACTCAACTACAGGAATATCATAAACGACTTTTTACAAAATTATTATTTACTACATCTATTATAGACAAATAATAATTATAATCGAATGCTTTAATTTCATTTAATTAAATATCCCAAACCGCCAATCATAAAAAAGACAAAAAGAAATAGAAAAAGAACAGTCAACTTGAATGTTGTCTAAAAGTTTCTGGTCCTTATCTAACGTGTGACTACCTGTATAGCTGCATCTCACTTGCGCATGATTACAGTGAACATAGCTGTGAAGGACCATCAAGTAACTATCTGACTGTTTACTCCCGATTGAAAAACACAAAAAGTTTATTCGCTTGTTAAAGAGCTGGATACATTTATTCCCTTGTTAGTTATTAGACCGTTTAACTGGGGATTGAAAAACCGGCCCTTAGTTGAGCTGATGATAGAAGGTTAAACTCTTCAACAGTTAGGGATTAGAGGATGATTTTAATAATACACGTACGTATAGACCTTAATTTGTATCTTTCAGTTATTCATATGGATTGTTTTATTGAGTAGACACCCACAAAGGAAGTAATTTTGGAATTTCTACCCCTAAGGGGGTGAAATAGGGGTTGAAAATTTGTACAAAAGTCGCGTATTTTTTTAAGTTAGAAACATGAAACTTTATCTTTGGGCTACTGATTAAAAATGAGTAGATACGTATTAAAGCGTTTCTGGATATTCTACCCCTAAAGGGGTGAAATAGGGGTTGAAAGTTTGTGTGGAAATCCGTCATTTTTTATTTAAGTTAGGAACATGAAACTTTATCTTTGGGCTACTGATTAAAAATGAGTAGAAATGTCTTTAAGCGTTTCTGGATAATCTACCCCTAAGAGGGTGAAAAAGGGGTTGAAAGAATGTATAAAAGTTCGTATTTTTTTTAAGTAAAGAACGTGAAACTTTATTTTTGGGCTACTGATAAATATGAGTATTAACGGATTACGTAGCGTTTCTAGATATTCTATACCTAAGATGTGAAATAGGGGTTGACATTTAAACCACTGAAGTTATTTGCATCAGCAGAAATTTTATGAAATAGTTCAACTTACAACTTACCTACGATTGTTTGCACTAAAAACTGAAGAATAAAAACTTTATATAAAAAAAAACGAGTTCCAAAAAACATAAAAAAAAACTCTGCCAGAAACACTAAAAAGCGTAAAATAAACTGGCTTTTCATAAATTGCTATGTGCCAATTCTTGTTTATACCTAATTCTTTATTCATTTAAGTGTTCATGTGCTAGGTACCTAGAATCTGTTTGAAGTCGGTGCCAAGCGATCACTTAGATTTTTGTAATTATTCGTTCGTATTCTTTTTGGCTTGGCACCGACTTCAAATAGATTCTAGGTAACTAGCACATGAACATTTAAATGAATAAAGAATTAGGTATAGATAAGAATTGGCACATAGCAATTTATGAAGAGCTAGTTTATTTTACGCTTTTTAGTGTTTTTTGGCAGTTTTTTTTTTATGTTTTTTGGAAGTCGGTTTTTATTTAAATATACTTATATCATGCTATAAGCCATATAACTACTTATAAATACGAGATTTTCAGCCAGTATCTGAGTCAGAAGATCAAAAAAATGAACCACGATCTTAACAATAAATCTTATTCCACAGCTGTGAAGGCTGCGAAAGCTGCATGCTCATGATGAAGGAAGCCCAAAGGCTGTCGGGAAGGCGGTGACAATTAGCGGAGTTTGTTCGTTTTAGAATAAACAACATAGTATCTTCGCAATTCTATTGTTGTGCAAATTCGATGTCTGTAAATATAAGGCGGGGGTGGGTCGTGATGATCTCAGATAACATTTGCGTCACCTCCATTTTATACTATTATCACATTGTTTTCTTTGTAAATAGAGAGTGAAATAAAATAATTTTGATAATTCTTCTAGATTATTTGTACTATATTATTGTATTTCAACTTCATAGTAAACTTAAGTTTTATTCAAATAATATTCTCTCTGTAAGTAATTTAATGTTGTTAAATTGATAATTGATTTCAATGTGATGATGTTACGTCAATGTGTAAACCATTAAATGACCTGGGATTTTACTGATTGTGTAAAGGGACCAGGTTTTTATCAGTTAATATTAATGTTAGAAAGTGAAAAAAAAGTATATCGAAGACTGACGGATCGAAATAAAACATGGTGGTATATGAAGATATTATTTATTCCTTAAAATATATGTAATGTCTCACATGTTTACTATGTTTAAGTCAATAAACATTTTTATCATAAATTGCAACAATTGAATCATTATGAACCCTCATAATAGAATGGCAAAGATGCCAATGCCTGCATATTAAATGTGAATATCAACTTAAGGTATTTATTTACAAATACCTTAATCACAGGTAGCAGCCTTATCAAAACTGACATGGAAAATGAACAGAACAGACAGTGTTCAAAATTCTATTACAATGTTACTAATAACCCTTTTCAACTACCTCTATAGAAGAGTAAAACCGTGGACGTGGTTTATTATATCTCGGTTTGCAGGAGTTATCATTGAATGGGCCAAAGGAAGGGTTGCTGCTCAGTCCACGGATGTTTCCAACGGTTGGTAGTTGTATCATCGAATGCTAGTAGTAATTGGGATACTGAGGCCATGGGTGCGGGTGATGTTGGTAAGGTCCCGGGGGCTGCTGGTAGCCCCAAGTGGGTTGGTAAGGTTGAGTGTACGATTGATCATACGAGGCCGTGGTGGCCGGCGGTGTTTGATAATATGAGTTCCCACCGCTGGCAGTTGTGACGTTGCACGCTGTAGCTGCGCCGCCTTCCTTTTTCTTATTGTCTGCTGATACTCTACAGAAAAAAATATTATTAAATGAATACACACTAATACAGATAGAACGACCCTCGAAGAGTGTGATGAATAGGAGGATGTAAAAGGCGACTGGGTTATTAAAAAATCTTATTTTTTATTAACAATTACTGTTAATATATCTTCATCATAGTTAAAGTTATCTATCTATCTATATATATAAAAGAAAGTCGTGTTAGTTACACTATGTATAACTCAAGAACGACTTTCTGGAAATTGGTGGGGAGGTAGCTTAGAACCAGGAGACGGACTATGATACTTTTTAAAAATATATTTTTTTTTTACTTTCCGCCGCGGCGTTAACCGCGGTTGTTGTTGTACCGCGGGTAACACCGCGGCGATCAGCTAGTTTCAAATGGAATACCTATTAAAAATGTATGATACAATTAACTATCAAAACCTAAGTTGAGATTACATTGTCACCTCATTAAACCGTGACCAGCTGACAAATAATACACTACTATAATCAGCTAATTTTTCTTCGAGATTTGGAGTTGCTCGTTGCATTGTCTGTTTTCGCAATAAGGATGCGGCACAGTAGTCATTTTGTCAAAAAATTTACAAAAAAAAAACCGGATTCAAAAACTGGACCAAATTGAAATGGGACCACACGGGAAGCACTAGCTTTCAAATAAAGAATCATCAAAATGGGTTTACCCAGTCGAAAGTTCTGAGGTAAACAAACATAAAAAAAAATAGTCTAATTAAGAACCTCTTCCTTTTTTGAATTCGGTTAATAAGTAAGGAAGAGCCACGCTTCGGCATGAATGGGCTGGCTCGATCGGAGTGATACCACGGCTTCACAGAAAACCGGTGTAAAGTAGCGCTTGCGCTGTATTTCACCGAGTGAGTGAGGATACCGGAGGCCCATACCCCCAACCCCTCCCCCAAAGGCCGGCAATGCACTTGTGACGCCTCTCGTGTTGCGGGTTTCCATGGGCGGCGGTAGTGATACGTCTGCTCGTTTGCTCCCTAGTCCATAAAAAGAAACAAAAAAAAAAGTAGTGACGTACTGAGCGGGCGGCTGTACGTCGTGCTTGTCCTTGCGCTGTCGCTTGCGCAGGTGCTTGGCGAGGGTCCGTGCGTGCGCGTGCGCGGCGCGGGCCTGGCGCGCGCCGCCCAGCTCCTCGGCCAGCTCGCGCCGCCGCCACGCCAGCGCCGCCATCGTCTCCAGCTCCGCGCTCTCCTGCTTCTCGTACGACGACACCAGCTCTGCGACACAACCACATCACTGTGTTTACACACATACCGATCTATATACTACATCTTCAACGTGAACAACCTTAACGGTCAACGGAGGCCAGCCGGCTATGCACGAGATATTATAGTGCATGAGTGTGTGCGCAACCACATACACTCTCTGTACCCTCATTCTTACATCGGACACGACTGTGGAAAAATCAATTGCAGGACTGACGGCTTCATGTGCTCGAAGGAGGCTACGTAGGCGAGCGAGGCTACGGAGGCGAGATAGAATAGCTCTTTCACTCTCTCACTCTTTGCATTTATTTTCATTGAATGTATCTCAATGAGTACTGTACATTTACATTCTTTGCCACAACTATCTATCAGTATTTTAGCATAAAATAGTTTCTTTTGTGTTTCAAACCGATTAACTTTATTCGAATCAAGTTCGGTATCAAGTTGTGGACAGATTTTACTAAAATGTATATTTAACTCTTACCATCCAGCACTTCATAGGGTGTACCAGGTGTATGTATCGCCATGTCCAGTCTCTGCATGTGCAGTCTGTGGTTAAGCGGATCCTTGGTGATCGCTTCATCAAGTATTTTCCTTGCGGCGACGGGGTCTTGTCTCACGTGGAACACGAAACGTGCGTACTTGATGGCCAGTGCGGAAGCCACCGCCTTGTTCTTGGCTGCATTTATGTAAGTCTCGTATAACTGAGCACATTTTTCGTAGTCGCCACGACGCCTCTCAAGGTTTACACGTCTGATGGAAAAAATATTAACTTATATTAGTAACAACCTACTGTTTGGTATGAGTATACATAAAAATCAAATAAAATTTTTACATAGTTGACTTTTCATTTTTTTTTTTTTTTTTATGTAATATGGCGGGCAAACGAGCAGACGTATCGCCTGATGGTAAGCGATTACCGCCGCCCATGGACACCTGCAACACCAAAGGCGTCACAAGTGCGTTGCCGGCCTTTGGGGGATGGGGAGGAGGATGGAGGCGGGGGATGGGGGAGATTGGGGAAGGGGTTGGGGTATGGGCCTCCGGTATCCTCACTCACTCGGTGAAACACAGCGCAAGCGCTATTTTACACTGGTTTTCTGTGAGGCCGTGGTATCACTCCGGTCGAGCCGGCCCATTCATGCCGAAGCGTGGCTCTCCCACGGTTGAATTAAAATTCATTGCTATTAAAATTCATGAAATACCTGTTTTAATATAGGATCTTTGGTAATTATTAAAATACTATAATAGAATTATACGTTTTAATGCCTAAAAGGCATGTGAAACATCGGCGAAGCTACTCTAGAATAAAGCCTAAGTCACCCCTTATATCATTAGCTATCTGCCAGTAAAAGTCCCGTCGAAATCGGTCGGGAGATTAGCCATAACAAACACAGACGAAAATTTTAAAATAGATTTTTTATGTAAGTACTGTATAATACTTTCATAAACACAGTGAAAAGCTGTTAATTTGAAATTACAGACACTTAATTTTTATTTATTTGTATAGATGCTATTTATCAGAAAGCAGTATAGTATGTAATTATTACAAAGACAATATAATATTTTATATTATTATTTATAATTAAATATTAAGCAACAGACTGGGCTCTGTGGTGTTCCTTGGAAGAGGCCTATGTCCAGCAGTGGACTGCAACGGGCTGATGATGATGAAATATTAAATATGTTGGTATTCTAACCTGTACTGTACTTGAACTAGATTGGGGCAAGCTTTCTCAATCCTGTCCAATATTTCTGCCGCTTTAGCAGGGCTGCCGTACGACTCTTCGAAGTGTGCCCAGTGCAGATGCAGCTCGTGTTTGTCCAAATGATGAACGGTGCACGCGCGTTCCAGTACCTCACGCTCAACCGCTACTAACTCCGGGTTGGTCTCTATACGCTCCTCGAGGAACTTGACAAGCTGTAAATATACGATAAATATTAGTGGCCTATCCTGCTAATATTATAAATGCGAAAGTTTGTAAGTATGGATGGATGTTTGTTACTCTTTCACTTAAAAGCTACTGAACGGATTTGGATGAAACTTTACAGTAATATAGATTATACATCAGAATAACACATAGGCTACTATTTGCAGCGATAACCGACATACACGCGGGCGGAGCTGCGAGCAACAACTAGTACTTCTATATATTAATACGGATTAACTTATTCTGACTGCATAGGTTGCGTAGAGGTGACCTCGCTTTGAGTGTTGAGGTTTCGAGACTGGGTGTTCACTGTGTTCGTTACATGTATGATTTTAAAAGACATACGATCTATTCTTAGTGTGGGAGCTGTCTTTTCAAATAATATTTCGAATCTTTAGACGCGATTTCAACACAGTGTTTTTCGAGTACCACGTTTGATCAATCACAATGAAAATTGACACTGACTTAGTGAGGTTACTATCATCAACAACCCATAATGTCCCACTGCTTGGCTCGGGTCTCCTCTCAGGAGAGGGTTAAGGCCATACGTCCCCACGCTGACCGAGTGCGGGTTGGGGACTGGCAAGACAACGTTGTGGCTACGTAATCTTGCCGTTTGGATGATTTAGCCGCCCAAAGGCCTACAACTAAGCTTCACGGCTGTTATCCTATGATAACAACCGGGCCCGACTTCTAACGTGACCTCCGAATCACGGAGACGCTCATTGTATCATGCCACCAGCGGCCAGGTACTGACCGTGCCGTCGTTGCTTACCCTCTAATTACCGAGTGCAACAAAAATTACAACAGTTTTATAGTCTGTAAAATGGGTTGGTAAGTATGAGGTTACCATGGCTTCTCAATGATTTTGCAATATAATGAAAGGCTGTAGATGAACATTCCGATATTCGTTCGTGTTACCTGTTATTTCCACAACAAATACTTTATTCAGTTTCAATATTGAAGTCTGTTAGTAGATAATGGATTATAAGGTTCTACTAGACATACCCTCATCCAGAACTCTTCATAAAGCGCACACGCGATGAGACACCTCTCGTGCAGAACTAGTGCGCGTTTTAGCGTGCCGTGCTGTTTCTCCCATTCCAGGTACGACTTCCAGTTTTTCAGCTGACATCGCTCCAGAGGTTTCACATGGAAGTATGGACGTTTAATCTGTAAAATAAAATTATTGGATTAATCTTCCTGCATGTGGTTAAAGCAATATTGTTCCTAACATCATCAACCTATGGCCGTCCACATCTGGACGGAGGCCGTATATTTTATATCATCATCATGTCAGTTGAAAGACGTCTACGTGACATAGGCCTTCCCCAATGCTGGGTTGTCCGGTCATGGCGCTATATAGTGCACCGGTGTGGGTGGAGGCTCTGACCGCCCAGAATAGGGCGCGCCTCTTTCGTCTCCAAAGGATATTGGCGGTCACCGATACGCGGTTACCGCACCGTGTCGACCGAGGCGGCGCCTTGGCCGGAACACCCCCGTGAGATTTGGACTGACTTCCGGGCGAAGAACGGCTTCGGCCTCCGCCCGAAGAGGCACGCGAATGGCGTGAGGCTGCTCGTCGAGCCACGAGCGCGGGAGCAAGGCGTTTCCTTCCGACTGACGCAGGTTCTTTCCGGGCACGGTTACTTCGGGAACTACCTGCACTCGGTCGCTAGGAGGGAACTGAGTGCCGCCTGTCAACACTGCGACTGCAGTGAGGACTCGGCCCAGCACACGCTGGCGTTTTGCCTGGGCGTCGCAGCGTCGGGCCCTCACTGCAGTCATCGGAGGAGATCTCTCGCTACCGGCCGTCATACGCTCCATGGCCGGTAGCGACAGCTGTTATACCGCGGTCGCATTCTTCTGGCGAAGAACTAATTTCGGAGAACGAGGCGGCGGAGATGATGACGATGATGAGAATGACCTCCACTCGGACCCAATTCGCTGCCCGCGATCCAGCGTCTCAGTCTTTTTTTTAATAAAACGAGTTCTTATCACTGTGATATTGATAAGAACTCGCTTTTATTGGAGTGAAATGAAGAAGTGTTTTTTTACTTACTCCTTCTTCAAACGCCCACCGAGCTGCGACCTGTTCGCCTGTAGTCTTGTGAACCTTACGCCGTGCTGCGATGATACGTTCCTTGATGGCCTGGGCTTCTTCTTCAGATGCCTATCGAGATCAAACAAAGGACTTTAATTAGATTTCATTTAGACATGTTTATTTGTGGTATTCGTATATTAAAACAAGGTTACTTTTAGGACATCCTAAACATCCGAGATGAACGGACGAAACAAAGTCAGGGATGATCGTATTTTTTTAAATCCAGACTATCTTCTTAAAATGTAAAGAATAGCACTTCCGTTGGATTCATTGGTTGGAAAGACGTTGATTCTGCCAATTGTTTCACAAGGTATTGGGACTAATCACGCCCACACGCCTACCACTGTAACTCCTGTACACCAGGATCAACAGCAGTGGTCCACTAACACAGTCCTAGAAAAATTAAACTGTCTTGGAACCCGCAACGAAATTAATCATAAGAAAACTGGAGGAGTAGGGAAATATAATAAGGTACTGCTATACTTGCTTGTAGGTAAAAATTGTTTAGGGCCATCTTAATTTCAAGAGGGAGCTAATTATAAATCATTTGAAGAGTGTTATTTCCTTAGAAATAACACTATTCAAATTATTCCTCCTGGACATAGGCCTGTTGATGCTACATATTATTTTCGTTTTTAGGTAAGTTCACAGACTGGTAGTGACCTAAACAAAGCATTGAAATTCTCATTACATAGTTCCACATATAGACTAGTTATCTGTTTAATTACACCAATTGTGTATACAAACGTAACAGACTAAAGTAACAGACGAATAGTGAAATACAAAAAAGATGTATATAAAATAAATAACGATGATAAAAAGTTAAATGTGATGCAAATAATGAATTAAAAACAATTAAATACATAGCCAGGAGCCATTTAGATCTCGCGTAGAAGTAAATTCGGTTCCTGAAAATCGGATGGAGGTAGGATGGATGGATGGTTTATGTGGTCCCACTGCCGCTTTCTACTATGCCAAGTGTTGTGGGTACATTTGTCACATGCGACAACACTGTTTAACCAGCGTGTGTGAGTGTGTGCGTCTGTGTGTGTCTGTTCATATGTGTGCGTCTGTGTGTGTGCGTCTGTGTATGTATGCTCCTGTGTGTGTGTGTGTGTGTGTGCGCGTGCGAATACTGACCACGTGATCGACGGGCTCGTCTTCCCCGGGCGGCAGGTCGAGCTGCGGCTGCTGCCCCGCGGTATCGCGCACCTCGCCCCGCAGCCGCACCAGCTCGGCACGAGACACCACGCCCGTTACCGGCTCCGACATCACGTGCTCTTGGAAACTGCAACATCATCCACACGTCACACATATGCTACATACCTAGCCCTGAACTGATCGTTCGGACCAACTGCTTATTTACCTATTCAACTGCTTAAATGTTGACAAATGAACAAACGTGTCACTGACAAATTTATATAAATTTGAAGGCCCAATGATGCAGCAGCATCACTAGGCCGCCATAGTTTGGGTTACCATGCTGCATTGTTGCACTGTCTGCATTCGCAATGAGTATGAGTCCACCACTCTTGGATTCTGCTTACGCTTTCCATCAGGCAGAGTAGAGTCATTTTGGTAGCAGTAAAGTATTCGAAATTAATATGGACGATTACCGACAGTTCTTTATCTAGATTTGAGATACGTAATACATAATATTAAATGAGATGGTACATGCATGCATAGTGACTCGATATTATCCACTCTTTATAAACGCAATTCAACCTAATTTCTAGCCTAGTAAGTAGACTGTACAATACGATTGTCACAGTATTGCATGTTATTATAATGTATGTATGTATAATTTAAAGTAAGAACACAATATTTAAGTGATAAACTATATGATATAGAGTTGGTATGAGGTTTTAAATAGACGACATTGAAATCTGTTCTGTATTATTAATCGTTTATTAATTTTTATTTCACAAAACATTTCGATACGCCAAAAACAATAAAACAAGATCCAAATTAAATATTAAAGATACAAACTTGTCAAAGTGCGATGTGTATCCGAGTGTTGGAGTAGCCAACAGTCTGTCATAAATATTAGTAACATTCAGAGCAGAACCGTTCTCGGCCTCCCATTTGATGTAAGATTCCCATAGACGATCAGAACGAAATTCTAGACCACACGCCTCTGCAAAAAATCACACTTTTTTTAATTTGAAGCACGTTAATATAACGATAACAACATTTTATAACTTCCCGAAATAAGATCACAATCCAATAATAATATTGTGCTCCCATAATACTTAACACTTTCACTGCGGTCCAAATATTTGTGATGTCCTTATTGTGGTCACTTTCGTGAACGCGCTAAGCGCGTCGTCGTCACTGGATACTAATATAAATGCAAGCGCTTTGCGCTTCCACCGGCACTATAGGAAGTTTAACTTGTTTTTCTTCACAAATGTATAAAATTATACCATAAAATCTGTAGTAAATTTAATATTTTAAAATTTACTCAATGTTCCAAGCATGGCGTAAAGATACTTGCCGCTTAATTTAGTGATATCATCAATCAAGGTTGACGATCCATGTTTTATGTGATATGCGAACACAATATAATATCTATGCAGCATTAGCATCTTCGATCAGACATACCATAGATATGTAAACAAAAAAGTTTAAAAACTATAACCCGACTATGTAAAAGATTTTGATGAAATTTATATAGTCACTCGGGCCATTATTACGAATCTTTGACACCTCATTCATTAAAATCGGTAGAATAGTTTACCCTTCCTTTTGGCTTCATCGTAGTCGGGTAAAAAATGCGTCAAATGAAGGGAATCTGATAGCACTGCATATTAAGAGTTTGTGAAAAATGCGTGTATTCAAAAACTCGTCTCAATGAAAAAAAAAGACCATGATGTATGTCAACATGTGTTGTGTCTTGTGTCTATACATTATTACTGATTCAACTCCGAAGATAAGTTCTCCATTAACACCATCCTCAGTTATTAGGTTTGTGGGACATGTACCCCTCCCACGTTGAGGGATTGAAATGCATAGGTGGATAATTACATACCTACCTAATGCACACACACACAAAAATCTTGTTTATGATTATCCATTTTGTTTTTATCGAGTTCAACTGGTAGTGGCAAAGCTATGATACATATGATCGAAGTTAGGCATACTGATATTACAGAAAAATATAGAAATAATTCATAGATCAGGCCCACTTCCATGTTAGTAAACTACACTGGAACATAAGCTACTTTTGATATTTTCAACAGAATATATAAATCAGATTAGATATAGTAGCCATGTACTTTCTCGGCAAGTTAGAAAACATGCTCAATACGCAGCTAGCGATCAATGTCATAATGGGAGTTAAAATACAGTAAATAAAAGTTACAAGAGTTTCGAAAACGCCGACGCGACTCATACAGAAATTTCAAACAAAGTTAGAGTAAACTAGAGGTGCTAATGAATAAGGCGATGCAGAACATATTATAATGTTAATATTATAATGTTAATGCAAAATAAAACTCAGATCTTACCGATTGCTCTCTCATATTGAGCTCTAATGTAGGTGTGGTCATCGGTTCTAGTCGACTTTATATGATTTAGGTAATGTATCCATAAATCGACAGATAACGGGATAGCTTTAAGACCCCTTTCCAAAACCTGAAACATGAAATTACATTAAACGTGTTCCGAGAGTGTCGAAGTGCGCCGCGTTCACGACAACACTATGAAGCAAGGGAATATTGAATAGCATATAATGTCTCATATAATAATAAAGTGTAATTAATAAAATGTGTGTCGGGCATATTACACCTGTTCGCACTCGGCGCGGTGGCAGCTCTCGGCGACTCGCTGGCTCTTCTACAACCGCCATTCAATGGCTAAAATGAAGGCTGGCTGGCTTCCATGCTACCATGGATTGGTTAATAATCTTAATTATATCCACCACTCATTAAGTACTTAAATAATAATACATGAAACGGTATTACAATACATCATGTTTGTACAAAGTATAATAAATGTATGCACTATAATATTATAAAATATAAACCACAAATTATTATTAATCACTAGAACGAGATCTATGTGAGGGTAACAGAACTCTCCGGTGTGAACGGACGACTTTGCCTTACGAACATGGTGGGCCTCGTTGCACTGTTGGGAAAAAAAATAATTGCAAAATACCAGTTATGACTAAAAGATATCAAATTCCAAGTGTTAAGGAACATTTATATCACTAATCTCAGTCGTTTTAAGTCGTAACAACTTACCAAATGATTTAAAAAGGCAATAAATAATACACAATAGTAAAGAGTGTCTGATACTCACCTCGAGGCACTTCTTTTTACTTCCTTTGCGTTTTTCGAAATCGGCGTATTTCCTCCAGTAGCCGTAACAATACGGGTAATGGGAAAGGAACGCGTCGTACGCTTCGCGAGCCGCCTCTACGTCGCTCTGTCGTGTTTACAAACAGACCGTTATCACACCACACATAGGTCAACACTTGTATTGCATTGCTACACCTAATTAATCAGTTGGCCCTTGCCACTCGACATTTGTATTCAGTTCTTATCGCTTCATAAAGCAATAAGATTAGCGTTAGTCTTCATCACGTAAAACGAATTTGTACAATGAATTTGGCTTTAATTTTTTAATGACTATTCCGATTTATTTTGGAAGATATTTTCTGGAGGATTTAGGACGGAAGGGTTTGCGTCCTAAAGTTACGTCAATTCTGACTTTCGCTCGACAGAAACTTGTTCAACTAGAGACTAGCTTCTCCATACATGCATGTTTGTAAACACCCATTTCCCATTTAAATTTAACAACTTCAAAAAAAATTGAAGTATTTCTTAAATTGGTTGTTTTCTTTTACCTCAGAATTCATGTCATATATATAGTCAAGTCATGTATAAATGAGATTGAAAAAATTTATGATCAGGTTACTTTAGTTCTATTTTTTTCTATTTACATTTAAAATAAAATATTATCCCTGGTAGTAATGTTAAAATAATGAAAATACAAAAAAAAATAGTTAGAAGATTCATTTTGAGGTCTGCGTTATCTTTTTTTAGGTTGTGATATTGAAAAAGAAAGAACACTCACCTCTTGGTCAACATATTGCAACAAATATGTCCAACCGGTGAAGTCAGTTGGATCATCGTTGACCACTTTCCAGTACTTGTCTAATTCAGGAAGGGTTTTCTTCTTTGGCTTTTCATCAATTGAAGTTCTTTTTTCTGATGGCACCGGTTTGCTTTCACCATTCTAAAATAATAAACATAAATTATTAAATTCTTCAAAAATAACCTTTGCTTATTAGTTTGTAAAGTAATTCAATATGGGTAAATTACCATGTACATGTGTAAAATACAATTTACAACCTATGTATGCCTTATGCACAAAGATGTTCTTGAACATGTCATGATCCCTGAACATCTTTGGATACTAACATATCCCTTATTAAGTGAGAAAATTACTATCTTGCATATAATTAAAAATAATAAAATTGTTGAATTGAAGTATTTTGAATTTTCCTAAAATAACGTGTTTAAAAGAAATACTTGATGAAGTAATTGATTGATTGATTTTACGTTTATACACATAAAACTACATATTTAAATTAAACAATGAAGTGAAAAGCTACATACCTTGGCAATAGCTTGTTTCTTGCTTGATGATTCGCTTTCAGATGTGGGTGAACCAGGATCGTAGCCATCACGTTCACTTTCAGTTTTGCGTTTACGCGATTCTTTGGAATCTTTCTTGGACGCAGGCAGTTCGTCCTCAGATACAACCTTAAAAAGCATTATTATAGTCGTGTTTAAAAAGACTATTAAAAAGATATTTCATAATAGTAGGATCCGGCCCTAGGTCGACCTTCACCGAGCTGATAATAGAAAAAACTTATTTTATAATAAATTTCGTATATTAAAAAATATATTAAAAATGGGTTGTCTAAAAATATCCGGGATGTGGTACCGGATGACGGTGGACCCGGAAGTGGGACTATGGCAGTAGGAATAAGTTAGGATCGCGTATCTATATACTTATAATAAAAATGTAACAGGTCCAATTCTGTACATTAAAGATATTTAGAATTTTTTTTTTTGCAGGGCTCTCTATAATCGATACTGAAGCCAAAACTGTATTTTTTTTTATTTTTGTCTGTCTGTCTGTCTGTCTGTCTGTCTGTCTGTCTGTCTGTCTGTCTGTCTGTCTGTATCTTGGCCGCGCATCACGCCGAAACTACTGAATGGATCCTAATGAAACTTGGCATGATTTGAGTTCATACTACGAGGTAGGACATAGGATACTTTTTATCCCGATATTCAGCACGGTTTCCTGGGGGGAGGGGATGAAAGTCAAAATATGTACATAGTTATAATTCAATAACACATGGTCCGATTTCGTTCATTCTTTTTTTGCTAGAAAGAAAAAAAAAAAGAACGGGAAAAATCTTTTTTTTGTCCGCGACTGTACACCGCCTGTGGGAAGCTGAGACAGATATGTAAATATGGCGGTACGAAGTTCGCCGGGTCAGCTAGTTTCTTATAAAATGATAAGACTGTTCATTAATTCATGTAACCTATTTTTGTTTTATAACTTTTATCTATACAAATAAATAAAATTTGAGTGTCTGTTTATAATATTAAAATTACCGCGTTTTACTAAATACATATATACATGTACATATACCAAAAATATATTTTTTTCAATTTTTGTCTGTCTGTATGTTCCGGCTAATCTCTGGTACGGCTAGACTGATTTTGACGGGACTTTCACTTATAGGTAGCTGATGATATAAGGAGTAGCTTTAGTAGGAGTAGCCACGTTTTTAGACTAGCTTCGCCCCACGGCGTCAACCGCGGTACGGCAATAACCGCGGGTAACACCGCGGCACTCAGGTAGTCCAAACTAAATTAAGATGAATTTTACCACCATCAGAAATCATATCCTATGTAATTTTTTAAATTTTACCTCAGTGTCGGCTGGCAATTCAGCAGGTTTAGGGCCAGGGAGTTCATCATCAGACACATTTTCAGCATCTTTTACACTTGGTTTCTGTACCTCAGGCAGTTCATCTTCTGAAACCACTTCAGTTTCCTCAGCTCCTCCAACCTTCAATAAATGCAATAGTTTGAATTACTTTGAAAATGTAAATTCTATTAGCATAATAACTGTTTCCTACTGCTTTAAATATACTACAAACCTTGTTGACTTTCTTAGGTGGTGCATCAACTTCATTTCGTATTTCTTCCTTTTGTTCTTCTTCATTTTGATTTTCAGAAAGTTTCTCATCAGTTTTCCCTGTGCTATCGTCATTAATTTTCTCTGATGTCTCCTTTGTATTGTTGTCGTCAATTTTTACACTGTTAACTACTAGTTTAGCTGTTTCATCGTCGTCAATTGTTTCATCACCTTTTGGGGTCACATTTTCATTAGCTTCTTTTACAATTTTATTGTCACATTCATCTACAGAACTTTCATTAGGTATTTCTTTGATATCAATGTCAGCCTGAAATAAAATAAACATAATAATTACCATTTATTTACTTATCACTGAATAAATATTAAATGATTAATAAGAATTAAACATACATGCATTTTGTCTTTGAGTTCATCTTCTTTCTTGTTATATTCAGATATCTCTTCAGGAACTTCAAGCTGTTAAATATAAAATTTTAAGCTATTACACATGATACATATAAACATCATCAGTACCATTTATTTGCTTATCACTGAATAAATATTAAATTATTAATGAGAATTAAACATACATGCATTTTGTCTTTGAGTTCATCTTCTTTCTTGTTATATTCAGATATCTCTTCAGGAACTTCAAGCTGTTAAATATAAAATTTTAAGCTATTACACATGATACATATAAACATCATCAGTACCATTTATTTGCTTATCACTGAATAAATATTAAATTATTAATGAGAATTAAACATACATGCATTTTGTCTTTGAGTTCATCTTCTTTCTTGTTATATTCAGATATCTCTTCAGGAACTTCAAGCTGTTAAATAAAAATTTTAAGCTATTACACATGATACACATATAAGCTCATGCACGCATGCTCAAATGTTTGAGTTTAAATTGAATTTATTCAATAATTCAATCAGATTCAGTGTGGTAACATGACCTACATTTTATTATATACAAAGTCACACTAAAATGATTTGTGCTGGTTGTACAATGTCCTAGTTTTAAACAAGTGTTATGTTTGATTTTAAGTAACATGTTGAAAGAAATATATTTTTTAAATACATTATTTTTCAACCATATCAACGCCACTGTAACTCACTTTTTAACTGACTTCAAAAAAGGAGGAGGTTCTGAATTCGACCGTATATATATATTTTTTTTTATGTGCAATCGCGGATAACTACGTCGTTTATGAACTGATTTTAATGATTCTTTTTTCATGGAAAGGAGATATCCTAACGGTGGTACCATGATAAGGACACTTAGATCTGATGATGGCATCCAAGAGAAATCGAGTCGAAACTTGAAGTCGGTTTTTGTTTTTGTAAATTGTTATTTTCGATACATTTTATTTATAAAAAATTATAAGTTTCTTCTTCATTTTAAAAACATACAATGAGACAGCATTCAGTATGTAGGTTGTTATTGGAAATTGATAAAAAAACATTCCACTGAGTACCATAATTATGATCCAAAATTGTATCATCATCAACCTATTGCAGTTCACTGGACATAGGGCTCTGCCATTGAACAGGTCAGGAGGAGTGATGACTTGCGCAAGGTGGCTGGCAGGAACTGTATGCAAGTAGCCTAAAATCAATCAGAGTGGCGTGCAATGGGAGAGACCTTTAAACAAAACTATATGTAGCTGTTAAATGCTTTTTTTTAAGTTACTAAAAAGTCATTTTAATTTATAATGTTGCAGAGATATTTAACCATTTCGAAATGTTACATTTTCCTTTTAAATTATTGTTTTGATTTGATAACTATAGTCCATTTCATGCTCTGAGAAATTAGAATGAAACTATGTAAAAAAATACCAATCAAATTGAGAACCTATTCCTTTTTGAAGTCGGTTAAAAATGGTTTTCAATGTGCTTCCTACCAGGTGTGTAGAAAGAATATTACTGTTATTCTATCTACAGTAGGGGAGCCCACGATGCTAAATGGGGATTTACTCGAGCGTCATAGAGAACTCAAGCGCGTCAGATTAAGATATATATATGGTTCATCTTTATGTCCTAGACATACTGTCTCATAATCTAACGATTATCTGGAGGGGTTCGCTTGATCTGACAATTTAAAATAAAATATCCCAAATCTAGACATGCTTTTTAGAAAATTACCACAATATCTGTATCAAAAGTTCTGATAGTAATAGTAGAATCTTCATTTTGTTGGCAAGCAAGAAATGCTATGTTCGTCTTGGCTTCTTCATGATCAGGGCATGAAAAATCATAATTAAATATCAGTAACTGAATATTTATGACACAAATCGAGGTAAGTTATATAAAATTACCTTACTACCTATAATCGTTGCCATCTCCTGATCAGCCCAATGATCGATCAACAACTTAGTTACTTCAACTTTTACTTAGTTTGAAAATTGTATACAAAATCAAATCAAGTTATTTCAATTACTTCCTTACACACAGGTAAATCTCGCGACAAGCCTTTGTATTCTATAAATTGTGTAATGACCACCAGTATCCAAGGTCTGATGATGGACCCGGAAGGTCCATCATCAGATCCTGGATACTGTCAAAAACATAAAGTACTTGTCAAGATGAATCAAACGATTCGGAACTCGATGGTGTTGCGACGTTTCTTTACAGAATTCCTATAACCACCTACAGGCTTCATCATCAGACAATGGATACTATGAAAACATTAAGTACTCGTCAAGACGAATCAAACGAGTCCTAACTCGATAGTGTTGCGACGTTTCTTTATAGAGTTCCTATGGCCACCTTCCAGCTCCAGCATCAGATCAGTTCCATGTCATTATAATATTGTATTGTCACGCTGTATACATATGCTTGCAAAATTACAGCAAAATCGGTTGAAGATATCTGCTTCAAAATTAAGTTGCAAGATTCCACCCAAACATACATACATTGCAAGTTAAATAAAAGCTTGAAAAAAGAAGCCATCTACAATTATAAGGTAAAATTGGGATGGCGGTTGCTCCATATCTTCGACTTATTTCTCTAACACATGAATTAGTATTGACTTATCAGTGTGAATATAGGCATCACATCATCAACGTAAATTAAACTTTGTCGACGAAATTTTATTACTTCGGCTTGTGGCTATCGTCAGATTATATATTTTTCGTTATCCCTGAATGATTATCCACAAAATAAATAAAAATTAGCCACGCTCGAGAATGTCGAGATGACTTTTTTTTACAACTTTATGGCTCTCTCCTTTCCTAACGTCACTATCAAATTGTCAGATTAGTGGAATATACACTTTTTAGCATGTAATTAACTCACCCTGCCTTAATCTGACGCGCTCGAGAATGTTTGATGATCAATTTTTTTTACTAATCTGATCCTTTATTCCTGACAGGCGGCCATATATACGGGGCTCATATTTGGTGGAGGTACTTAACCGGGTACAAGGTATCCCCCTGTATATTAATCTGCCGCGCTTTAGTAAATCCCGAAATTCCTTCTAGGGCTCCCCTACTACTAGAAGTATGTTCTGTTTCTGTATAAATGGTGTACAGACCTATTTGTATTTGGCTGTTTTCTATGTATAATATGTATGTATTTACAAAAAAAAAAACGTGTATACGTATTTATATCAGTTGTCTAGTACCCATAACACAAGCTCTGCTTAGCTTGGGACTAGATGGTGTTGTGTGTTAGATGTCCGGAATACTTATATATTTTATCTTATATATAAAATTCTCGTGTCACAATGTCAGTTACCATACTCCTCTGAAACGGCTGGACCGATTTTATGAAATTTGGTGTGCATATTGGGTAGGTCTGAGAATCGACCAACATCTATTTTTAAAGCCCAATTTTTTTTTTTTAATGGCAAAAAAATGTTTGCCGGATCAGCTAGTTTATTTATAAATTTAAATTTTAAGAAATCCTAGCAATATTATTATTAATAAATTTTATTATTGATAAAAATTAGGGTCCGACCGAAACTGGTTTTTCAGCTGAAACCGAAACCGAACCTTTTTTGTCCTTGAAAAATACGTGAACCAATCCCATTTTTTCAAAAGTTGTTATATTTTAGGTAATTAGTGTAATGTATTTTTTATGTAAGTTCACCGATTACTCCGTCAATTGCAAATCGATTTTGAAAATTGATTTTGTATTCAGAAGGGCATGCACCCGAGGTAGTCATATTGGCACCATATCAGGATCTGATGATGGGATCTCAAGGAAATCGAGGGATACCCACAATTTTTTTAGGCATGTTCCATGCTTATCATATATTTTCTAAAGCTATTCCGATATTTGCGTCTGGTGGTCATCATTTTATGATGATGAGCTGATGATAGAAGGTACAACTCCTTAACGGTTAGAATTTGGAGGATAAATCTTCAAATGTCAAATGTATGTTACCTTTAGTTGTTTTCTTTCAAGTTGTTTAGGTGATCTGACAAGTGAGATTAAGAGATAGAGGATAGAGAATTTAGTCGTCTGTAGGAAAAAAAAGACGTGCAATGCTGAAGTTTGGATTGGGAACCTTGAGGTGGTAAATAATTCAAAATTATCCATGCAGATGTGTTAAACTAGTGACCAGTATTTGTTTCAGTTTATTTTTTATTGTGTTTATTTTTTCTTGTAAATTTAAATGTTGAATAAATGTTATTGATACGAACTCAGTATTTACGTTTCCACATATATTTAATAATTTTGAACTACTTGTTGTCTTACTAATAGTGGAAATCGAAAGTGCAGAAGTGAGCTAGGAAGGTTCCATAATATTAGTTTAGTTAAAAATTATTTTATTAAAGGCATAATATTCACCATTTGCCTATTATATGATTTAGCTAACAAGTAAGCTTATCCTAAAAATATCATAGTTTTTTCGTTGAATTAATTTGCAACAGTATTACAATTGCGCTCGAAAATTGAGAATATTTTCACACAAAAGGTTTGGTCATTTTGTTGTTGTCAAATCAACTTCTAGCGATGGATGACATTGATAAGTTGTTAAAAAAAGATAAATAATAAAAAAAAATAATGATGACTTTGTGACACTGAATAAAGGACTAGATTAGAACTGTGACATTACCGTGTCAAGTTGATTAAGTAGCTAGCGTTATTTTTACAGAAAATCAACGTAAAATGACAGCGTTTGTGCTGTCGTGTTTCGTTGGTGAGTGCGAGACCGGAGGCCCAATTAGTCTAGTCAACAAGTTCCATACTTGTTGACTAGACTAAAAGATGCACAAGCATCACTAGGCCGCCATAGTGTGGGTCGCCATGCTGCATTGTTGCATTCGCAATGAGTATGGTGGCCACCACTCGTGGATACTACTTATGCTTTCCATCAGGCAGAGTAGAGTCATTTTGGCGGGCCAAACATAAAAAAAAAAAAAAAGTAGCTTTAAAAAGGCTCAAAGTGATGATAGTAACTTTTATTGGAATAGGAGTTAAATATATATGAAATTTAGTGTATATTTTGAACATGTATTTGCATATTTTATGATTAAAGTACGTAGTAAATATATTGTTTATGTTTTATGTCATGAATATGTCTGAACTAAACAAATACAGTATGTCATATGTTAATCATACATATGTATGTTAAACATAAAATCAATTTAATTCGATTAACGATGGAATTACGGGGAGTGAACTGAGCCGGCCATGTGAGCGTGTGAGCACGAGTGAGTAACAAAGTTCGCCAAGTGACGCACGAATCCGCACGATTATTTACACTCACTCGAGTTTCGGCGCGGCCGAAGGTTCCGCCATTTTTTGGCCGAAACCGAAACTACGGCCGAAACTAGATTTTTTGGCCGAAACTGGCCGAAACCGAACCTTCAGTCAGTCACTAATAAAAATATTAAATTTAAATATTGATATACATTATATATATTTCCTACAGAATTATTTAGACCTATTTATACAGAAAATAATATGGAAATATAGGCATAGCCACATTTATGATGTTGCAGTAAAATAATTGTGTGTGTGTTAATAATATAATTAATGCATGGAGACAGAAACAATATAACTATTTAGGAAATATTGCATATTATGAATATATTTGCAAAAATATCTACTACACTAGAATAGAAAATATCCTTGCAATGTTAAGGTAGGTACTAACAGCGAGCAATACAGAGATGCAGCATAACTTTATGGTCAATTTTAGTAATAAAATGCATTCAAAATTTTGATCCAATCTTTTCTCAATTGAGAAATATTATTAAAGGGATTCTTTATCATAAACTAAGACAAGCAGAAAAGCGATTCTATTTTTGATATAGTCACCTTACTGTCAACAGATGTTTAATACTTTGCAACATTACTAATTATTTAAAAAACATACAAACATAATATTCAAAAGCCACTAGGTTATAGGTTAACAAAACAACACATTGTACAATAGCTAACTCACCTTTCCAGTATCTTTACTTATCTCTTCACAATTCTCAAAAGAAGCATCCACTTTCTCATTAATTTGATCCATTTTAGCATCACAAGCTTCTGTAGTGTTGTCATCAATCTTTTGAATCAAATCATCAGCTGATATGGAATAACCAGCATCAGACATTTCACTCATGTCAAAGTCAGTATCCACCGTCGCCTTCTGACTCTCTGTAACATCACCATCAGTATCAGAGGTGGCCTTATATACTGCATCGTGACTAAGTAGCGAGTCGCCGTCGGTGAGCACGTTATTGAGCGAGTCACTGGGGAATGTGACTGCATTATCGCCCACATCGAAAGCGTCAGAGTTAAACCCGTCTGTATTGTTGTCCAGGTAGTCGCCAACGCTACCCGCTGACAGCTCCACCGCATTGAGGAAACCTTGATTCGAAGTCGACGACTCGTCAACAGCTGCATCTACACTATTGAACTCGCCCTCTGTCAGCAAATGCGATAACCCGTTCGAGTTCTCGTTTATCAATGGCCCTTCGTCAGTATCCATGGGTCCGTCAGAGAGACATTTCTACAAGAAAAATTAAATTATTATGATCTCTATAAGTATTTCCATATTTTATCTCATTGTATGTATGTGTAACCTCATAGAAATAAAGTTGATCTTTTCACTCACCTGCATATCAGAGCTGGCTTCATCATCCATTTTGATACTAGAATAAACAAATCGGATTTATAACACTGTAAAACAAAAACGAAATCGTTTAAAGGTAATCAAAAATCCAAAGTAAAGAACGCGCACTGCTATTACTAACCGCAAGAAGTTTATATTTTATGACAAAGAATCGACAGTCGCGAGTCGCGATTCACAAATTCAATCACAATTTCACAAATTGATCACGAAGTACAGAACAAATCTGCTAACGACAACCACAGATTAATTTAATTTTACTCTATGCACAGACTAATAAGAGATACTACGTATACTCTATGAATGAAATGACAACCAAAAAGAATATTTTCGTATTTGTCCCCTCCCTTTCGTGAAGATTTGAGATGATTTATTGGATAAATCGTCACGATTCAATGAATATTCTTCAAAAACATCTAACCTGACCTAACCTATCATTTGTTTACTTTGAAAAACACATTTACATTTCACTGATTCATGTGTTCAGTGTTTCTAAAGAGTCAAAATGATTTAAATATTTTGGTTTCGTAGACTAACTGTTTTTGGGAAGTCTTCGTTAGATAAGATAAGATAAGTTTATTTGCAGAGAGAGTGTGAGACGGAGTGAGAGAGACATACACTACTCAAACTCAGTCTCTCTCTACTTCGATCACGCTTTCCGCCCGTTCGGCTGCCCCTAACCTACAGATACTTTATGCTCTAAGGCACCTCTATCTAAGGTTATTTCAAAACTATTTTCATTGACGGAATTTATTTCTTTTGAATGGGACATATGTATTCTGTGATGGGACGGGACCTGTCAGCAGTGTAGCCAACACATCTATATCTAGATATCTACAGTTTTCTACAGTTTTTTTTCTGGCAAATCTACAGGTTTGCTCTATGCTGGGGTTGGCAACACTGCCTGTCAGTGTCAACATCTAGACTAACCTAAAATAATTCAACTAGCACTCTAGTTTTTATTATATTATTGAATAAAATATATCTTGAACTGTCTTGAAGTTATCTAGCAATGAACTGGCAGATGTAAAGGGCCATTTCTGTTTATTAAAAAAAAATATCTGAATCATTTTATTCAAGTTTGAGTTCTCTGATTCTTAATCTTCCAAGTAGATTTTCAGTATGTTAGGAGTACGTGCATTTATTTGTAACTCTTTACCTCCTGGACCTCATTTATTCTATCAGCAAATGAGGGTAAATATTTAAATTAAGTACTTTAATTCTTTACACTTGAAATTAAGTTTTTCATAAAATTTTATCCATTGAAATATCCTACAAGCTTAAGAAAAGTGCAACTCCTATGAGTATTTCATGACGGTTAAATTGTGTACTTTTTAAAGTTTTCCTTATCCTTACTAAAATTATAAATGCGAAAGTAGCTCTGTCTGTCTGTTACGCTTTCACGCCAATACTATTAAACCAATTTAAATGAAATTTGGTACACAGATAGTTTAGAACTTTAAAACCTGAGAAAGGACATAGGCTACCTATTAATGCGAAAAAAAGGTTGAAGGGGAGGATGAAAGGTTGTTTAAATACTACCCAAAGTCACTATTCCACATGTACAAAGTCACAGGCACAGCTAGTTACTTAATGATGTATTATGATTATCTCAGACAGTTTACAATAAATGAACTAATTTTTTTTTACAGAATACATTTATTTTAAAGCGCAAAGCACCCCCTCCTCTGCATAAGAAGGGTGGTAAACCTGCTAAAATGAGAGCTAGACATTTTGTGTATGATCTTGTAGAAGACACAAATGTTTGTAAACAACCTGATATTAAGATTATTTTGAATCAATTTGTAGATGGTAAGTAAACAAATCAAAAACTTTTTTAAAAGTTGTTGTCATCATCTCAGCCAAAGAATATCCACTACTGGTTATAGGCCTCATCCAAGGCACTCCAAAACAACCAGATTTATTTATTTATTTTATCTGTAATATCCATACTTAGATTATAAATTAGAAAGTAACTATGTCTGTTATGCTTTTACGGCTAAACCTTACCACTGATTTGATTTAAAATTAGTATGGAGAGAGTTTGAATTCCTTAGAAAGTAAAGGAGATGTCTAATTTTTGCCCCAGAATAATCCGAGATTATGTTTTAGTTTTTGGAATAAATAAAATAAATGATGTATTTTGAGTAACCATAATTCCATATCAAATTCGGAAAAAAACCCAAAAATCAAAAAGATTTTAAGCGGTGCTTGGATCTTGAATTTACTTTGAAAGAATTTTACTTGCCATATGATAAAAACATGACGCAAACTGAGGTAAAATATTGAATGAATTTTTTGTTCATGTGCGCTTCTTATTAAAATCCAAGGTTATTGTACTATTGAACTTGAACTTGCGGGCCGGGTTTCCGCAACTCGACGACTTTGATGCGCCTATTTTGCGTAGTGGGTCGGCACTAGTGGTGCCATCCCAGTTCCTCCAGGAAGCCTAGCAGACCCCAGGCGTTGCCGACGACCTCCTGAAGTGACCTCGGCGATCCAAGGTGTTTCGCCCGGTATTCTGCCACCCCAGGACATGCCAAGATGACAGGGGCGGCTGTTTCCTCCTCCTCCATGCATGCTCTGCACAGAGGGCTGTCCGTTACACCTAGAGTAAAAAGATGTTTGTTAAATAGTGCATGACCAGCCATTGCTCCGATCAGAAGTCGAAGCGGCGGCCTCTTAAGTTGTTTCAGCTTCCGTGACAATCCGGGGTTGATCGTCGGGAGGGCCTCCTTGGTCTGCCTGCAGGTACAAAGGTTGGACCAATATAATTGGTGTTCTACCTTGGTGTTCTGTTGCAGTGTCCGTCGTAGCCAAGCAGCTGGCAAGGGCAATATTGGTTCTGGGCCCACTGCCCTTGTCTCCGATCCGCTCCTTGCTAGTGCATGAGCTGCGTCGTTTCCGCGTGAGTTGCTATGTTCTTTGATCCACGGGAGAGTTATACTATTTGTAGTACTTACCTCTGTCAGGGCTCTGTGGCATTCGTAGATCAGCCCTGAGGTAGTCGTGTGACTTTGTAGAGCTTGTAAGACTGATCGGCTGTCGGAAAGTATGCGGATGGGGTATTCCGTTACCTTTCTGGAGATGATCGCATGTGCTGCCATTATTATACCCATGCACTCTGCCTGGAAGACTGTGATGTGGGCTCCTAATGGTGTCGAGATGTGTATGTTCAGGTCCTCAGAGAATGCTCCCGAGCCAGTGCCTGACCTTGTTTTGGATCCGTCGGTGAAGATTCTTAACTCCCTTGGGTTAAGTCCTTCTTGGGGATCCTCGTGCAGTTGTATCTTGTACTTTTTGTCGAAGACGAATTGCCTGGGTATTGTATCAGTTACCGCTTCCATGAGCGGTTCCTTACCTATGGCCTCATAGAGGATTTCGGTGTGTGGTACCCTAGGCGGTCTCCAGAGATTTTGTTTCTTTAGCCGCATTGCTGCAGCTAGAGCCTCCTGCCTTATAAAGAGGTGGAGTGGTGGAAGACCTATAATGGCTTCCAGAGCCGCAGTCGGTGTAGTCCTCATACAGCCCGTGGCCGCCAGACAGGCCAATCTCTGGAGTCGTTGTAGTTTAGCTTCGGCTGTGGATAGCTTGGTCCGTGGCCACCAGACTATCGCTCCGTAACTTACCATTGGTCGGATAACTGCCTCGTAGAGCCACAGAGTGGTTTTTGGGCTTAGTCCCCAAGTTTTACCTACCATTCTGCGGCACTGCCAGAATACAACTGTTGCTTTTTCAATTTTGTTGTTGAGGTGGGGGCTCCAGTTTAGTCTGTGGTCGAATATTACCCCTAGATACTTTACCTCAGACGAAAGTTGGAGCTCTGTATTGAACAGCTTGGGAAGTCGGTGGTTTCCTAGGTTCCGTTTGTTGGTGAACATTACCATTTCAGTCTTCCTTGGGTTGACTGACAGTTCGTTGTCCACGCACCAGCGTTCCACTATTGCCAGTGCCGAGCGCGTGACATCGCATACTATACCTGCGTGCATGCCGCATGTTAATATCACTATGTCATGCGCGTATCCGATGGTATAATGGTGATTGTTGTTCAGAGTGGTGATAAGGTCGTTAACCACTAGGTTCCATAGGATTGGTGAGAGGACGCCACCTTGGGGGCAGCCCTTCGCCACCAGTGCTTGTTTGGTAGCGTCTGCTTCGAGTCTGATGACTCTCTGACTCAGCATCTTGTTTATCCACTCTATCATGACTGCATGCACTCCGTGCCTTACCAGTGCTGCTGTTATGCTGGTGAATTTCGTTTTGTCGAAGGCTCCCTCTATATCTATGAAGGTGCCTAAGCACAACATCTTGTTTTTCATCGCCACCTCAATTTTGGTTGTGACCGCATGAAGTGCCGACTCTGTTGATTTACCTGGACTGTAGGCATGTTGGGTCGGGTGTAGCGGTGCTTGTGTCAGCGCCGTTTCCCTCAGGTGCCTGTCGCATAACCTCTCCAGTGTTTTTAGGAGGAAAGAGGTTAGGCTTATTGGTCTGAAGCATTTGGGATCCGAGTAGTCGGTTTTACCTGGTTTTGGTATGAAGATTGCTCTGATATCTCTCCACTGTCTTGGCACATATCTGTGTGCCAGACAGGCTCCCAGGACGTAGGTCAACCGTTGAGTAAGTGTCTTCCCTCCCCATTTAAGCAGGGCTGGGAAGATCCCGTCCGGGCCTGGAGATTTAAATGAGTCAAAGCTGTCGATTGCCCATTGCGTTTTATATGGGTCGATTACCTTGTAGGCCAGCTGCCATTCCTCCTCCGTTGGGATGGTTTCTTCATCTGGCCATCCGCCTGGACTGATTATTTCGCAGTCCGGGAAGTGTGTTGTTACCAGAGTACGTTCTGCCTCTTCCGCTGAGGTGGTAAAGGAGTTGTCTGGTTTTCGTAAGGACCCCAGTGATATGGCTGAGTTGTTGGAGAGAACTTTCCTTACCCTGTTGGCCTGTGCAGTAGACTCAATATTTGTGCAGAAGTTCCGCCATGAGTTGGTACTCCTGTATCTGAGTCGTTTTTTGTACCTGGACTTGGTGGCTTTGTATTTATCCCAGTCCTGGTCTGTGCCGGTGTTCATCGCTCTATTGAGTTGCTTCCTCATCTCGCGCCTGAGTCTCTCCAGCTCAGGCACCCACCAGCTCTTATTTTTCATTTGGCCTGCTGGTGGGATGGATAGGGGGCATGTATGATGGTAACAGTCCATCATAGTGTCTGTGAGGAACTTTACCTGTTTTTCGATTTCTACGGTACCTATGATCCTAGTTGGGTTACTTCCCTGTTCCAGGGCCTGGCCGATCCGCAGTGAGTACTGCGCGCGATCGGTTTTTTTCGGGTTTCGCCTAGGTGGTGCCGTGAGTATGCTTACCTGAAGGTCGAAACGAATCCATCTATGGTCCGAACATGATAAATCGTTGGACACGTGCCAGTTTGAGATGTGTTTCGCTACTTCTTCAGTTGCCAGGGTCAAATCAATGATTGTCTTGCTTCGTCTGTTGACGAATTCAATAAATAAACCGACTTCAAGAATATAGATATTACTTGTTTTGGGTGTTTCTATGTAAAACATGTATTACATATTCAGGGTTCGAAAATATCCGATATTTATAATAAATATCAAAATATCGGATATTTGTATCCGATATATATCAAGTTTGATATATATCAATTTTGTTAGCCATATTATCATTTTATTGTAGCTGACCCACGCAACGTCGTTTGCGTCTCCTATTGCCCATGGCGTAAAAATTTATCCCCGTTTTTGTAACATTCTTCATTGGTGCTCCGCTCCTATTGGTCTTAGCGTGATGAATAACAAAATAATAAATAATAACCTTTGAGAATGCCATAAGTCTGTTAAAACCATAAGTCTGTTAATTATCAAATCTGTCATCAGTCATTCGTAATAAACTGTTAAATACACACATCAAAAGTGTCTAGGGATCAAGCATTTTTATGCGGATTTCTTGAGATTGAGATGTGGCTTTGGCCCAGGCCTGCTCAGTCGCCAGACTTGAACCCGATTGAGCATGCATGGGATATGCTAAGAGAAGAGCTCTGCCGAATATGGAGGGTATCCAGTCGCAAGAAGACCTTTTTTTGATGATATAAAGCCTTCCTCGATAAATGTACTATCCAACACTGAAAGAATTTTTCAAATCGGACCTGCGGTTCCTGAGATTAGCGCGCTCAAACAAACAAACAAACTACTTCTACATAAATATCTACATAATTTAAATAAGGATTAATATTACGATACGAATACGACGATTTAATAATTTTTTTGAACACAAAAGCGGTTATTGTAACTAAACCATGATAGTTAGATATATGCTCTCGCGGAGTTTTTTGTAGATCTTAATAGGACATACAAACCCGTAATACCCGTATTTGGTTCTATTGTCAATAGTTTTTGCAGCGCACGCAAAAATAGGTTTTCGATTTCCTTGGGTTACAAAATAGCTTCAAATTTAAATTTTCTTACGGATCCCTAATTTTTTTGAAAATAAAATATAGCCTATATAGCCTTCCTCGATAAATGGACTAGCCAACACTGAAATAATTTTTCAAATCGGACCAGTAGTTCCTGAGATTAGTGCGTTCAAACAAACAAACAAACTCTGCAGCTTTATAAAATTAGTATAGATTTACATTCTAGAATCAAACTCACTTGTACTTATTCCACTATTTTAATTTATCTTTACACCTGACCGGTTTCGCCAGGCATTCTCAAAGGTTATGGTTATCATAACCATAACCTTTGAGAATGCCATAAGTCTGTTAAAACCATAAGTCTGTTAAAACCATAAGTCTGTTAATTATCAAATCTGTCATCAGTCATTCGTAATAAACTGTTAAATACACACATCAAAAGTGTCTAGGGATCAAGCATTTTTATGCGGATTTCTTGAGATTGAGATGTGGCTTTGGCCCAGGCCTGCTCAGTCGCCAGACTTGAACCCGATTGAGCATGCATGGGATATGCTAAGAGAAGAGCTCTGCCGAATATGGAGGGTATCCAGTCGCAAGAAGACCTTTTTTTGTTGTTGCAACGAACATGGGCGGCCATTCCACAGCGTGATTTGGATGAACTCATTTTGAGTATGCCAAACCGATGTTCTTGTGTTAGTGTTCGCGGTAGAAACACGGATTATTAATTGTTTAAGTTACCTAATAAAATTTTAAAGAAAACTGTTATTTCAGTCTTTTTTTCGAACTTTAATGTTAGTGGTTCAAATGTCAAAAATCCTTTTATTAGGAAAATGGCAACTTTCTTTATTAATGCAAAGGTGACTTGGTTTATCGTTACTGTGACAAACGAAAACACATTAATTGATGAATCCTTAAAGAAAATTTTAATTAATATCAATCAGGAGAAAAGTTATTGCAAAAATATATGTTGATCCCTAGACACATATGTTGATCCCTAGACACTTTTGATGTGTGTATTACCAAATAATTAATACAATCATCAAAAAATGCAGTATTCATAATACTCGTAGTGCTTAGTTTGACTGCAAGGATAATAAAGGTAGCTCATCTTTCGATTCTGAGTCTGGACTGGATTATAGGCCATAAACAACATTTTGAATCATATCATCCGCTATCATCATGAGAAGGATCTGATATCCAATCTAATTTCAGCTAGCATTGATATATATCAACGAAACCAGTTTGATATATATCAGATATAAATCGGATATATATCTTGATATATATCCATTGATATATGTCCTCGAACCCTGCATATTATATATCAAGAAGTACAAGGTATACTTAGTTTGGGACGAGATGGTGTTGTGTGAATATGGTAGAATCGAATACCTTTAAAGGAGTCATTCTTGTATTCTCCAACAATTTTCATGAAATTTAGTGTGCAGGGGGTTTCGGGGACGATGAATCGATATAGCTAGGATTTTAAGTAAATTTACCAAAAAAAGAAAACCAAGCAAATGTTGGTCGTTCAGGTACTAAAATATGTATTATATCTTACATAATCTATTAGATGTTCTATTCATCATAATAATATTATGTTTTATAACATTTTTGTTTCATTTGGTGTGTTAATTGCAGGCGTTGGCAATAAAGGCGATAGTTTAAGCCTACATCCAAACAAAGCGTATAGAGATTACCTCTTGCCTGGCTTGGCTGTTTATGCAAACACTAAAAACCTTGAAAAGTACAAAGTTGATGAGATTAAACCAAAAACTGAAGAGATATTTAGCTCACCATATGTGCAGAGAGTAAGTTAATACAAGAACACCCAGATAATACATTTTATTTTAATAATGTACATTTAAATAATAATATAAGAAAAACCGACTTCAAGGTTCGATTCGATTTATTTTGGATGCCATCATCAGATCTTAGTGTCCTTATCATGGTACCACCATTGGGATATCTCCTTTTCATTAAAAAAAGAATCATCAAAATCGGTTATAAACGACGAAGTCATCCGCGAAAACACGTAAAAAAAAAACATATACGGTCGAGCCGACGGAAGGCCGAGGTTGCTGGCTGGCTGTGAGACTTGCTGTGGGAGTGAACATGATGGTGGCGTGCTGATGCTGCATCGAAGGCTGCTTTCAATCACGTTGGGGTCACCACTGTGGAGGAACGGGTGTGATGTCCCTCCAACACAAAGGGAGGATCCTCCGACCAGGCGAGGTGATCATGCCTGGCGGGCCAACTGCCCAACGGTTGATGTTGGGATGTTGTATATATGATTATCGGCGCGAGAACTTTCACTGCGCGATTCAGGATTGGTAGTTTCTTAGTTTCCTTCGTTACTCCGTAGTTCAGTGTCACTTCGGTAGATGGCGCTGTAGTATATTTCTGTTGCGCCGTATGTGGAAGTCGCCACAATGGAATAGGGGGCAAACGAGCAGACGTATCGCCTGATGGTAAGCGATTACCGCCGCCCATGGACACCTGCAACACCAGAGGCGTCACAAGTGCGTTGCCGGCCTTTGGGGGATGCGGGGAGGGGTTGGGGTATGGGCCTCCGGTATCCGCACTCATTCGGTGAAACACAGCGCAAGCACTGTTTCACACCGGTTTTCTGTGAGGCCGTGGTATCACTCCGGTCGAGCCGGACCATTCATGCCGAAATAAAAACACATATGTATGTGTTTAGAAATTTACAAGTATGTTTATCAGCAATCTGGTTATCAGGTGTGGTGTAGGTTGTTGTTGTTGTTAGTAGTAGATATCGAAGGCAGAATGCGGAAATGTCGTAAGTTTCGTAAGTTGAAAATTTTACAAAATTACCTTTTGGTATAGTTTTGATAAAAAAAAACACGTTGGATGGTCTGTGTCTCATTGCCTGAGCTTTGGATATATGTTTCAAATTTCAACTTTTTATCTTTATTAATCTACGACTTACGAGTTATGAATTTTTGAAATAGTTTTTTGGCTCTGATGTAAATTTGGATATTTCGAGAAACCACATTTCCGCTTTCTGCGCTTGTTATCTTATATATAAAACTAGCTGTTCCGGCAAACGTTGTTTTGCCATAAAAAAAAATTGGGGTATAAAAAATAGATGTTGGTCGATTCTCAGACCTACCCGATATGCACACCAAATTTCATAAAAATCGGTCCAGCCGTTTCAGAGGAGTATGGTAACTAACATTGTGACACGAGAATTTTGTATATAAGAAGATTCTCGTGTCACAATGTTAGTTCGTGTCATAATAGAGAATCGACCAACATCTATTTTTATACCCCATTTTTTTGTGGCAAAACAATGTTTGCGGGATCAGCTAGTATTTTTAACCGACTTCCAAAAAGGAGGAGGTTCTATGTTCCACTGTATGTATTTTTTTATGTATGTTCACCGATTACTCCGTCAATTGTGGACCGATTTTGAAATTTTTTTTGTATTCGGAAGGGTATGCTCCCGAGGTGGTCCCATTGCCACCATATCAGGATCTGATGATGGGATCCCAGGGAAATCGAGAGGAACCCTCATTTTTTATAGGCACATACTATGTTTTTCGTATATTTTTTGAAGTTACACTGGTATTTGCGTCTGGTAGTCATCATTTCATGATGATGAGCTGATGATGTAAGGCACAACTCCTTAACGGTTAGGAGTTGGAGTATAAATCTTTAAATATCATATGTATATATGTTACCTATAGTCGTATTCTTTCAAATTATTTAGGTAAGCTGATGATGGAAGGTGGAAGGTACAACTCCTCAACGGTTAGGAGTTGGAGGATAATTCTTTCAATTTCATACGTATCTAAAGACCTTCAGTCATATACTTTCAAGTTATTTAGGTGAGCTGATGATAGAAGGTTAAACTCTTCAACAGTAAGGGATTAGAGGATGATTTTAATATTACACGTACGTATAGACCTTAATTTGTATTCTTGATGATGAAATTTGATGAAATAGTTCAACTTACTACTTACTTACGATTGTTTGCACTAAAAACTGAAAAATAAAAACTTTTTATATAAAAAAAAAACCGACTTCCAAAAAAACATCCAACGAAAACTCTCTGCCAAAAAAACACTTAAAAGCATAAAATAAACTGGTTCTTCATAAATTGCCTATACCTAATTCTTTATTCATTTAAATAGTAGTATTATAATGTGTGCTAGGTACCTAAAATCTGTTTGAAGTCGGTGCTAAGCCAAAAATAATACAAACGAACAATTACAAAAGTCTAAGCGATAGTCACTTGGCACCGACTTCAAACAGATTCTAGGTACCTAGCACACATTATAATACTACTATTTAAATGAATAAAGAATTAGGTATAGGCAATTTATGAAGAACCAGTTTATTTTATGCTTTTAAGTGTTTTGTTGGCAGAGAGTTTTCGTTGGATGTTTTTTTGGAAGTCGGTTTTTTTTTATAATAATAACTTTAATGCGAAACTTAGTAACACCTTCAGCTAGCGAGAAACAGAGAAGTCTATAAGGTTTATGAGAAAGTAATACATTCCTAGGCCTGCTAACCTGTCTTTATATACTGTCCAAACAATTTAAGTGCTTTATAATAGTAGGCTATTCTATGTAGTAATTCACTTCTTTCTTTTTACAGACAATGGGTTGTTTATCAAGAACAGTCCTACAAATAAGCATGAATAAACTAGAGCCTTGGACTTTAGAACCGTGGCATATCAGTACCTCATTTCGTAAATCAGGTTTTATTGTACCTGAATATGCTATTGAAATGCCTCCTATTGAGATAAAAGGACCAGATCTATCACTGCAAGACAAGGAGTTTTATGTTACTGTAACAGTAAGCATACACGTTTATAAATCATAATTCAAATATTGTATATGTGAATTTGTTTATTATGCTGTCGCACCTAAATCACTAAAATCATTTTAAAAAATCTTTTATCAATGGAAAGCTGCACAAATAATATAGGCTATTTTTTGCCACGATAACAAACATCACGCGAGCAGCGTCGTGTATTTGATAATACTATGCTCAGTATTTTTATGGGTCATGGATAAGATTATGGGATTAACCATGGAACAATGCTATAGGGAGTAGCTATACGCAGATGTTCCCCTCTGTCAAAGTGTAAGCCTAAATGGGTCTACGTATTACTCTGTTATGAGTGTTAAGCTGGGTATTTATCTTTAATCGGGTTGTATCGAAACTATACTGTGCTGTGGGATCCCCAGGATGAGAATTTTAAAAAGAAAAATTTAAAAGAAGACTCCTGGGTGGAAATCTTGTAAATCTTGTAAATGTCAGATTTCCAAAAGCGAGGAGGGCTTCTATAGTCTTCGAGAAGATAATGAAATAAAATATATGGGGCATTTCACGTCAAGCGGACAACGAAAAAAAAATGAGGTCGTGAATTTTGTTTATATTCTGGTCAGTTATACTTCTAGGAGACGTGGATGTGTACACACAATATTTTTTTCGTATGATGCTTTATTGCCGAGTTATGAGCTTTTAAAAATTTACTAAAAATGAAATCTGTTATTTTTGGATACTTATTATTTGCATCAATTAATTTGTAAAAAAAACTAAAAAGTATTGTTTCTTATAGTTAAATAGTTGAAATTTTGTTTTTTTTAATCGAATTCTAAATTTGATTTTTTTTACGTATAGTAAACCGGAAGTGAACATTTCAAATCGATTTTTGAGTAACTTCGACATTTTTTATTTTAATTTTTTTTATCTTGAATTAAAGCTTTATATGTACTAATTCTTCACAAAAAAAATGAAAACGTGATCTCCAATAGTTTAGGACTTAGAGTGGTTTTATTAATTGAGAGTGAAACAGTGTTAATTAAAATGGAGTGTTTTATTTTCAAATTTTTACAATTTTACTATTTGCACTAGTGCTAATTTTTTTTCGTTGTCCGCTTGACGTGAAATGCCCCATATGCTGCACTAGCCACAAATGGTGACGACATGTTTGCTCAATGTTCGCAATCGGACTGTGGAGCACGCGTGTTTCTATGGAGATGCGCGTGTCGTCTCCATCAGAGCGGTTGCGGGAGCGCGGAGCGCAAATAGTTCGCGAACATAATGGATACCCAGCTTTATGACTATGACACAATGAGTTTGTGTGCGTGAAAGTTTTGTTTTAATTGTAATGTGTAAGTTCGTAGTGACAGGCGATTGTTTTTGTATGTGAGCTCAGATCAAATAAAAAAAGGTAGAAAACGCACGGCCTTGTTCTTGTTGAAGCAAAAAAGTAGCGTAGTTTCAAGTAAACACACGCGTTAAAGCACTAACTATGCTATCAACTACGCCACTTTTCGTCAGTATCGTACAAGTATCGACAACTTGTACGCACGTACCAATTTGCATGACTGATTTGGCGGGAAATACACCAACCAATCAGAAGCTTGCGTGCGAGAGACAGACACTACTCAAACGCAGTCTCTCTCTTTCTCTCTACTTCGATCACGCTTTCCGCCCGTGCGTTCGGCTGCCCCTACAGGTATATACATGCTCTAAGCCATCAACTCTTAAAAGTGATTTTACTGCAGTTATTTATATTGTAATATGTTAATTATCTTTGCAGATCAACAAGAAGGAAAAGGTTAATGTAAGATGTAGAATTCATCATTGGGCTACTGGCTTAGACAGGCTTCCTTGGGAAGAGTTTCATTGGAAGAAACCAAAAGAAGCTCTCATCCCAGAACAAGCAGCAATTTTAGAAAGTATGCCTCTTCCACAATAAGTACAATAAAAATTAATCTAGTTATATACATATACTTGCTTTAGGTAGATTTGAATGTTGAAATTGATTGTTTAAATAAATAAAAAACTATCAATGAGATCTTTTTATTTAACTTATTTGAATAGTGACGCAACAGAACAGGATGATCTAAATACCTACTAGAATTTAATATTTCACTAAATTTTATATTTAATTACATCAAGCTGTCCCTAAAACAATTAATTGTATTTATTGACAATAAAATCTATCTGTGCTATTTTATATAATATTTGAGACTCTGTCCATTCATTTATTTTCGTTTTGCTAGAGAATGTGTTTAAGCCAGAGTTTTTAACACTGAACTTTACAGTGCGGGCCGTTAAAGATATAAGTTACCGATTTTAATTAAGGAGACAGATGTAAAGTTTTTTCGATAAAAAATCGTTATGTTCGTAGACAAGAAATTAAATAATCTAAACATGCTTAGAAATCAATATTACTGTACATTTAATAATTTACTAAACAAGTTCAGCATTTTCCCTAAATATTAAACTAATTTATTAAATCGATTAAAACTTTTTCTTATTTTTGTGTATTAAAAAGAATTAAAATTGATCGTAATTTTAAGTTGCATCGGCTACACGATGACAACGAATGGACAGATTATAGTAGCCATTAAGTATGCTATTAAAGGAATACTTAAGTGACTATCTCAATATAATAAACCTATAAAAGCACGAATTCCCACCTAAGTATAGTTAAATAATTTTCGTAAAAATGTTCATTGACAATTAAAAACGCCGTTAAAATGGACGAAAATTTTCACACCAACAAATATTAATAATAATTCGCGAATTGGTGAAAATAGGCTCAAGGGAAGTTATTTTCCTATGAGCCTATTTTTAAAGTAAATATTTATGTTTTTACTCAATTATCTAAATTTTCCATCCCATCTTAGTATTTTATTTAGCATCTGGTGTTTTATTTTCCTCTCCATGGGATACCGCTTCATGCGCCGGTTCATTAAATCCTTCCTCATCATTCATAGAGGCTTCAATTTGTTCTGGATTTTCACAGGATTTCTGATCATATATCGCTTCAATGTAATCTGTACGTACAGGATGATAATCAGGCACAGGGTCCTGATTATATTCTGGTTCATTTTTATGGTATGCACTCTCATATGGGTCTATATATTGTTGAGGATAACTTTGATCATATGTTAATTTTAAATGTTCTTCTTCTTCTTCAATTTCGGCAGGATACATATCCTGTTGTAAGGGCTCGCTATAATAATTCGTGGCATGTGGATAGTTCTCGTTTTGGGGATAGTCTTCGTTTTCTAGGTAGGTTTCCTCTTTTTCATATTCTTGGTAATTTGTTGGTTGGTTGGCATCTCCTTCCTGATATTCATAACCTTCTACTGGATGATCCGAAAGAAACATTTCGCTTTGTTCAGCGTTAAAATCTTGGATACCCACTACATCAGTTGCTTCTTCATCTTTAAATTCAGGTAATATTTCTGAAGGATTTTTCTGCTCGACTGTTGTAGTGGGTGAATTGGCAGTCCCCGTTTGGTCAGAGGCTGAATCGTGAAAACTTTTTAGCTTAAAATCATTATTAGAAGTATAGTTATCAAGAACAGGTTCATTGTCAACATGATCTTTATCTTCACTATCAGTCACAGATGGATTATTGTAAATTTCTTTCATTAAATTATTAGTACTGATTACTTGTACAGATTCAGCGTTCTGTTCTTCAAGGTATACTTCTGTTTTAATATTTGCTGATTCCTGTTGTTGTTCGAAAGTTTCCATTTCTGGTTCACCAAGATTTTCCTCAAGTTTTATATTTGAATTATGAACAGGTTCCAAATGCTCTACATACTGTGTTAGGTCGTCTGCTGGTGTTGGTAGGCTAGTTTCTGAATAATTATAATCTACTTGGTCTAAATTAGCGTCTGCTGCAGAAATATGTTGTTCTGCGTAATGCATTTGCTCCTCTACCAATGTATGGCCGGCAGGTTGGATGTAGTTATAGTCATCTGTATTGTCTACATAAATAGTTTCTTCGGCTGATGGATTAGTGTCACTGGGTTCAGTGTGTTCAATGTGATTATTATCGTCCAGTCTTGTTTTTTCTAACTTATTACCAATATTAGCGACTGTGTCAGCACAATTATCCCCACTAACATATGCCATTGGATCTGGGTTTATTTCTTGATTATTAAGAAGTTCATAATTGAATTTTTCATCTGAATTATCTTTTTCAGGTAACTTGTTTAGATCCATGTAATTTGTGATCATATCCTGAGGCATGATATTGTCGCCTCTTACTAAAACTTTTTCACTAGTATTATCTAAAAAAGTTTCTGGTGATTTTTCAGGAACAAACTCAAGAGATTTATTTTCTTTCTCTTCTTTTTTCAGTATATTTAAAATTTCATATTTACTTTTCCAATCTGTGTTACTGTTTGAATGATGTTGTTGGGCGTTACTTGTGTTTGAATTATTTATGGTGTGTTTCCCATCTTCAGTAATACTATCGTTGCAAATAGGATGTGCGGGCTGTAAGTAACTATTTAAGAATGGTGTTGTCAGTTTTGGAATAAGTATATACTTTTTACTAATTTCCTGAATCAATGTTTCATTAATGTTTTGAACTGGAATATCTTGTCTTAATTGATGATTCACGTCTATAGATTGAACTGTATGCGCAGCCGGAACTTGTGCTTGGTATGGTATGTGATACATCGCTGAAGGCCTACTCGAGATAGAACTAACCTGAAATAATTAAAGGTGGTAAGTTTGCAATAAACTATCTTACATCTACATATGCGATATTCTCACCTTCGTACTTACAGGAACTAAAGCATTTGAATATACGATGTTGTCGAGCTTTCCCAAAATATATTCATTGCGTTCCTTTCTCTTCTTGTCTTCTTCAAGAAAAGAGTCATATTGTTTCCGCAAAGCATTAATTCGATCCGATTTAATTCTGTAAAGTAAACAAAATGAATAGTAAAACATGTTGATTTATTTCGGTATTTTTATCGTGCGAAAAAACATTACTTTTTACTTGATTTCCCCATATGGCGTCAGTTCATGTGTCAGTCACCACAAAATGTATCGCATGGTACCGATGTAAACAAAGCAATGCCGTGTCGACCTTCTAAAAGGTTTCGTTACCACCAGTTATAGGTAAACATGGAGACGAACAGCGTACAGATTACGTCAACTATCATTTGGTTGTGTTATATTATGCTTAAGTATTCTGCTTGAAAATTAAAACTTTAATGGATTTATAGTAAAAGAAGTAGGTACCTAGGGTGTACCAAGTTTGGTCTATCGTCACATTTAGTGTAGCCCGTCACAAGCACTAGACACCGGCCAGGCCGGTGTGCTAATAACTTTTGTGAATCAACATCGAATGTGTGGAACTTAATATAAGTGGGAATGATATCTATTGATATTTCTACTATATTTCTAACTTATAATCAACATTGGTAGATGTGTTTAGTCTAACTAAGGCCTCATGTTGTCGTCTGTCCAAACTCAACACGACACAAGGCACCACCCGTGAACTAAAAAAAAAAGAGATTCTCGCTGTAGTCGAAAATTATCTATATCTCTGGAAACCGCTTACTCAGAAGAGTTTCCTGATTAGATCTTGGCGAGAGTCGAGATACCTGGGCGAGCCCCTTAGTTCAACAAAGCTCCGAACTAATGCGGAATTACATCAGAGCTCCTAAAAGCCGATGGAACTCTTGTTAGCTAAGCCCACAAAGCTGTTTAATTCCGTCGTTAATACCTATTGATATTACAGCGGTGGTATGTAGCGCGAGCGTTGTACGTACCTATAATGTTCATCAAACAAGTAACGAATTGTTTAAAAAAAACTCGACTGCTTCAATATCTGCCATCTTTATTAAATTCATTGAAGAACTGAAAACATTTTATTTTTTAATTTTGATGTACCCGGTGTCTCTCTCACGACTAAGAGGAATCTATTGACACCACTCATATAAAAATACGACAAGCCGTTTAGGCTCTAGAAATATACATACATACATACCTACACTCGAAAAACATAACTCTCCTTTCGCAGTCGGGTAAAAAGTAGTCAAAACCCTATTGAAGAACACAACACAAACACCCTATATCACTTCTGAGAATTTTTTTTTTGAGTTGCATGAATCGAATCTTGTCCCAAAATTCGATGACTAGCCCGTAGTGCAGGCTGGATTTCGAAAAGGACCCAGCACCATAGACCACACACATACACATACTACTTCATGCTAAGACAAGGGCAGGCGCGGTTTCAGCCTGGAATTTTGGGGGGGGTCACTAATAATCAATTCAAGTCGAGTAGGTAAATTAGACTTTATTGCATAAGACACAATTTTATTGCACACATTAAAAAGGATGAATATTTAGAATTTAGAGGAGCTAGCAGCTTGGGGAGGGGGGGGGGACAGGAAGGGCATGTGCGAGACTCCCGACAATTCAAAAAATCAGTCTACCCACTAAGCCCCGCGGCGGCCTAACTGCACAATCAAGAGGAGCTCCAGAAACGCATTAGCGGCTTCTGGAGTACCCCCTGCCGCACCTCACGAGTGAGGTACATCCCGGGGTAACCAGATTCACCCTGGGGCAGGTTGCTATTGAGCCTCTTACAGCTCTACGCAGTAAGAGTCGGAACACCGACCCGCCTTAGACGACATCCCCCGGCCGCACCGAGGTGCCAGTCTCGGGTCGTTTGCAGTGACCACATCTCCCCTGGATGTGGGACCATGTGGATTAACCGACGGTTGGGGAGCTAGTGGCTCCTACCGCGCCCCCTTCATCGCCTCTCTCGAGCGGGATCAGTCCTATCCCGAACCCGCTCTGCGGACTCCTTCTGGAGCATTACGTCTCCACAGAAGGAGCCCTCACTACTCGCCAGTATTGCCGCGATCAAGGCTGATGACAGGTTTCGTCCGGTCTGTCTGCATTGGTGGCATTGTGCCGTAACCTCACGTTCGATTCTGTTCAGATATTCACCGAAGCAACCGTGCCCGGTGAGTATCTGAGTGAATTGATAGGTGACACACTCAGTTCTTTCTATCCAAGCTTCGAAGCTCGTCAAAACGGCTCCGTGCGTGCGTGCGTTGGCAGGCACAAACTTGGGTGTCGAGCCGTGCCCGTTAAGCTCGTAGGGCAGGCGTATGTGCGTTCTAAGGAAGCATTCCGGGCTCATGATCCGGCGCTGTCTCTTCGCCATTCGGACCGACAGAACGAATTTCGATGTAGACCATTGTGTCCATGTCGGTTAGAATGTCGAAGGGTGGAGATCGCGCCAGGATCGTCGCCGCCTCGTACGAGATCGTACGGTAGCCTCGTACGAACCGTGTGGCCATCAACCGCTGCAGACTCCCGAGTTGAGCCTTACCTCGGGAGGAACTCGACGGTGCCGCATAGAGGACCATGGATCGCACGACGCCCATATAGAGTCAGTGAACTTCTTCCCGCGGTCCCCCGAGATTGAGTAGCAGACGATGTAGCGCTCCTGCTACCCCTCGTAATCGGGGGACTAGTCGCCCGAAATGCTCTTCGAAGCTCTACCGACTGTCCAGGATGAGGCCTAGGTACTTCATGTACTGGTTCACCTGGACTTCAGTGTCATCGACCCGGAGGCATAAGCTGGGTGGTTCCTGGCGCTTACGTAAGCCTTGTAGCCGTCACCCTCAGACCCAGCTCACAAGTCTTATCCACGACACAAGCCACCCCTTGCTCGGCGAGCAGAAACACCTCCCCGAAGCGTGACCCTATAGCCACTATTGCGGTATCGTCTACATAGCAGGCGACACTGAGGCCAGAGGGCAGACTAGTGCGAAGGTCCGCATCGTATCCGAGGTTCCATAACAATGGGCCCAATACAGAGCCCTGGGGAACCCCACAACACACCTCCCTTCGATTTGCCACTCCGTTCCCATCGACAAACTACACTGCCCTGTCGCGCAGATAGGCCTCTATGACGGCACGCGTGATATTCAAGGGCCGCCCTAATCGCGCGCCAGGGAAGGATGCCGAAAGCGTTAACGATATCAAGGCTAACTGTCAACACCACCCTCCCATTTAGTGAAAATCTGCCTCAGTTTGTCTCCCAGCACCGACAGAGTGATCACCAGCGCCTGACCTGGAACACCATCAGGTCCAGGAGCGGTGTTGCGGGAGGCCAGCCGCCATACGGCTCGATCCAGCTCTCCCTCCGATACCTCACACTCGTCGGACCAGAATTGCCGGTCCAATTGCGTGGGAGGGATCGGAGGACTGTCCTGGACCCTTGGGAATAGCGTGTCTGTCTAGTATTTAGCACTCTTCCTAGAAACTCGGGTCCAGACTAGTAGTGTCATCTGAGTCTTTATGGCAGAGCAGGCCTGAATCACAACAGCCTTGGAGGGCAAAGTTTTGTGATCCACATTATATTAGTTTTTATTTATAGGTGTTACACAATTCCTATCCTTTGACTTCCTAACTAATTGAACGTTTTTTTTTTAACACAACGCCATCTAGTCCCAAGCTAAGCAGAGCTTGTGTTATGGGTACAAGACAACTGATACAAATATATATATATACCTTTTTTTTGTAAATACATACATATTATACATAGAAAACACCCAAACTTCGAAACAAATAATTGTAGATCATACAAACATTTGGTCCGACCCGGTTATCAAACCCAAGACTTCATGATCAGCAGTCGCACACGCCAACCGCGAGACCAACGAGGCAGTAATTATAGAAACTGAGGAGAAAAAAAAATCAGGTTCTAGCAGCAGTTGGAAAAGTTTACATGTGTACGGTTTTGGGGGGGGTCGTGTCCCCTGTGACCCCCCCCCCTGGAACCGCGCCTGGACAAGGGACAGACATCCTCCAATCAACATCACTCCCGGAAACATGTAGTGACCTGAAATTCCTGAAAAGGCTGCTGAGCTTCTGGGATGATCTAGAATGGTCGAAGTAAGAATATGACAAACCCACTACCACATACAACGGCCCAAACAAAGTGCGAAAATAGCCCGGCAAAACAAACAAACACATACTAAGGCAAATCATAGAGAAGATCGTCCAAGTAGAAGAGTACAGCACTCAACGAAGATTACCATTTGCATTGCGGGGTAATATAAGGAGATGTTAGATCTCCGAAACTGTTAACCAATAATGCAGACACACAGTGATCCTTAAGAAATTTTTGCATGATGTGGAAGAACAAGTTAACAGTTTTGACGACTATATTTATATATCCAGCAAGGAGAAAACCTAAATAAATCAAAAAGCTTTTTAAAAACAAGAATGCCTCGAGACGAATCAAACGAGTCCAAACTCGATGATGTTGCGACGTTTCTTTACAGAGTTCCTATGGCCACCTTCCAGCTCCAGCATCAGATCAGCTCCATGTCATTATAATATTGTATTGTCACGCTGTATACATATGCTTGCAAAATTTCAGCAATATCGGTTGGAGATCGACCGAACATACAAGCATACATACATTGCAAGTTAATAAAAAAAAACTTGTAAAAGCTTGTAAAATTAACTAACATCCTCCTAAAAAACAATCTAGTGTTCCAAGTATGAACGTCAATATTCGTACCTGGCGCAAAGTAGCACACGTTAACGTCAGCAAAAGAGCCTCCTAAAATACGAATAGCAGTTGACCTTCGACCTTGCTTTACGATCAAAGTCTGATTAAATTTTGCATGCGTCCTGTCTATGAAAATATAATATAATAAGTAAATAAATAAAAATGCATAGACAAAACAATGTACATTTCAGATATAGGATAATCAGGTATTCAGGTGGTCAAACTGATTAATATAAATGCGAATGTGAGTTTTCCAAGTTTGTAAAAAATATTTCGTCATTGAAAAGCTACATTATCAATATTAAATAAAAATCAATGCCACTTTTCGTTCTAATTTTATAACTCAAGAACGGGCTCAACTATCTAAACCAAATGTTTAGGCTTTGTTCGGACTATTTAGTAGATGGTTTATGTGAAGTTTGCACAAAATCGGTCGAGCGGTTCTTCATTTATCGACATACACGCGGGCGGGGCCGCGGGCAACATCTAGTATCTAATGTATTACATTGGCTACTTTTATTGTGGTAACCGAACCACACGCGGTCGAGACCGTAGGCAAAAGCTAGGAATGTCAGTAATGAAACTGATAAGGTAAGCCAATAATTTTTTATCGATCTTAAAAAGGCGAAGGTTCTATGTTCCACTAGTTTTTCATTTTATAATTGATGAATATGATATGATAAATATTTATTATTATTATTATTAAATTAGCTTGCAATATTGCCTTGGGAATGTATCCTGTTCGAATATTGTATAAAATTCGAAATAATAAAAATAAAATGTTTTTTAAAACGATTTTGAAAACTATTTGTATTCAAAGGGTATGTTTGTTTACCAATTACTCCAGTTGTTTACCGATTTTGAAAACTCTTTGTATTCGAAAGGGTATACCTACCTACTCCCAAGGTGATCCCATTACCAACAGGTCAGGATCTAATGATGGAATCAAAAGAAACATATAAGAAATAAGTGTCGCGGGCGTTTAACAACCATACATGAAACGGACACAAAGAATACCCAGACTCAGAAATAATTAATTTGTGGATTACACAAAGTGTTGTCCTTTGTGGTATTTGCCGCAACACCTTATGGTCCGTACTCACATACGGTATTACTGGATAGTTTCACTCCAAGACGAGTAAAAATTAACGTGTGGACCGCAAAACTCACAACTCGAAGGCTCGCATCGAGCCGGCTCGATGGCTCGATCTCCGTCTATGTTTCTGCTTTTCATTTTCTTTAATTCTTTTATAATTAAGAATTGCTAGACTTACCAAATGTAGCCACCGTCTCCTTTGTTGAACAGACATAATTTGGCTCGAACGATGCGGTGAATACTGAACAGCGAGCCAAAAGATGCGCCACTCGATCGATCAATGCTGAATGTGTGGACGAAAGCCCGTGCCATGGTTTTTACTCGACATGTTTGCTCGATCGTGTAAAACCGTATGTGAGTAGGTACTTAGCATTAGAGCCATTTACGAGATTCAGATTATATAATACAAGAATTGCTCGTTTAAAGGTGTTAGATAAGATATATATGAGTAGGTTTTTTTTATGTATGGCCCGCCAAAATTACTACTATGCCTGATGGAAACCATAAGCAAAATCCAAGAGTGATGGTCACCATACTCATTGCGAATGCAGACAATGCAGCATGGCGACCCACACCATGGCGGCCTAGTGATGCTTCTGCATCTTTTACTCTAGTCAACAAGTATGGAACTTGTTGACTAGACTATTTGGGCCTCCGGTCTCGCACTCACCAACGAAACACGACAGCACGAACGCTTTCATTTTACGTTGATTTTCTGTGCGAGGGTAGTACTGCCCCGGTCGAGCCGGCCCGTTCGTGCTAAAATCAGTGTGGCTCTACTACCTTTTTTACCCAGTAAATAGACATTACCAGGCTCAATATAAACGTTCTAGATTGAGATACTTTTATAATTAGTAATATCATTCTAAGGGCACTAAGTTGCATCATTCTGAGTACAGCAACTTAGTGCTTTGACTTGTGTAGCCTTACGTCAATTTAATTAGATAGTCTAGACTAAAGTGCAAAGTAAAAAAATACCTACGATACGTCTCTAAATTAAATCGCTTTTAACGAAAGTCCAGGGCCAAAACTTTTCTGAAAAGTGAGAGCATAGTTAAACTGTTAGTGGTAGCCGTGGTAGGGGAACCAATAGGTCCGTAGTATTCATTAAGGATCATTTTAATAAACTATCCCCTGCTCTAGAATTTTGCCACTGGCGAATGATTAAAACGATGTAGCATGGAGTTGAGGTGATTGTATGGTGGTGTGACTGGACACCAGTATGTATGGTGTGCCTTTGTCTTTGTCTTGTTCGCGTTCGCAGATTCGCGTTGCGTCATATTCGTCTCTCGTCTAGGACACCCCGATGCACTTTAAAAACGTAATCATGATAGAAGTATAATTTCCCAGAAATCTATAATAAATGCTCGTAAGGATATTTAGAATTTATGTTGAGTTCAAAAAAATAAGACATCAAATGGAAGCAGTAAAACTTACATTTGGTAGACAGGTTTATAGTTTTTTATACCGCACAACATTTTACAAAATATAATCTTACAAAACAGAAAATGATTTACAAATGTCGTGCTAGATATATCTTTTTTATCTGCTAGAAAGCTACCGATAATTAGGTATTATTAAAAAATCATTAATACTCCTTCGCAAAAATAACTATCGTCAAGGGCCGTGGGAATAAAATTTAAAAAAACAGTCGTTTATGGTACTATTAACTCTAAGCCTTTGTGCTAATCCTGACCATTATCAAAAAAATCTGAATGAATGTTACCTATCTGTTATAACGAGAATACCTGCCTGCTGAAGATGCTGGACGGAGCTAAGCGTGGGCCGTGGAGTGTTGGAAGAGCGGGAAGCTGATCGTTATAGAAGCGGGGATGCCTATAGGCCCATGCCCATTGGGTTGTTGGATGAGGCGGGTAAATTGTTTGCCCACATCATCCGGCTCCTTTGCGAGGATGACTTCGATCTGTCAGACACCCAATTTCGGGAGTGGTGTTCTACGGTCTGTCGAGCCAGAGGGCCTTGATCTAGGAGGTGGTCAATTCTAACGACGTGCTGTTGTGTTGGCGGTCTGTCATTTCGCTACATCAAGGAAGCACTCCTCTACCACGGGGTGACAAATTGCCTGAGGCGACTAGTGGAAGCCTGTCTAGAAGAGCGTATTGTCAAGTACGAGAACCCTGATGGTATTTTGAGCCGTCGGGTCATGTCGAGTGGTGTCAACACCTTTAACACTCTGATCACAGCCCGGGGGTCTAACTTTCAGAAACTCTGGTAGTTAGGCTAGGCGCACTGAGGCTTGCTGGACTATGCTTACGGGTGGCCCTCGATAAGACGGAAGCCCTCTTGTTCCATCGTGCCCATCCCCGTCGTGGTCCGCCCCGCGTAACTCGGTCCTCGTACCAGTTAAGGCCCAAAAGAAGTATCAATAAACGAAATATCTATTGTCAACTAGCTGACCCGGCGAACTTCGTACCGCCATAGTTACATATCTGTCTCAGTTTCCCACAGTCGCAGACAAAAAAATTACTTTGCCCGTTATCTTTTAATTTTTCTTGTACACAAACCTTGCATAGCAATAACGAACACTTATAAAAAGAATTATTGAATTTGGAGCAGTTATAGTGTATTATCTATGTTTGGGGCAGCCGATCGGAAGTTATGCGCGTACATACATTTCAGCGATTCATTTTTATATAAGCCTAAGATTGATTGCATTTACCCGCTACTGTTAAAAGACATTTTACTGTTGATTTTACAAAGTGGAGTCAATAAATCGTCAAGTTGAGTTATCGTTGAGTGAGTTGTTGTGCACTGGCAACCGGTGCTGTCAGAAGTTCAGAACTTTTTTGACTTTGACAAGCATTGTCAAGTCTTCTTGAGGGAAGTTGATGTGCGATTGTAAGAATAATCTTCTCTTTTATAATTATAAATCTTGTTTGAGTTTGTACCAACCGGAATAATATTTTTTTAGTAAAGAACACATTACGTACTAAGGTTTGCCAGTAGTAATTTTATAATATATGTTATCCACTGTCAATATGTGACCGAGTCCTATAGCCCGAACTCTATTCTAACCTTATACGTGTAGAAGAAATATTATACAATCCAATTTTATAGAGAATGATTCACAAATGGTGGCATAGGTTTGTCCGCAAACGGACTAAACCTATTCCAGAAGATACAGCAGTACTTTGGAAGCGTCGGCTGAGTATAGCTTACGGATTATTAGCATGGAATGCATTTGGCATTGTTATGTATAGTGCTTTTAAAGGAAAAACTGATTGGGCTCATTATTATGGTATTAAATCTGAAGAAGAGTATTCCACTCCCCCAGGCAAGTTTAATAGTAAATGGAATATTTAATTCAGTTATCCAAGGTAATATTACTATCTGAATATTGTTATTTTTACAGGTCAAGCATGGGCAAATACTTTGGGAATAAAGAATGCTAAAGTGTATAGAATATCAGGTTTCAAAAAAGTGGATGAATATGATATTATTGATGGGCAGGTTGAAAAGGGTCAAGTTGAAAGCAAAACAGATAATGAAATCATACAAGATGATGATAAATATCAATAAAAAATAAAGTTATATACATGTAGTTTAATCGTTCATGGAATTTTAGTTGATTCTTGTAAATAAACAACTTAATTATTAATTTATACCTTTTATTTTCAATTTAAGGCACTTGATTCAAAATTATATAAAATATCTTTTGTCATTTCAATTATAATATTATGGAATATAATATACTTAATTACTATAACATGGTTTCTTATCAAAGTTATTAAATAACTAATGTTTTTGTAAGATCACAGTACAAAAGGCAAAATATCACAATATCAACAGTTTGAATGTGTATGATATGTAATCGCAGCATGACGTCTACGTTCAATTTCTTGTAGTAAAGCAGATCTGCAAAATAATGTTAAGTGTTAATTCTTTAAAATTGGCTATAACTTACCTAGTATTAGTTCATCTAAAATATATTGTAGAAGTAGCTTTAACCTGTGGCTCCGCCTGCATGTATGTTGGTTATTAAAATAAAAGTACCCATGTCCTACCTCAAGAACAAAGTATTTCTATGCTAAATTTCATTAAAATTGGTGAAGTGGTTTAGCTATAAAAGCATAACAGACAGTTCCTTTGGAATTTTTAATATTAGTATGGATGAAAACAATTAAATGTTCATTTCTGATAACATTCAATCTATACTAATATTATAAATGCGAAAGTTTGTAAGTATGGATGGATGGATGTTTGTTACTCTTTCACGCAAAAACTACTGAACGGATTTGGATGAAACTTTACAGAAAACACAGCTTATACATCAGAATAACACATAGGCTACTATTTGCCGCGATAACCGACATATTGGCGGGCGGAACCGCAGGCAATAACTTGTCTTCTATATCTTATATATAAAAATGAATGTTTGTCTGTATGTCCTTTATAGAATCGTAAACTATGCATTTGATCATGTCATGATCTTCAGCAAAAGTGTTGTGCATGAGCCCACAAAGGTTTCTGAGTTGGTACGACTAATCTTTGACAGATGACCGACATACACGCAGGCGGTGTTGCGGGCAACATCTAGTTAGCATATAAAAGTACTGCAGTACTAGCTTTTATTTACTATAGTACATTTTTTTTTGGGCACACTCTTGGGCCTTAAGAAAGGTGGGATCTAACTCACAAATAGGGAGATGAACATTTACAACTCACCAAACACAATAATAAAATCTAATTTTAAGTGTAGATCAATCTTCAAAAGAAAATTTTGTTACACCAGTTGTGATTATCAAATACTTGCCTGTATCTTTCATATTTCATAACAATAAGTTGCAGTTCCTGCTTGTACAATCTAGTCAGCATGTCAGAGTAGCAATCCAGCTCACTCAGCCTAAACATATTCCAACGGAGTTTATGATCAAGCTCTTGATCCGCTGGAAGCCAAAATCAATCAATATTTACACCACAATGCTGATTTTACTACAAAAATAATTGTATTAAACAGAACAAATGTTCACATTACTTATTTTTTAAATTAAATATTTCGGACATCTAATCTAACACACAACACCATCAAGTCCCAAGCTAAGCAGAACTTGTGATATGGATGCTAGACAACTGATATAAATACATATATACCTTTTTTATATTATACATAGAAAACACCCAAACTCCGAAACAAATATTTTGCAGATCATACAAACATTTGGTCCGACCCGGGAATCGAATCCGAGACCTCAAGCACATCAGTCGCATACGCTAGTTACGCTACCACTACGGCAACGATGCAGTTTAAGATTTGAAACCGCGTCACCGACATGCTAATGTTTAATGTTAATTTTCTAATTTTACACATTAATTTTACAAATAACATTCTAAGTTATAAGTTTTCACTACTATCGGCAGTCCTTATGACTGCCAATTTTTTATAGTTTTATTAAAAAACAGACCCGTAACGTTAGAATAAACTTCAACGCGATTTGTTTTTGGTGGTTCTTTCAGATGGTGCTCAATTTCCAAACTTGAGTAATTAGTAATTCAAATGAGTAACATTTGAATTTAAATACAGGCGCTACAAGACGGCAGTCATCATCGTAAGTTATACCTTACACTACATCAGTCAGATTTCAAAATAGGTTGAATCTTACGGCCTAGTGTGAGATTATTTCACATCAATTCGTTCTTAACGGCGAGCGCTTTTGCCTTTGAATTGTTTGTGAAATAAACTCACACTAAGGCCACAGACAGTAAAATGATTCAATTGATATAAAATTATAGTGTCAGGTTTGATATCATTTGCAAAATTAAATAATAATAATAAATATTCTCGGACATTTAACACACAACACCATCTAGTCCCAAACTAAGCAGAGCTTGTGTTATGGGTACTAGGCAACTGATATAGATATATATTATATAGTTTTTTTTTGTAAATACATACATATTATACATAGAAAACACCCAAACTGCGAAACAAATATTTGCAGATCATACAAACATTTGGTCCGACCTGGGAATCAAACCCGAGACCTCAAGCATAGCAGTCACGAACCCTACCACTGCGCCAACGAGGCAGTGAAAATCATCACAGGACGAAATTACCACTGCTCCACATTGATTTCTAATAGGGTAGTTGACACCTTAGTCAAATCAGGTACTTTTTATATCATCTGTCAAAACGATAACTTTGTATGAAAAATGTACTAAACTAACTTGTGACGTCACTGTTTTAGACTACTCAATTGAGCAATATATTTCAATGTTTATTTGATTAAAATTTGTAATAGAAATGAAAAGCTGTAATAATTATATTTTCCGTGATGTTTTTTAATATTCGTTTTAATGAAGGAGACATCGGTATTTATTTACGATACAGTCAACTACCCTATTGGAATTTTTCATGATCTGCAGGAGGACACTTTTTCCTATTTCGTAATAAGTATTTACTTACCTTTTGAATAAATAATTAACCAATGAGGTATCTCCTCCAGTAGATAAGGCGGTACAAGAGTGGGAACGTAAGGGCTAACTAAGTAGCAACCACCCACTAAACATGGGTGAGCGTATGTTGTTTGATGAGTTATTTCACTGTAATGGAATTAAAATTACATGTGTTTCAGGTTAAAATTATCGGAACAATCATTATGTGAACAGAAAAGTATATACATAGGTGATTGTTGTAGTTTTTGCACAGATTAGGGCAATTTAATTACATGCGCAGGTTTGGTCAGGTGACTAAATTCTATAATTTTAACCGACTTCAAAAAAGGAGAGGTTTTCAATTCGACTGTTTTTTTTTTATGGTTGTTATCTCATAACTTTCGACTGGGTGAGCCGATTTTGATGATTCTTTTTTTATTTGAAAGCTGGTGCTTCCACTTCTTTTTCCACTTCTTGAAGTCGTTTTTTTCTTTGTTGAAATTTGTGATTATTAGCTCATAAAATGCAAATAAATTTAAAATATAATAAAGTATTGCTTACTTAAAGTAATAAACTCCATGATGTGGAGTGGAAACCCTCTGCCAAGGTTGTGGCACACTTTCAAGTGGGTGAGTCCAGTGTGTGGTCTGTGTGTTATGGTCCATGTAGTACCTTCGACCGCGTAAAGTTCTGTCTGCTGACCAACCCGGAGGTAGTGGAAGCTCACTTTCATCAGAAGCTGAAAATTCTAATAGAACACAAATATATAAAATGGAGCTAAAAATTATTATTTTTATAGAATACCTACAGGTCATGCATTTAATAACGTTATTAGAAAAAAGCAAACGGCAGGTTGTCAGCGCTCTTCAAGCGTGCTTGCTGGCGACCCGACTAGCGTCAGCGAGAGAAACAACTCCACGTCATCGCCCAAACACCGCCCCGGACGGGAGTAGCCCGGTTTTTGGGGTTTCAAATGATTTTGTCCTTTTTACCGTAATATTATGAAAAAAAATTAGAGGTGTAAACTCAATCAATCAAACCAAAAAATGCAAATCAATAGTGTAAACTTCTAGCTTGCGAAAAAAGTGTACCTAGTTAGCGCACTGGCGGCTAAAGCTGGAAACAAATTATCGGACGCGGCTGACAGCCGTAATCTAGATTATTGTATTGACGGTATACACGGGGTGCGGGACACGTCCGTGTGCCAGAAGGACGCGGACCACACGAGAGCTTGCACGTGCGCATTTAATGTGGACACAAATTTACTGCCTCGGTGGCGCAAGTGGTAGCGTAGGCGACTGCTGAGCTTGAGGTCTTGGGTTCGATTCCCGGGTCGGACCAAATATTTGTATGATCTGCAAATGTTTGTTTCGGAGTTTGGGTGTTCTCTATGTATAATATGTATGTATTTACAATAAAAAAGTATATATTTACATATTTCTATCAGTCGTCTAGTAATTATAACACAAGCTCTGCTTAGCTTGGGACTGGATGGCGTTGTGTGTTACATGTCTGAAAATATTTAATTTAATTTAAAATACGCGCAATACGTGTGGATGCGAGAAGCCGAGGATCGAACCAAGTGGCGCGCAATAGGAGAGGCCTATGTCCAGCAGTGGACTGCGATAGGCTGATGATGACATGTGGATAAAAAGTGTGGAATTCACCAAACTCTGTTCTTTCTTTAATTATGTCATGGACCCAAATTCTTCTTTTAATTTTCTTTCTGGGTGCACAACATAAAGCAGCCGCAACTAACTCGAAAAAATCCTCACTTTTACTACTCGACATGTTCCTCATCTAAAGTTCTTTGTGCAATAGATATTGAAACGCATCAGCAAGCAACGTCCCAAAAGACTGTGCACACTTATCAGTCGCGGTTGACAGCCGCGTCCGATAATTTTTTCCAGCTTAACGGCAACCAAAATGCACAATGCACTGTGCAATGACCTTTAATAATATAAGACACTGTCGTTGCAATTTTGCATATTGCAGTAAGCCTATCTTATGTACAAGCTAAAAAATCAATAATAATATTTACATACAATACTAAAAATAGATACTAACCTTGACCACTTGTTATCATTTTACTGCCATGAGCCTTATTGTAAGAAAGGCCTGATGTATTTACATAATTAGAGTATATTGGTGAAGATTGGCTTGCTGTGGGGTAGGCTTAAAATAAATGTAGAAATAAGTTTTAGAAAATAAGCATTATAAAGTAAATAGACTTTATATCTTACATTTTTAACACATAATTAGCCTCAGTAGTAAGTAATTACAACTAAGCACTTTTTATTATATTTTAAAATAAAACTGAGCATGTTGTACAAGTTTGAATGACAATACTGTAATTGGGCACATTCAAGCTATTCTAATGATGAAAGGTGCTTTGGGAGCTATTCCTTATCAGACTAATATACTAGAGACAGACTATAATCAACTTGAGTTTAGTCACATTTCATTCTGACTTGTCTGGCTTATGTCTTTTTATGATAAAACCAGGAAATTTATAAATATTGGTAGAACTTTCCTTTACTTTTCATTTAATAAACCCATAAAGCATGAATCACAAATCATGTTGGTAAAAGAATTTTTAGCAACATGATTTGTGATTTCCGACTTGCAGGCGTTCATGGGCGGCGGTAGTCACTTTCCATCAGGAGACCTGTCTGCTCGTTTGCCTCTGCTATCATTAAAAAAAAAACTAAATATTACATTGGTTGACAAGAAGTCAACATTCAAGCCATGTTAGGGCTCCCAAATATAACTGTGAATTTGCAACGCATCACAAATATCTGCGAACCGCAAGAACTTCACGCCGCATCGCATCACAGTTATGTGTGGGAGCCCTTGAGCTGTGTAACACTCAATTATACTATATAACTAGCTTTTGCACGCGGCTCCGCCTGCGTGTATGTCGTTTATCCCAGTAAAGAGTAGCCTATATCCTTCCTCAACCATTAAAGTATCTCCGTGCCAATTTTTTTTGAAATTGGTGCAGTTATTTAGCCAAGAAGGCGTAACAGACAGAGACAAACAGAATTAGTATGTATATATTTTTATTTTATACATACAGTCATTGCAGTGTAGCCGTATTGAATGTGGGGATGGAGGATGGATTCTTGGTGTCAAACTCATGTTGGAAGACAATCTTGGTATACTAGACTCTCTTGAACCATATTGCTGTTGCTTTTGTTGTTGAACCTGATAATAGTAACAGTATATTGATGTGGAAATAGTTGATAAATCTAAGATTTAGTTAGAAATAACTAATATGCAATTCAAGGTACCATACTAGTTTTAAAAAGTCATGATTATAGTTGTGTCTTGTGGTACAAAAGTCATGTTTTAAGCTAAATATATAATATTAATAAATGGAAAACCATTTTTTGTTGCTTTAAGGCAACTGCTTAAAAATTGCTCTATATTCGTATATTGCCTGCACCATCCAGTTGTTCCAAATAGAATTTAAATAAGAAATGCAATCATTTAAAATCAGATTATGAGTTAAACACATTAATCATTAATACCACTCACAGAATACATTATGCCACTATGTTTAGACAATCGTTTTTTTTTAAAAAAAAAGGACAGTGCCCTCATCAGAAATACATCTTGTCTCATGGGACTTCATAAACACACAAAAAAATGGACAGTAGTATAACTAGTAGGAGTGTAACAAAACCCACCTGTTGTTGATTCTGATATATCGGGTCTTCCTGCTGTTGATTATAATATCTGTAGCTAGTCTGTCTACTGAACGAGTCATCTATTTCATTAAGAGTTGTATGTGACGCCTAGTGGAAATAATTATATTATCAGTTTCTAACCTATTGAGAGAAGGAAATGTATTTACTTGAAAATGTTTATTTACCACATTAGGATCTATCAAATATTGAGAATTATATGTGTTTGTTGTACTTCCTGTATCATTAGTGGACAAACTCGCAAACCTACAAAAGACACAAACAACTGAATAAAGCTATGTATTAGCACAATATTATGTCAACTACTGATAACACAAAATGTTATGTTGTACCTGTGTGCTAAATTTGGTACTGACTCACTGGGCGTATATTTTCCCGCATGACCGCTCATAGTCTGTGCCTTGCCAAATTTATTCTCATGGCTTTGAGAGACCGCATCATTTGCACCAAAAGGCTGACTACGAGGTCTTTTGTTATGTCCCGTTGTCCACACATTTATAACTAAAAATTAACCATAATTAAATTAAATTATCTATGTCATCACAAATAAATATACTAAAAAAGACGTAAAACTCAAAACCGATATAAATTACAACAAATAGACATACAACAAGTAAGAGATGTACACATAACTCACTCGGCAAATCTGGTGGCGTATCTTTTTTTATATATTTGCCAACTACGCCTTCATTAACGGCTTTTTGACCTTTTCTTGATATCATGGTAAAATACAAAAGAATTTTCTCACTGGGATAGGTATCATGTTTTCCTCCCTTTTTACGAAACGACAAACATTGTTGCCTTCGTCGAAACTTCAAAATGATCCCGGGGGAATCTGTCATTACTTGTCAGATCAGTTTTTTTAAATGTCTAGATATCTAATCTTTGAGCCTATAATATTCTACAAAAAGCTAAAAAAAGCTAATAAGAAAAGATTCTAATTGGATTGACTGTTGGATAATAGTGTAAATATTAACCGAATAACGGAAGACATGGAGGACACTTAATTGACTTAATATAAATTAAAAACAATTAACAACCCATAGGTACGGTGGCGAGTGGCCTGTCCACAGAACACATTTACTCAAGGCCTGTCTATGTATCACTAAATCACTATGCCCATTTCCCGTAAAAAAATTGTCTAGAACCCTCCAGTTTCAGAATGAGATTCTGAGTTACAGTGGTTCTACTCATACAAGCTACTATCTGGTAATGCATTCTAGTAAGGCACTCTTCAAGACAAGACTTCTTCTAGTGACTTCTAGTAAGACAATTATATTAGAACACGCTTTTCCAGCTGCTTGTAACGCACTTCCGTCTCTTTTCAAGAAATCAATTATTGGAGGTCAACGGTGTGCTTCTACGATTTTACATAAAAATCAATAGTTTACTAGACAAATAAATTCTTTTTCCAATTTATTCGATACATGACTATGACAATTACGTTTTGTACGTCTGTATTGGTTGTTAGTTGTCAGACTTGTCAATATCGTCAAAAGTTAGGCAGCATGCTGCGTGAAAAGTGAAAAGTTTCAAGTTTCCATTCCATTCCAAATTATTAAATTCACAAAACATATGTTTCTTGCTGTGTGGATACTTAATTAATTACTTATGCCTAGATTTTTGAATCAATCAATCATCAAAAAAATTACAGTGCATTCTCTATAGGCTATATTAAGTAATTGTTGTATTTGCCTCGCAATTTACATAAAATGTTCTATTTAATAGGATTAGGGTTAGGCGATGCTAAAGACATTACAGTTAAAGGATTAGAAGTTGTTCGAAAATGTGATAGGGTTTTATTAGAGGGTTATACTTCTATACTTACTGTCGGAAAGGAAAAATTGGTAAAAGATTTTTCTTATTTTTAAGTTAAGCTGAAAATAAAAATTGAACTAACCACAAGACATAAAAACTCTCTTCTTAGCTCTTCTTTATATAACTTAGACTACCAAGAACCACGCAAAGTCGTTTACGTCTCCTATTGCCCGTAGCATAAAAAATTTCCTCCGTTTTTGTAACATTCTCTATTGGTGCTCCACTCCTATGGTCTTAGCGTGATGAAGTATAGCCTATAGCCTTCTTCGATAAATGATCTATCCAACACTGAAAGAATCTTTCAAATCGGACCAGCGGTTCCTGAGATTAGCGCGTTCAAACAAACAAACAAACACTCCAACTTTATAATATTAGTATAGATAATGTATAATAATAATAATAATAAATCTCTTTATTGTACACCAGATTAGTTCCTAGTTTAACATAAAAATTAGAGAAGTACAATTGGCGGCCTTATCGCCGGAGGCAATCTCTTACAGGCAACCCTTGGATGGAAAGAAAAACATGATTATGAGAAAGTGTGGGGTAGTGTCTGGTGTAAAACTAGGTAAAGAGAAAAAAATAAAAAATAAAAATAGTATAGATTATCATATACCGTTATAGTTATACATAGTGTGGTTTAATGAAATAAATACAAACAAGGAATAAGTTAAATATACAGTTAATTACATACTTAAATGTATATATATGTATATTTATAAAGGTGACTTACTTCGAAATCAAAATGAGCTAGTGCTTTGTTAGTTTTTAAATGTATTAAGCATATTTTAAAATAAATCTTAATTTTCAACATACTGTTTTCAGGAAGAATATTATGGCAGACCATTGGTGCTAGCAGACCGTGAATTATGTGAAAGTGCTATAGACGAAGTATTAATTGAAGCTAAAGATAAAGAAATTGCCTTACTAGTAGTGGGTGATCCCCTTGGTGCCACTACTCACACTGACATGTTACTGAGAGCAAAACAGTTTGGAGTTCAAACCCAGGTGAATAATGCATTTAAATATTTAAGCAATGTTTGTTTATTTAACAACTATCTCTAAAAGTGGGCCTCTTCTAAGAAAGGAGGTTTTGGACTACTATACCAGACTGGCCAGATGGGTTGTTTAATGCTTTGTTTCAAGTTTTCATTTTCTTTATTTTTTTTTCTTTTTACCTTCTATCATCAGCTCACCTAAATAACTTGAAAGTATACATCTGAAGGTCTTTAGATACGTATGAAATTGAAAGAATTATCCTCCCAACTCCTAACCGTTGAGGAGTTGTACCTTCCACCTTCCATCATCAGCTTACCTAAATAATTTGAAAGAATACGCCTAAAGGTAACATATATACATATGATATTTAAAGATTTATCCTCCAACTCCTAGGGGCCGTTCAAGTATTACGTAAGCAGATTTATTACAATTATTTACCCCCCCCATCCCCCTTGTCAGCAAAAGTAAGCAAATCTATATATTTTTTTTGCTCAAATGCATTTTTTTTGCTCAACATATTAACAACATGTGAGCCAACTTACTAGCCAGCTGATCCCAACAAAACGACCAATTTGATAGATTTTATAACAAAAGATATCTCAGGATTGTATACACACATAGAATCCTGCTTGGACGGATCATACACCAGTGATCTGCACACTCAGCACGAACCCCATGCTAAAAGAACCTCCCGAAACGCTATACAATCGTAAAACTGATTGGGAAACTTTTCGGCACTTTAAAGAGGATATTAGTGACCGACCGAAGGTTCGGTTTCGGTTTCGGCCAAAAATCTAGTTTCGGCCGTAGTTTCGGTTTCGGCCAAAAATGGCCGAACCGTCGGCCGCGCCGAAACTCGAGTGAGTGTGAATAATCGTGCGGATTCGTGCATCATTTGGCGAACTTTGTTACTCACTCGTACTCACACGCTCACATGGCCGGCTCAGTTCACTCCCCGTAATTCCATCGTTAATCAAATTGAATTGATTTTATGTTTAACATACATATGTATGATTAACATAATGACATACTGTATTTGTTTAGTTCAGACATATTCATGACATAAAACATAAACAATATATTTACTACGTACTTTAATCATAAAATATTCAAATACATGTTCAAAATATCCACTAAAGTTCAGTATATAACAGGAACTTATATATGTTTAACTCTTATTCCAATAAAAGTTACTATCATCACTTTGAGCTTTTTTTAAAGCTTCTCAATCAATTTGACACGGTAATGTCACAGTTCTAATCTAGTCCTTTATTCAGTGTCACAAAGTCATCATTAAATTTTTTTATTATTTATCTTTTTTAACAACTTATCAAGGTCATCCATCGCTACAAGTTGATTTGATAACAACAAAATGACCAAACCTTTTGTATGAAAATATTCACAATTTTCGAGCGCAATTGTAATACTGTTGCAAATTAATTCAACGAAAGAACTATGATATTTTTAAGATAAGCTGACTTGTTAGCTAAATCATATAATAGGTAAATGGTGAATATTATGTTTTGATAAAATAATTTTGAAATAAACTAATATTATGGAACCTTTCTAGTAGTGTCTGACCGAAACTGGTTTTTCAGCCGAAACCGAAACCGAACCTTCGGCCTGGCTCTCAGTTTCAGCCGAAACCGAAACCGAACCTTTTTTGCCCTTGAAAAATACGTGAACCGAACCCATTTTTTCAAAAGTTGTTATATTTTAGGTAATTAGAGTATGTATTTTTATAAGTATGTTCACCGATTACTCCGTCAATTGTAAACCGATTTTGGAAATTATTTTTGTATTCGGAAGGGCATGCACCCGAGATAGTCCTATTGACACCATATCAGGATCTGATGATGGGATCTCAAGGAAATTGAGGGATACCCACAATTTTTTTAGGCACGTAAATATTAGTGGGTTCATTTCAATATTTACAATTAGTTTTAACTGTTGTTCTTTGCGTAACGCTTCTTCGCTTTTCATCATGCAGCTTGTTCGGAATTTCGTTGGGCTCTAAGTGGTAAAGGCAACACCATCAAGTGCGGTTACGCGACTCAACGCAATTTTTTTTTATAAATTCATGGCATATTATAATTTTGGTCAAGGTTGATTAGATTTTTGTAATTGTTCGTATTATTTTGGGCTTAGCACCGACTTCAAACAGGTTTTGGGCACATAGCACACTCTATAATACTACTTTGTTTAAATAAATACCTAAAAATACACAAGAGTTGCCACATAGTAATTTAAGGAGAGCCAATTTATTGTACGGTTTTTAGTGTTTCTGGGCATGGAGTTTTCGTTTGAAGTTTTTTGAAGTCTGTAATTTTTTATTTATTTAGTATACTTTATAAAAATATCATAAATTAAAATCACCTCAAAAACCAAACAATCTTATTATTATAAAAAATAAGATTGTTTGGTGTTTGAGGTGGTAAATAATTTAAAATTATCCATCCAGAACTGCTAAAATAGTAACCGTGGGAGAGCCACGCTTCGGCATAAATGGGCCGGCTCGACCGGAGTGATACCACGGCCTCACAGAAAACCGGTGTGAAATAGTGCTTGCGCTGTACTTCACCGAGTGATTGAGGATACCGAATGCCCATACCCCAAACCCCCTTTCCCTATCTCGCCTTTCATATCCCCCAAAGGCCGGCAACGCACTTGTGACGCTTCTGGTGTTGCAGGTGTCCATGGGCGGCGGTAATCACTTATCATCAGGCGATACACTATTTGTTTAACTTTATTTTTTCTTGTAAATTTTAATGTTGAATAAATATTATTCATACGAACTCACTAGTTACGTTTCCACGTATATTTAATAATTTTGAACTACTTGTTGTCTTACTAATAGTGGAAATCGAATGTGCAGAAGTGAGCTAGAAAGGTTCCATAAATATGTTTAGTTAAAAATTATTTTATCACAAGCATAAGATTCGCCATTTGCCTATTATATGGTTTAGCTACCAAGTAAGCTTATCCTAAAAATATCATAGTTTGCGTATCTACATCCAAAAAAATATTATTACAATTTTCGTTGAATTGATTTGCAACAGTATTACAATGGCGCTCGAAAATTGTGAATATTTTCACACTAAAGGTTTGGCCATTTTGTTGTTGTCAAATCAACTTGTAGCGATGGATGACCTTGATAAGTTGTTAAAAAAAGATAAATAATAAAAAAAAATGATGACTTTGTGACACTGAATAAAGGACAAGATTAGAACTGTGACATTACCGTGTCAAATTGATTGAGAAGCTTTAAAAAAAGCTCAAAGTGATGATAGTAACTTTTATTGGAATAAGAGTTAAACATATATAAGTTCCTGTTATATACTGAACTTTAGTGGATATTTTGAACATGTATTTGAATATTTTATGATTAAAGTACGTAGTAAATATATTGTTTATGTTTTATGTCATGAATATGTCTGAACTAAACAAATACAGTATGTCAACATATATAAAATTCCTGTTATATACTGAAACTAGCGGACCCGAAAGACGTTGGCCTGTCTACACGTCTTTAATTTGAAAATTTCAAAAATTAATTAAAAAAACATTTTCCAGCGGACAAAATTGTGAATCTAAACCATTCCCAGATCCCCTTGAACACACACAAAAAATTTCATCAAAATCGGTCCAGTCGTTTGAGAGAAGTTCAGTGACATACACACTCACAGAAGAATTATATATATAAAGATTTTGTGAATATTTTGAACATATATTTGCATATTCTATGATTAAAGTACTTAGTAAATATATTGTTTATGTTTTGTGTCATGAATATGTCTGAACTCTGAACTAAACAAATACAGTATGTCATATGTTAATCATACATTATGTTAAACATAAAATCAATTCAATTCGATTAACGATGGAATTACGGGGATCGAACTGAGCCGGCCATGTGAGCGTGTGAGCACGAGTGAGTAACAAAGTTCGCCGAATGACGCACGATTATTCACACTCACTCGAGTTTCGGCGCGGCCGAAGGTTCGGCCATTTTTGGCCGAAACCGAAACTACGGCCGAAACTAGATTTTTTGGCCGAAACTGGCCGAAACCGAAACCGAACCTTCGGTCGGTCACTACTTTCTAGCTCACTTCTGCACTTTCGATTTCCACTATTAGTAAGACAACAAGTAATTATTAAATATATGTGGAAACGTAAATACTGAGTTCGTATCAATAATATTTATTCAACATTTAAATTTACAAGAAAAAATAAACACAACAAAAAATAAAGTGAAACCAATAGTGGTCACTAGTTTAGCACTTCTGCATGGATAATTTTAAATTATTTACCACCTCAAGGTTCTCAATCCAAACTTCAGCATTGCACGTCTTTTTTTTTCCTACAGACGACTAGTTTCTCTATCCTCTATCTCTTAATCTCATCTGTCTGATCACCTAAACAACTTGAAAGAATACAACTAAGGCATTATTTGTGTATATGGTATGTAAAGAATCTTTCTCTAATCCCTAATCGTTTTAATTTCTATTATCAGCTCATGTGAATAACTGAAAGAAAACAACTAAAGGTAACATACATATGAAATTTGAAGATTTTTCCTCCAAATTCTAACCGTTAAGAAGTTGTGCCTTCTATCATCAGCTCATCATCATAAAATGATGACCACCAGACGCAAATATCGGAATAGCTTTAGAAAATATATGATAAGCATGGAACGTGCCTAAAAAAATTGTGGGTTTCCCTCGATTTCCTTGAGATCCCATCATCAGATCCTGATATGGTGCCAATAGGACTACCTCGGGTGCATGCCCTTCTGAATACAAAATCAATTTTCAAAATCGGTTTACAATTGACGGAGTAGTCGGTGAACATACATAAAAAAATACATACACTAATTACCTAAAATGTAACAACTTTTGAAAAAATGGGTTTGGTTCACGTATTTTTCAAGGACAAAAAAGGTTCGGTTTCGGTTTCGGCCGAAACCGATAGCCAAGCCGAAGGTTCGGTTTCGGCTGAAAAACCAGTTTCGGTCGGACACTAGAGGATATTGCTAATCTACACATCCCACTTAAAACAGAAGAAGATATAGAAAAGGCAGCTTTTTACACAACAAATCTTCTTCAAAAAGCTGCTAGGATGTCTACTTTCAATATAAAGTATGGAACTCAAACCGAGACTCCACATTGGAAATTCGGAAAATGATAACTGTGAAACGGAGGTTAAGACAACAGTGGCACACAAGCAGGAACACACACGATAAACGTGAACGCCTCGCTTCGGCATGTTTTTTTTTTTTTATATATTTTAGCTGCCAAAATGACTCTGCCCTGCCTGATGGAAAGCACAAGCAGAATCCAAGAGTTGTGGTCACCATCCTCAATGCGAACAAGGACAGTGCAGCATGGCGACCAGCACTATGGCGGCCTAGTGAGATGCTTTTTCACGCCCCGCTTAAAGGACCCGGGATTATAGTTGGACGGAAACACGTGCGCTGGTAGGTTCCAGGTTTTAACCGATCGGCACAGGAAAGAAGAACCGAATCGATGAGTGCGAGAGCGTATGTCTTCCACTCTGAGGCGGTGACTTCTGAGGCTGGCACGTGTTGTCCTGTAGAGGAAGGGAGAAGGCGGGACTAGTTGGAAGAGCTCTTCAGAACACTCCCCATGATAAAGACGATAGAGGACTGCCATGGAGGCGATATCTCTACGCATCTGCAGAGGCTCAAGGGACTCGGTGGCTTCAGGACTGCCGACAATTCGGATTGCTCGCCGCTGCAACCGGTCGAGAGCGTCGAACAGATACTGCGCGGCACCATCGCAAAGGTGAGAACAGTACTCCACGCACGAGCGAACCTGGGTCTTATAAAGAAGACACAGGTGCTCCGGCGAGAAGAACCGTCTCACCTTGTTTAGAACACCTAACTTCCGCGAGGCCGCCTTAGTGACGCTCTCAACGTACTCGCGCGGGTTTAGGTCGCGGCAGATGCCCATGCCCAGGATATCGAGTCTGCCTTGTAGTGGCAGTTGAGTGTTCTGAAAAGTCGGAAGGGGAAGGAATGGAGATTTTTTGGCAGAAAACGCGCACACCTGTGTTTTCTTAGCGTTGAACTCGACCAGGTTCTCAGAGCCCCATTGAGAAATGCGGCACAGAATATGGTCGAATTCAGCGACAAGCTCCTGTCGTTTTTCCTCAATATCTGCTGACTTTGCTGCAGGACGTCCGAAGTATCTCCCATGAACTGTGCTGTCGTCTGCATAGCAATGAATGTTGCCAAGGGCTAACATGTCATTGATATGCAGAAGAAACAGCGTGGGGGACAGGACGGAACCCTGTGGCACTCCGGCGTTAATCGACTGAAAGTCGGAGGCCGCACCGTCGCAGAGGACTCTGATGCGGTGCTGGTGCAGGAATGCGGCAACCCAGTTGCAAAGTTTGGGGGGCAAGCCGAAGGCGAAGTTTGGAGAGAAGCGAACGGTGCCAAACCCTATCAAAGGCCTTGGCCATGTCGAGGCTGATGGCCAAAGATTCTCCGTGCCTGTCAATAGCCTCACTCCAAAGGTGTGTGACGTACGCTAGAAGATCACCCGTGGATCGTTTCGGTCTAAAACCATATTGACGATCATTAAGTAGGGAGTGATCCTCCAGGTAGTGGATCAATTGTTTATTGATGATCCGCTCGAACACTTTGCAGATAATGGGGGTGACAGTTATCGGGCGGTAGTTGGCTGGGTTGGAGCGGTCGCCTTTTTTGGGGATGGGTTGAACCTTCGCCTCTCTCCAGGAATCCGGAACAGTTCCCGAGGAATATGACAGGCGATACAGGCGCGTCAATACCGGAGACAACTCTAGTGCGCAGTTCTTAAGAACCACCGCTGGGATACCGTCGGGTCCACTAGCTTTCCGGACGTCGAGTGACCGACGCTCCGCTCGGACATCACTCAGCCGGATGCGAATATCCCGCATTGTAGCGTCGCAGGCCGGAATGGTGCATGGCAGGCGGGTGCATGACGCGGTCATCGATTCGGGAGTTAGCCGCAAAGAGATCTACAAGCAGTTTCGCTTTCTCCTGCGGCTGGTGGGCAAGTGATCCGTCAGGATATTTCAGCGGTGGTAGCGAGGCCTGGCAGAAGTTGGACTGCACAGCTTTAGCCAATCGCCAGAACTTTCGGCTACCCGTAGGGTATGCGACGAGTTCTTGGCCAAGTCGTGCAATGGGCTGGGCATCCGCTGTTACCTCCGTAAGCCTTCTTGCATTCCCTGGTGGCTTTGTTAAACGCTGCTTTTAGTCGATCCACGTCGGGGTGGCCATGAGCGCGGGCCCTGGTCCATGCCTGGTAGGCCGATTGCTTTTGGGCAACAGCTTGAGCGCATTCGCGATCGAACCAGGGCCGGGTAGTTGCGCTGGCGACCTCACTGTAGGGAATATAGTATTCCATTCCTAGAGTGATTTCGCCAGCCACGGCGGCCGCACTTTGCGTCAGATCTCCATATTTAAAGCAGCGTTGTGCCCACGGGATGGATGCGAAATAGTCCCGCATTCCATCCCAGTCTGCTGGCGAGTAGTGCCATAACCGTCTTTTAGCTGACACTGGTTGTGGGGGGGCAACTAGAGGCACCGTGGTGGATACCAGGCAGTGATCGGAGGATCCCAGAGGGGCGAGCACCGATACACTGTACTGCACTGGGTGACTCGTCAGCAGAAGGTCCAGCAAGGAAGGCGCTTGACTCAGTATATCTGGTATCCTGGTGGGCTGGAGTACCAACTGGGTGAGGTCATGCGTGAGAGCGAATGCGTGGACAGTCCGACCCGCGTGGTCTGTTCTGGAAGATCCCAACCAGGACTCATGGTGGGCATTAAAATTAATAATAGTAAATGTAATAAATTCTCTTACTTATTTTATTGTGGTTTAATTGATTTTTTGGTTTAAGATTTATTTATTTATTTATTTATTTATACAACTTTATTGAACACCACAAAAGTATAAAAATTTACAGATACATGAAAAGCTACATTTGGTATAACAATAGGCGGTCTTATCGCTCACGGCGATCTCTTCCAGACAACCTTTGTACGGATATTGTGTAATTTGATTTTGGGTAGTCTAAGGTGTATCTAAGTTTAAAATAATCTAAGTAATAATTAATATATATAAACTTAATACATGTATCTACAGCAAACACACCAATACATATGAATACAATATATACATACAAACATGGTTAAATACATACATATATAAATATACACATAAATGTCATAAATACACATATTGCGTACCACACACCATCAATGATCAATAATCCCCCAGAGGTCCTTACATTGTCAAGTAGTAATCTGTGACTTGCTTTTTGAAAACTTGCAGAGATTTAGCTTGTCTAACTGCCTCAGGCAAGTTGTTCCATAGTCTAACAGCTTGTACCGAGAATGACTTATCAGCGAATTGTGTGGAATGGCTGGGCATTTTCAGTTTCAGATTCTCCGACGATCTCAAGAGCCTGCAATGTGAACTGTGTAGGAACTCAAAACGTTGTTTGAGATAGGGCGGCGAGTGTGGGAGAAACAGAGTACTGTACAAAATAGTGAGAATGTGAACATTCCGGCGAAAGCGGATAGGTAACCATTTGAGCTTAACGCGATATTCGGAGATGTGATCATATTTACGTAAGCCAAATATGAACCTTATGCAGACATTTTGGAGACGCTCAAGTTTACTCAGTTGTTCTTCAGTAAGATCTAGATAGCTAACGTCACCATAGTCAAGGGTAGGAAGGAGAAGGGATTGTGCTAGGGCGATTTTCGTGTTGGTGGGAAGAAAGTTTCGAAGTCTTCGCAGTGACCCTGCTGTAGCAAACAATTTACGACTAACTTCACCAATTTGGGGGGCCCAGGACATATACCTGTCCATATAGATTCCAAGGTTTTTAATCTTGTCACTATATGGGATATTTGACCCATCACAAGATATAGCAGGTAATTGCTGCCAATTTATTGCGGAGTTCATCCTACGACTACCTATTATAATCACCTGGGTTTTGCTCGGATTGACCTTTAATCCATGCTCCTTACTCCAAGCGCATATTTGTAGCAGATCTCTGTTGATATCGTCAATAGCTTCAGATATTTTAGCTGGAGAAGCTTTGGTGTAAATTTGTAGATCATCTGCATAAAGGTGGTAGGAAGAAAGTAATCGATCAGTGATGGAGTTGATAAAAACTGCGAAGAGTAATGGGGATAGAACGCCGCCCTGAGGTACGCCTGCAGATGTAGTACACCAAGAGGAATAATTATTTTCAATGCAAGTACGCTGCTGACGACCATACAGGTAGCTATGAAACCAGTCAATTGCTGATGGAGATATGTTAAGAGAGCGCAATATTCCAAGTAAGATATCAAAGTCAACGGTATTGAAAGCGTTGCTGAAATCGAGTAGGGTAAGGATCGTTAACTTTCCTTCCTCCATGTTAAATCGGATATCCTCCGTAATATGAATGAGTGCGGTGGTAGTGCTGTGGCCCGTACGAAAACCTGATTATTTTCTGTGCACTGATTTATTTTTTGTACACAGATTTATTTTTTGTAGTGGTTTAGGATTTATTTTTGTACACAGATTTATTTTTTGTAGTGGTTGAAGATTTATTTTTTGTACACAAATTTATTTTTTGTAGTGGTTGAAGATTTATTTTTTGTAGTGGTTGAAGATTTATTTTTTGTACACAGATTTATTTTTTGTAGTGGTTTAAGGGGTCGCCACACACAGTGGAAAGCGTCCACTGGGCTAAGTGTTCTTGGTTCAAATCTCACATGGGACAACACTTTGTGTGATCCACAAATTATTGTTCTGGGTCTCGGTGTTCTTTGTGTCCGTTTCATGTATGTTTATAAAGTTCCCCGCAACACAGGATGCTGCTAATTAAAAAAAAAACATTCAAAATTTTTACACTTACTGATTGTTATTTATTTGTGAACTCGGAATTCACTTTACATACTTGTTAACTGTTAATGGTAAATTTGATTTCAGATTATTCATAATGCATCCATAATGAATGCAGTAAGTTGTTGTGGTTTACAATTGTACAACTTTGGAGAGACTATATCTATACCGTATTGGACTAACACATGGCAACCAGATAGCTTCTTTGAAAAAATTGTTGGCAATTATTCAAGAAACCTTCATACACTATGCTTATTGGGTAAGTGTTACTAATTAAATATAAACTAAAGTAAACCAAACCGACTGGACCGATTTTGACGGGACTTTCACTGATAGGTAGCTGATGATATAAGTAGTAAGTTTGTAACCCCTGAACTTGTCAGGTGGAAACTCACCGGCTTCGACTCAGGGTAGAAGATGATACCTCAGGGCGCCGTAAGAATTTAGATAAAATTTTAAGGTGAGGGTGCGGAGGGTCCAAGGAAGACTTCAAAAAGACAACTTACAATTTAAATAAACTTTTATTCCAATTCCTGCTATCTTTTCATATGAATTTAAAGTAATTTAATTAATTTAATATATTGACAAAAAAACTTAAGAGGTAGTCTTAAAAATAAAAATAAAATTATACAGTCTTTTCTTTCACTCTTTAAGCCTGTAGACTGGTCTGCACAGGATAGCCACCCTCTGGTCACCTCTCTGACTCACAGTAGTCAGCCGTAGACTCTCTCCAGCTCAAGGTAGCTTACAGAGACGTCCACCAGTGATCCAACTTGTGGGTGCTAGGTAAAAAAGTAATAATTAATTTCCATATATATAATATGAACTTCCCTCAAGGTAGGGCAGATAGGTCTTGAGGAGTGAGCCGTGAGCTGCCAATCGTCAACCGTACTCAGCACAAATCTTGAACCACAAGACAGGCAATATGTAGGATTCTTTCTGCGGTAATCTAACGACCCTATAAACAAAATTAAATAGCCTGAGAACATATTCTACATACATTAAGATAATAAGGAAAAACCTTTTTGAGGTTAACTTACCACAGACAGTGGGACTTGAACACTCACAAACACTACCAACAAGAATATTAATGTACACTGTAAACAAAGCTTCCTCAGAGTTAACGAGAGAAGGTTTAAGAAATAAAAAGAAATATGCAATGCAGCCTGCTATATAGACATTTGATCGAACAATCTAGATGATTCCCCTACTACATTTCGGGATGTGAGAACAGGACGTACAACTTCCATACTCCTTGCTTATTTGAGATCAAATTTAAGAAGTAATGAGAATCGTATGATACACATATGATAATGTCTCATTATTTCTAAGCGTCATAATGTCAACTACATATCCTTCATAAAATACGCCCCCTAGTGCCACCTAGGTGTACCAACAGCCCGATACTTCGATCGTGCACATCATCCAATTGTAGTTCTAACTACAATGAACGAGAGGGCGCTGAAACAAAATTTGTTAAACATTGAATACTAAAAAAAACGATGTTACACCACCCCCTCCCCACAGTGTTCCTTGAGTAGTGTGCTCAAGGAATAATTTGAGAAGTGGCAATGGAACAAAAAAAATTTAAACAAACTCAAAAAAAAAAGCTGCAGAGAACAAATTTAAAAAAATTAAGCTCCAAAACAAACCAACGAAGTCTAAAGAGAATCTATAGAGCTACTACGACACTATCTTTGATGTATTGCTAAAGCTATTGAATGTTAAAATGGAACCACTTATTACTTCATCAAACACATACAACCTTTTTATAAATATAGACAGTACATTGCAAACTCCATCCGGAGCACCTGAATGCGTTCGTAACAGTGGACATAAATAGTCCTCAGTTAGTACTTGCAAAACGAGGCGACATCTTATGCACTGCCTATATCCTATACCTAATCAACACCTTATACCTAAATGAAGGAACAATACGTTATAGACACCGTCCAGTGCACCTGTTCTCGTTCGTAACAGCTGACATAATAAGTCCTCTGTTAGTACTTGTAGAAACGAGGCGATAACATATGTACTGCCTCCCCAACTACATCCTGATGTTGATTTAGGTCTTATGCAAGGAGTGGAATGGAATATACTTGCATAGATAAAAGATTACTACATTATGATGTGGTTCTCTATAACACACACAATAGACTTCAGCACATAAAACCATTTACAAAAAAAAGTTAATAAATTATATCTGAAATACATTTGTAAAACATGATATTTTAGTTTAGTCATTACCACATCTTGCCAACCTAGCGAGAAGATAATTAGCCCTCAAGGAAACTCTTAGGCGACTAGTCTTATTAGAAACGAAATCACCTGAAGAAAGGACTCCCTCCAGTTCCATGACCCTCGGCTCGCAGAAAGACAGCTCAGAAGCAGCAGAAGCTGGGACGACAGTGCTGGCTTTAATGCTGCCATGCCGTATAAGGCGCAACGCAGTGCGCAGCTCACTCCTCAAACTGACCACCGTGTCTTCGGGATTCGCTGAAACACCCATGGCAGACAACTCGTTAATAAGTTCATCCTTCTTTAGATAATTTATACATTTAATCAGCTGGGCCATGATGTTAAAATTCAAAAATAAATTTGTTGACAATTAAAAAATTTATATATAAAGCACTAAGTTCTTCTTAGTGAGAAAGTAAAAGATTCAGTCCTACAAAACGATTAGGCTGAATGTTATAAAAATAATGTGTTACTTTCTTAACACAATGTTTTAAAATTCAAAATTAAAATTAATGACAAGTTACCAAAGTTAAAACAAAGCACTAAGTTCTTCTTAGTGAAAAAATTAAAAGATTCAGTCTTACAATAAGATCTAGCTGAATTGTATAAAAATAATGTGTTATTATATTAACACAAAACAAAAAATTATTCTCAAATGTTACTTTTAATTTCAAGTTTACAATTATTCTAAGCAGTTTTTCCTAATTTGTGGGGTAACAAAAGAAAACTTTTTTTTTCTTTTAATCCCCTTTCAAACTCTAAGTTAATTATAAATTTACTTCTAATACATTAATTATGTTTGCTTCATGTTTCCACAACTATAAAGTAGTTGCTAACAATCCACATTCAATGAACAAAAAATTCAAGTTTTCTTTACTATAGATAAAAGTATACCCTACTTTTATTTATGCAAAGTGTCCTAGATTGAAATTTAAATTACACTATTAAATACACAATTTAAATACACTAAAAGGTTAAATTATTATGTTAAAATTACAAACAAGTTAAAGGGAAGCACAATATCCCTTTAATTATATTATGCAAACCCACCTACAGAAATAAAATAAAGTTAATCTCACATTTATTTACTTAAGTTGTAAGTAGGTAGGAATATAAAAAGTAAAAATAAAGTTATTCAAGGAAAACCTGAACAAAATACAAGTTATATGTATGTGCTGATCCCTTAGGGAACACACACATGAACTGTGAAACAACAGGAAAAGAAAAAAAGAAAAAAAAGAAAAAAATGTTCTTGCCAAAATAAATTCAAAAAGACTTACCAAAATTTGTGCAGTTAAAATTTTGATTTAATTTTGAATTTTGCTCAATGCTTTTCCACACCGCAGAGATGGTAATAAAGTGCTGAAAAATGCAATGAGATAATTATTACATGTGAACTGCACTTCACAAAACCAATTAACGTCCTGGGTAGTCTCGGACGGATAGTAAGCGTCTCATCCAAAGTCCTCCCGGGAACTACACTCAGCACACCCTCAAGGTTCGAAAGGTTAGCCGAACGTTGGTCGCCAATTTGTAACCCCTGAACTTGTCAGGTGGAAACTCACCGGCTTCGACTCAGGGTAGAAGATGATACCTCAGGGCGCCGTAAGAATTTAGATAAAATTTTAAGGTGAGGGTGCGGAGGGTCCAAGGAAGACTTCAAAAAGACAACTTACAATTTAAATAAACTTTTATTCCAATTCCTGCTATCTTTTCATATGAATTTAAAGTAATTTAATTAATTTAATATATTGACAAAAAAACTTAAGAGGTAGTCTTAAAAATAAAATTATACAGTCTTTTCTTTCACTCTTTAAGCCTGTAGACTGGTCTGCACAGGATAGCCACCCTCTGGTCACCTCTCTGACTCACAGTAGTCAGCCGTAGACTCTCTCCAGCTCAAGGTAGCTTACAGAGACGTCCACCAGTGATCCAACTTGTGGGTGCTAGGTAAAAAAGTAATAATTAATTTCCATATATATAATATGAACTTCCCTCAAGGTAGGGCAGATAGGTCTTGAGGAGTGAGCCGTGAGCTGCCAATCGTCAACCGTACTCAGCACAAATCTTGAACCACAAGACAGGCAATATGTAGGATTCTTTCTGCGGTAATCTAACGACCCTATAAACAAAATTAAATAGCCTGAGAACATATTCTACATACATTAAGATAATAAGGAAAAACCTTTTTGAGGTTAACTTACCACAGACAGTGGGACTTGAACACTCACAAACACTACCAACAAGAATATTAATGTACACTGTAAGCAAAGCTTCCTCAGAGTTAACGAGAGAAGGTTTAAGAAATAAAAAGAAATATGCAATGCAGCCTGCTATATAGACATTTGATCGAACAATCTAGATGATTCCCCTACTACATTTCGGGATGTGAGAACAGGACGTACAACTTCCATACTCCTTGCTTATTTGAGATCAAATTTAAGAAGTAATGAGAATCGTATGATACACATATGATAATGTCTCATTATTTCTAAGCGTCATAATGTCAACTACATATCCTTCATAAAATACGCCCCCTAGTGCCACCTAGGTGTACCAACAGCCCGATACTTCGATCGTGCACATCATCCAATTGTAGTTCTAACTACAATGAACGAGAGGGCGCTGAAACAAAATTTGTTAAACATTGAATACTAAAAAAAACGATGTTACAAGTTAGGCTACTTTTTTTAGACTAGCTTTGCCCTGCGACGTTATCCGCGGTACGACAATAACCGCGGGTAACACCGCGGGACTCAGCTAGTTCAAAATAAAGTTTTTCTTCTTTACTTACCTACATAGTTTGCTCCTTTAGTCGCCTCTCACGACACCCATGGGATGAATAGGGATGGTGACATTCTGTATTCTTTATCATTTCCGTCGCCACACGGGCATGTTCTTGTTTGTATTATGCAATAAGTAGCAGACCCGTTGAACTCCGTAACGCCAACACTTTAAATTTAATAACATACCCACAGTAGCGTCACTTTCCGGATCCAATTGTTCCACAAATGGGTCCAGCCGTTTAGGAGGAGTTAGTAACACACACACGTACAGAAGAATTATAAATATATTATTACTAGTTTTTGCTCGCGGCTCCGCCCGCGTGTATGTTGGTTATCGCGGTAAATAGTAGCCTATGTGTTATTCTGATGTATAAGCTATATAACTGTAAAGTTTCATCCAAATCCGTTCACTAGTTTTTGCATGAAAGAGTAACAAACATCCACCCATACTTACAAACTTTCGCGTTTATAATATTAGTAGCATTAGCGACCGGACCGGCTTTGCATGGAAGTCTTTGAAATTCTCGAAGTCTTTCTACTGAAATATGCGTGTATTACACATATACATTCCTCTTGAATCACTCTATCTATTGCTGAAAACTACATTAAAATCCGTTTAGTAGTTAAAAAGGTGTAAGAGAACAGAGTGGAAACTTTATATGGAAAGTTTATAATTATGATGTAAAGAAGAAGATAAAGATACTATTATTTTTTAGGTTTTTAGGGTATTGTCTTTGTATGACATTATGATGAAATAAAATACTTAGAGCTCTGGTCGCGACTCCCAAAGTCGCTTCCGTTTATAGTATGATTTTAAGAAAAGGTTATCTTCAAAACTATTTAAGGGCTAATTTATGTAATATAACAAAAACAATCTACGGAGTTTTTGTGTAATACCCGCGTATAATAAACGCTGAAAATTAAGTACTTACTAACTGTTGCCCGCGGCTCCGCCCGCGTGTATGTCGGTTATCGCGGCAAACAGTAGCTTATGTTATTCTGATGTATAATCTATATTACTGTAAAGTTTCATCCAAATCCGTTCAGTAGTTTTTGCGTGAAGAAGTAACAAACATGTGATTTTACAAATGAAAAGATTATTTTGTACTGTCAACAGACTTATTAATTTTCATTATGTTTCGTGTCTCTTCTAGATATAAAAGTGAAAGAACCCACTGAAGAATCGTTAACGAAAAAGGTTCGCCAATATATGGACCCAAAGTTCATGTCTGTCAAAGAAGCAGCATACCAATTGGTACAAATCATTGAGAAAAGGAATGATACGGGTGAAGGTCAGTTTTATTAATATACCTATTAGCTGCGTCCCACGGTGTTACCCGCGGTAATTGTTGTAAAGGTCCAACAATACAATTAAAACCTAATTTTTTGACTAAGTTACTTCTCATAACTTCAGCTATCAGCCAGTAAACGCCCAGTCAAAATTGGTCCAGCCATTACAGTGATTAGCCGGAACAAACAGACAGACAGACTTCTTCAAGTGCCATTTCAATCTTGACTGATGGAAAGCATAAGCAAAATCCGAGAGTGATGGTCACCATACTCATTGCGAATGCAGACAATACAGCATGGTGACCCATACCTTGGCGGCCTAGTGATGCTCCTGCATCATTTGGCCTCCGGTCTCGCACTCACCAACGAAACACGACAGTACGAATGCTGTCATTTTACGTTGATCTTCTGTGAGAGGGTAGTACCGCCCCGGTCGGGCCGGCCCGTTCCTGCTAAAATCAGCGTGGATCTACTACCCCTTGGTTGGAGAACTTATCGCTGGAGCACAATGTCGTTCCTGAGCTTTTACGTCCAACTGATGCAAATAATGCGACTGTAGCACCACATTTGAAATTCCTCTTTGTATCTTCTTTGAAGCCAGATGACCGTACATGACTATCGGCCAGATGTAACACAGAGGCATCCTAACTCTTGAGTTTTATGTTCAGTTGACGACAAAGTTTTCTCATTTCATTTAAAGAAGCTCGCGCAAGTTATATCAGGGTTTTTAATTTCTTCGCTTCGTCGGAATCCCATACTTCATTTACCCAAGCACCGAGATACTTATTTTGTTGTAATCGTTCTAGTTACTTCCCTTCTGTCGTTATGTTAGGATTTAAATCTGGATTTCTGGCGATCACAAAAAAAAATCCTACTTTCTTATGTATTTAGTGAAAAATTGTTAATTTGAAAAATGTACGGACACGGCAATTTTATTTATTAACTAGCTGACCCACGCAACGTCGTTTACCTCTCCTATTGCCCGTAGCGTAAAAAAATTCCCCCGTTTTTGTAACATTCTTCGTTGGTGATTTGGTGATCCGCTCCTATTGGTCTTAGCGTGATGATATATAAGCCTATAGCCTTCCTCGATAAATGTGCTATCCAACACTGAAATAATTTTTCAAATAGGACCAGCGGTTCCTGAGATTAGCGCGTTCAAACAAACAAACAAACTCTTCAGCTTTATAATATTAGTTTAAATAATATCCTCACACATTTCACACTCAACTGTCTGGTCTCAAACTAGGCAAAGCCTCTACTATGGTAACCAGACTGCTGATAAACATACCTATATATTTCTAAAACATACATCTTATATATAAAATTCTCGTGTCACAATTTTTTAGTTACCATACTCCTCTGAAACGGCTGGACCGATTTTTATGAAATTTGGTGTGCATAACGTGTAGATCTGAGAATCGAACAACGTCTATTTTTATACCTACCCCAATTTTTTTTTTGGCAAAACAACGTTTGCCGGATCAGCTAGTATTATATATAAATTACACCCACAGAACAAATGGTCGTGTCACACAAAGATTTGTCCTGGACGGGAATCAAACCCACGAACTCTGGCTTAGCAGTCAGGATCACTAACCACTAGACCAACAGGCCAGTCGTTATTTGTAGATGTGGTTACATTTAAATTAGTTACTTAATTCGTGTAATTAAGCCTATATACGAGAATATGAACACGAAAAAATTAAAAAACTATTACCCGACTATATAAACACTTTTTACGAAATGTATTTAGCCTATATCACCCAGGTCATTATTACGAATCTATTACACTTCATTCACTAAAATCGGATCAGCAGTTTATTTAGATGTTACGTGGCTGGGTACATACAAACAAACATAGACTGCCAAAAAAATTACCCTGCCTTTTGGTCTTCGCCGTAGGATAATAAAAAAATCAAAATAAAATACACACTTAAAATTAAACGAATTTTTATCTGTATATTTGAACGACCTGCGGGACTTATTAACTTAAAACGTATCTGTATCGGCAGGTCTTAGAATAATACGCATTTATGCGTTATTATTCTAAGCGGCAGGTGTTATCTGGTTCAACGCAGATAATGTTATTCTCAACATCTTTTGATATAATATGTCGGTATTTACATTTTATTAAATTGCCTATACCTAATTCTTTATTCATTTAAATAGTAGTATTATAATGTGTGCTAGGTACCTAAAATCTGTTTGAAGTCGGTGCTAAGCCAAAAAGAATACAAACGAACAAGTACAAAAGTCTAAGCGATAGGTACTTGGCACCGACTTCAAACAGATTCTGGGTACCTAGCACACATTATAATACTACTATTTAAATGAATAAAGAATTAGGTATAGGCAATTTGTGAAGAACCAGTTTATTTTACGCTTTTAAGTGTTTTTTTGGCAGAGAGTTTTCGTTGGATGTTTTTGGAAGTCGGTTTTTTCTTAATAGTGGAATTATAATTACACAATTACAAAACTATATATAATTGGCTGTCAATTATAAGTGACCAACTTGTCGTGGAGTACATACCTATTAAAATACATTTTTGTGAATGACCGTAATAGTCGTTACGGTTATTCAACAGCTGGCTAGGTGGGTGGTTAAAGTCAAATATGTATTTTAACATACACTGCGGTTTGAATTTACAATAACGACTGCTGTTTTATTATACTCTAATACTGCATGAATATATTTATAACCGACTTCAAAAAAGGAGAAGGTTCTCAATTCGACTGGGTGAACCGATTTTGATGATTCTTTTTTTATGTGAAAGCTGGTGCTTCTTGTGTGGTCCCATTTCCATTTGGTCATGTTCGTGAAGTCGTTTTTTTTGTTATTTAAAAAAGAGCCCCAGAAGTTGCATTCTTAAAACAGTTTGACGGACCTACGTACGTTTGTTCTTGTGATATTGTCTGACCAGGAAAGCAAATAACCTGGCACCTAGCCTATTGGCGCCTTAGTTTTGATTTTTATTGTAACACTAAGGGCCGGTTTTTCAATCCGCAGTTAAACGGTCTAATAACTAACAAGGGAATAAATGTATCCAGCTCTTTAACAAGCGAATAAACTTTTTGTGTTTTTCAATCGGGAGTAAACAGTCAGATAGTTACTTGATGGTCCTTCACAGCTATGTTCACTGTAATCATGCGCAAGTGAGATGCAGCTATACAGGTAGTCACACGTTAGATAAGGATCAGAAACTTTTAGACAACATTCAAGTTGACTGTTCTTTTTCTATTTCTTTTTGTCTTTTTTATGATTGGCGGTTTGGGATATTTAATTAAATGAAATGAAAGCATTTGATTATAATTATTATTTGTCTATAATAGATGTAGTAAATAATAATTTAGTAAAAAGTCGTTTATGATATTCCTGTAGTAGAGTCCATAACAATTATTGAAATCAAAATTTATAAAAATGAAATGCCGGGTTTGCGGGTGGTGCATAGTAATTTTTTAAACGGGTGTTTCTACGTTTAATAAATATGTGTTTAAAAGTAAAAAGTATATTTGTATTTATGTCAGTTCTCTGTACCTATTGGTGACGAGCAGATTCCCTAGCGGCAAGTCGCAGAACTAACGTATGACAGATAAAAATACGTATACACGTTAACATTCCACTTTTAGAATACTGTTTACCCTCACGAAGTGGTCCTAAAGTATTTTTTTTACTACTCCGTAGACGTCTATCAATGAAATCATTGTAGAAAGAATTTAAATGGTGACGAGCAGATTCCCTAGCGGCAAGTCGCAGAACTAACGTATGACAGATAAAAATACGTATACACGTTAACATTCCACATTTAAAATACGTATTTTTTACTTCTCCGTAGACGTCTATCAATGATACAATAATAATGCACTCGCTCTTTACATTAAACTGCCAGGTAGGTAGAAGTGTCTGTCATACGTTAGTTCCGCAAACGGCCACTAGGGAAATCTTCTCGTTACCAATAGTACAAGCTCTGTTTTGTTTCAAACTAGATAGCAGTGTGTGAAATAAAAAATCTTCATCTTCTCTATAGTATCTATAACCTATATTTCTCTAATAACCCTTTTTACCTCAGAACAAAAAGTCAATCGAGTCAAAAACATCCATAATCTATCAAATATTCAATAACGACAACGTACTTAAACTTTACCACAAATAGGTACAAGAGAAATACACAACGTCAAATCAGTATTCTACAGAATAAAACACTAACTGAGGTTTGAAAGCACAGATAAAGTTATCAGTCAGATTACAGCTTTATTCGTCTGATAACTGATGTCTGACTATTGAAAGACCCAAACTTACGCTAACTGAGGAATAAATGCTATTTGACTGTTTATCTGACTATTGAAAAACCGGCCCTAACTGAGGTTTGAAAGCACAGATAAAGTTATCAGTCAGATTACAGCTTTATTCGTCTGATAACTGATGTCTGACTATTGAAAGACCCAAATTTACGCTAACTGAGGAATAAATGCTATTTGACTGTTTATCTGACTATTGAAAAACCGGCCCTAAGAAGTGTATCAAATATGATTAACCTAAACAGAAACATGTCCAATTCTTCATTTTCATAATACACACATCAAAAGTGTCTAGGGATCAAGCATTTTTATGCGGATTTCTTGAGATTGAGATGTGGCTTTGGCCCTGGCCTGCTCAGTCGCCAGACTTGAACCCGATTGAGCATGCATGGGATATGCTACAGAGAAGAGCTCTGCTGAATATGGAGGGTATCCAGTCGCAAGAAGACCTTTTTTTGTTGTTGCAACGAACATGGGCGGCCATTCCACAGCGTGATTTGGATGAACTCATTTTGAGTATGCCAAACCGATTCTTGTGTTGTTACTGTTCGCGGTAGAAACACGGATTATTAATTGTTTAAGTTACCTAATAAAATTTTAAAGAAAACTGTTATTTCAGTCTTTTTTTCGAACTTTAATGTTAGTGGTTCAAATGTCAAAAATCCCTTTATTGGGAAAATGGCAAATTTCTTTATTAATGCAAAGGTGACTTGGTTTATCGTTACTGTGACAAACGAAAACACTTTATTTGATGAATCCTTAAAGAAAATTTTAATTAATATCAATCAGGAGAAAAGTTATTGCAAAAATATATGTTGATCCCTAGACACATATGTTGATCCCTAGACACTTTTGATGTGTGTATATATACTACTTCATCACTACATAGTTTAAAACAAAGTCGCTTTCTCTGTCCCTATATCCCTATGTATGCTTAAATCTTTAAAACTACGCAACGGATTTTGATGCGGGTTTCTTTAATAGATAGAGTGATTCAAGAGGAAGGTTTTTATGTATAACTAGCTGACCCGGCGAACTTCGTACTGCCATATTTACATATCTGTCTTAGCTTCCCACAGACAGTGTACAGTCACGGACAAAAAAAAACACTTTTCCCGTTATCTTTTAATTTTTACTTTCTAGTAAAAAAGAATGAATGAAATCGGACCATGTGTTATTGAATTACAAGTAAGTACATATTTTGACTTTCATCCCCTCTCTCCAGGAAACCGTGCTGATTTTCGGGATAAAAAGAATCCTATGTCCTACTTCGTAGTATGAACTCAAATCATGCCAAGTTTTATTTGAATCCGTTCTGTAATTTCGGCGTGATGCGCAGCCAAGATACAGTAGGTAGTAGTTTTTTAGTTAGTAGTAGTAGTAGTTAGTAGGTAGTAGAGCCACGCTGATTTCAGCACGAACGGGCCGGCTCGACCGGGGCGGTACTACCCTCGCACAGAAAATCAACGTAAAATGACAGCGTGCTGTCGTGTTTCGTTGGTGAGTGCGAGACCGGAGGCCCAATTAGTCTAGTCAACAAGTTCCAAACTTGTTGACTAGACTAAAAGATGCAGCAGCATCACTAGGCCGCCATGGTGTGGGTCACCATGCTGCATTGTCTGCATTCGCAGTGAGCATGGTGACCACCACTCTTGGATTCTGCTTATGCTTTCCATCAGGCAGAGTAGAGTCATTTTGGCGGGCCAAACATAAAAAAAAAAAAAAAAAAGAAAAAAAAAGACAGACAGACAGACAGAAGGACAGACAGACTAAAATGAAAAAAAATATAGTTTTGGTTTCAGTATCGATAACAGAGTGCCCTCCAAAAAAAAATTTCAAAATATCTTCAATGTACAGAATTGGACCTGTTACATTTTTATTATAAGTATAGATAAATGCGCTTACATTGCAAACGCTGGTTGCACCCTACGAGATAGATCAAAATAATGTACTACAGTATTAACAGTATAATGTACACCTTAAAAAGTAATACAAAAAAGTCCGCGGCAACAATTTTTTATTCCTTTCTTTTTACGAGAAATAATGGCTTATTTACGAAGTGATTTTAAGCAATACAGAATGAATCTTATACAATTAAGTAAATTAAATACATTGTGCATTTAATATAGATCAAAATGGCCCTTTACAGTATCTAATTTAAATGAATATATTCGAAGATATTACAGATTTAAAATGCACGAATCGTGTCGTCGGCGGGGGGATCTGAAAACCACCCGTGCGAAGCCGGGGCGGGTCACTAGTTATACATAAAACTCCATCCTACTTGCGTACAGGAATATAAATTAGCATGACTGGTAATGCAATCTTATGAATGAATAGCTGTCGTTAATCATTGAAAGTTAAAACGAACGTTTTTGATTTCGACCTTCAGCCAATTTCTATTTTTTTTTATCTAGGTCAATGCAGGCATTAAATCAAGGCTCTCGGCCTCTGTATTTTTTTCTAATTTATTGTATTTGCAACAGTTGTTTAATGGTTCCGTAAAATTAGTAATATTTATTGTGCATATATTTGATGCGAGTTGATTATAAATTAAGGCAACCTAATTCAACCCCCTCAGACTTTCTTTTCGTCTCATATTTTAAAACAGCCTCATTTTTGCAAACTACTTTTCTCTTGACTATTTTAAATTTCTTTATACACAAAAATCTACTCTATCTAATCTACTTGTGTTATTTTCTTTTCATTTCGCTTATTCATCACGCTTTAAAATCCAAACAAACACAGGGATGACATTTATTCATTCTTTAATTAGCTCTCGTCATTAAGAGAAATTAGTCCTCCGTAACATGACGAGATTATGTTGAATTAAATTAATGTTACTAACGGTATTTGTTGCAGGTATAATAAGTAAAAGCAGTAAAGCGGTGGGGCTCTCTAGAGTCGGTGCCACGGATCAGCGAATAGCCGTTATGACACTCGACGCAATGCAAAGCTTTGATCTCGGACCTCCTCTCCACAGCTTAGTTATTCCGGCTCCTAATTTACATCCTTTGGAACTAGATTACCTTGCGCAATTTGAGTAAGGTTGTTTTTGCGTCGTTAATGACTGTAAACTGTGTAAATATTAAATAAATTTGACGTTTAATTAATATATTTTTATTATTTACATTATAATAATTAAAAATAATGATATTAACAGAATTTGATACGACCATGAGAATTTACATTCAAACCCATAATTGGTCCTCAAAGCTACCACAAAGTACATACTATAACAAAATTATTTTCAAATATAATGTTAAAAGGTACATTAATTATTATTTGGTCTAAGTTTCACAATTATAAATAATGAAAACTATTATAATATACAATTAACGGAATGTAGATATACCAACATTGTTAAAAAATAAGTCACCTATGATTGGTATAGATCAAACATCGCTAGATAAAACTGGAAAATGGTGGGTCAAATTATTATAATTAATAGTTAGGAGCTTATAATATGGAATTTTACATAACACTAGCACATTTTCTTAACATAATTAAACAGTCTTTAGACTTAGTTATAAGGGGAACATACATGATTTCAATAATATATTAAGACGACTTCACATAACTCGTGCTTTCTATGTATCATGTGAGATTACAAATTAGAGAACTATATAAATAGACATTGATTTAGAGTATTAAAAATTTAAACAGCTGATACTTGTTGATCGTCGTCATCGTCATCAGGCGTATCATGATAGTAGTCATAGGGCCGGGTGACACCTTCGTGCGAATGCGCTCGACTAAGCCGCTCCAGTCGCGCAACCTGTGCAGCCAGCGTGTATGGAGCTTGTGGCATGCGTGGTGGAGGTACAGGACGTACGCAACTAGCTGTGGTGCAAGAACCATGCCCACTGTCACTAGACGTGGCTGAACCGGTCTTTCTAAGTGGCAAGTTAACTAATGATGTAACACTACTGCTTTCAGCTGATAGGTCTACTGGTAGTGGAGTTGGTGTATCTGAATGGGATCTCTCGTGCGCTGTCCGAGGACAACATATGCCTTGACCTGGACCGTCACGGCGATGTGAACACGGTGATGGTCCAGGTGGTGGGGGTCTAGGCTGATGAGGTCTTGTTTTAGCAGGTTCAGATAAAGCTAATAATTTTCTCACTGCTTGAGGAGAGGCAGTGCCAAATTTATTACCTGCAAAGCTCTTTTTACTCTCACTGGCTGAGGATGCACTGCTCGTCGTTGACAGTGAGGGAGACGGGTGCCGACGGCGCGGAATGGCAGGAGCGGGTCCAGCCCCTTCACACTCAAGAGATAAAGAATGAAGGCGTTCTTCGTCAGTTTCAACATGCATTCTATTCAAATAAGCTTTTACCCGCCTAACCATTTGTGCTTCTTCAAACATCTTTTTAGGGTTGGGGACATTAGAGGACTTTTTTCTTCTCTTTACAGTCACTTGACCTTGTTGCACCCCTGTTGTTAGCTGATTCAAAGCCACCATAGCATTTGAAGGAGGTTGTTTACCCAACTCTAGCAGTGTTAATAGATCATAGGGAGCACTGCACATGTTTGTTAGTGTTCTAACTTCTTTTGCTATCATTCTTAATTTCTCAAAATTAACCATTCCTTCCACTTTAGTGTCATTGCCCAAATGAATAAATGTTAGATCTTTTTTAACCACTGGATAAAAAGGTATTACCGGAGATCTCCCTTGTTCTGTAGCGACAAGCTGTCTATATTTTGACATATTTCTTGATGGATCCATCAGCATTTGTAAATCAGTAAACAGTTTTAAATATTTTGTAGGTAATTTTTCCCACGTCATTCTCAGCCGCGAGACTGCGCCGTGTCCAAGCCCCGAAATAATAGCAAACATAGAGTTAAAATTCTTACACTCTTTGCAATGCCTTGCTACTTTGATAAACTGCTTTATAATTTTAGAGCGCCGCACAGGATTTTGTTCATTGACTACTTCTGTGACAACCCAAAACATTTCCTTATTAACAAGTTCAGCAAATTGTGACAGCATTGGAGTCCCATACCTGCTCTTTAATTCAAATAGGTCATCAACATACTCTGTACTTTCTATTTGTCGGAAAATACAGAAATCTTGCAAAGTAAGTTGCACTGCAACCTCAACTGCATTTAGCTGCAGGAAATGAACAACACTTTCTCTAAGTAGTTCAGGCGCCATCTCATCAGGTACTAAAGTTTCAGTAATACCATTAGTCTTAAGATAATATCTAGAACTGAGACCAATACGCTCAGCTAGGTTTTGTAACTGGTCTGGTAAGCGATGCTGTTTAATGATACCACCCTGGGCAACAGATACCTCACATAATGAGAAGTTTGAACTGGGATCAGTGATGCCAAACTCCTGTAAAGTAAGCATTACTACTTCTCTTGCTGTTGTTTCTTTATGAACTAATAAATATTTGCAAGTCTGATCAGATTTATATACTTTGAGTACATGTTCTGGATAGTCAGAAGATTGATAGTCATCATAACAAATTGATATCAAGTCTGGATTACTATGTGAATTATAAAATGAGGTACTGGGATTAGCTTTATTTAAATATTCTGAGTTAGAAAGAATACTGTCATCAGTTGGTAAACCATCAGTAATTGTATTTTTAGGTAATAAATTCATTTTAATTAAACCTTTTATTAGCTTTCTCTTGGGCCCAAGGGTCATGAACCCCTTTTGTGGCTCCTTTTTGATTAATTGCGGTTTTTTGGTAGGCGATGGAAAGACAGGTGTCAATGTTATGGGATCATCACTAAGTTTCAATTCTGCAGTTGAGAGTCGAGCTCTAGGATCTGCTTGCCAGTTAATGCTTCTCTGCCTAGGTGAATTTTCTGGCATCAATAACATCTGCTTAAAGGTTAACAAATTACTTTTTACTGTGATGCTTAGGTGTGTTGATGCTGTTATTATTTCCATTGCCTTTGCATGACTTACATGCTGGAAAGACTGGCCATTAACTTCTAAAACCTGATCACCTCTTTTAAGCCCCACATCTTCAGCTTTAGAATGTTTTTCAACTTTAAATATAAATATACCATATCCCCTTTCATATCCACCTAATATTGTGAAATTTAAAGGTTCATCCCTTGTGGGGCGAGATAAAGTTACACTTCTTGTTCGAGCTTTGGCAGAACAAGCTATGTTTAGCAGCCTCAATTGACTTTCCATCTTTTCACAATCTAGAGCTAATTCAAAATTTTCGAGAAATTCCATCATATTAGTATCTGTTTCAAAATCAGTGAAATGGTTGTTTACCCATAGCAACACCACTCTGGTGACTTTATCACGAACTGAAGGTTCAGAGAACCAGGCAAGTAGTTGTTTTGCAACAACCAAAGGGCTTTCTATAAAGGTTCTGTGGGTCAATAGGAAGTCTTCCACATATGTTGAATCACGGGTGTTATCTTCTACAAGTTGTAACATTAGCTGTTCAGGAGTGCCTCTGATAACAACATGTCCTTGCTGGCGACCTGATTCACCGGCAGTACCTCTATATTCAGTAACTAACACAACAACACCATTTTCATTTTCATGCCTTCTAATATTTTCTTCTCCTTGATGCAGTATTCTATAATAGTCAGTTTGTGTTATACATACAAACTGACAGTCATCACATTTTGTTGTCATTACACCTCGGTGATATAATTTTTCCAGTGTAGCTTCAGCCATCCCAAAACTATCACCAACATTAAGATGTTCCACTTCACTATTTTGATGTTCAATACTTACATGCCCATTAATAAGAACAGACCAAGAGTCATGCTCTTCTCCATCGTTCATAACCACAGTCCCAGCTTTTTCTACAACTGCAAAGACCATTACTGCACACAATGCTCTACGCACTGTCAAGGTCATATTAGTAAATGCTTTCAAATGTTGAGTAAATTCCAACAGTATTTCAATATCATCATCTGTTCTCTCACTCGGGTCTTTTTCAAGACATTCACGAACAGCATCACGGACTGTGAGGCTGTCCATACTTTCTTCTAAATCTTCTTCCTCATCTGAGTCTACAATAGACTCGAGGAGACCAGATAAATCAACCTCCATATCCATGTCCAGAGAGCTATGTACCGATGTCATCGTGTCACTACCGCTGTATGCAGAACTGGTGTCACTAGCGTTGGAGCACTTCAATGTGTGGGGGTACAGCTCAGGACTGTGACGGCCTCCACGGCCACCTCTCAACATCGTGAAGCTTCTAACAGGCCAATTGACGTCCAGCTTCTGAAATTTCATACGAAAATATATGACACGAAAATCAATACCTACAGCACCTCAATAAGAGGTTCTTAGTACCTATATAATGAGTCCTTGGTCAAGTGGAATCATATAAATGAAAGAATAAAGAAATTTGGATTTGGTGTCTACGGTAAAATCGACAGCTAGTGAGAAATGCGGGAGACTTTCTTTCTACCTGTGTGTATTTGTATTCAAGAATGTAGGCTACAATAAGAAATATGGAGTTGCATCACAGTTTGTTTTCTTATGGGGTAGAACAATAGAGCAACGTATTTAAGACAATAAATAAATTTAAAAGTTTCAAACCTTCACAATTTCTATTTATTTTGCATTCATGGCGGAACTGTCAGCGCTTCCATGTTGCTTTCTAAATTAATTACCGTTCTCCATCGACTCAAAGGGAATATGCTATTATATGCACTTCACAATACACGTTGTCACAAAATATTTACAGTACATAAACCAATATTCAATTGAACCAGAATATCCAAACGGCATCTAATAATCGCGGAAAATCTTTAGAAAGCTACTTTCCTAAGCTGAATAATATAACCATAAACTGCCATAAAGAAAATAGATAAAGATCGTTGTCAGAGCCCATAATATTCCTTCGTTAAATTAATATTTCAAATGGTAACTTTAACACCGAATTGCTGAATACTTCTTTGTTGCATCACACCTATCACATAATTCTTACGTTTCTATTAATATTCGAGCAAAAATTAATGAAACTAAAATATGTTATATTTTACTTTAGGACAAGTTAAGTTATGCTTCTTCGGTAAAAAAAACATTAACACCGATGCTGCTATCTACACTACAGCATCCACAGTATCTTATCCAAATTTTAACAATTTGAACATGAAAATAAATAGGACAAAATTTAAAAAAAACTAGTGACTTGCTTAGGCCAGAGGCCTCCGAAACTATTTTAGTCTATTTTTATTTACCTCTATGTACTTCTATATTATTATAGATAATCTGTGCTGTGGCTGCGTTATACAAACGGAACACGTACGAACTTTTTCGTACATATTATCTTTTACTAGAATTATATGCGCTTATTGTTCATCATAAGACATTTTTTATTCATATTTTTTATTTCAGAGTTATATAAATTTATTTACAGATACTGACAATGGTGTAAAAGAAATAAAAGTATCGTGATTGGCCAAATGAACATTTCTATCTCCATCTATTTTCAGATGTAGGTACTTTTGTATGAGTGTAGCGTAAAGCGTTTTCGCAGCAAACCAGTGATGTTAATCTTTTAGTTACAAATTTTGTAAATTGATCGTTTCACGTAGTGATAAAAGTCGCATATACTTTTGATTGGTCTTGTGAAAGTGCAACAACCAAAAATAATCTTGTGTACAGCATTAAAATGCGTCCAGTTTTAGAGTCGAAACGAATGGTGAGCGATGGCGAGAATACGGTGATAGATTTTTGGTGTTGAATTTTGCTCCGTGTCATCACCGCTATAGTTTCCGATTACGTCTAGGACAGACGACAACCGTTTTAAAACTTTGTTTTACGTGTTATTAAACTCAAATCATTTGAAATCTGTCGCGATTATTGTAAGAAAATAAATTGTCATTGACTGACCGGCTGATATTACACGAGGCTTGTATGTATATGCGACTTCTGCCTTCTGCTATTCGTGACACGCCTCAGAAAATAAATCTAAATTTGTGAACCGAATTATTCTTTTCTGTATTTATGTCATTTTAGTGATAGAGACGGTTTTAAATTACGTAACTGTTGTGGAATTTTGAAGTGTATAAAGAATGGCCTGAGTGTGACCACTCCATTACCGTCATGTGTGACGAAGGAATGTTTGTTTAGGCTCTAATATTGTGCATCTTACGGATAGTGCGCGTTCAACTCGTGGACTGGGCCAGATCATGACTCTGCTTGAAACAAAACAGTTTTCGCATTGATCGCCGTCTACCTATCGTCATTTGGGACACTTTTATATTACCAAAATGTCTTCGGGAACTTTTGTGGACAGAATTGACCCCTTCGCTAAGCGGTCGCTGAAGAAAAAGACCAAGAAATCTCAGGGTTCTTCTCGATACCGCAATACGCAAGATGTTGAACTGCAGGCACTGCCCTTGCTTAAAGGTGGGTTCATCTAATTTTATCATATACTTATAACATCTCTACCTACTTTAATGTGTCATAAATATGAAAAATAGTGAATTTTATTACTATTAGTATGTACAAATTTTATTAAAGTTTTTAGTTCAGTGAACTTTTGCCTAGATTTTCAGTGATATTTTGTAAATAGGTTAGGATTAGAAAATTGTTTACATTTTGTTCAAAACATGAAAGATTTTATTAATAAAGAATATTTCGCGATGGATTTTTTGACATAAACTTAGTAAACATTCAAAAAATATATTTAAAAAATGAGTTAGGGTTAATAACCATATATATCTATACTATGTACAGTATGGATGGAAATTAGGTGTAAGTATGTAGTTCTAGCAAGCCATATAAATTATCAGTCTATTGACTGTTTACCTGACTTAGTTTTTTTTAGATTGGGAAGCACCTAGGTAAACAAGTTGAAAATAATAGAATGAAATCATCTACTATGTACACAGATTAAAAACTTGTACATTTCAACTGAAATTCTTTACAGAATCAAAGATCTATTATATAAACAAAGACTTATAAGAATTTTCTTAGTAATAAGATTACATGTACCATTAAGTTTTTCAGTTAAACTTCAGTACAATAACAATAAGTGACTTAATGAAAATTGTGTGTCACCATATTCATATACTAGAGAGAGACTAACAGTATATTTGTGCATTAATAGTAGATTAATTCACAAAGATACTGTTATCCTCTTTTGTTTCTAAAATTGAGTTTCTATCTATTTCCATATGTATTTGATTGCTAGTAGAAATAAGTTGATTTTAAAATCATTAGTAGTTTGTGCTTTAGAGGATATATCTTATTTCTGATGAGCTTTAAAGCTTATCAGAAATAGAATTTAACTTGATTAGAATAGTTTGTTTAATGTGTTTGCTTAGATATAAAAATATATCATACCTTTTGCAATCATAAACAGTGCATAAATTTGTGAAACTTACCTATTATCTAATGTTGACTGTTCATTCAGTATAGGTGTAAGTATATACATATTATGTGTGCTCATAGCCCAATAAATTTGGTCATGATAATGATTAATTGCCTACCACTACATACCTATATCTATTTATCAGTAAAGTATCTGTGATTAATGTAAGGGAATGTATTCTAATCTGATTTTGATCTGACTGATTTGTACAAATTTTTCAAATGAATTCAAATATGAGTATGACTTGAAATAAAATTAACTTTTTCCAGATGTTCCGAGTAGTGAGCAGGAAGAGCTGTTTATTCGCAAGTTGCGACAGTGCTGCGTAGCGTTTGACTTCATGGATCCTGTTGCCGATTTGAAGGGAAAAGAGATAAAGCGTGCCACTCTCAATGAGCTTGTTGAATACATCACCGGAGGACGTGGGGTACTCACTGAACCTGTGTATCCAGAGATTATTAAGATGGTATGAATTTCCTATTACTTACAAAAATAGATTACTGATAAATATAGTTTCGATTAACATATAATAAAGATGTAGTATTCACTTCTTTACATGAAATTTATGTAAAAAGTGTATATTTAACTAACCATAATATTTGATAAAGTATGACATGTAATAAAACTTTCTATCTTGGTTCTGATAATATTAAAAATGTTTGTCAGTTATTATTAACAGAGAATGATAATACATACTAAACTTGAAATTTATTAGTGAAAATATCTATAGTATTTAGCAGTAATTGTAAACCAAAACATGTTCCTCAAAAGAGGAAGAATATATACCATAAATAACATCCATAAGAGCAAGTAATAACCTTGATATAAGTGAAACCTCTATAAATAGTTACTATAGTGTTTTTTTTTCATTTTGCATCAAAACAAATTGTTAACCATCTGTGGACAAGTTCACAATGAATAAATAAATTGTGTGTTAGGTAGATCTAATAATATCTTGTAACAATAAAAATGTAAATCCATTGTATTTAAAGAAATAATCACAAATTTTAACAAAAAAAAATACCGACTTCAATCTGGACCAAATTTAAATGGGGCCATACGGGAATATTGAGTTATTCGTTAATTTGTCGCGTACATACATAATGCAAATTGAAGACTTATATGGTTTTCTCATGGATGTCATATCAGAATTGGACCAAATTTAAATGGGACCATTCGGGCCACCAGCTTTCAAATAAAAAAAGAATCATCAAAATCGATTCACCCAGTCCAAAGTTATGAGGTAACAAACATAAAAAAAATAATACAGTCCAATTGAGAACCTCCTCCTTTTTTGAAGTCGGTTGAAAATACAAATATACAGAAACAGATAATATAAGATGGATAACAATTTGAGTACATATAATAAAATTTTATTATGTTGGTCCTTTGGAAGTTTTTGGTGCCTGCATTTATCATAGAGCAGTTTTTAATTTGTCTATTGAAATGGTTAACACAATCAATCAATACATAATTAAGCCTTTAGGTAATTAACTTTTAAATTGCTTGTTGTTTCATCTAAGTTCTACTCACAGTTCTGTACATTTTTCCTTCCCTAGTGTTTTGATTAAAATATTATGTAAAGTATCATCTGACTGACTGACTAATATAGACTATTATGATCCTACTTCCTATTAATACTGTAAATGCAACATTTTGTGAGGATATTTGAATGTTTGTTACTCTTTCGCACAAAAACTACTGAACGGATTTATGAAACTTTACAGTTATATAGAATATACATCAGAATAACACATAGGGTACTATTTATACGGCGAGTTATAAAAGCGGAGCTGTGGGCAAAAGCTAGTTTTTTATAAAATTATTATGCTATACCTTCAAATAGATGTTCTCACCACTGAGCTAACAAGCCTAATTCTTAAATAGAGATAAGAACTATGCCACATCGGTAGAAGGCCTCTTAGGTAATTAAAAATCAAACAAACCTGAAACTGGTCAACTAAATTACTTATTGTACTAGAAAAGATGCCATTGTGCAAAAAAGAAAAAAAAAGTTTTTATGTGCAATCTAGAACTTAGGTGTATAGCACTTAATACTTTAGTGTTGTTCCCCACTTCCTATGCTTGAGAAATAAGTTTCACAGAAGTTTAAAAAAAAAACCTTTTTTTTTTACTGAATTTTATTTTCGTATTTTTTAGCTTGTGCCTTTAACAGTCCACTGCTGAACACAGGCCTCTCCTAAGAAAGAAGGGTATGGCCTACAGAGTGTTTAATGTGCATAAATTCCTAAATAAATAGCAGTAATTCGCACTATACTGCAACGAATCGTTAACTCGCAATTTTGCGCTTCGTTCGCGTCATTTGTTTATCTACAATAGTATTTTTTGTTTCTGTAGGGTTGCGATTTGCGATTGTATGTAATAATACTAGAACAATACCTATGTTACTAAAATTGTATAATCTTGCATGAAAACGAAGTCCCAATTGGTTTTACTAAAGCAATGGTTGCAGTTCGGAGCACAGTTGCAAAGACCACAGTACCCAAAGTCTGCCTGCTAGTACTGAAGTGCGTCGTAATCTTTAAAAATGTGTCACTTATCTTTCAAAATATTGCTTGAGGCCTGGTAAACAAACAGATTTCTGAACAAGCACTAAGAAATGTGCTCACATCTTGTTTCTTGCAATGTTAAATCTTACTCACATATTTAAGAAACACTGCCTCGTTGGTCTAGCAGAAGACGTATGCGATTGCCGATCAGGAGGTTTTGGGTTCATATCCTGGGTAAAGCCAAACTTTACCCAGGATATGAACGTGTCATGTGTCACGTAGCGGCTTTAGGAGCCTAGAAGGTTGTGGTGAAGCCACGAGGTTCTGATGATGATTAAATTAGACGCTTCACAACAACAATTTAAAGAATTTATTTACTGAAGTATAACACAAACAGATAGATGTACAGTCAGGGTGTGGGTTTGAGAGATTCGATCAAGCGGTCGTCCTCCAAGTTAAAGGCACTTAACTTGGTTTGCTGCGATGAGAAAAGGAAGAGGTGTAGTCCTGGGTCGGCTTTAGAGGCCGATCCCCGTAGAGGCGTCGCAGGCGACTGGCGTGGTAGACGCCGGCCGAAAGAGGTGCAGTGCTGGGGCTCCGGCGTAGGCCGGGCAGCCCAGCCACCAGGCGTGGTAGACGCCGGGCGAAAGAGTGCAGTGCTGGGGTCGGCTTTAGAGGTTTTTCTTACAAGAAATGCAGACTGGAGTATGGAAGTTTGGTCGAGTTTCGCGCCCGTGCTTAGAAAAGCACGTTAAGCCGTCGGTCCCGGTTGTCATGAAAATTTGTATAATAATAATTATCACTACATTTTATAAAACCGTCTTCCGCCGCGTCTGTCTGTTTGCGATAAACTCTAAGCTACTGCACGGATTTTTATGCGGTTTTTACCAATAGATAGAGTGAATCTTGAGGAAGGTTTTTTAATGGATTACCTCCGCCCATGGACACCCCGCAACACCAGAGCCGTCACAAGTGCGTTGCCAGCCTTTGGGGGAGGGGTTGGGGTATAGGCCTCCGGTATCCGCACTCACCCGGTGAAACACAGCGCAGGCGCTGTTTCACACCGGTTTTCTGTGAGGCCGTGGTATCACTCCGGTCGTCCACTCTCCCACGCCCCAGTTAACACGTTAATGTTACGTATACAATTTCTTAAATTTTTGAGTATATTGGCTAAAATATAACTATATTTGTTGGAAAAAATTAAGCCGCACATCTTCTCAGAGTAACATAGGCCATATTATATTTTCCGTAAAGAACCCGTGCGAAGCCGGAGCTGGTTGCTAGTTTGAATAATAATGAATAATAATAAACTTTATTCTTTCCCAAAAATATGGCTTAATAGTAGGTACAATTTAATAATAATGTTCTCCTACGGCGCTCTCTCTGTACTGGCGCGCGGCCAGTCTCAACGGAGACCAGCCAACTACGCAGGAGATATTATAGTGCACAAGTGTATGCGCAAACACAGGAGCACTTTCTGTTCCCTCTTTCTGATAATATATATAAAATAAAGGGTATTTATAAAATCATATGTAAAAAAAATGTACCTTAAATTGAGCTGCTTGCAATAAGACACTAACAATGTTGCTATTCTGAGGTGTTAATTTTCATCTAAGTGCTATAAATAGCATATTTTTATTAACCAGAAAATGACAGATTTTGTTAAAGTAGTATGGTTGAACCTATGAAAACACACAAACACTTCTATGAAAGTAACTTTGAGTCTTACACTTGTCATCTGACTTTGAAAATACAAAGATAGTAATGTAACACAGCACCTGATCTAGAGTCTATTGTTACTTCTTTCATCTCAATATAATTATGTTTGAATTATATAATTAAGTTATAAACTTCTTTATAAAAAACAATACTTATTTGATATACAAGAGTGCAAAGTTGCTTTTTAACCGCGTGCTCAATTTTGATGACCGAGCATGAGAAGGATTCTAAAATTGAATCACGAGCGCAGCGAGTGATAAAAAAATTAGAATATTGAGCGTTAGCGAGGGAATCAAAAGAGCACAAGGTGAAAAATCTTTGCACACTAGTGCAACACATAACGTTTCTCCCACCTCAGCGAGGAAACCACTAAAGCAAAAAAAACCTTAACAATCACAAGATACTTTTATTTCAACAATGTTGAAGTCCAAAACATCAAAACAATGCATTTCCAATACTTTCGAATAATCTGACAGTCGTTTAAATGTACTCTTAATTAATCTGCCCTATGCATATAAAGCAGTGGCTTATCTGATAACCGTAGATTTCAACGCGTCATTTTATGAATAAAGCAAAAAAAAGTACACCAAGAAGGTCCCGAGTCTGAGTTTTTAACAAATTAAAAAAGGTTGTATGAGAAATTTGACACCATGGAGGTAGAAGTAAATAGGTTTAATGATGTTTGGAATTCACAAACTTAGTGCACACGATGTTCTAAATTCAATTTAATTTATCCTCTAGCGCAGGGGTCGGCAACCGGCGGCCCGCGGGCCGCACGCGGCCCGTGGACTATCTCGGTGCTCGGTGCAGTTTTGCAAATTTTTGCCCTTCGATATCTGAAAGCAAAAGCAGTTTTGCTCGGTGCAAAACTGCTTTTGCACTCAGATATCGAAGTGCAAAAATACTCTTTCCGATATGGGGGGATATTTTTACGTCTTTTTTTTGTTTTTTTATAAAAGACAACTCCCGCATTAGGAATATACATCCTGTGTCGCGGGGGATTTTACAAACACACATGAAACGAGCACAAAGAACACCCAGACACAGAACAACAATTTGTGGATCACACAAATTGCTGTCCAATATGGGTTTAGCGACCGCTTAAACCACTAGGCCAACCGTGCAGTCGAATGAAATTTTTTTTATTAAAAACTGTTCTATTTTTACCACGACTTAGCATCTGATAGTAATTTGCCAATACTTTTCATAGAACAATTTATACAGACAATCAAAACATTCCATACATATCAGAATGTGCAAGAGTCTTTTCCACAAATAGTCACAACTATTATTCATTACAAGGATAATAATCAAATACCAGGAAAGCAATTTTCAGTGTTTGTAATTGACCAATGCCTATATATACTATAGAGTTGTAAGAAATATTAATCTTTACGGATAATATGATTTATTTCATCCACTGTGAGTTTTGTCTATATGAATTTACAATTCTTAATAGGATCAATCCTAATTATTTCTTTTTTCTTTACATTTGTAAGGATAAATCGAAGAATGAAATTTAAACGTAGAAGAGAAACATTATAAGTAATGTACTTATATAATAAAGTTAGAGAGCTTTGTTTGTTTCATTGAAGGCACTTCTTCAGGAACTACCGTTTTGCAACAAAAACAATTTTTAGTATTAAAAACCTATTTATTGATGGAGGCTATAGGTATAATAGCACTACCAGAACATCAATGAAAAATTATGCGTAAATGTTTTTTTTTAAATAAATGAAGACGAAGTTGTGTGTGTGAGGTAGTGTCCTAGTGTCTGATGCTGTGAAAAACTACATACATCCATAAAGTCACGCCTATTTCCTAGTGGAATAGGCTAAGACAATTGACCTCCTACGGTCCTGACACCCTCTTTTAAACTACTTGTCATTTTATAGTAACAATATTATTTACATAGATGTAACACACTATGTATTTCAATTGTTAGTATTATACATAAGTATGGTGTCTGTTTAGATGTGCTCATTACATAAACTGAGTCTGATCAATGAACGAATAGCATGGAATAGCAAGGAATAGCAAGGAGAAAAATAATGTATTTGAAAACATAGTTTATTAATATTCTTCATTGTCTTTTTATTTATCTAACGAAATGGAACGAATTAGTTTTACATTAGTAAAGTCATGTGGTCTCCTACATAGTGTACCTTATTCAGAAATGTTTATAGTTTTTTTCCCGAGCATTTTCAAAACTAGATTGGAGTCGACTTAGTCTACTACGATACGGCTTAACTTCGACTTTTAGCAGTGCAGCTGCCATCATACCTCCACAATCCAAGTAATAGGCAATATCGAAAAGTAACTGTTTGTCAGATTAGGTTAGTTATTAAAGACTGTTAATAATTTCGAAAGAATGGATAATAAGACTCCCCTTAGCCAAGTTTTAAGTGTTTAGGGTCGATTCTCTTTCTACAATCGCTAACGCCTCCATTCTCTAGTATTATTCGCTAGTGTTTTTTTTTAATACAACTCCCGCAATAGGAATATTCATCCTGTGTCTCGGGAGACTTTTACAAACATACATGAAACGGACACAAAAAACACCCAGACTCAGAACAACAATTTGTGGATCAAACAAAGTGCTGTCCCATGTGGGATTTGAACCCACAACACTTGGCCCAGTAGGAAGCGGTGTGGCCGACCGCTTAAACCACTAGGCCAACCGTGCAGTCAAGTTTTGTTTTGACCTAGTGAATTAGCGTTGAAATGAGGTTATTCCCATACATTTGTTTTCTTAAAACGTTTACGTTTGTAGAATATCAACTTGACTAGGGGGACTGATTTCCATTGAAATCGATATTCGAACTCTCAAATTCGTTGAGAGTTGTATAACTATTGCATGGAGTACTTCTAATGCACATGGGGTTGCACTTTGCGTATTTTTAAACGGTATATCGTTAAACAGACTGAAGGCAATGATACTTAAAACTCACTGAATGTTATCACGTGTCCCTTCAGAGGGCCTAGTGTGAGTTTATATCACATCAACACGCTCACGACGTCGATGTCGTTGGGTTTTTCGATTGGTAAAGATTTCAGTGAAGGGCCAATCACAACGCCGAAAGCGGTCACCGTGATTATCGAGTATGTGTGAAATACACAAACTCTGGAGTGGGAAAAACGCAGTGGTTGAGAGTTGAGGTTGCCTATATTAACAAGTGGCGAGCAATTGGAGAGGCCTATGTCCAGCAGTGGACTGCGATAGGCTGATGATGATGATTATTAACAGTAGTAGGTGTGCTTGTAACTCTTTCTGCAAAATATGTGAATGATGTCACGGTTTTGTGCTTCTGGCAGAAGGGACATACTGAATTTATTCACATAGTCAAAAGGCAAGGCTTATTACATTTTTGACATATTTTGACAACTTAAAATAGTGGGACAATACATGACAATAAATTTGAATGTCTCTTCTTTAAACTCCTAAAGTAAATGAATTCTATTAAATAAATATCATAGTTTTATACACTAACCATATTTCTTTATACTCAACTAGCTGACCCGTGCCCACTTCGTTGGGCGGGTAACATTTTTTTTCCGACTTACTTTGCAAATTCAGCTACCACGAAAAAGTCTTTCCACTTTTCGGGTTATTTTATAGCCTAAGTCACTCCTAAATAACGTAGCCTTCTATTGGTAAAAGAATTTTCAAAATCGGTTCAGTAGATCCAGAGATTCCCCCTACAGCGTCACAACCTCACAAACTTTACCTCTTTATATAATTGGGTAGATTCTGAGTGAATTAGCCAAAGTCCTAGCATCACTATGACGGCTGCCCCTCGGTGTGCAAGGGTTGCTATCCTATGATCTCCTAAGATAAATTTTGATATCGTTTTTTATCTAAACTTTTTTACATAGATGACTCCCAAAGCTTTATAATTGACTAATTAGCTTTCAAAGTCATTATATGAAGCATCACGATTACTACTTGTACGGGGTGTGTGTCTGTTGAAACTGAAAATCTCTGGCAGTGTAATATTGCTTCGTAACACAAGTAATTTAAAAAGTGCTAATCTATCTATACAAAAATGAATCCCCGAAATGTATGTACGCGCATAACTCCCGATCGCCTGCACCAAATTATATAATTCTTTTTTCATTAGGTTCGTTATTATTAGGACAAGGTTTGTATAGAAGAAAATCAAAGATGAACGGGGAATATTTATTGAAAGAAAAATATGGCGGTACGAAGTCCGTCGGGTCAGCTAGTAATTATTATTTAACATAAGTTAAATACATAAGTTAGGATACACTAAGTAATGATTTGAATAAGACACAATTCTTAATTTTCTTATAGCAATGTTTTTATTCTTTCTTAGATATCCGCTAACTTATTCCGCACTCTACCGCCAAGTGAAAATCCTGATTTCGATCCTGAAGAAGACGACCCGACCCTCGAGGCTTCGTGGCCGCATCTTCAACTAGTCTACGAATTCTTCTTGCGCTTCCTTGAGTCTACTGACTTTCAGCCTACTATTGGCAAAAAGGTCATTGACCAAAAATTTGTACTGCAGGTAAATATTACACTCATTGACTTATAATTGCGTTTATATGTGGTTTTTTCTAGCTAGCTTTATCAGTGATTTATATTTCTTCTAATTATTAAATAGTTCCTAACACTCCTTTTTCCGGAGCCTTTGTCTACAAATGAACCGAATATGGACTAACTGTATTGCAAGAAACCTTACATTTCTCGTCTATTCGATAACAATGACAATTGTTTTCTTAGCCTTACATAAACCATCCTAGTAGTAGTATTAATATGAAAGAGCAATATTGTTAAACTATGCAATAAGTCCGTTAATTTGTTAAGAGGTGTTGTACTAAACCTCTATTCAATGTTAGTCCAAAGGTTTAAGTTTACTGTAAAAGACTTCTTAAAAAGAAAGAAGGCATTAAGGGCTCCCGATGCGATGCGTCTTGAAGTTCTTGGGGTGCATCCGTGCGAGCTCGCAGATTGCGATGCTTTGCGAATGCGCAGTTTTGTGTGGGAGCCTTAAGTACAAGCCTTATGTACAAAATGAATACATTTTGAAATAAAGGAGGGTTTTTAGAAACATATTATATATAGTAGTTTATTGTTTTACTATATGGTAAATAAAATGTTATCGTTTGATTTCAAGCTTTTAGATTTGTTCGATTCCGAGGACCCGCGAGAACGTGACTTCTTAAAAACGGTGCTTCACCGCATCTACGGAAAGTTCTTGGGACTACGAGCTTTTATACGAAAGCAGATTAATAACATATTTCTACGATTTGTTTATGAAACAGAACATTTTAATGGTGTTGGTGAACTGCTGGAAATATTGGGCAGGTTGGCATTTTTTTTTATTCGTTGTTCCGTAGAAAATCGTTGCTATATATACATTGAATTATATTAATTAATGTTTCAGTATAATCAACGGGTTTGCACTTCCACTAAAAAGTGAGCACAAACAATTTCTGGTGAAGGTGCTACTACCGCTGCATAAGGTGAAGTGCTTGTCGCTATACCACGCGCAGCTTGCTTACTGCGTAGTTCAGTTCCTTGAAAAGGATGCCACCCTCACAGAACATGTTGTTCGTGGCCTACTCAAGTTTTGGCCGAAAACATGTTCGCAAAAAGAGGTTTGTTACGTATTGTTTTTCAAAGCTTTAAAACAAAATAGTCTAAAAAAAAATTACAAAATCAAAAACCGACTTCCAAGGTTCGATTAGATTTCTCTTGGATGCTAACATCAGATCTTAGTGTCCTTATCATGGTACCACCGTTGGGATATCTCCTGTCCATTAAAAAAAGAATCGTCAAAATCTGTTCATAAACGACGGAAGTTATCCGCGAACACACATTAAAAAAAATCATATACAGTCGAATTGAGAACCTCCTCCTTTTTTGAAGTCGGTTAAAAAGACAGTTATAATGTGTATGTTATTGAATTCAAATATAATTGAGAATGTTGTTTTTTTTTCTCTTTACAAGGTGATGTTTTTGGGCGAAATTGAGGAGATATTGGACGTAATTGAACCAGCTCAATTCGTCAAAATACAGGAGCCGTTATTCAGGCAAATAGCTAAATGTGTATCCAGTCCACATTTTCAAGTAAGTTACATGTTTTAACGGCTGAACTACTTATGTCTGTCTTTATACTTATTAATATGTGGGGCATTTCACGTCAAGCGGACAACGAAACAAAAATGAGGTCGTGAATTTTGTTTATACTCTGGTCAGTTATACTTCTAGGAGACGTGGATGTGTACACACAATATTTTTTTCGTATGATGCTTTATTGCTGAGTTATGAGCTTTTAAAAATTTACTAAAAATGAAATCTGTTATTTTTGGATACTTATTATTTGCATCAATTAATTTGTAAAAAAAACTAAAAAGTATTGTTTCTTATACTTAGTTAAATAGTTGAAATTTTGTTTTTTTAATCGAATTCTAAAATTATATTTTTTGACTTGACGTGAAATGCCCCATTGTATTAAAAATGCGAAAGTGACTCTGCCTGTCTGTCGCGCTTTCACGCCAACACTGCTGAACCGATGTAATGACAATTTGGTACACAGATAGTCTAGAGCCTGAGAAAAGACATAGCCTACTTTTATGACATGGAGATACTTTTATTTTTGAGGAAGGAGATAGGCTACTCTACACACGCGCGCGGAGCCGCGGGCAAAAGCTATTTTTAAATATGTATTTTTAGAAATGTGTTCCTTTTTATATTAGCTAGTTCGCTCAGTACTACATAATACCGGAACTAGCATGGAAGAGATGCAATTTATAAGGGATGGTTTTGGTCTACTGATTAACCTGGCAGGCGTAACATAACCAAAAAAAAAACCGATGAAATTGAGAACCTCCTCCTTTTGGAAGTCGGTTAAAAAACCATTAACTTGTGCAAATGTTACTTGGTCTTGAGGTCATGTGAAAAAAAACACTGTTGGTACCCACTAAAATAAGTTAATGTAGTATTTCTATAAAAATAACGCCTGATAAGAGCCACAAAAGAACCATCCTATCTCTGATTGGTTACAGCTTAGATACTGTTTTTTTTCTTTTATGAACCTCTTGGATAGTCTTTTATTATGTTACTGACAAAAGGTATAATGCCACACCGGTCAACCGGTCCATACTAAAAGTTGCATACATACCCCCTTTACACACAATTATTACATTTTCAGGTGGCTGAAAGAGCACTTTATTTTTGGAACAACGAATACATAATGTCACTGATGGAAGAAAACAATCACGTGATTATGCCTATAATGTTCCCTGCATTGTATCGAATCAGCAAGGAGCACTGGAATCAAACTATCGTAGCTCTCGTCTACAACGTGCTTAAGACATTCATGGAGATGAATTCCAAACTGTTCGACGAGCTCACCGCTAGTTATAAGGCGGAAAGGCAGAAGTGAGTACGGTAGTTTAGTTTAAAGGTGTTAAGTGGTGTTGATGTTTTTAAATAGAAAAGGAACGTCGGTGTTCCTGGAGGGGGCATATACAAACCGTAGGTGGCCCTTGATACGTCGGGGTTCCAGGGATTTCCTTTCGAGGTAGCACTTGGTTCTCCAGCTTTAAGTAACTGAGACAGTGTGAGGCTTTTAGTCGGTTCAAGTCCGACATAGCCACCAGTCGGTGGTAGCCGAGGGTGGTATCCTATAAATGGTGGTGTGTCGATGTGCGGTGCGTGACGTGTGACGGTGGCGTGTTGTTGCAGAGAGAAGAAGCGCGAGAAGGAGCGCGACGAGCTGTGGAAGCGGCTGGGCGAGCTGGAGATCAGCCACAAGCGACAGGCCGTGGGCACGCCGCTTGCCAAGTGATGCCGCTCTCGACAACCTCCATCCACGACCTAGAATAATGCGATTGAATTTGTTTTCAGCTATGTATTGATATTTTCTATTCGATTACATTTTTGTTAATGACGTTATTAATTTTTAATACCTCCGACCGACCGACGGTCGATCGTCCGGATATACCGTTGCGCCGTGTCTCGTGGATTCGGTTCGCTCTCGGCTCGCGTTCGGTGTCACTACAAATTACTAATAGTGCTAAATGTTGATATGTCCGCACCCCCTACGCGATACTGTCATAATGATTATTACTATTTTATATACGTTTACATAGGTCTCTAGTTTACTTTAGGATTTTTAATATTGTTAAATTGTTTAAATAAGTTAAAGTTGTATGTATTATTGATGCATGATCGATTGTAACGCATTTCGGATCACCGATAAATGTATTAATCGGGCACCCAGCTTTGGCTGAATATGATTGTACAAAATGAATAAGAAAAATTAAAAATGTAATATGTTTAGTGAAGCAGGCCGGCGCGACTCGGCCGCGTCGGCCGGCGCCCGTAGATCGTTGTATGAAATTTTCATTTCACTTACATGCTCGATTCAATAATGTAATTTTGTCGTACTATCATTTTGTATAGTTACATAGTGTAAATAGGCATTTATTTATTATAAATTTATAGCAGTGTGATTTCTATACATAGCTGCGGGAGTGAAACACTTTAATTGGGCAAAATCAGTCTGAGCGAACTGGAGACTATTCATGTATCATGCATACAGCTCGGTAAAACTACAAACGTTAATTTGGATTATATTGGAGTAGAACAATGCTAAAAGTAGATATAATAATTTGTAAGGGAATAGTCATTAATTTGTATGATATTATTGTAGCAATTAATTTTTTCTATCATCACTTGTAGAGCGTCGCGTCGCTGCGTCCGCCGCAGCCGCGCCTCTGTACGTACCGACACGCCGCCACGCGTGTCTGTATGTACGCTGTGGAGATGTTTGTTATGTAAAATGTATTAACATTGCAAAAATTATATATGATCTTATATAAATTACTATTATAGAACACAGTATGGAAATAAAAAGTTGACTCACATGAATTGAATTCTTTAAGTAAACATAAATGTAAGCGTAGGCGCCCCGCGGCGGTTAGTAGTAAGCGCCGGCCTCGCTCTCCCGTCGCATCACCTACTGTCCTCTAAAGGTAACGTTCCCCTAGTGATTACTCACTTGCGCAAACTACATTGGAAATACACAAGAAATTTTCACATTACCCAGTTTTTCATTTCTGAATAAGGCCCGAACTGTATGTCTTTACTAAAATGTGTCTACATACATTAGTATAAAAAAGTAATTAAATAACTTATCTATGTAAACATGACACGAACACCGTTAATACGGCTAGATGACCTTTGCTACTGGTCATTGAACATGAAATGTATACATTGACCTCACAATCGTTTGATCGATACACGAAACCCAAGTTCAAGTTAGCACATCACTATGACTACCGCAGTACAAACATACCAATGAGACAACGGGAATGCTTTTAACTATTTCAGTTCTGTTCGCGACACCATCGGGAACATTGCTCTATAAGACTTAGTAACAACTTTCTTGTAATTCTAATAAGATCACAATGAGACTCACTGGTTCGCGAGCCTATTATCGACCTTCTCCACCAAAGATGCCACCAGGCTTAGTGGAGTTAATGGAGGGATTAACCAAAGAGGTGCTTAAACACAAACCGAGTGATATTTATGGATTCTGTGCTGGTCATATGCAACAATTACTGGATAAAAGAGATGGTCCTTGTAAGTTAAATAGTTTTCTAATAGTACCGTGTTAACATCTTTTGTTTATTAGGTGCATTATGATTAATATTTTCTAAAAAAATATTTTTCAGTGTAACTGACTTTGCAAAATGTTCAGGAAACTTATTATACGTAGCGTATTTCTTGCTGACTGTTTTGTATTAAATCATACCTGTACTTTAATATATTTCGTAACGTTACAGTTGTACTATGTTAATTCACATGTCGAAAAATCTGGAAAATACTTATCAATTTCTATGCTAACTAACAAAACATGGTTACCTTAAAATATTACAGCTCCTAAAAAAACATTATCATTAGAAGAAAAAATCGCGAGAGCACAAGCAAAGGTAAGACAAAGGGCTGAAAGTCGTAGGCAAGAATACGATAAAAATGACACCGTGCAACAAAATAACAATATAACTAATAATATTGTCAAAACAGACTTAAAATTGGACGAATCTAAGGATTCTATAGTTGTTATTGATAAATACAATGACGAACTTGCACAAAATATTGTCAATACTCCAATACATCAGGACCCGGTTTTAAAAGATGCAGGCGAAATGGAGATTTTACAGGACTCTAAATCTACTGTTCCTAAACCAACAGAAGATGTAGAAGACAATAAACAAAAAGTAGTAAATGTACATGAGGTCGAAACTATTAATCCACAAATTTCTGAAAAATGTCAGAGTGCCACTGAAACTGAAGCTAATCAGCAAAATGAAAGTACAGTTGTTAATAATAGTCCTTTAAATACGAAACCAGATGATGAAACCGTAAATAAGGACTTGATCAAAAATAATGTTTATGAGACCTCCAAATTCTTTAATGCTGCTAACCAGATACATGAAAATCAGGATAAGAACACGACTAAAAATGAGGAACAGTCCGAGATTTATACTCAAAAAGTCGAACCTGCTGAACTCGTATCCAAGAAAAGTTTGTATGATTGTGGTATGGATAACAGCAAAGTTGAAAATATTGTAGATTTGAAAGACTCGAAACAGGCAGTCGAGAAAGCTGACGAAATTAAGGAATATGTATTAGAATCCTTCAACGGCAATCCTGATGAAATTAAGAAAAATAAATTAGAATCCTTTAACGACAAGCCTGACGAAACTAAGATAAATGTATTAGAATCCCTTAACGACAAGTCTGACAAAATTAAGGAAAATGTATTAGAATCCTATAACGACAAACAAATGAATACAGATAATTTCAATGATAATGAAAAAGTTACTATTAATGACGCGCAACAACCACCACCAGAGGCACCAACTGACTTGGTAAATATAAATGATTCTATTAAACCCAACCACACCGATGATAGTAAGAAACAACTTGAACATACTGAAGATGTTCAACTATCCACGTCTATTGACGATGTACAACAGTCGAATGATATTATTAATTCTGTAACCGATAATAATGTTTTGAGTAATCATCACCATGACGATGTACAAGTGGATAGTGTCGATGATCCTCCAGAAATTAACTCTGAAATATCACAAGACTTGATTAAAACGGAAATCCAAGGGAAATATAATAATGTCAAAGAGTTGAAGAATACTGCAAATAGTGACGAAATCCATGACCAACATCAGCACATTGAGAACGTTGTGTTGGAAAGACATGATACTATAGAGAAAACTAATACACCTCGAATGGATTTTCGGGAAACGAATGTCGACAGCGATATTCAAACACTGGTTACTAAAAACTCAGCGAATGATACAGATGAAAATAATGATGTAGGTAGTGGTATCTCGCAACTTGAAAGAATAACGTCGCTTGATAATATGTTTGAAGATAATGAGAAAAAATCTAATTTAGAGCAAATTTCGACTGCGTATGTTTGTGAAAATACTGAACATTGTGATAAAGATATCGTAGAGTCCACTGAAAAAGAACTTGATGTTAAATATGAAAACGAATCAAAAATAGACGACACTTATCAAGACAAAACATTGAAGAAAATACACGAAAATAATCAAAATGAGAATCAAGGAACAAACATGGACTTGGAAACTGCTGCTATAACAATCCAAAAAGTATTTAGAAACTTTCTTTTTAAAAGTAGAGGTTCCACTTTCGAGGACACGGTTAATGATGAAGGTACCTTTATGGACGAAGATAATAAAGATAAGGTAAAATATTTTCATAAAATCAATATGTAGTTAATTTAGTTCTAAACTATACTATGTAACAAACTAGTAAAAATTTTCTTCCAGGAAGAATGTAATTTTGCAATAACAAATTCCATAAGTACAGATAGAAGGGCACATGGTATTACTAGAATGGATACCGTTTTGCAAACAGTTAATGAAGAAAAATCACTTTCGCTGTCAACTGACGATTCTTCCACGTTGTCTAGCGCAGCTACTATAATTCAAGCGCATGTTAGGGGCTTCTTAGTAAGGAATAAATTGAATTCAAATAAAACTGTCTCTTCTACATCTGTAGCTGCTAGTAATTCAAATGAACCTTCCTCCACCTCTATAGAAGCTGTGAGCGATCAAAGTAAGAACAAGAACGTTCTAAACATTCACATTGTACCTGAAGGAGAAGACTATTTAAGTAGAGATGAAAGTTTAATTACGTCAATGGACTTATCTTTGGATAGCCCCCCGTCTTCCATTAATCTGCACCCTTTAGGTTACGACAAGAGTGAAAGAAGAAAGTTAAAACGGGAAGACGCTATACAATCTATTTCACCTCCTAGTAATAATAGTGGAAAATTAAGTGAGGATTTAGATTCTGTTAAAGAATTACCAGCGAGTGGTCAGGACATAACTTCTCATGTGGTAGATGATATTAATAAAGAAAATAACAAAAGTATACCAATAGAGAATGCTTTAACGGCCACTGATTTAGAGAAAAGTGAGACTCTAGCTAATAGCGATAATAAAACTCTACATCCACAAAGTATTTTAACGAAAAGAAAATCTTTAACAAATTCTGATGAAAACGATGTTGTAACACCGTTTGTATCCACTGAGGATTTGACAAATTCAAAGTTAACGCATTCAGGGGAGTTGCATGAAGCTGTACTGCCAACTAGGGTGTCGCGCAGTGACACTTCAGTCGTCAGTGGTGAGTGAAGACATCTATTATCAGGTGATAATTATTTCCGTAATATCAAGGCCATCGCATGTACTGCTAGTTGGTAATTCGTCGCCGCTTGTCTTACCACGTAGAAAATGAACTTTGCGAAATTACTCGCAACTATACAAACCTGATAAATAACTTACGATATAAATGTATAGTACTTGTAGATAATAGCTTAAACATGTATGAAAAATAGACAAAGTAGTTTATACGTTCATACCTGAGGTCGTAGATTGTAATGTTTTGACCACTATTTAAAATTTATTTTAATGTAATTAGTTACTATTTTATTTTTAATGTGTGTCTTTGTTTTAATCTATATCTTGTAGTATTTTGTTCTATGATAAAGTAAATTCGATGGACTTGTAAATAATGCTATAATAATGTCTAATAAGTCACTATAACAGAGAGCTAATTAAAGCTATAAGGCTTAATAGTATTAATCGTAAATATTTGTAATTAAATTTTAATAACCAAAATTTTCTTTTCAGAGTTCAAGAATGTACTGGTGTATTTTTTGCTTTGGAATCATTCGTAATAGTTAACTGAATGTACCTATATATTATTGTCATACACTGTTAATCTTATAAGGAGTAAATAAAAGCACGTTAATTAAATAATGAAGTTTAATTTTCCTTCAAAATATGAGTTTTCTTTTCATAGGTGTGAACCTAACAAAAAAAGTTCAAGAAAAAGTGTTTTAATCTTCTATTTCCACCAGTGGATTACAATGGAGTGATGATGCTTAAGACACTCTAGACAAGGGATCTGTTTGAGAAATGAAAGCGGAAATAGTACCTATTTCCACCAGTGGATTGCAATGGAGTGATGATGCTTAAGACACTCTAGACAAGGGATCTGTTTGAGAAGTATAAGCGGAAATAGTACCTATTTCCACCAGTGGATTGCAATGGAGTGATGATGCTTAAGACACTCTAGACAAGGGATCTGTTTGAGGTATGAAAGCGGAAATAATACCTACTTCTCGCCAATGTCGGATTAACAAGGCAAGACTGATGACTTTGCATTATAGTATAGGTACCGTGGCAGAGCCATGTTTTGGCACGAAAAGGCCGGCTTGCCCGGGATGATGCCGCCATAGACTAACAAGTAACAGGAAATCGACTTTAGGGGTCAATTCATGCTTGAGCAAAGTCGAAGCGTCAATCTGAAACTCATTATAGCAAATTCACCCTTATCTCTACTACATAATACAATACACATATTTCTTCTAAGTTAATAAAAGTTAACGGATTTGCGGCAAAAGAAGATGCGCGGAAGGTGTAATAATTTCCACATGGTTGCTGCAACAATTAATTTAGAATAATTATTATATATTTATTATATTTTTATAATAATTTAGAACAAAATATATTAGGTCATCGACTTCAGCAGCCAGGATAGGGCAAGCGCCCCAGGCTGGCTACGAAATCAGAAATTGATAGACGTAACTTTGTATTATGAAAATCTATTCACCTGCAATTGGGTTCGAGTTTTCTAAATCCATTAAGTGATTTTACGTGAAAGAGTAGCAAACATCTATTACGTATAACATCCTCACAGAATTTCGCATTTATAATAATTATAAAAAAAATAGGATTTGTTGAAAGTATGTTAAGGTAGGATGCATGGTGAGTATAAATTTTAAAAATATTATTTATCTGAGTTTAGCATCTTTTTGGCAATATTATAAGGTAATTGCTGGACATTGAACTAAAAGATCGCATTTTCAAAAAAAATCTTTTCATATAAGAAAACTAATCATTCAAATAACATCGCTACTGATGTTAAAGACATCTAGTCCCATCTTTAATATGTGCTGAAAAGCTTGCGTACATTGCTATAAGAATTTTTTTAAATGGCGTCAGATGACAACAAACAATGGGAGCAGGTTGTCATATTGCGCGTAATTCTTAGCATTTTTCTTAAGCCATCTGACTTTCAACAGGGGTGATTTTGTCTTATATTTATGATTATTGGCTACTGTTTGTTTCAATATTATAAATATATGAAATTATTGATTTTTTTCAACCATTACCTTGTCATTTTGGCTTGTTTTTGAATAAATTTTAAGTGGTGTCAACTATTAATACCAGAAATGAATCAATACCTAAAAGATGACACGTGTCTCTTCTACTAGGGTTACATCGAACTGAATTTTTCTGCTTATTTCAATGCAATTTTAGCCTTTATATTGTAAAAATAAGCTCATCTCGTTTCGAGTTTCGTGCGTTTTACACTAGCCTAACTAAAGGTAGACAGTGTGAACTATTAGGGTATACTAGGTGTCAACTATTAGCATCCATTAAGTTTCCAGCTAGATGCCGCCTGGAATAGGTCAGATATTTCGATACTCTGAAGTCAAACTGAAAGCAGCCATAGAAGAATGCAAGCGGGGCGTTCCAACAGCTACTGCATCGAAGAAATTTGGACTTCCACGAGTAACTTTACTAAACTAAGTCAAGGGAAAGAGCCCTTTTACCTACAGGTAAAATGGAAAGAAGCTGTTATGTGACCCAGTGGTGGATTTACCACTAGGCTGAGTAGGCTGGAGCCTATAGGGGGCGGCAAATTTTGTCGATTTTTTTTTATACAAAAATATTAATTATTATAATACAAACGGAGAAAAAAAGTCTTGACAATTTAACAAAAGAGACAATGTATTATGCAGTGTACTAACTAAACGCTTTGTAAAAAATATCTTTGTAAATATGGGTTTTTAAAAACATCTCAATAGCAGATTAATATTAAAATTTAAATTAGTAATTTTGACTAACTTCCTGCTCCTTAATCACCACTGAGGGCAGCATGAGGTCCTAGAATGCACCGCACCGCCCGTTTAACCGGGCGGCGGAGAATTAAGTTCGAATAGACATTTTCATACCTAGTCCTTTTCGCCGCCTCTTTCTGCGCGATATCATCTTCGCAGAAGGAGGTAAACATATGTCGCTACCGACCATGGTGCATACCACGGTTGGCAGAGAGAGTTGTTCTCCGATAACTGCATTGAGTATCCATCGATGCCCAAGTACTGGCACACCGAATCGGCTAAATACACCGGACATGCGGGATTCAACTCACTCCTAGTAACCACGTGCAGATAATTCCCAATGCATTCGTGCGCGGAAAGAACCTGCTTTACCCGGAACGAAACCCACATGGATATTTCAGCCAACGCGCACACCGCATGCGTAGACTCGATGTGATGTCCACGTATCTCTCTTTTTTTTTTTATGGAATAGGAGGGCAAACGAGCAGACGTATCGCCTGATGGTAAGCGATTACCGCCGCCCATGGACACCTGCAACACCAGAAGCGTCACAAGTGCGTTGCCGACCTTTGGGGGATGGGGAGGGGGTGGGGTATGGGCCTCCGGTATCCTCACTCACTCGGTGAAACACAGCGCAAGCACTATTTCACACCGGTTTTTTGTGAGGCCGTGGTATCACTCCGGTCGAGCCGACCCATTCATGCCAAAGCGTGGCTCTCTAACCAACAATACTCTCCAAGGGTGCCAGAGCCGCGCCCTACTCTAGGCGGTCAGAGCTAACGTCCACACCCGGGTACCGTATAGCGCTATCGGAGAATTCCGCGTACAGCCTTGTCACGATGCTCGGTTTACCCAAATTGGGCAAAAGTCGCAGAGGAAACCAGCTTTTGAGCAAGCTGTCGAAAGTGCTCGTCAAAGAGCCAACAACCTTTGAGGAACGGGCCTTTCAGAGGTCCCCACCCTCTGACAGCTTGCGGCTCTGTCGACGATTGGATTCGCCGTCAAAGTCGTCTATGCTGGTGATCAGCCCTGTTCCGATCTCGTTCAGCGGTCTCTTTATGGTGCATTCCATCTTCACAAAAAGAGGCCACTGCGCCCCAGCCCTTCAATCAGCAATGATTGCTGGTGGGAACAGGTCTCGTCCCATATGGTCGACTTCATCGATCCGACGCCCAGTGGAGTCCCAATCAGTTGCACAGTGGTGGCATTGTGCCATCACCTCGCGTTCGATCTTATTCAGATACTCACCGAAGCAACCATGCCCATCTGCGTCAGCTGGTAGGTGACCCGACCTTCCTCCCTGCCTACCCAAGCTTCGAGGTTAGGCAGAACGGCACCAACAGTTCGTTGACGCCCATTCTGTGGCTGCTCCAGCCACGCGCGCCATTGTGCCAAGGCCTATCGGTGAGCGTTTCATCGCATTTCGAGCTCGTTCTGGTCTTCCCTGCTCTTACCCCGGCGGGTAGCACGAGCCTCTACCCAGATATCCACCAGGATATCAAAAGGCGGGAAACGAGCCAGGATTATCGCCGCCTCCGACGAGATGGTGCGGTATCCTCGTACAATCCAAATGGCCGCTACCCGCTTCTCTTGATTGAGCTTGGCTCGGCAGCAGGAGGAGGCCGATATACGCTTAGCCCATATTGGCACTCCGTAGAGGGCCGTAGATAGTAACACCGCACTAAACAACGGGGCTAGATACATTCTTTGGGATTAGACCGGTACGAGGACCGAATTGAACACGATTGAGGCGAGAATTTTTGTCACGATAGCAGAAGCAAGCCAAGGTTTGATCTTTAGAACCAGGAAGGAGAGATTGTGGTCACCATATGCGAGGGGACCATCTGTAAACCGTAGATGGCTCGAGATCTATCAGGGTACTAGAAGTTTCCTTTCTAAGTTACATCTAGTTCCTCGGCTACTAGTACCCGAGGCAGAGTAAATCGCCGCATCCGTGACGGGTGGAACATCATCCACGTTCTTCCCATCGTGGAGGCCGTAGACGGGGACGTGAGTTTCACCTGTATTGTAGGGTAACTTTTCTGCTCCTGTAGAAATTTATTGAAGGCGAACTCTGAAGAGTCTCCAAAATAAGGGCCCAATGGGATGACGATAGTTGTAAATCCGTGCCATTAGGGCGATAACGGTGACTGAGACACAATTGAGACTTATTCCCCCTCCCCCTAAACACCGTATAGCATTACTCGGTTCGATTGCGACACACTACCCATGAAAACCCCTGTAGAATGATGGCTTGCAATGGTTACCACATGTAAAAAAGGTTATTGAATTATTTGAATTGCAGAAGTAAGAAGGGGCGGCAAAACTTAATAGCCTACTGGCGGCAAATATGTAAATCCGCCACTGATGTGACCGAAGATGTAGAAAAAATACTCGTAACATGGGCAAAAGCTATGCCTATGCTATACTATGCTAAAGCCAAACAAGGGCTTGCAACAGGAAAAGATAATTTACAAGATAGCGTTAAGAAAATAGTGGATGATCTTAAGATTGAAACCCCCTACAAGAACGGTAGACCAGGGATGAGTAGTGAGATGGTACAACAGCTTTTTAAAGCATCAACCTATAACAACGCTATAACAGCAGCTTAAGCGACTGCAGATCAAGAGGTGCCCGGGTCGGATTGCTGTTGGGTTTTTCTTGCAAGAAATTCTTAATAGCAGCCCCGAGTATGGACAATGGCAGTGTTTCCCGCCCGTGCCTCGGAGAGCACGTTATGCCTTCTGTTCCGGTTGTCATGAACCACAGAACACGATAGAATGGTGAAAGAGGCGTGACACGTGTGCCGAAAGCTTGCACTATAGTGCATAGTATTAATGTCGCCCGCTCATTACGCAGCGAGATTCACGAAACGTCGTTCGCAGCGTAACAAAACAACAAAAACTTCATTACGATGCCGTATTGTGCAATCACTAACTGTTTTATGTTGTCAACTAGAAGCAATTATCTATTGACTTTTACTGGTACTGGATCCATTACGTTCAATACACAGTACTCGTACTTATTCAAGTGAAGTGACCGCGCAATGAATATCGAAATAAACAATCGTTCCGAACGCTCAATTAAACTGTTTGCACGAAGTACGGTACGGATGCCCGCCGATGCGACTTGCGCTAGAGCTTGATACACTACGTAGGTGAATGTATCGATAAATTGTTATTATGCAGGCAAGAGACTATTTAATTCTGGTAGTGATATTTCTATATTGTTCAACTACGAACTGTGAATAAGAATGTGAAACTTACTGTCTATTTGAAATAAAAATAAGTTTGGTAGGAGCTTGTTTAATAATAGATAAACAATGATTTATTAAAAGTTTTAATATACAAAGCACTGACTTTCAATTAAGTTATGAAAAGTTCTATCTAGCTTTTTTATCACAAAACAGAGTCATTCGTTTTTTTTGCCAGGGCGTTACAGTACGGACCAACAAATCTTCTTACATTCATTAAGTTATAACCAAATTTTACGTACTTAAACAAAAGTATTACAATAAATTATATGGCTTACCAAGTGCAGGCACTGTTATTAGTTTAGCCGTGAAAGCGTAATAGAGAAACAGACTAAGCCACTTTCAAATTTATAATATTAATATAGATCGCGATAGGTACTATCGCAGACTTTTTGTAAATATTTTACAAAATCCTGTGTTTTTAAATGTGTTAATAGAACGTATAAGTACATAAAGCTTCCTTGAAACACAGCCTAAATTGTGCTAAGCGTCTAAAAGCTACTTTATTTCATGCTTTGTAAAGATACGTAATGTAACATAACAATAATTCAACCGTACAACCTTGGGTTTCGACTATTACAATAAAAAATATATTGATAGTCTACATTTTGTTTCATTGTGTGGTCACACTACTCGTATATCTGTTCATAAGATCACTGAAATGCTATAATCTCATTTTAGAGGTAAGATACACACAATTAAATATACCTATTATTTTGTAGAAACTTTCTACAAAAAGTTTAATACACTACACTTTGTGATACTTTAGTCGTCTAGCAGCTAGACATGCAAGTATGATTGAGAACGTGAGAATTGAGGGACCAGCTTTAATAATAAATATCTTCAAAGTGCGTCGATATTTTTTTAAAATTTATTTTTTACAAATTGCTATAAGACTTTTTCTAAAACATGATGTAAGAAAATAAAGAATTTATTCCGTTGATGTGGTAATATTCAGTATAACAAAATCTTTCGTGTGTGGACTGAGGGACCACAGTATAGTCGTTGTATTTTTTTAATCGTTGATGATTTGTGCTCAGTTATTTAGTATATATCTTTACAAATTCTCTACAAAATGTCTGCAGTCACAACACCTTATTTTTTTACATACTTGCCGAGATCCGGATGATGGTATGTGAGGATTGAGGGACCACACTTAAGGGCTGTAGTTTTTAACATATCTTTTTACAAATTCTCATATTTGTTCTACAATTGTTTTGAGCCTACTACTAAATCTTATAAAAATTTCAAACAAAAATATCACTATGGTCCCTCAGTACACACACACACAAATATACTGACAACTAGTTCAACCTTCGAATACAGTTCACCCTCAGGGTTGCGGAGTTCCGATGCCAGTCGCTCTGTGTAAAAACTGATATTCAGGTAAAACCGGTTGAACTAGTAGCCACCCCCAAATCTTGGGAATAATAAAGGCTAGGAAGGACAAAACTGTCGTCAGGCTGTCAAAACTCGACAGTCTCCAGAGCATCTGTAAAAACAAAAACTGGTTCCAAGAAGTTAGCACTTATAGTCATGTTAAAGTCATGTCTACTATTAGTGCCTATTATTATAGTTGATGTCTATTTTTGGTGGATTTGATTTTTGATGCTGTCATCTTTTAGTGGCAAACTTGATGAGATTGTATTTTTTGTTGAAAATACAACAGTCATAAAATATTTAAGAAAAAGTTAATTTCTAGATGTTGCTATAACAGTAAAAAAAATTGAAACTGTAATTTTTTGATAAATACATTTAATATTTGAGAATGAAGGTTGATTTGGCCTTAATGTGTCTAGCATTAGTGCTTTTACCTTAATTAACTTTAACTTAACAGAGGAAATTCTTCTTAGATCGGAGTCCTCCGATCACACTTGCCGCCCGTTCGTCTGCCTCCTAGTTATATAGGCTCTAAGACGGCAACACAGTTGTAGTAAATAGGGATGCAACTACGAAAATTATATCGATACTTCAAAGACATATTTTGATCGATATTTTGTTTTCAATAACTGATTTTCACCAATCACTGATGGATTGAATTTCATTATTTTACATTTTTGTTCTAAAACTGTATGTAGTTTCTTTGCACTTGTCAAAGATTTTTTCTTTTCATATAAATAATATTTTAGGTGGTTTTCAGATTCCAGAATCTCATTTATCTTATGGCATTCAATAAGGAGGATGAAAGATACAATAGGTACATAGATAAGAATATGACACAATATATTCATTATTTATTAAATAGTCAAAATGTTGTAAAAATACGATTAAAATTAACACCACGTCTATAGTGTACCGTTCAATAAGTATGTACTTGAGGATTTATTATATTTATATATTAATAAATTTTACCTACTGTAATTCATAGTTACCTTTACATACCTATTTTTATTCTGTAGTCAAGTGACTGAACTGAGATATTACTGTATTGTATTTTTGTTAGCAGAATATATAGGTATTTCCAGTCAATTCCTAAAAATAAATTAACCGCATTTTGGTTTGAGATGTTTCTGAATTACGAGAATTGGGCTTCCAAGTCCAAGTTTTTGTCGATATTTCTGTGTTCATACCTGCTTAGTTAGTGAGTCTGTGAAAGACTTATGCCGCGTTTACATGCGTGGCACGCCTCGACAACCCTCCACATACACACGCGTGTAAACGGGCTGTTTAGCTTGGGTTGCGTGAACTTGCGTGAGGTTGTGATACCTTGTTGCCGACCCGAGTCGGTGTCGGTTTTTGAACACAGTTCAAAGGAAGCGTGCGCTCGCCGCTTGCGACGCGTTTACACGTTGGCGCGAGGTTGGTGCCGCTCAGCGCAGTGTTGCCGGGTCTTGTCAGAAGTTACCTGATTTATTTAAAAAAGCTGAATATTAAAAGAAGTAAATATAACTAGATATTTATAAAAATTAACTTATTGTTATTAACGGGTAGCATGTGTAAAGATTTCTTAAATAAGATATTCGATAATAATCTTATTGTAATTTAACTTGACAGAAATGAAAATCCCACTGGGCGGGACGTGCTGATCGCAATGTATACGAAACATCTTTATTATGTACCTACCTATGATCCACAATAAAGATATTCAATTGAATTGAATGTAAGATACCTAGAGACTGGCCAACGAAAGCTGTCCAAGAAAAAAGGCGGGAATTTTAAAAAATCAAGAGCTGTTAACCCTGGCTATACACTGCATAAACGGAGTTGATACTATTTATTTTTCAGCAAGTACATTTTTTTCGAGTTGTAAAAATTTTGTTTTGTTAGCAACTGTTGTTGAAATTTTCGAATGTATTATGAAGAATATCAAATAAAAGATTACTTTTAATTCTGTCTTTTTATTATTTTCAAATAATCCATTATTTATGTACAGTCGAGGACCCCGAGGAGCCGTACAAATATAGGAGCTATGAGTCATAGTTAAAATCGGATTCCAAAAACTCTACACCTGATATTGAATCAGCTTCATTGCTTTCTTCGCTGCTACTGCTACTGTCCCCAACATGTGTTATGAATGGTTCAAGTTCGTTTTCAGTAATACGGTCCCTTAATTTGTAATGATTTTCCACATTTAGTACATGATCAGTGTACTTCTTCCAGTCATCAGCAGTTATGGATAGAAAACATTCTTTTATTAAATTTTGCATTTCAGACCCTGGTATTCCTATATTTTTGCTTGCTACTTTTCTCTTCGCTTGACTCCATACAAGCTCAATAGCATTGAGGTCGCAATGATACGGTGGCAGCAACAAAATTTCGTGATTGTGGATATGACTGTGTTTTTTTAGAAGCACTTCTGCTTCGTAAACAACGGCAGGTTTATTATCTTTCACCAAACACATTAATTCAGCTTTGGTGTGATATTCTTCAAAATGAATATTATTTTCTTGAAGCCATATTCGGAGATTAGCTTTAGAATCAGACATAGTAGGGGGTTTGTTTACTTGTTTCACATGGTAACTTGCATTGTCCATCACGATTACACTAGGTTTAGTGAGATTAGGTATCAACATTTCCTCAAACCATTTCATAAAGTTGGTAGCATTCATATCATCATGGTAGTCAGCTGATTTGGATTTTGTGCTGAATACCAATAATGCACCTGGCACGAACCCTTCCTCCGATCCGGCATGCACAATAATATGTCTTTTTCCTGATGATATATTAGTAGTGACACCGCTTGTAGAAGGTCCTTGCCATGATTTTTTAACTTTATAGTTCTGATGTACATATGTCTCATCAAGGTAAATAATCTGTTTACCTTCTAGCCTCTTTTTATGTATTGTCCTCAAGAATCTATGTCTCCATGCCGCAATTTCATATTTTTCTGTAAGTCAAGCCCATTCATTTTTATTGTTTTGAAACTCAAACCCGTTCTTGTGTAAAATTTTTCTAAGGGTTTCACGGCATCCCTTAAATTCAATTGCTTCCCTCAGCTCATTGTGCAGGCTTCTCAGTGTTGGGACTTGTTTTCTAACTCCATAAAATTCGTTTATTTTGTTTCTTATAGCTGTAATATCAAAATTATCCAAATTGGAAACTGTTGCTGAATGTGGACGATTTTTCCCCGGAGTATTCCACTGTCCTTGATTTTTAGACCCTTCAATTTTAATTCTTCTTAGAGTCTTCACACTGACATCTGAAGATAACAAATACAATAAATTATGTATGTAACAGTATATTATTAATTATCAGTCATTAAAGTCAAAAACCATAATAATATACAAAGACATTATTACAAAACAATAATATTATATTATTTAATTTAGCCATCCATACATTGTCATAAATTTATATAACTCTTCGAAGTAACTGTTAAAATCTATAATTTCTAAAGTAATACCTGTCATTGAAGATATCTTTTCTAAATAATGTGTTTCAGAAGTCGCCATTTCATTTTTTTCGAGAGTTTTCAATTTCTTTACTGCTTCCACAATTTTAAGTTTTGTCTCCTCGTTGTTAATACTTCCTGAAAAGTAGATACACCATGAAAAATATTGCGATTTGTCTTAAATAGTCTAAAAGTATCAAAATGTTTCATTAGAAATTCAATAAACTAACCTGAAAGTGAAAGGATTGAATCCAGTCGTAGTATTTTCTCTGCAGATTTCTGATTTAAATCACTTTTTATGTCTTTATATTTGTCAATCATAGTAAATAGAAGCTTCCTCGTCGAACTTTTAATTGTTCTCGGCATTATTTTAAACAAAATCAATGAAAATATGATGCACATAAACCAACGTAAACAGAAGATGACTCAAGTACGAAACGTCAAAGTGTCAATTTTGACAGTCTTAAATTATTGCCATATCAAAACTTCTGAAAATAATACGTGGACAGCTTTCGTTGGCCAGACTATAGTGGCTAAGTGATCGCAGTTATAATAATTAAAATTAAATTTTAAAAAACCGCTAGGTAAATCCACCAGCCACAAAAAATAATATTTCGCCACTAAATGAAGGATTCAAACCACCAGTTTTAGTGGAAAAGTTACTAAGTTGGCAGCACTGCCAACATGTGGGTGCATGCGAGCGCTTGTAGTTTGTGAGCGACTGCCAAGTCCTCGCACGCATGTAAACGTAGCATTAAAGGTTTTAGTTACCAGGTCATTAAATCCCAAAAAAAAAAAAGTGACATTAACTGACATTTGCGTAGAAAAAGTAAACAGTTTTATTTATTTCTCTTTACCTCTTAAGAATAGTTACGAACAATTGATTAGAAATCATAGTAATAATGCCTTTGCCACCTGCTTTAGCTGCACGATTAGCAAAGAGAGGAATTTTAAAGGCACAGCATGAGTCTGACGTGAGTAACGGAACTCCTGCAGTTCAGGCTAATGAAGAAATTATTGCTGAAGATTATGATAGCAAACCGGACGAACGCGTGAATAAAGAGCATTTTTGGGAAGGCATTGAAGGTGTAAATGTGGATCCTATTAAAGGACATAAGGGATGCCCTAATAAAAGTAACATATATCATGAGTGTTCTAAGTTTTGTGTAAAAAAATGGAAAAGTGGTAAAAAAGTGCCAGATGAAGTTTATTTAGAGCTTAAAAAGAAGGCCTTAGAAATATGGCCCTTGCCTTCTGGATGGGAAGAAGTATATGATGAAGGGTATGGGCAACATTACTTTTGGAATGTTCACAATAATTTAGTTAGTTGGTTGCCTCCAGCGCACCCTGCTGCTGTTCATACTGAAAGTGCTGCTCATTTACGTGAAGAGCGATTATTGAAAGAGGGTGATGAAAGTGATGAGGACAGTGAGACATCAGACCAAGAAGTTCCTCAACAACCAACTAAAGAGAAGAGACATGAACGAAAAGAAAAAGAAAAGGATACTGTGCATCATAGAAGTAAAAGGCCAAGGGTTAAAGACAATGATTTAGATCCCATGGATCCTGCCTCATACTCTGATATACCAAGAGGTAATTGGACTTCAGGCCTGGACTCGCATGCAAAGACGGGAGTTGATACAACTGCATCGGGATCATTGTACCAAATGCGACCTTATCCTGCACCTGGTGCTATACTTGCAGCAAATGCTAAACAGTCATCACCATCCCCTTAGTGTATTTGTGTGATAGATATAAAACAACTTGAAAACTTTTCATTAATGTTAATATATATTGACAAACATTTAAATGACTTTCATAGGGTATATTGTACTAGTAACCATCTTGTAATATTTCATACTACTAGTAAACTGTAATAAACTTAATTAAATTACACTATATTAAATCTACCTTGTTTCCTTTAGTCCATACAGTCCCCTGGCATTTTTCATAAAGATCTGTGGGTGGTCTCAATAAATTTTTAAAATTGCTTAATATTGCCTCATTCTCGTCACTTTCGCAATTAGTGGGCAATTACAGTGGCAGCGGGGCGGGCAGCGGAATCCGCTCGCGGGTAAAAAAAACACATAGTTTTTGACTAAGGCGCACCAAGTGCGGGCGGGGCGGGTGAGCGGAAATCGCAGCGGGACAAGCGCTTGTCGTGAGCGGGGCGGGAGACGCAAGTCAGTTTGCGTTTCCCGCTCGATTTGTTCTTGACATGCCGTTACCGACTGAAGATTTAATAAGTGCCGTATTGGTTCGGCCACCTTTGTGGAATTCTAGTGATTTGAATTGACTAGTAATTAAAAAACTATGGGAAGAAATAAAAATAATAAGTGGAGATTCTGAGACTACTCGAATGAGCTAGCCGCACCGCTGTCGGCCCTTTATATACCGCTTCGATGGCGCCACAATATGCGGCGGTGCGGCTAGCTCATTCGAGCTCAAACGCTCGACGAGTCAACATCTCCTGAGGATGCCCCGTGTAGGGGCGAAACACGTGTCGAGTATAGGTTTGGTTGCATGGCATGCTAATTATTTCTCACTTGTTTTGTATGTGTGCATATGCATGATACCCATATGTGCATGTGAGTATGCATGACGGTGGGATTTGTGCCTTGCTTTCAGACCTGGATATTTGTCTCGCGGAATTATTAAGCTAAATATATTTCATAGCATTTAATGCAGCTAGCCACTTTTTGTTGTTTACCAGTTTCAGTCCACATCGTGGCTTGTAACCAAGCCAGATCATATTGTAAGACTTGGTGAGTTGAAGTAACTAAAGGTGATAATAAAAAGAATAGGTATTTGTATAAGGTTGTTTATTTTTAGAAATACATAATTGCAATTCAGAGAAAATAGGTAGTGTTTTCAATAAAATGACATATTATTGTAATTTCAAGTTTCGAATTGTGTTATCTTTTAGATTATACACAAATGTAAACTTATTGAACTACTGTTTAGGTTGTAGCATATTTAGAATATTGTAGCAAGCTAGTAAAGTATGCGATAGAAATGATTTAAATAAGTACATATTTATGAATACAAACATTAGCAGAAAATTATTAAATTAAATGCTATTTCTTTACATTGTAATGCTGTATCTATTACATCATTTCTCATATTTTCAATAGAAATTGTCGCTTACAAACAGTTATCCAACCAAAACACAATTGATGGCAAAATAGTAGATTCTATGAAGTCCAGTGTTAGTCTATTCTTGTCAATATATTTCGCAATTTACTTTCGGTGCCCTGTCTCTATCACTATTTATGTCCATTTTCTTAAGATAACAATAGTTATTTCATTATATTATGGACAAGAGGTGATTATTTTTTAATGTCTTAGCACCATTTTAAATATATATTGTAGTTATAATGTAAAATTTTAAAAAAAATTAGTTATGCTTTTTTTTAGGTTAAATAAACTAACTGCCATTCATATAGTTTTTTCCGGTTGAAATGTGTGACAGTAAATCTTCTGATGTCACAAATCCGATTGGGCGCTGGATGTTTGTTGACTTATCTAAAACAAAAAAATAAGAAATAGGTAAATTAAGAGGAGTATAATAATAAGCTCGCAAGTCTCGCAAAGCAGAACATATTATAGTATGGTGAACAAACTGCACGGTTGGCCTAGTGGTTTAGGCGGTCGCCACGCCGCTTGCCAATTCGCCAAGTGTTGTGGGTTCAAATCCTACACGGGACAACACTTTGTGTGATCCACAAATTGTTCTGAGTTTTGGTGTTAATTGTGTCCGTTTCATGTATGTCTGTAAAGTCCCCCGCGACACAGGTTGTTTATTCAAAATGCGGGAGTTGTATTTAAAAAAAAACAGACTACTGTTAAACATACTTTATATTTCTAAATACATTAAGAATTACAATAGTATGTAAACATGTTATTTAGTATCTATACTAATATTATAAAGCTGAAGAGTTTGTTTGTTTGAACGCGCTAATCTCAGGAACCGTGGTCTGATTTGAAAAATTATTTCAGTGTTAGATAGCCCATTTATCGAGAAAGGCTATATATCATCACGCTAAGACCAATAGGAGCGGAGCACCAATGAAAAATGTTACAAAAACGGGGGTAAATTATTAAGCTACGGGCGACGGAGGCTATTATTAGGAGACGTAAACGAGGTGGCGTGGGTAAGCTAGTAGATAGTAAATCATAACCCATTTAAGGTTTTGTCATATCAAACGCTTTTGATGAAGATTGATTAAAAGAATTTTAACTGAAACGTTTTTACAGTCATTGTAGTATATTCTATCTTAATATATATATTTCTTGTGTGCGTGTGTATGTGACTGAACTCCTCCTAAAGGACTGGACCAATTTTGATGAAATTTTTTGTGTGTGTTCAAGGGGATCTGGGAATGGTTTAGATTCACAAAAACGACTGGACCGATTTTGATGAAATTTTTTGTGTGTGTTCAAGGGGATCTGGGAATGGTTTAGATTCACAAAAACGTAAACGATGTTACGTGGGTCATAAATATGGCGGTACGAAGTTCGCCGGATCAGCTAGTATATATCTAAAAATTAAAAAAGAAACACTTGCAAAAATACTATTGTATTTTAACATGACCTATTCAAAATTTAAATCATTGACGTCAGTAGGTACGTACTACTACTACTTGACTGAAAGTAATTGTTTTGTATATCTAATTGGAATAACTGACTTAAAATGATCTTTTATTTAAAACAAAACTGTTAGTGTATTGATTTTTTTTAAATACAACTCCCGCATTATTAATATTCCTCTATCGTAGGACGTTACAAACATACATGAAACCGTGGGAGAGCCACGCTTCGGAATGCATGGGCCGGCTCGACCGGAGTGATACCACGGCCTCACAGAAAACCGGTGTGAAACAGCCACAGCGCTGTGTTTCACCGAGTTAGTGAGGATACCGGAGGCCCATACCCCAACCCCTCCCTCATCCCCTTCCCCCATCACCCAAAGGCCGGCAACGCACTTGTGACGCCTCTGGTGTTGCGGGTGTACAAGGGCGGCGGTTATGGCTTACCATCAGGCGATACGTCTGCTCGTTTGCCCCCTATACTATAAAAAAAAAGAAAGGGAGAAACACAAAGAATACCCAGACTTAGAATAATAATTTGTAGATCACACGTGGTGTCCCAAGTGTCGAAACTCAGTGCAGTAGATGGCGAGGTGTAGCACTACGCCATTCGTGTAGGCAAATGATGTCTTTTTAACCGACTGCAAAAGTAGGAGATTCTCAATTTGGTTGTGTATATATGATTGTCAGAACTAAGACATTTGTTTGGAAAATTCCTTTTTTTTTGGAGTGGTGGTCATATTCTCATTGACTGTATTGTTCTCTTGTCCGCCTATAGGACTCCCAGATACAGGTATATAAAGGCGCGTCTCCACCAAAATTGTTGACAATTTCAGTGTTTCCAACTGTTTGCAACACTTCAAAAAATCGCCAACTTTTGTTTCCCTTGTGTCTACACCGAGTCGCCAACAATTTGAAAAACATTCGAGCTAAGCGCACCATAGAGCCAATAAATATTTGCAACAAGCGTATTCTTTTGACGTTTACCGCCAAAAACGGAAACACTTCTCAACAATCTGACAATTTTTGTAGCCAACACAAGGAAATTACAGAAACTTTTGTCACCAACACGTGTTGACAACACAAAAATTGACAACTTTTGTTCGGTGGAGACCCGGCTTAATACCAAAAGCCAAACCTTTTACGAGCTGATTGAAAGAAACTTAGTAAACATCAAGTGTACGTTACCTGACTCGACTACGATCACATGAGGGGCGATGTCAAGCATCCGTGAAAGCAGTCCTAAAGTAGGTTTGTTTGCGAGGTCCACTTTGTAATATTTCTTCACTATATACTTGTCGAGTCCGTCGGAAGAAGAACCAGAGAGGTTTACTAGTCTTCTTCTCACATTATCTGCCGTGAACACGCCGACTACAGAACTGTAAGATATTAGAACATTTTTACTATCTATTTAATAATACGTGAAGAAAAATCTTTGTACCCCTTTTTACGAAAATTATGAGAACGGAGTATAATTTTTGGCATAGTTAAAGTTTATATGAAGGAGTGCAGAATATAAATTATCATTAAAATAAAATTATTTAAGAGAAAAAAATTCGAGTGCGTAAATATCTGCCATATTTATTAAATTCAAGTTTTTTTAAATATTTCTTTTATTTTGTTTTTTTTAATTTTGATGTAGGTACCCCGTGTCACTATCACGACTAAGACGAATCTATTGACTCCACTCACATAAAAATATGACAATCAGTTTAGGCTCTAGGGCGTGCCAAAGAAATATACATAGATCCATACACTCGAAAAACATAACCCTCCTTCTTTCGCAGTCGGGTAAAAATGGTCGAATCTTGACCACTTGGCGACCACTAGTTGGTAGTTAAGTATTGATCATTCATATTTTTTACTTTGTAACTGCGTCGTTTTTAAATATAGGTATTTTAAACCAAATACGATTTTCTCATACTTATAAAAATATTTTTAGCAAGAACATTATGACCCCACATATCTACGAAGCTTTAATCTTCAGCCTTCTTAGTAAGAAATAATGTCGGATTTTTGTCTCCAACTAAACTGTATTACTTGCAAAATTGTAATAGTACATTATGATATAAGTGCGGTAAGTTTAAATTACAACCGAGGCGATGGCGAGGGCTAAAAGAAAGCTGAGGCTGTAATTATCAAAGCGCACGTATGTCATGCGACGTTTTATAACATATTTGCGAGGAAATAAATAAAACTCGGACTTTCTTGATCGAATAAATCTTTAATTATAGTCCGGGGGCCAGTTACAAATTCGGTCAATAGGCTATTTGACAATATTGAAAATAAACTATGGATTGTGGTCATCCTATCAGATAATAGCCTAAAAAGACATATTTCACTATGAATTAAACAAAATAATGTGATTTTTTCGCAGATTGCACGAAATAAATTGTAACAATTTTTTGAAATATTTTCTGCGACGTGAACGCCTTGTGATTTGTTGCGACTCTGGTGACGTCACACGCTAGTAAACGAAAGATTCCTCGACTGAGTATTGTTCGCGTTTTGTGAATTTGTTTACTAGCGTGTGACGTCACACGTGTCATGTGACCAGCGCCATTAAAGAAATGTCGTTTTTTGACGCGGTTGTCAAACTTGAACTTAATCTTAAATTTTAATTCTTATTACAGTAGAAATTCCGCAAAATATTAACGCAGTGTGCTTATTACGTAATAAAGAATAATTTAAAACGATTTCCAAAAATCAGTCAAATAGCCTATTATTTCCTCTCGAGCAAAACTTCGTAAAAGGCATTAGGAATATATGTTATGAATACTCGTGACCGTTAGCTGCGACTCCGTCGGTGGGGTAGGCAGCGGCAGCCTACACAGCATGCAGAAAAAAAAAAATTTTTCAGTCACTTCCTCCCGTTTCAAAATTTGTAAGATTATAGTTTACCTAATATCTTGAAGGAAAAATAAAGTCAGCTGATCATAACATGGTGGATTATACGTCAGCTGGGCACTTGAACATGACAAAAATTTTGATTTCCTCTTGTCTAAAATTTTTTCTGGTTATAGTTCATTTATGCTACTACTACGAATAAAAAATCATGTCAGCTTGCTCTATCGCAGTGGAAAGTTTGACAGCTGGCACCTTAAAAGGTGTAACGCAGCTGCATCTATCACCTAATGAATCTTATCAGCTGACGACTTTTCCCTTAATTTACAGCTAGCTGATTCTATTCAGTATTTACTAGAGTGGAATGTACGCGTGTGTGCTCGTAGATCGTCGAGAGTCAATACTTGGCTCCAAATTTATATTCCTTGTAATGCGGGAGCTAATCTCTTCTTTATTTCTCATCGAGTCATCTATGTAGCCCTCGGCTACACTGCTCGACCGCCACCCGCCGTGGCGTTTTAGTGTCAATAAGTCCGCACCTGAATCGGCGAGCAATGTAGCGGAGGACCTTCTGAAACTGTGCCCTGTGTATTCATGTGGATCATTCAAATTTAAGAAAGTGGCAATTTGATTCGGCATTGCTCCAAATTTATTAATGCCAATGGGTTGACTAGTGCATTTTCCATTTCGATAATTTTGAAAAAATCTGTTTGACATCGCTTTTGTTGAACGAAGCGCTTCGTATTTTTTCACTATGTTGTAAAAAGGCCAAAGGACAAAAAATAAAAAGAATTTTATTTTTTGTGTTTTTGACCTGGACAAGAAGAATCCGCCCATGGTTCTCGACATCATTAGTTGTGATGTTTGCCAACTCTTGACGTCTACATGGACCATTTATACCGAATATTAGTACAACCTGAAAAGAGATAAATACAGCGTACAAAACACCTATATTGTAAAGAAATACGAAAGTGAAAGAAGTTAATAACAAAAATTTAGTTTCAACTGACCTTGGTTGCCAAATATCGGCAATCCGGAGCTCCTTTTAGGAACTTCTTGACATTGTCAGCCGAAAATACTTTCGACTTCTTACTCACATGGCCATCTGAGCGTCTTTTTAGAAATGCCAGCAAGTTGGAGTATGACTTGATATCAATGTTTTGTTTTCACAGTGCTTTTTAGCATTGAATAGTAGCACCACAATGAGCTTGACTAAATTTTTGAGAAAGTTCCATGAAATAGGCTAAAAACACACTTTCTGAAAATGAATTTGTATATTTGCTTGTTTTCCATATTATGAAATTTTGATAAGCCTGTAAGTATCTATCGGTCGATTTTTCGGGCAAGAGGCTTAGAGTAGCCTTTTTCGCTGCCTCTGAGACTTCTGGTGGTGTCGAATTAATAAATTCATTAGTACTTGACGACATTTTCAAATAAAAACAATGCAGCGAAAAGAAAAAGCGCGCGGAATAATTTTTAATTGTTCACAAATTAGCAATGCGCGCGCATCGGCGCTTTTTTTAGGCAAAGGCACAAGCAGCCAGTATTACTAATAAAGTATATTAATATTTTGTGTTTTTGTCACAGATAAATGGTTGTAATTTATTGTCAAAATTAATTAAATTAAAGAATTCAATGTTTATTTATTATATTTATCTCTCAAAGTTACTTTTATTCATAAAATGTTGACCACTTTTCTGACATAAGTCTTTGCTAATATTTAAAAGAGTATTGTTCGAGCATCTTGATAAACCGTGAGTATTACTTTATTTAAAAAAAAACGGGCGTTTTACACACAGACGTATAATGGTTTTACATTACAATAACGCACAAGTACGTAATGAGATACATTACGATATTGAAATTGGTGAAATAAGAGATTCTTTACGAGCAAATGTGTTATAAAGTATTTTTTTGAAGTAATGTTTTAAAGCATTTCGTCAAGATTCAGAACAGCTCTCCAAAGTGCCACGAATGCCCACGACAGTAATATGCTACCAAGAAAGTAAAAATTAAAATACTAAAGTGTGCGTCTCAAGACGCCCGACAGAAATGATAACTAAAACGTTGTTGAACTATTTAGGGCAAGCGATGTGTGTAGAGTGAGAGAGGAGCCAGACCTGGCGCCGTAACGCGTTACGTAACGAAGCGGTTTACCCTGCAATAAGAAGTTATCACTTCAAAAACTATATCCCAACTATGTATAAAAAAATTTTTTTTAAATGGATGTAGCCTCAGTAATCCGGGCTAATATTACGGGTCTATTGACACCACATTCATTTAAATCGTTTAAGAATTTTAGGCGCCACGGTGGAACATAGAAATACATACATTGCCAAAACGATAATCATTCCCTTCATTGACTTCGCCGTAGTTTGGTGATGAATATAATGTGTCCAATTATGAATAGTGTTTATAGCAAAGTAGAAATTCATAAAGCGCATTATATCGCATGTATCTACGTCGGGTATAGCCCGAACCCATCTTTATGACGTTTCTGAAGTTGCTGCGCAAGTAGGTCGGCGCAGGTACTGTTAAGACTAAAATAATTAGATGACTGGATATAATTATAATATGAAATTTAATAATACATGTTCTTATTTTTTAGCATATTGATTTATAAAAACATGAGTAGGTTCCTATCGTTCTTATCCAACTATAAACCGAATAATTATTTCTGAGATATTGTTCGAGGCAAATAAAATATGATCTCAAATATTAACCTAATTTTATTTAATTATACTAAAAGTTTTCTAGCAAGTTGAAGTATTTTGTGAAAATCTATTTACAGAAATAAATGACCTTGACTTACAAGATTATACAGTCCGCGAGTCATTTTAATCTACACATCAAATATGTAACCATTGAAAAGTTGACGTAAAATACACTAAACTACAACAGTCAATACTAAAACAAGTAAACAAAAAAAATTCAAAACAAGTAGGTTACGAAACAATTCAAAACTATTAACAACTCGACTGTACGTAAACAAGATTATGAGTGCATGTGTAGTGTTCGGACACGGTCACACAACAAGGAACATGCGCCGTGTATTGGTGTACACCCGCACCCCTGTTCGTTCCCTCTGATACCTAAAATTGTATGCTGCGCATCGACTCGCACGATGTTCCCAGACGTCATAAAGTTTGGTTCGGGGTATACCGTGTACTATCTATACTAATATTATAAACACGAACATTTGTAAGTATGGATGGATGTTTGTTACTCTTTCACGCAAAAACTATTGAACGGATTTAGATGAAACTTTACAGTAATATAGCTTTGCCGCGATAACCGACATATACGTGGCAACAACTAGTGTACAATAATGGTAATTTACTTGCAAAGAACTTCATTCCAGATTATGCCAATATCTGTGGTTATGCGTTATTTGTATGTTTTTGTGACGTGAACACGTTTCTTCCGGAAAGATGAGCACATTATTTACGAGTTCAATACATGCCTAATTCATGGAGTGAACGCTCTTGAAAGTACTATAATCTGAGGGGCGATCCTCGAGCCGTGTTCCAACTTCATTAAGAAAAACTGTGACTATGTATACATATGCTATTATTAACATAAAAAGAATAAGCATTAGTTTTACTTAAATAATTTACAATCGGTTCTAAAATCGCGTCATGTTTTGCTTTTTGTTGTCACCAAATGTCAAATATTTTTTTTCTTTAGACTGCCTGTTTTTACAGTTACATTTCTATATTTACTGTGACTTAGCCATAGACAGTGTAAATTAGTTACAAAGTGTAATTGTATTAGCAAAAGTATTAGCACAATTGGAACATTCATATTAGATCCACCAATAGTCAAAGTTTAATATCACCTATTCCTAATAGAACTTTATGGTTTAAATGCAAATATTGTTACGTGTTAGGATTCGATATATTTGAGAAGTAATGCTTCTGACGTGTAAAAGAGACTTTATTAAAAATACTCCTAAAATAATATTATCACTTAGAATAACAATCCTTAATTGTTGCCGAGGTCGCTAGATACTGATATGATACCAATATTTATCGCACTGTAGTTCAATCTGAACTGCGGCCCGCGAGACGTCGTATTTATACCCATATTATTATTAATAGTACATTCTAGTAACCACTCGTAAATTCGAGGTCATTCACCGTACCAAGCACGCGCCTGCCGGCGAAATCGCTGCGCGACAATCAATCGATATTCGACGCTATGTTTACTGATGTAAGGTTAATTATTCCGTGGCTCAGGAAATCTACGAGAACTTTCTGTGTATGTGTTGTTTGCGTGGAGACGTCTCGAGCGTTGTTCGCGAATAATCTTTCTGCCTAACAATATTTATTAATTCATTATCCAATTTTCTGGAGTAATCATATGTTTTGCACTATTTACTTATAAAAGAAATGGCGTCTATTATTTTTAATTTATATTATAGTAGTTTTCTCTTACCCTTTATCGTTCACGACTGACAGCAGAGGTGCTCGATTTTCTTTTAAAATGGCGAGTGCGTCTGTTAAGCTGCTACTTTGTGATACATTCTTGACAGGTTGAACCGCTTCAGAAGTCACTGGCTTTTCCCACCAACTGTAAATAATGAACATAATTTAATCCTAATTTTCAAGTAAATATAAATATCTTCGCGTAGGCACTTTTGTCAGCTTTGTAAAAAAAAAGACCTTGTTATGGCGCCAAGTTGCTACTTTCCCCAACTGTCTATGGTAACTATAGTTTTGAACAGCAAAATAACTGAGCAATAAAATATACATACATCTATAGCCATCTTGCGCAAATCGTCTTTCCACCTGGCTTGTGAGCGTCCTACTCTACGTTTACCGAGACGCAGTCACTCTAGAACAGTTTTTTGTCAGTTCTGTGGCTAATATGGGCAGCCCACTGCCAGTGGTGGACTGCAATAGGCTGTTGATGATTGATGATGATACATCTACATATAAAATATATCTAGCCAGTTAGAAAGTGCATTTTATCCCTTGTAAAATTCACTATTTTCCGCAAAATAGACTAGGTGAATGAATACTATATGGTACAAGTAGGTACCTTTAAGTGGTTTAGTCTGACTTAATTGATTCATTTTCATAGTATTCCCAGGGGTTTCCTTTTAGTCCCGTGTATGAATTAAAAAATAGTCAAGTCAAATACGGACAGATTATATCAATATTTTCTTAAAATTCATTGATATGAAGTTGATTAGCGCATATAATTAACGTTATCAGCAATTTATGTTCAAAACTATGTGATAACACACTGACACTGATAACTTCATACCGAAACAACTAAAGATATTTATTGGTGACTTTATATTATAATTTAGGAACTTGAACATTTATCTTATAAGGAAGGTTAACTTTAATAATTTAAAAGGTTGTGGTCTTACGACACTTAAGATATTAAATATCCGTATATTTTTTTCATTTAGAATTTAAACGTTGAATATTTTGCCTAAGTAGCTAAATGCTGCTGCTCTTTATTGCTTTACTGCTTCATATATTTTTAGAGTTCCGTACCCAAAGTGTAAAAACTGAACCCTATTATTAAGACTCCGCTGTCCGTCTGTCTGTCCTTCCGTGTGTTATCAGGCTATATCTCATGAACCGTGATAGCTAGACAGTTGAAATTTTCGCAGATGATGTGAAACTTCAATTTCTGTTGCCACTTTAACAACAAATACTAAACACTGAATCAAATGAATATCTAAGGGGCTCCCATAAAAAAAACGTGTTTTTTTCTATTTCTTACAAGTTCCCAAGTTATCACATTGTGTACATCAACGTTCACTGAAAATGTTATCAGTTGAATGTATTATACTTTATTAGCATATAATTAGTGCAAGCGTATTTAGGTGCAAGTAAATTCGTGGATTTTTATTTCATTACGCTTTAGATATTTCTCTTATCATTAACTTGACTGCCTTGTTGGCGCAGTGGTAGCGTATGCACCCGTGCTGTATTTGAGGTCTCGGGTTCGATGCCCGGGTCGGATTAAATGTTTGTATGATCTACAAATATTTATTTCGGAGTTTGGGTGTTTGCTATCTATTATATGTATGTGTTTACAAAAAAAAAAGGTATCAATATCAGTTGTCTAGTACCCATAGAACAAGTTCTGCTTATTTTGCAACTAGATGGCGTTGTGTGTCAGATGTCCGAAATATTATTATTATTATCAAAAGCCTTTAGTAGTCCACTGGCTAGACATAAGCCTTTCTTTTCAAAGGAGGTTTTAGGCCCACTATACAACGTTAGCCAGATGGGTTTTTTAGGGTTTATTTTAAGTTCTTAACCGACTTCAAAAAAGGAGGAGGTTCTCAATTCGACCGTATACATGTTTTTTTCATGTGTGTTCGCGGATAACTTCGTCGTTTATGAACCGATTTTGATGTTTCTTTTTTTAATGGAAAGGAGATATCCCAACGGTGGTACCATGATAAGGACATTAAGATCTGATGATGGCATCCAAGAGAAATCGGGTCAAAACCTTGAAGTCGGTTTTTATTTTGTTAAAATTTTACTTGTTAGTGTTTTTTTTTCGGTTCTATCGATGTCCATGGGATGAATAGGAATGGTGACGCAGTGTGACACTCTGTATTTTTAATTCGTCATTGTATAGCAAAAAATATCAGAAGAACAAATGATAATGACTTACGGAAGGGTTTCCTTCTTGACTAGTGGTTTGAAGTCGCGGGCCTCCAACCATTGGTCGGAAATGAATTTCGTCATGTAATTACGGATGTTGTCAGGTAGCAACACCACGCATTTCTGGCCTTCCTTCAATGATCTGGCTGCTTGCACGGCACCCCACATCGCTGAACCACTGCTTCCACCTATACGAAATTTAAAAAAAAAATTGATAAAGGACTAGTTTTCACATGAATACCTGTCAAAATTGCACAATTGAAACTTTGAGTAACAGATTTGAGCAAATTTCGAAAAACAAAACTACATTTTTTGGTTCAACTTCAACTTTTGAATAATTGCTTTGTGATGTGTGACCACAATTTCGCCAATGTCATATATTTGAAAGATAAGCTCTCAAATTACTTCATATTTATTACCGTGGGAGACCCACGCTTCGGCATAAATGGGCCAGCTCGACAGGAGTGCCACAACGGCCTCACAGAAAACCGGTGTGAAACAGCTTGCAGTGTGTTTCACCAAGTGAGTGAGGATACCGGAAGCCCATACCAACCCCTCCCCCTTTCCAAAAGGCCGGCAACGCACTTGTGACGCCTCTGGTGTTGCAGGTGTAGATGGGCGGCGGTTATCACTTACCATCAGGTGATACGTCTGCTCGTTTGCCCCTAATCCATAAAAAAAATAGAGCTACTGTAGAGCCAGAAAAAAAAACGAAAGTGAAAAATACTAATTTGTTCACTGTTACAGGCATAAGAAAACATGAGATAACTAGCGAAATAAGTAAACAATATATACATTTAAATCATTTTTATATTGTTTAATGATTAGATTAATGACAATGTGAAGCCAATAAACCGTGTTTCAAAAAAGTTATATCAAGAATAGGTCTTATGAGATTGATACGCGACATAAATTTATCATGTCGCATTACCCCTTTCTAAATCGCAACTAATCTGGCATGTCTAAAATTCTTAATTTTGTTTATTTACCCTTAAATTAAAATATTACCCTACAAGCCTGCGACGTGTGTACCTAAAGTTACTTCAAATAAGATTTAGCATGAAATTGAATATAGTACCGCACAATAGTCCTTCGTCTTTGATGAGCCTCCTTGCCATTTCCAGCGACGTTTTATCTTCAGTCTTCACCCATTTGTCAATGACAGTTCTGTCAAGTGCGCCGGGAAGAAAGTCGTAGCCGATGCCTTCAACCTTTCAAATGACAAAAATAATGACATTTTAAGGGTTATTGCTACTTTATTAAGGGCTCCCAAACTTAACTGCGATGCGATGCAGCGTGAAGTTCTTGCGGTACATTCGTGAGAGCTCGCAGATATTTGCGATGCGTTGCGAATTCGCAGTTATGTATGGCAGCCCTAAATATTGTGTTTTGGGAAAAAAAATCATTTTAGCGTTATTATTTATCTTAAGGTGAGTTTATAGAGCGGGCTTTAAGCGTTGTAGAATATAAATAAATTGATTTACGAGTCAATCATAGGCACAAAGGAGACGTATATATTGGAAGGTTCTTTCTTCTTTAGAAGATCTACATAGCCTTGTATTCATATTTTGTCTAAGAACAGGTTTTAAGTAGGTTTTATACACGGTATATTACACATATATTACAGTAGGTATATTACACGGACACAGGATTTATTCCTAATGCGGAAGTTGTCTTTAAAAAAACATAAAAGTCACGAAATTACTGATTTTATTATCGGTTCTAAAATTTTTATTATACCTATTTTCAATCGTATCGATAAGATACGACTTATAAAAATAAAAAGTGGATTAACCCATAAATCGTTCATCATCATCATCAGCCCGTTGCAGTCCACTGCTGGACATAGGCCTCTCCCAAGGAACACCACAGAGCCCGGTCTGTTGCTTTCTGCATCCAGTCGCTGCTAATCCTCTTACGTAAGTCAGATAATACATAAATCATAGTAAATTACTATGGGATGTGTTACTTTTTTACTCTGATTTCGTTTAATATTTGATACACAAATATATGTAGCAGTTAGTTAAATTATATGTTATCTTATCATAAAAGATTACAATTATACTAATGTAAACCTTAAAAAATTAGAGATACCAAAGAAACCTACATAATAAACATAAGTGCTTTTGTTTGGTTCTTTACAAAATGAAAAAAAAATAAAAACATTTTTTACATAGCATGAAATAAAGTCGCTTCTGCTGTCTGTTTGCTTAGTTTTTTTTTTAAACTAGTCAATTGTGTAGCCTCTTTGTGTAATACATACATAATTATAGAAGAGGGAAACCGAGAATTTCAGACTTCCGTGCGAAGCCGGGCCGAGTCGCTAGATTTATCTAAAACTTAAAATTTGGTTAACTGGAGTTAATTTAATTTGTCATCCATTGGTAGTCTTTATCATGATTGAAAAGATGTAATTTTTTTGGCTAGAATGCAATTTTACAAAGCGATAATACTATCTATCTATCTATTAATTAAATGATGGACTACCATCAGATTTTTTTTCAGATTTTTTGCGCCAACCGTTTAGCTTTTAGAAGGGTGAAGCTCTGTTTTACCAAAAATGCGCTTTAAAGTTGAATAGCGCGCAAACAGATACCTGAATCAAAAAATCGTCTTAGCAACCTCTCAATTTTTTTAAAAGACCTATTTATACTATACGCAAAAAAACATCCTCACTTTACGTGTAGAGAAGGTACCCAAAAAAGTTTTCATTATTTTATTCTAGAACTTTGTCGACGTTGTAAATCTATATCCATGCAAAGTTTTTGTGTTGCACTAACTGTTTGAAAGGTAAGCCGAGGACGGAGGGACGGATATGACGAAACTATGTATAAGGGTTCCGAGACGTGAACTACGGAACCCTAACAACATACTCACGTGTTATTGGAAATTACGTAACAGAACACATGAAAACATTAATAACTTACATAATTATTTAATCATAAGTACAGTACATTGGAAGAGATGATGTAACCATGCATAATAATATTTTCATACTCAGCTGATGAAAATATTATTATCCAGTCCGTCTTATCGGTGCTTATGTTAGAAGCGAATGCAGTCAAGTGGAACCAAACAATTTTATTACTATATACATCTCAATGCTGTATTGATAACTTTGATACAGTAGCATAAATATTGATTTTGAATAATATTATTTATAGCTAGCAGCCTTTTCGGTTTTAACTGGGTTCTTCAGATCAAATCTCCTGATTGGTGAAACAGTAGGCTTGAAGTTCCAAAACTTTCAACAGGTTAAGCTTACCCAAAAAGAGTCAAAGGCATGAATTTATATAGGTTTGGAATTCTTGCTAAGTCTAAAGCTAAGGTAAATTCTGGTATTGGGAGTTAATTTACATTGTTATCTCATTTTGCTAGTAGTGACGTAGCCGAAATCGATTTTGGCAAAGTATTTAATACTTTGGCACAACTGAATAGTTTGGGAATTTTAACTTCCTCAAATGATTTTTATTGCGGTCAAAACAGTCTTTGGAGATGGTATTCGTAAATTTTGTATTGGTTATGGTATTGGTCTTAATGGTTATCGTAAAGACACATTCCATTTCGTGGGAGCTTTATTCCTGCAGTTCAACATTTATTTATTAAGCAACTTTTACAATATTATAACAGGATAAATTGCCAAGGCAATATTGCAAGCTTACAACTAATTACAAAATTTAAAAAGCTAAAATTTTAAATACAGTTATTATTATAAAAACGAATTAGTATTAACAAAAGTAATGAATAAGTAAGTATACCTTAACTTTATATTTCAGAAATAATGCTGTGCTATTTCCATGTATTTCGGTAAGCTGCACTTATAAATGTCTATTTTCGTATCAGTAACGTTAATAATCCGAATGTCACGCGACAAAAGGGCTTTATGTAGGTTAGTCCTCGCCACCGGGAAAGAAAAACATCTAAGAAGTTATTACTGCGCACTAGCTTTTGCCAGCGGCTCCCTCCACATATATGTCGGTTCTTTAGACAGAAAATAGCCTATCTCCTTCTCTAAATTTTAATCTATCTTTATAGCGAAATTCATTTAAATCGGTTCAGTGGTTTAGCCGTGAAAGCGTAATTTAGAATTTATAATATTAGTATAGTTTAATAATATTAACTAATATATTGGTTACTAATTCTATTAAGATGACAAAAAACTTATTACTTACCTCATATACTTGAACATCTGATGCATTCAACTCTTCTGGTTGCGCTAGGATAGATCCATACGGGTCTACACCAACAATCTGGCAAGTTGGGCAACGCTCCTTGATCTTATGTGCTACACCAGATATGGTCCCACATGTACCCGCACCGATAACAACCATGTCAACTTTATCATCCATAGACCATAGGATCTCTTCTGCAGTACCATCGTAATGGGCCAAGGGGTTGCAAGGATTATTGTACTGCAATAAAAGAAATTGTTATTACAAACTAGTCATACCCTACTACATTTTGCTTTTTTCATGGCATTGATCAGAAATGAGATACAAAAGTGACATGAAGAACAGTAAAAAAACCGTCTTTGAAGTGTGTTGTGACATGTGGAAATTTGAGTTTTTACATCTTTAGATATAAGGAGAATAAAAGAACATGTATAAAAGTTGGCAGGTAATGGAACTCTTTTTGGATTCAGAAAAATACGTCCATACACAATTCAATGATTTTATTTTAATAAAAAATGACGGAAAATAGTTACCTGATCCAAAAGAACAGCATCAGGAATTTCTTTGGCAAGTCTCCGTGCAACCATGATATTACTCTCTGGATCATCCCATGCGGCTTCAGTTGGGGTACGGACAATTTCGGCACCAAGTGCCACCAGAGTATTAACTTTCTCATCTGACATTTTTTCTGGTAAAACTATTATGCACCTGTATCCTGTTGACGGTTTAGAATAAAATCAGTAAAGTGTCCTCATTTGATAAGGTTCTAAATTATTATAGCATGGTTGAATCCTGTCCTAGTGGTTCTTGTAAAAAATTAATTTACTTTTAACATTTTAATGTGGTTTTGCACTTTTTTTATTGACATTAAAAATATCTTGATAAAGTAAAGTTTTATTTGTATGACTAGTATCCTAACTACAAAATTATGTAAAAGATATAAATATATTTTTAATTTACTAAGTTTTACTTGTAATGTTTAATGAGCTGAATGTATAATTTAAAACTTTATAACTAATATACTTCTAAGTTTATAATCAGACTAGCTGACCCACGCAACCTCGTTTGCGTCTCCTATTGCCCGTAGCGTGATTATTTTCCCCAGTTTTTGAAACATTCTTCGTTGGTGCTCCGCTCCTATTGGTCTTAGCATGATGATATATAGCCTATAGCCTTTCTCGATAAATGGGCTATCTAACACTGAAAGAATTTTTCAAATCGGACCAGCGGTTCCTGGGATTAGCGCAGCATTCAAACAAACAAACTCTTCAGCTTTATAATATTAGTATAGATTTTGAATAATTCACCTTTTACGGCAGCAGCAAGGGCCAGCCCAATGCCAGTGTTACCAGATGTAGGCTCAACGATTACAGACTTGCCAGGTTTCAGTATACCATTTTGTTCAGCATTCAAAACCATTCGGTAGGCGATACGATCTTTTACAGAGCCTCCAGGATTCAGGAACTCACATTTTGCATCTACCAATAGATGATATATCAGCATTTATTGTATTAGGTACATAGATTTTCTTTACATATCAAAGTAATATAGTATGCAAAATAGTTTGCATATAATTATGCTGTGTTATATTCAAGGTTAGTATTTATATGCAACTGAAACTGTTTCATTAATATAATTCTTTTATAATTAAGAATTTCGAATAAGATTATTTGAATTTTATGATTATTAGTTCATGATATTGATTTATTATAATTAGGTATATGAAACTCTACTTACACATTTCACATTTCAATCCTTCGTCCTTAGGGATATTTGTGAGTTTAACCAAAGGTGTATTTCCAATAACACTCAATACATCCCCATAGACTTTCGGATTTGTATCACTGAAAGAATAATATTATCCTTATGATTTGTACGATATTTTCTAATTAGTACAAGTTTAATATATTTTTTATACTCACAGGGATTTTACAATGTGCGGCATTTCCTTGAGGTTAAAAAATTTCCTCGCCGCACTTTCGATGGTATTAGTTGTTTCCACATTATTCGACATTTTACACTTTTTGTAATAACTAATAATAAATAAAAAAGTACCTAGTACAAAAGTTTGATAAACTTTTGGATAAATTTTTATCACTTGTATTGGACACGATAATAACGAAAAGTTGAAAACTGGATATTGTACAGAGATAAATTAATTAAATATCCTTCTTCAGCATAAACTACCTACATACACTCGCACCACATTGCTTGAGAATAGGTATCACAAACGAACGACCAACCTCGATGCCTGATAATAAATTTTAAAATATGGCATGGCCTGGCCTGGGCTGAGTGGATTAGGGTTGGTAGGTTGAGTAATAATGACAGACACACTGACACTGCTAGTGACTAGTGCTGGCTGATACACTCTGACCAGTGTTGCCAGCCGGGTCTTGTCAGAACTTACCTGAATTATTTAAAAAAGTAACCTTTATAACCTTCCATATTTTTTAAGTAGTACCTGGATGAGCATTTTTTTTTTTTAAATGGCTTTTTGGCAACATTGGGACTATCCAAACGCCACCATCCATTTTTGATATTTAAAATATCAAAAATGGATGGTGGATTGGAAGAAAAATATCATATTTTTCTTCCAATAAAAAAATAAGTTAAGCGGCGCCCTCTCTTGGTACGCGCTGATACTGTTTATTCTGCACCTTGTTCCAGTATAGTTTAATGTAGTTCACTCGAGTTGCGATAGATGGTGCTAGATGTTCATTGATTTTATATATGTATTTGATTGTTAAAAACACGAATAAAACGAGATTTACTAAAAGTGAATCCTAGCTAGATCGATTTATCGCCCCCGAAACCCCCTGCATACAAAATTTCCGTTTTCGAGATTCAGATTATATATAATCTGAATCTCGAAAACGGAAATGTTAATATATAAAATCAATGTACACCTAGCACCATCTATCGCAAATATATATATACAAGGATTGCTCATTTAAACGTATTAGATACTGAAAATATAGTTTTTTTATGCAATAAGGGGCAAACGAGCAGACGTATCGCCTGATGGTAAGCTATTACCGCTGCCCATGGACACCCGCAACACTGAAGGCGTCACAAGTACGTTGCCGGCCTTTGGGGGATGGGGGGATTTTGATGTTCTAGGGTGGAATATACATTCTTTGAATCCATTAAGTGCTACATTTTGCGTCAGAACTAAAAAATGTTGACCACAAAATAAAAAACTCTTCAAGAGTTGGACCAAATTTGAATGGGACCACACCACGGGAAGCACCAGCTTTCAAATAAAACAGAATCATCAAAATCGGTTCACCCAGTCGAAAGGTCTGAGGTAACATTTTGACTTGTATTTGTATAATCGCAACAAGTGAATCTATTGGTTTAGATCATATGGGACACCAGGGAAAGACAGTGTATATATTTGAGAAGCCTTTTATTATAGGAAACAACTTAGATACGCTTACATTCTGCGGACTCCATATTGCAAGGGAAGAAAGAGCATCGACAATAATAGAGGTAACCACAGTTAATCATAGACGAGTGTTAGTGATGTGACATTGCACTCCAACAGAATCACATATAGTTAAATATCTCTGAATCTATGTAATTAACTAGCGGCGACTCGCTAAGCACTCATAAACCTAAGATAGATTTTTGTGTTTAGGTTAAGATTTGCATATTGTAATTGCATGTTTTGAAAAATAAAGTAAAAAAAATATAAACCTAAAAAAATACAGTCGAATTGAGAACCTCCTCCTTTTTTTGAAGTCGGTTAAAAAACGACTCTACGATAAATCGATTATAGATCACTATCTTTGCTTTTTTAGCTAAAAACCCCTAGAATACCTAGCTGAACTAGATCGGAAATGTTGTTCTTGTTCACTAATCGTTAAGCAATCAGAGTCCAATTTATAGCTAGGTAAACGTAGTCAGTAAGATCAGTACAATAAAAAAGCCGGGTCAGAAGAAAATTACAGAGAGCACACCAAAAACGCACAGTCACTTCGGACAACGACCAAAAGACTGCCTCATGTAATTGACGACATGGCATGGCGTCATCGACAGGCACTGGTGTTGCCAGCAACATCCCACCTAAATTGTACCTAACATCAATGATTTTTCTATTTAGTTATTTTTTGTATTTTTATAGTTAGTTAAAATGATAATAAATAAAATTATATTTTATTATAATCACAACGTGGTTATTAATTTATGGTCATATTTCTTCACAAGTAATCATTTCATTCGATTCTACTTATCAGCTTTCGATTTCTAGAGTAACATCCCTAGTGTTTAAAAAGAAAAAGGGTTAACTGACGCAACATTGTAACGACGTTCAGTTCTTTAGATCAGAAATTGTTTATTATGTTTAGAATGGTTTATTAGTGAAAGCAAATCGTAAAATTACTTGTATTGGTCTTTTTTACATTAAATATGTAATCGTAATTGAAAAAAGTTAGCAATTGTGCAGTTCTAACAAAACGCAAAAATATATTATTTTATGCCCGCCGTTACAAGGTTACGTTGTTGAATTTTGATGAATTGTCAAATGTTACCTATAAAATGACTCTACTGTAAGTTATGTAGAAAAAAAGCGCGGGAAACTTCAAGCGTACCGGTGCATTTTTTCTGGATAAAATTTTTAATTTTGATTTTTCATTATAAAAGGATCAGTTTTGTATTATATTGTAAATATTATTCACATTTAGTGTATATATATTAGTGTTAGTGTATAGTTTACCTGATTTGGTAAGTTGTTTTAAAAATTTTCATGAACGAGCCGCCTGATTTGGCGGACCCGGGGGTCTTTGTACCCCCGGCTGCTAATTTTGTAACAGTAGTATCGAATGAATCTGGGATGGAAACGGATGGTCCCAGTGCACAACGTGGTCATAAAAGAACCAGACTACATAAATTATGCAAAGTATGTAATAAAAAGAAAAGGAAGCACAGTCAGGCTGTTGATGGGAGCAAAGGTTGCTGCTGTGCTAGTGCAGATAATAGTGAGAATAGTGATTCTACTCCTACTGTTAGCCCGGTTGAACATATTAATCATAAAGTCACACCGAGTAGTGGTTCGGCCCCCCAGAGTTCAGTATCTGGAGTTGCTAGGACCAAGTATGAGGACAATGACATAGTCCCGTTTGTTATACACGTCCAAAAAGAATTTAAGTCGCCCAATGATAATATCACGTTACACCCGGTCACATTTGGCAGGTTTCTCAAGACCAATGCCATTCACAACATTGTGGAAGGATCCGTTAAGAAAATTGGTAGAAATAGAATTACTTTAGTGTTCTCAAATTTTCATGATGCGAATTCATTTATTTTAAATAGTGAGTTATAAAAAAATAATTTAAAAGCATTTATACCAACATTCCAATTAACACGAATGGGACTTGTTCGTGGTGTTCCATCGGAATGGTCACCCGAAGAAATCATCGAAAATGCTTCAGTACCCGATAACTGTGCAAAATTATTAAAGTTAGGAGAATAAACTATAAGACTATCGTAGAAGGGTCTCCTGTTTGGAAACCAACGCAGAGTATAGTGATTACGCTGGATGGTCAAGTTCTTCCTCCACGTATATTCATGTGCTACAACTCATTACCTGTAGAGATGTATGTGTACCCCACTATCCAATGTTATAATTGTGGTCGCTTTGGACATACAAAAATTCAGTGTCGATCCAAACCTAAATGTTACAAGTGTGGTCAGGAACATACTGGTGATACTTGTGATGTTGAGGAGGACAATATATCTTGCTGCTACTGCTCTGCTAAACACTTTGCGACCTCTAAATTGAGTCCTGAATTTTTGCGCCAAAAAGAAATTAAGAGTGTTATGGCAGAAAAATGTATTTCATATGGCGAAGTTTCTATAATGATTGCACCTATTTATAATTCTTATGCCAATGTAGCTAGTACTCCGGTTACTACTTACGCTTACCGAAATTCGCAGTCTTCTTATACACAAAATTCTCCTTCACACACTTCACATAAAAAAACAGTGTATATCAATCGTCGCCCTCCCTCCAAATTAGGTAAAGGCTTCCCGACCGAGAACAACATCAACAATTAGTTAACGAATACAGGTTACCAACGTCACAAAATGGCTGTGCCTTTAACACCAATTCCGCAAATCCTACATTGATGTCAACATCAGATATAATCCAAATTCTCATCCAAACACTAACTCAATCTAATATAAAAATACCGACCAACGTTGCCCTTATAGTCGATATGTATAAAAACCCTCAACCTGTTAATAATGTTACTACAAACTCAGAACATAATACAATGGAACTGTAGAAGTGCAGTTTCTAAAAAAAACGAAATTATTTACTTGATAAATAAATATAAAGCTTCTTTGTTTGCAATCTCAGAAACCTGGTTAAAACCAGGTTCCATCTTCAAAATCAGTGGTTTTTCTTGTCTAAGAGATGACAGGTCTGATGGGTATGGTGGGACTGCTCTACTCATTAGAAACACTGTCTCTTACTGTCCCCTATCTCTTCCAACATTTAATAATTTTTCCGTAGTAGCTGCACAAATAAATAATACTTGTATTGTTTCAATATACATTCCTTCCCCCTCTTCTTCAACTCTTCAACAGTTCAACAATCTCGTTTCTCTACTTCCTCGTCCTTTCATAATTTTAGGTGATTTCAACTCTCACCATATTTCTTGGGGTTGTACTCTTTCATCATATAGTGGTGACATATTATTAGATATATTTGACCAACATAACCTTTGTGTGTTAAACTCCGGGTCCCCAACTCGTCGTACAGGGCCAAATGAAAATGTTAGTGCAATAGACCTTTCCATATGTACCCCTAATTTCGCTTCATCTCTTGCGTGGTGCACTTTACCATCTTCTTATGGAAGTGACCACTTCCCAATTTTTATAACGCCCACTCATCCTAGCAGTTCTCCTAATCCTTCAAGGCAACCTCGTATGAAGTACAAACTTAATAAAGATGGGTTATGGGATAAGTTTAAAACTCTTGTAGAGTTTAAACTTACTAATTTACAAAATAATTTATCACACGAACTTATCGATTGTAATAATATTTTCACAAACGTACTTATACAAGCTGCAGATGAAACCTTCCCTGTAAAAACTTCAACCAATGGTAGAGTTCCTTCCCCTCCATGGTGGGACAGTGAATGCTCTCGAATGGTAAAAGCTAGAAGGGAAGATGAAAAAAAATATAAAAATAATATGTCCGTATATAATTTTGAAACTGTAACTGATGCTATAGCGAAAGCTCGTAAATTATTCAAAGAAAAGAAATTTGAAGGATTAAAAAAATTTTGCCTTTCCATTACCCCCAATGTAAATCCTTCTATTGTATGGCAAAACATAAGAAGGTTTAGAAATGGTGTTACTAATTCTAATATTTCTGGCATTCCCCCTATTCTGAAGAACTCTTTTCTTAATCGTTTAGCTCCACCATTTGTTCCAGAACATGACCTTATTTATAACAACATTCCTTCTTCTATCTCTCAGAACCAAAGTCTACTAAATTCTCCCTTTACAATGCAAGAATTACAGGGCGTATTATCATCGGTTAAAGACTCTGCTCCAGGTGATGACGGCATTCCGTATTCATTCCTGGCTAATTTAAAGCAAACCTCACTTGAATATTATTTGAACTTAATTAACAAGATTATGATGTCGGGTAATATTCCTCCAACATGGAAGTCCCAAACTGTTATTCCCATTCTGAAACCGGGGAAAACACCATCAGAACCTTCATCTTATCGACCAATAGCTTTGTCACCCGTAATTGCAAAAGTAGCTGAAAACCTAGTTAAAAATCGCCTTGAATGGATAGCTGAACACCGTGGAATTTTACCAGAATCTCAGTTTGGATTTAGGAAAGGCAGGAGTACGTTGGATAGTGTGGCTACCTTGGTAACAGATATTAGAGTTGCATTTTCACAAAACGAATCTGTAATTGCAGTTTTTTTAGATATAGAATCAGCATATGATAATGTTCTTCTAAATGTCCTTAAACAAAAACTAGATATACTTCGCATCCCTGAAATTTTGGTTTGCTTTACAATTAACCTCCTTTCAGGTAGAAAAATAAAATTAGATCAAACACAGGATGAAAGTAGACTAGTATGGAAAGGTCTCCCGCAGGGTTCAGTTTTAAGCCCTATATTATTTAATTTGTATACGTCTGATTTAGATTCTTCACTTCAAAATACATCAAATATCCTACAATATGCAGATGACTTAGTTTTATACGCTATTGGAAATTCAGCAAGTTCTCTGTGTTCTCAGCTATCTAACTCTCTTGATTATTTAAAAATCTGGATGGACAAAAATGGCCTGAGTGTATCTGCGAGTAAGAGTTCATTAGTCTTATTTACTCGACAACGTATTCCCATCCCAATAGCTATAGATTTCGATCATAACGAAATACCAGTTAAAAAACAGGTCAAGTTTTTGGGTATTATTTTGGACTCTAAACCTCCAGGTGTTCCGCACTGTGATTATGTGGTAAATAAATGTCAAAAACTTCTCAATTTGATGAGATGCCTATCAGGTGTTTGGTGGGGTGCGCATCCGTTTTCCTTAAAACTTCTTTACAATGCTCTAGTTCGAAGTGTTCTTGACTATGGAATCTTCTTATTGGAGCCTTGTAACGTGAGTGCCCTTAGGAGATTGGATTCCATCCAATCAAAGTCCTTGAGAATAATCACAGGTGCTATGAAATCTAGTCCTATTAATGCATTACAAACCGAATGCAGTGAACCTCCTCTTAGACTGAGACGTCAATTTTTAGCTGATCGATTGTTTTTCCGTGTTTTACAGTTTTCTAATAGCCATTTAACTCAAAAACTTCAGATACTTGCTGATCTCATTGAGTCGTCAAATTACTGGAATCACAAATCTCTTTCTTGTTTAGTTAAAAGTTATATTCGATTTAAATCATTTAATGCCCCGACACATCGATCTTCAAAACTTGATTTGTTTAATAATAAAATCGAATTCTTAATCCATGAGCCATCTATTAAATACGTTTTAGATATTGATAAAAATAATGCTAACCCCCATTTTAATTTCATTGTTGAACAAAATTGGCCTGAGTGGCACCGTATTTTCACTGATGCATCCAAGCATGAATCTGATAATTTTGTGGGCGTAGGAATATATCATGCTCAGTATAATATCGTTCAGAAAGTAAAGTGTCCACCTGAAGCAACAGTTTTCACTGGGGAATGTCTTGGCATCCTGAAGGCTCTGGAATATGTCTTACTTTTAAAACTTAAAAATAGTTTAATTTTAACCGACTCCATGAGTGCCCTTCAGGCGCTCTTGAGATATCCTTTTAAGTCTAAACCACCATTCCCTCTTATAGCGCATATTAGGAGTAAACTTTTTGACTGTGTTGTGAAGGGCTTTTCTGTACTCTTTATCTGGATTCCGAGCCATTGTGGAATAAGTGGTAATGAAAGAGCTGACAGACTTGCCAATGAGGCTGTGGTGTGTGGTGATACTGTTCCGTTTGAAAATTATACTCAGGACTTGGCTACTCTCCCTAGACTTTATCTTGGGGATTCCTGGGATAGAGTTTGGGAAGAAAGTGTCCGTTCAAAAGGGAAATACTACTTTAGTATACAACCGAAAATTCCTCGTAAACCTTGGTTCTCTGTCCTCAAACTTGGCAAGATTGCGACAACCATTCTAATAAGAATGAGGTTAGGTCACACCACGTGTCCAGCACATCTGGCATGATTTCATATTATAGATAGTCCTCAATGTGAATGTGGATATGACTTTGGGGATCTGAACCACATATTCCTTTCCTGTCCGATTCATGACCGTACTTCCTTTTATAATGACTTGATATCACTCCGTGTTCCTTTCCCCACTTCCATAAAGTCTCTTCTTTTTTCTTCTAACCCCTCCATATATAGTGTTCTTTCGAATTTGATTCATAATAATAACATTCGCCTTTAAATTGTATAAATATTTATATAAATATTAATATTTACGTGCCTGCTATTTAATCAAAATATTTAATGTTATGTATGTAAGTATTATAATATATACACATTCCTGATCCTGTTAACTTTGTTCCAAATTCCGTGAAATTGCCTTTTCGCGATTTATTGTTTCCCTAACTTTACTTTGTGTCATTCAGAGTTCAAATGCCAAAAATAAAACTTGACGCTGGCAAATGCACAGAAGTGCGAGCCAAGTTCCCTGCCAAATGGGAGGAAAAAAAAAAAAAAAAGTTATGTATATCTCGAAAACCGTATGAAAATTGCTCGGTAGTTTTCTGACACACAGCCCCAAGACAGGCCGGTCCTATTTATATCCATACTTCCATAAAAAAAAATTAAAAACTTTAAAAAGTAACTCAGCCTGTGTACCAGTGCGAAATACTGTCTCGATCTGTTGAGCACACTAAGACTCTTTTAGGTCAATTTCTGGTCTAAGCTGGCTAAAATCTAGATTAACGTTGTACCTACTTCGCTCGATATGACTACTTGTGGAATTTTGAGCTCGCTGTAGTACCTACTTTAGAAAGTGCTCCTGAAGCGATACGAGAAAAGTTATTTTTTTTTGGCAATGAATGTGCAAAACTGTATCTTGGTAGAGTAATAGTTAGAAAATATTTTTATTGACCCTTTTATTTATTTCTTTAATATAAACATAAAATTATATTTTAATAGGTACTTGTACTTGTATCATATTACTAAGTATAAGTAGTTATTTTTGTGCTCGGTAATCTGTATCTGAGTGTCATTATAGTTTGATGGTTATTGGTTGTTGATAATATACTCCATGACGGTCTCTGGTGTTATAATACCTTTTGGTATAGCACCTGCAAAAAAAGGTAAAGATTAATTAATTGTAACATATTGTTAGGCTTTTAAGACAATTTTTTTTCACTGTACATACACTGGCCCTCTTATTCATAAACGTTATTTGACTTTAAGCAAGTGTGTTACTTTCAACTTCAAGGTTGTAAGTTTAAAGTTGAAAATAACACAGAACCGTTGCTTTAAGCTAAATAACGTTTGTGAATAAGGGGGCAGTTTCAGACCCTGTCAATTTACCTGTTTAATTTACCTTTAAGCTTAGATGCTCAGACTTAATCAGTCATTATAGCCGAAATCGGCAAGGAATATATATATATATAACTAGGTGTTGCCCGCGGCTCCGCCCGCGTACCTATATGTCGTTTGTCGCGGCAAATAGTAGCCTTTGTGTTATTCTGATGTATTAGCTATATTACTGTAAAGTTTCATCCAAATCCGTTCGGTAGTTTTTGCGTGAAAGAGTCCAAGAATCCATCCATCCATACTTACAAACTTTCGCGATTATATTATTATAGATTTACCTGTCACATTATTATTGCCATTAAGATGTTCTTCTACGACGACTACAAAAGGCGCTATATCTAATATTCTAGAAGCAAGGCCGATAGTAGACTTGTCATTATTTGCGATTTTATAGTATTTCTTCATAACATGTTTAATAACTTTGTTGTTAAAGTCAAGTCTTCCTCCCGATTTGGGGTTCGTAGCTTCAGATCTTAAACTGTCTTTGGATACAACACCTTGCAGGTATCTGAAAACGCAGATTTAAAGAAGTAAAGGAGGTACCTAATATTTGGGAGATTATTATTTTCCATTTTTGCACAGTAATGTTAGTAACGTGTAGATGTTAATCATTTCTCATCTACTGCATTCAGAAGCGGAATTGAATCGGTCATATCAGCGAAAGTTTCAAGCATTCACTAATCTGGTTTTAATTATATTTCTACTTTATGCTGCATTTATTATATCCATAGTTCCCATTTGACCCAAAATGAATTTTAGATAATGAGATAATTAATTGAAGAAAACATCGATTAGTCGGTTTGTGGAGCTATGTGTAAATGTATAAATCTATCACAATACATGTTCATGTACGGACGGCAAGATTATCTATTAAGGGTTCTTAAACTCCGTACATATAAAACTAAACCTAAACTCATTCATTAAAATAAGGATTGTACGAAAGGGAATATCAGACCCTAAAACAATACAAACGATCGTGAATATATATTTTTACCATGGTTTAGGTTCCAGTTGGTGAACTGTAGCCCAAAATACAGACTCTAGCCTAGTTTGGGAAACAATGGCTATTATCCTTATGTAAACCTCAGTGTATGATTTAAAATTTTTGTGTAAGACAAATAAACACATTATTTATTGTAAGCTTACCCGTCATCATTAACGATGAACGCAACGTTGTTATCGTGGTCCATAGCTTGTAATGCGTCCATGCATGACTTGTCCTCTTTCACAGTAGGTACCGAGAGGTTCACTTTCAATTCCGATATAGGTCTATTGAACCACCTGTAATTGTAAATAATGTCACATCAGACTATTTTTTATTTGATAAGAAGCTTTTCTTATTAAAATAAGAGTATAATATATATTTGTAAATATCTAATGTACTTGATCTAAATTTCCAATAAATAGGTACTTACTCGAATTCTCGGTTTGGTGGTTTCTTAAATAGATGCGCTTCCATCCACTGATCGCTAACAAACTTTGTCATGTAGTTGCGGATGCCATCGGGTAGGACCAGAACGACTTTTTTACCCGGTCCAAGGTTCAACTCCTTGGCAGCCTGTATCGCAGAGTATGTAATAGCTCCACTGCTCCCACCTGCCAATACCAATTAACTTACTCTTTATATAAATGATTTTACTATATTATCCTGAGCCCATCATCCCCCGCCTCAATTCGCCATATGCTGAACATTGGAAAGAGGTTTGCGCCCACTATATCCTACTTATATTATAAACGCGAAAGTTTGTAAGTATGGAGGGATGGATGTTTGTTACTCTTTCACGTAAAAACTACTGAACGGATTTAGATGAAACTTTACAGTAATATAGCTTATAAATCAGAATAACACATAGGGTACTATTTGCCGCGATAACCGACATATACGCGGGCAACAACTAGTTACTAATAATACATACAAACCCCAAGGTTTGTCTGTTGTATTCGATAGGGTCTGTTTTAGGTTTTTCTTCCTTTTGCTCCCTTAGTCAGCTTTTACGAAATCCACGGATTGAATAGAGGTGGTGTCTCTCCGTATTCTAAATGCGTCACAATATAAATAATATTTAGAAAATATTAGAGACAAAAGCCAGGATAAGAATATAAGAGAAGTCATAATTGATTTGACTTAATGTCCAGCAATAGACTCTTAAAGGCTGTTAACGATCTGATTCTAATCATCATTTATACGGATGTAGTAGCTGTAATCAGTACCTATTACATATAGTGACATACAGAAGCACAAGTAATACTAATATTTTAATTTCGAAAGTAACTCTGTATATTATCTGTCTGTTCCGCTTTCATGGCTAAACCGCTGCACCGATTTCAATGAATTTTGGCATGGAGACACTTTGATTTTTGGAGAAAGACATAGGCTACTATTTGCCGCCATAACCGACATACATGAAGGCGGAGCCTCGGGCAAAACCTAGTTGGTAAAAAAATTCAATAAGCAAATTCAAATTCAAAATCATTTATTTAATTAAGACACTAGGTGACATATATGAACGTTAAATTGAAGCTTCAGTTAAAAATCATAGATCGACACAAACAGACGCCACAGAATGTGCTGTATTGTCAAGGTAAATTAGGTGAAAACACCTATCTACTGCCTGCTTTGCTTTGTCGATCTATAACTTCCAATTTCCAAAATGCGTAGAGCCTTATGAAAAGAATACTGGCAAAGAAACTCATGGCCACTCTTTTTAAAAGTTAGATATTCAGGTACAATAATGTTAGTATTACATGAAAGGTAAACAGTATGCAAGCTGTTGAAGCCCAAAGAGAAATGTTTAAAAGTTTTTTACCGCATAATAATCCTTCTTTCCTGATGATCTCTCTTGACATGTTGAAAGCCTGGTAATCATTAGGGGCAACGACTTTATCGATAACTGATTTATCTAAAACATCTGGAACGAAGTCTCCTCCAATTCCTTCAACCTGCAATTCATATTGAACGTTGATAGACTAGTTTTAAAGTGAGGTGAAGGAAAAAAAACTGTGTTCCCAACCAATATGATAAACGCAAATTTGCATGGTAATTGGTATGAAGTTACTTTGATTATAGGGGAAGGATAACCGATATACAAGCGGGCGGAGCCGCCAGCAAAAGCTTGTTATAAATGTCTATATCAAACCATGCTACATGTAATAACACACTATGTAGTTAAGTATTATTACTTATTAATACATGTAATAATAATCTGTGTCTCTTGGTGATACGTGCAAGGACATAGGTACTTATAAGATGTAAATGCATAGTCATTTACCTTTAATAAGTGTTACCTTTAAGACAGTATAGTGTACCGTAAAAAGCTTAACTGCTAAAAGTAGTAATTATGTAACTCTTTATATAGAAGCTACGTAATATAGAGTGACGTTATAAATTAATATCAAACATGTTAAGATTAGGAGATCTATGAAATATGTTATACAAATAAGGACTATTTATAGATTCTATTGCTTTTGTAATGCACTTTGGAAATCTTATGATTGTTAGCATTCCCGAGTCTTAGAAACAAACTACGGCATTATTTACCAGCTTTCTTTGATTTCGACAGGATAGATATGATTTTACTTTTACCTAAAAGTAATACACTAATGTGGTCTTAACATAGTATTGGTCTCACCTCGCAGCGAGTGGTCTCGTCAACAACTGGTCTGACTCTCCGCATTTGATGCTTCACAAATACAAATATTATTTCATGAATAAATAAGGGTCAACTTACGAAAAACAGGACAGGCTTTCCTTCACCGAATATAATGGAGCCTTTTGGATCGACAGTAACGATCACGCAATTAGGGTTAAGTTCTTTAAGCCGCCTGGCTACACCGGTGACTGTGCCTCCAGTGCCAGCGCCCATTACAAACATGTCTACTGTTCCAACAGCCTCTATTATCTCTTCAGCAGTCGCCTCATAGTGCGTGCGTGGATTCACTTCGTTTTTGTACTGAAATATTAAAACGCAACATGTTTCTTAAAAATCTATCTATACTAATATTATAAACGCGAAAGTTTGTGAGTATGGATGGATGGATGTATAGATGGATGGATAGATGGATGGATGTTTGTTACTCTTTCACGCAAAAACTACTGAACGGACTTGGATTAAACTTTACAGTAATATAGCTTATACATCAGAATAACACAGAGGCTACAATTTGCCGCGATAACCGATATATACGCGGGCGGAGCCGCGGGCAACAACTAGTATATATAATATATGTATACCGATGAAATTGAGAACCTCCTCCTTTTGGAAGTCGGTTCAAAATTATATTAAAAGAGGGTGTAAGGAGTTCTTTTGTTCTCTTTCAGCAAGTAAGTGAGCTTATCGGACCCCAAAACACCTGATTCTGGAAATGGCTCAAGAGAATGAGAGTGGGAATGCATTTGTAACTTGCCTTATAATATAAAAAAAATAGCTATTTTATGTACAGGCGGTTGCAATTTACCAGCCATTTATATATCCGTTTAACTATTTCTGTATAAGCTTTATACACACATCAAAAGTGTCTAGGGATCAACATATGTGTCTAGGGATCAACATATATTTTTGCAATAACTTTTCTCCTGATTGATATTAATTAAAATTTTCTTTAAGGATTCATCAAATAAAGTGTTTTCGTTTGTCACAGTAACGATAAACCAAGTCACCTTTGCATTAATAAAGAAATTTGCCATTTTCCTAATAAAGGGATTTTTGACATTTGAACCACTAACATTAAAGTTCGAAAAAAAGACTGATATAACAGTTTTCTTTAAAATTTTATTAGGTAACTTAAACAATTAATAATCCGTGTTTCTACCGCGAACACTAACAACACAAGAATCGGTTTGGCATACTCAAAATGAGTTCATCCAAATCACGCTGTGGAATGGCCGCCCATGTTCGTTGCAACAACAAAAAAAGGTCTTCTTGCGACTGGATACCCTCCATATTCGGCAGAGCTCTTCTCTGTCCCATGCATGCTCAATCGGGTTCAAGTCTGGCGACTGAGCAGGCCAGGGCCAAAGCCACATCTCAATCTCAAGAAATCCGCATAAAAATGCTTGATCCCTAGACACTTTTGATGTGTGTAGATAATTGTATTTGCTTGTACGTAAACTTTACAGCTATTTAATCATTTTTATGAATTATTTATGATGGATGACCGACCGATAGATGGTATAGCTATATGGAACTCTGAGCAGAATACGAATTGCAGCAGCCAGATACAAGAAGTAACGTGAGGAGCTGAATATTAATTTATTAGATTCGCATATCACAAAGTGTGTAAGTATCACAATTCTTTATTAAATTTAAGCATAATAGCACGATATTTTTTTCCCTTGTATAGTTTGTCCTGTATCAGTGATGAAATACTCTGTGGCTAGGTTTTCATTTCTTAATGTCCTTTGTTGAATTTAAAAAAAGTTGACTTTCAGGATAGGTCTGAACAATATTTTTTGTATAGGTACAGGAGATTTTGCCATCTTATAGAGGTAACATTGGGAAATATCACAAGTAAAAGAACACGAAACAGAATAGTAGCTGTGTCATGTCCTACTTGTTACCCATTTCGTTAGCATCTTTACAGATCGTGTAGAATGAACATTTAAATATTGTTACGTCTGGGTTATTACAGGCATAGCTAATACATATAGAAATACTTGCGAAAACTGAGAAACAAATAAAGAAAAAAGTGAGAGAAGAAGAAAAAGATTTAAAAGGCTACGATACCCGCTAACCCGTTCGAAACCGGCGCCGGGAAATAAAAGGTTTGATACCTTTTATGTCCCAGTGCCTACTTTTTACAAGCTTTTTATTAACTTGCAATGTATGTACCTATTATGCTTGTATGTTCGGGTGGAATCTTGCAACTTAATTTTGAAGCAGATATATCTTCAACCGATTTTGCTGAAATTTGCAAGCATATGTATACAGCGTGACAATACAATATTATAATGACATGGAGCTAATCTGATGCTGGAGCTGGAAGGTGGCCATTGGAACTCTGTTGAGAAACGTCGCAACATCATCGAGTTTGGACTCGTTTGATTCGTCTTGAAGGATTCCAGTAAAAGCTTGTTTTTAAAAAGCTTTTTAATCAAATTTATTTATTAAATAAGATGTATAAAAAAAACTATGTGTATGTGTAAAAACATTCATAATTAATTACCTGATCCATAGAAACTCCATTAGGATAGTGTTGTAAAAGTCTGTTGGTGACTGCTACGAAATTTTCGGGGTCATGATAATGGGCCATGGCCGGGGTCTGTACAATATCGGACCCCAGTAGACTCATTGTGCTCATTTTCTCATCAGAATTCTTATCAGGAGTAACTATGGTGCAGTCGTAACCTGGGTGTAAAAATTTTGAATATTTTTATTCAGTCGCATTTTTATTCGTTTTTTTATTACGTATGAGCCTGGCAAAGTGATTCTACTTTGCCTGGTGGAAATCAAATACCTACTCATTGCGAATGCAGACTTTGCAACAATGCATGCAATGTGACCTACACTATAGCGGCCTATTGAGATGCTTCTGCATCACCGGGTCTCTGGTCTCAAGCTCACCAACGAAACACGACAGCAAAGAGTCGCCTTGCTTAAGAAGGTAGAATTAACGGAAACAGATAGTTTGGCGATACCTAAATAAATCGTAGCTAAATTTAAAATCCATAGAAACGATAATGTTAAGTAGTGCCATATTATTTCAAGAAGATGAGGTGTGGTAATCATGAATTTCCATGTCTACATTTTTAACGACTGCTTATTTAAAAATGGAATGAAAAGTTTGAAAAATTTGGTCATCATCAACAACTCATAATGTCCCCCGACTGCTGGGCTCGGTTTAGGAGAGGGTAAACTATATTAATATTTGAAACGATATAATCAACAGACATCTGATTGATGTTTCAATCAGCTATAGTTATAGACTTTTTACTATTGAAAAAGCTAAGCATAACAAAACTTATTTTGTGCTGTATGTACTACCAATACTTGAATAAGAAAATGTTTCAACATGCATAAATAATGTTTAAGATGTTTTTCATATTATTTTACCCGACTATGACGGAGTCAAACGGAAGGGTAATTTTGGCATTCTGTTTATGTTTGTATTTTCGATCGTAGCGTCTAAACCACTGAACTGATTTTAATAAATGAGGTGTGAATAGATTCGTTATAATGGCCCGGGTGAAATAGGCTATATAAATTTTATCAAATTTTTTTACGTAGTCGGGTTATAGCTTTTTAAACCATTTTTGTTTATTGAATTAAAAGAAAAATAAGACGGATTTGTTAAATAAATAGAGTTACCTCGTACAGCACATGTCAATGATACACCGATGCCGGTGTTTCCAGAGGTTGGCTCTATAAGTCTACTGTTAGAATTGATGAGACCTCTTCTCTCTCCATCTTGCACCATGGTGTATGAAATACGATCCTTTATCGATCCCCCAGGATTTAAGAACTCGCATTTCGCAACTGAAATAAAATTCTATGATAATACATGCTAGTACCTACTATATATACTTTTTTTTTGTAAATCTTAAATATAAAATTCTCGTGTCACAATGTTAGTTACCATACTCCTCTGAAACGGCTGGACCGATTTTTATGAAATTTGGTGTGCATATCGGGTAGGTCTGAGAATCGACCAACATCTATTTTTTATATATATTTTTTTTATATGGCAAAACAACGTTTGCCGTATCCTCTAGTAGATATATATAATTATACATAGAAAACATTCAAACTCCGAAACGAATATTTGTAGATCATACAAACATTTGGTCCTACCCGGGAATGGAACGTACTTCTAGGCGATTTCGGCCACGGCGGTGGCGGCAGGTTGCAGGTGGCAATCTTAATTGTTAGTTGGTGGAGACCAGCCAACTATGCAGAAGATATATAGTGCACAAGTATGTGCGAAAAAACAGGTGCACTTTCTGTTCGCTCACTCTCATAATCCGATGAGACGGCTATCCGACACGACCGGGGAGGGACCAGGCGCAGGACTGATGGCTTTACGTACTCTCCGAGGCACGGGGGTTATACCCCAACTTTCAAACTCCAGGTTGTCATTAAGCATTTCTATAATCAGAAAACTCAATAACTCTTTTTGGCATGACATGGGAATTGAACCCACTACCTCTTGATCGACAGTCGCATATATGCTATCCGCTACAGCAATGAGGCAGTTGAGACATATACATACAGTCTAGCTTTTTCATGCGGCTTCGCTCACGCAGACTTTCATCTCCTGATTGACCCCCTTAGGGGTGGAATTACAAAAAAATCTTTCTTAGTGCTCACTTACGTTATAAAAAGGATCTACATGCAACATTTCAGGATTCTAGCTTCAGCGGTTTGGACTGTGCGTTGATCTCTGGGTATGTCAGTCAGTCAGTCAGTCACCTTCCTCTTCTATATATAAAATAAATATATATAGATAAATGCAGATACTTATCACGAGCATTAGACGTTGTAGGTATTAATTGAATTAATCCACATATCACGGATCAAACTTAGTGGTAAGTAAATAATGTTGATACATAGATTTTTATCACGATTATTAGACGATATAGGTTCAATGTATTTCTAAGTATTGTTACAGACCACCTACCAACACATTAAACCTTCGAATATATTGATAACACTATTGATGTAATTTTTTATCTAAATTTTACCTTGACTATGTATGTACAGGGTCTTACAAAAATGTGTGATCATATTTTATATACTTGAAAGAAGAATTAATTTAAAAACGAATATTTTATTATTATTATTACTAGCAACCCGCCCCGACTTCGCACGGGTTCTTTACGGAAAATATAATTTAGTTTAGGTATGTTACTCTGAGAAGATGTGCGGCTTATTTTTTCCGACGACGTCTTCAACATATATTGTTATACTAGCTGACCCGGCGAACTTCGTACCGCCATATTTACATATCTGTCTCAGCTTCCCACAGGCGGTGTACAGTCGCGGACAAAAAAAAGTTCTTCCCGTTATCTTTTATTTTTTTTCTTTCTAGCAAAAAACGAATGAACAAAATCGGACCATGTGTTATTGAATTATAACTATGTACATATTTTGACTTTCATCCCCTCCCCCCAGGAAACCGTGCTGAATATCGGGATAAAAAGTATCCTATGTCCTACCTCGTAGTATGAACTCGAATCATGCCAAGTTTCATTAGGATCCATTCAGTAGTTTCGGCGTGATGCGCGGCCAAGATACAGACAGACAGACAGACAGACAGACGGACAGACAGACAGACAGACAAAAATAAAAAAAATTACACTTTTGGCTTCAGTATCGATAATAGAGAGCCCTCCAAAAAAATTTTTCTAAATATCTTTAATGTACAGAATTGGACCTGTTACATTTTTATTATAAGTACTAGCTGACCCGGCGAACTTCGTACCGCCATATTTACATATCTGTCTCAGCTTCCCACAGGCAGTGTACAGTTGCGTACAAAAAAAAAACACTTTTCCCGTTATCTTTTATTTTTTTCTTTCTAGCAAAAAAAGAATGAATGAAATCGGACTATGTGTTATTGAATTACAACCAAGTAAATATTTTGACTTTCATCCCCTCTCTCCAGGATACCGTGCTGAATTTCGGGATAAAAAGTATCCTATGTCCTACCTTGTAGTATGAACTCAAATCATGCCAAGTTTCATTTTAATCCGTTCAGTAGTTTCGACGTGATGCGCGGCCAAGATACAGACAGACAGACAGACAGACAGACAGACAGACGGACAGACAGACAGACAAAAATGAAAAAAATTACAGTTTTGGCTTCAGTATCAATTATAGAGAGCCCGCCAAAAAATAATTTCAAAATATCTTCAATGTACAGAATTTGACCTGTTACATTTTTATTATAAGTATAGATTTTAGCCAAGATATTCAAAAGTTTAAAAATTAATATACGAAACGAAAACCTTCCTCAAGGATCACTCTATCTATTGGTAAAAACTGCATAAAAATCCAGTGGATTTTGAGTTGATCGCGAACAGACAGACGCGGCGGAGGACTTTGTTTTATAATATGTAGTGACTAGTGATAGTAATATTTGAGTATGCCAAAGTGATTCTCATCTACCTGATGAAAAGAATGAGCAGAAGCCAGAAACCAAAAGTAGTGATCACCATACTCACTGTGCAGACAATGAAGCATCAATGACCCACACTATTGAGATGTTTCTGCATCTCTTCCGTGATCTATGATTTACCTGAATGCAAATGTGCAGTTCCAAATAAAATTGTTTTGAATTTTATGATAATTTAATTATTTTTGTTTGTTGTTTTTATTCAGATGTAAAAATAGATAATAAACATGAGAGTTACCATAGTTATTTATTTTTTTACCTCATTTATTCCTAATTCTACAATACTACTGTTATCGGTCAATTTTTAAGTTGAGCATTTTAAATATTCAATTTAAATTTCTCTACCATAATACTTTACTGCTATTATTGTAAATTCTATATTCAAAATTATACTATACTCTTGAATCTAGAATATTAATATTATAAATTCAAATTGCTGAACTGCTGAATTGATATGGATGAATTTCTCTGTACAGATCGATTGGACCTTGGAAAAGAACATAGGCTATCTTTTGTCGCGGGGACCAACATCATTACATTAATCACACGAATATATAAAGGCGAAAGTTTGTGAGTGTGTATGTTTGTTACTTATTCACGCAAAAACTATTGGACGGATTTGGATTAAACTTTACAGTAATATAGCTTATACATCAGAATAACACAAAGGCTACTATTTGCCGCCATAATCGACATACTCGCGGGCGGAGCCGCGGGCAACAGCTAGTATGTTAATAAAGACAAAAATCAGATTTCATAATAGTTTTAGATATATTTAGTAGAATTTTAAACTTAAACTGTTATTTTGAGTAGTATTTAAAGTTTGTATAAACTTACTTGTAAGTCGATAATAATTAATTAGTATCTTAAACATCAAGTGTAAATACTTACACATTTCGCACTCCAGTCCATAATCCTTGGGTATTCGATTGAGTCTCACCATTGGAGTGTTGCCAATACATTCTAGTATATTGTTATATACTTTAGGTTTCCTGAACAAAAATAAAAATACAATAAGTTAGCAAAACCCATATTTTGACGAAACTAAAGTTTCAGACCGGGTTCTGTAGTGAGCTTACGGAAAGGCCTATGTCTAGCAGTGGACTGGCAGTAGATTGCAACGGGCTGATGATGATCATTAAAGCGGCGCCTATCCTGGACTAGGGTTTTGTAAGTATGTCATGTCAGTAGTATCATGGTAAAGTTATAGTTCATGGTAAGCTAAGTACCTTACCATGAACTATAACTTTACCATGGTAATTTAACAGAATAGTTTACTCGTGTAACGAAAGTATGATAACTATCACATAAAATTATAAAAAACTGTTTGTTATTAAGCCTAATAGAAGGAATACTTTAACTTGTTAACTTCTATAAGTGCGAGCATACTGCATAAACTCTATGGTTCTTTTAACATTTTCAAATATTTATGATAAAAAACAACGACAATGTAAGTAACATATAAAATACGGCTTCACTCATATGTAATTAAAAGTATCCTATGTTACTTCTAATACCTCCAAGAATAATGTACAAAGTTTCATGATGATCGGTTAAGTAGTTTTCGCGTGAAAGCGTAACAAACAAACTTACATTCACATTCATAATATTAGTATATAAAATATGAGAATAATAGTTTTGATTGATTTAATAATAATAATAATAAAAAAAGTACTTAAAAGTCTTTTATCAGGCGGTAACAAGGTGCGAGCCTACAATGGTTGGGTCATGCCGGTTCTGATGTATTCCTTTGGTATACTTAGATGGACTCAGACTGAATTAGATGCCCTAGACCGGAGAGTCCGTACATTGCTGACTGCATTCCGAATGCATCACCCACGGTCATCGGTTATGAGGTTGTATATCCCGCGAAAGTTTGGGGGTCGTGGACTATTAAATATCAAGACCCTACACAATCGCGAGATATACAATCTTAGAGAATATTTTCTTCACACTGATGTGGGAGTGCATCGTAATGTAGTTGCAGTGGATACCGGACTCACTCCGCTCGCTTTGGCTAAAGAGAATTGGCGCAAACCTGTAGTACTTAGTACTAATGATCGCAGGGAGGTATGGAAGGGCAAAGAACTTCATGGTCGGTTTTATCGGGCTCTTAATGGGCCCGATATAGACTTCAAGGCCTCAACTTCCTGGCTACGGTATGGTGATCTCTTCGGAGAAACCGAAGGTTTTGTTTGTGCGATTATGGACGAAGTTATCATGACGAATAACTATCGGAAGTATATCCTGAAGGATGGCACGGTCGACATCTGTCGGGCATGTCACCGTCCTGGAGAATCTATCAGGCATATTATTTCTGGTTGTTCTCGTCTTGCTAACGGCGAATATTTGCACAGGCACAACCAAGTAGCCAGGATCGTACATCAACAGCTTGCCCTTAAATACAAACTTGTGAATTCGGAGGTGCCATACTACAGGTATGTGCCCGACCCAGTTCTCGAGAATGGTCGTGCTACGTTATATTGGGATCGGTCTATTATCACAGACAGGACTATTGTTGCCAATAAGCCGGATATTGTGATGATAGATCGATTAGAGCGCCGCGCAATGATTGTCGATATCGCCGTTCCTCATGACGAGAATCTCGTGAAAGTCGAAAAAGAAAAACAAATAAAATATTTGGATTTATCTCACGAGATTGTCGATATGTGGAATGTGGATTCGGTCATCATTGTTCCGATAGTCGTATCTGCTCACGGATTGATAGCCAAGAGCCTCGACCAACATCTTAAGAGGCTCACGTTAGAGGGCTGGATCAAGGGTCTGATGCAGAAGGCAGTCCTCCTTGACACGGCTCGTATTGTGAGGAGGTTCCTGTCTCTGGAGCCCTAACCACCGGTTTCTTGGTCCCTGTACCCGAGGTCGGTGGTCTACTATTTTTTATATTTTTAAATGTATTTGTTTTTATATTTATATTTAAAAATGTAATTAATATGTATATTTAATGTAATAAAGAGAATAATAATAATAAATCTCTTTATTGTACACCAGCTTATGAAATTACAAGGTAAACTTAAAACTAATATGAAGTATGTACAAGTGGCGGCCTTATCGCTCCAAGGCAATATCTTACAGGCTTACAGGCTTATCTTACAGGATTTAAATGAAGAAAAAAAAATTTGAGAATATTTAAATGCTTTTCAATGAAAATATGATCAAGTCGACAAAATGTTACATACATTTGTCGTTTTTATCATTAATATTTGAATTGAATTGAATTTGAATTAGGTGCATGACTAACAAATACTATCAATAACTGTCATGTGCTCTGATAAAATCCCCACCAGCAATCATTTATTTGATAAGATAACACGAAATCACTTTAAGCTTCAAACTCATAACAGATTTCACTTTCTAACTAATACTAACCGCCCTTCAAAACTTTCATTTATACATTTTGTTGACTCGATATATGATTTCACTGATTCGGTACACTGTTTTCACTTATTTTAACTTTATGCACTTTTGTGCATCGGCGTACTTAATGCTCAATTTTAATTTCAGCACAAACGGGCCGGCTCGACCGGGGCGGTACTACCCTCGCACAGAAAATCAACGTAAAATGACAGCATTCGTGCTGTCGTGTTTCGTTGGTGAGTGCGAGACCGGAAGCCCAATTAGTCTAGTCAACAAGTTCCATACTTGTTAACTAGACTAAAAGATGCACAAACATCACTAGGCCGCCATAGTGTGGGTCGCCATGCTGCATTGTTGCATTCGCAATGAGTATGGTGACCACCACTCGTGGATTCTGCTTATGCTTTCCATCAGGCAGAGTAGAGTCATTTTGGCGGGCCAAACATAAAAAAAAAAAAAAAAATGCTCAGGACATTCTCTGCCGTTTAATTTCTTGGTGGTGTAGAAATCATGTGAGGTAAAAGCATGTAGGTTACATAACTAATCAACTAAAATATACACTACACAGCTTTACATACATTATTTGATATACAAATAAATGTACATATACATACATATGTATTTACAATACATTCGTACACTATGAATATGATAAAATTGGTGTAATGTATCGGTTAGATGTTTCTGCCATTTCCATACCAACTACATTTGCAATGCAAATTCTTAAATTTTAAGTTAATGTATCTGCATGTAATGTCTCTGAACTCTATGGCTACGATTGTTCCTTATCGGTATATATAGTACCGATGTATAGTAATATATCGTTATTCAAAGTAAATGAAATTAAGGTATAACTTATCAAAAACGGAAATTCGGCAAACAATATTCGGATCGTATTTATTCGTCACGACCATCTAAAGTTAAATGTAACATCAACATATATTTATAGCATCAACCATCTAAAAGTTAAACATATCTAATACATGATTATGTCAACATTTGGCATTGAAGTAGAGATCAGGCAGGAATATTGGTGTTTCATATAAAGATGATCATGGTTTTATGTTTTTGTTTATATAAGAACAAACAGGTTTATAATATTCTTGGAAATCATTACATAAGTCCTCCACCGGCTGTCTGTGTGTAAATATAACTGTGTCGTACGAGATAATTATTATTATGCCGACTAAGAAAGCAAATTACTAAAGAAAACTGCACAGCAAAGAGAAGGAAAACTTAACCAAATTCTATACCAATCTGTCTGGCGAGCGAAGTATCGTCACAGATTAATAAATAGTGGTATCGTCGGTCAAAACCTCCTTTGTCTAATTTACGTCTTAGGCCTATGCCCAACCATTGATAAATCAATGTGCCCAACAGTGGAATAGTAAACATGATGATGATTTGGTTTGTATTAATTTGATGAAATAATGACAACGAATGTTAATGATACCGGAAAATGATCCAATTCTTATATGAAATCAATGAAAGATTCTTTCAAATAGCTACAGACTCTATGAGAATAAATAAAACACATGGTCTGCTTTTAATAGAAACCGTGTATGTATATGACTTGTTAGTTAATAAGATTTAAGATGTTGATAGATTGTGTACATAATATTTATCTGGTTATCAGAAATGTCGGAAAACGATTGACACATAATATAAAAACGTTACAATGACATCGACTGAGTTTATCTAGGCCACTTGGTCATCTCATTTAAAATACTGGAAGTTTGAATGAGCTAAGATTCTTTTACATGACATGTAGATAATTATTATTATCGTATTTTATGTACGTGTACAGGAGAATATAAATTAATTCAGTTACACAGAGATTCGATATAATTGAGTATATTTTAATGTTTTTTTTTGAACTGCCCAAGACCCGGATCCTTAATGCACTTTGTAAGGATTTCAATCAATTAAAAGAAAGATAGGAAGTCTACAATTATAAAAATTGAAACAAATATTTGTAGGCCATACAAACATTTGGTCCGACCCGGGAATCGAACCCGAGACCTCAAGCACAGAAGCGCGTTATGTTCGTACTTTTAATTAAATGTCTATCTATACTTATATTATAAAATTTATAAAGCTGAAGAGTTTGTTTGATTGTTTGAACGCGCTTATCTCAGGAACCGCTGGTCCGATTTGAAAAATTCTTTCTGTGTTAGATAGCCCATATATCGAGGAAGCCTATAGGCTATATATCATCACGCTAAGACTAATAAGAGCGGAGCACCAATGAAGATTGTTTCAAAAACGGGGGAAAATTATCACGCTACGGGTAATAGGAGACGCAAACGAGGTTGCGTGGGTCTGCTAGTAAATTATAATTAGATTTAATATATTTTTTAGATTACCTGTATTTATGATTATGAGTGCAGTATTTTTTAAATCATAATAGTTAATTTAAAAGTAATGTTAATACTGAATATATCTTGTTTATAAAATGTTATACCTAAGTCCATTGATCTATTCTAAGTCTTGTTTTGTTGTTAATTATTATTACGATTGATGACTATTATTTAACTAGTATTTATATTTACATATTATTTAACTAATATTATAGATTCAGATTGACTGGCTCTATGAATTTAATTCGGTAAAGTAGCAGTGTTTTGGTATGATATTAACTTACGTTAATATCAAGACAATTAACAATTAAGAAATATAGCAAAGTAACAAAGTTATAAAGTAGAACTATAAAATAAAATAAATATTGAAAGCAAAGATATTTTTTTTCATAATTAGATAATTATTTACCTAAACAAAACAAAATCACAATCACTTTAAATGATACGGTTATATTTGTAGTAAAAAGAAAATTCTTATTACATCTTGTTATGTAAATACACGTAAAATCTATACGAATTACTACTTTCTTGTTGGAATTTCTATTTCATAAAATAAAGAAGTCTTTACATTTATATTTGTACTCACTGTTTATCGTTGCTCATTTTTTTAATCCGATTTAATCACTCAACAGCGACAAGTTTCAACTTCCAACTCCTTAAGACTAGTTAGCCGCAAGGATATGATACAATTTATACACTTCAACATATGTGGTGATACATTTATACCTATTTATATATAATCGATAATGTATTTGTTATCACAAATCAAAATACCGATAGTATGCGTCTTATCATGGAGATAGAACTTTTATAGCCACTGTGCTGCAATTATTAATTCTGATTTATTTATTTACTTGGTTTGTTAACTTTTTTAATAGAATACTAACTATGTTCAATTGCACGTACGTAGCAAAGAACATTACCATTGTAAATGTGCCAATACTATAAGAATTTAGCACACTCTTGTCGGTTAGTGGCTTTTCAAACTGTAAGGAGGTCGAATGATTGCATCAGATAATTTTCTTATAGAGAAATGTTTGCCCATGAGCTCAGGCAATCCAAAAGTCACAAATTTAAGTGCATTTCTATCATTTGTTATTTCTGTGTGGTACGGATTAATATGGAGTGTCACCATTTCTATTCATCCCGTAGTTATCGTAAGAGTCGACTAAAGGAGCATATGCAGGACAACAGCCCCCCCCTAGCCAAGTTGCAAACTTTTGTCTTTCTGCAATCGTTAATGCCTAAATTCTCGCGTGTCATTGGCTAATACTTTGTCTAAGGGCCCGTATTCACTTTGATTAGTGCGAGTGCATGTGTAAAGTGAGGTGATCAATGATTGGTAGAAAATACGCGTGGATGTCGAATTCGCGGTCCACACGTACTTTCCACCAATCACCGATCACCCGCACTATGCACCTGCACTCGCACTATACAAAGTGAATACGGGCCTTAAGGGGCCGGTGGTCACTGAGTTCTCCATACAAATATTGAATACCAAAAGAATTTGTAGTATGAACATATTTCCACCATATTATGTTGATATCCAGATTAAAACAGTATTTATCCAGGCTCCTTTTCCCTTTTTATTTAAAAAAAACTTACGTAAAGTAACGAAAAAGTTGAATTTAATTTTGCACATTTTTACAGCGTAAATGGCATGTTTTAAGTTTGTTTTTTCTATATTATAAACAGCAATACGTATAATATTTATTATAAAAAAGCATAGCTTGTATTATCAAATTACTAATTATCGAAAAATTAAAAAAACATTGAGTTTTAATTGATGATTTTTGGTAGTCTACAACACATCCATATTTATTATAAAAAGCAAATAGTAGTGCTATCGCAGCAAACAGATGTCAATATACTACGCCAGGTATGGCTTACCGAGATACAGTGACGAGATATTAGATATATATTTTATTTAATTATATATTAGATACAGCAATATTCCGAACAAATTTCAACTTGCAGTTGAGAGCGTCGGTCGCCGCGCTCTTAAGATTAGCCATTTACACACGAAAATTTAGGCGTTAACGATTGCAGAAAGACAAACTCTTGCAACTTGGCAGTACTGCAAAGAGAAGGAAAACTTGAAACAAGCCCTCAATCAACCTGTCTGGCCAGGCCACAACCTCTTTTCAGCAGTGGATTTTATTAGAGACTGTTGATGATCGACATTTGGGGTGGGGTGGGAGGAGATAGGAGATTTTTATATAAAATGTGAGATTTATAGAGTACTGGTATGAAAAAATAGGCAAATTAATTATCTTTAATTGTAATTAAATTTTGCTTCACACTTATAAGTGTAAATAATATAGTGGTCCTGTTTGAAATGTTGGTTATTGAAGGCACTATTATTCGTGAAGATCTCGTTAAACTTTGTTATTATAACAAAAACAATTTTTGCTTACAAATTTTCGTTTGCATTTGGAAAATTGTTTTTCACCTATGGAGGAGGTATTATTAAAATGGTATAGTTTAGTTTGTAACTCAGAAAAAGGGATGAAAATCTTCCAGAATGTATGTTTAAAGTGGAAAAACAACTTAAATAGAAGTTTGTATACATCCAAATTTTTTTATTATATACCTAGATGGGTTTTTTAGCTTCTGATAATTGATTGACGGAAGAATTGAGGACGATATTTTTTAAAAGTACTGTGGCGTTGATTTAGTTCAACTTTATTCTTAGTTCAGAATTTAGTTCTACTTACAGTAAGGAAGTTCATGAATATGTTATACTAAGTGTGCACGTTTAGCCTTCCTGACTTGACACTAAAATGAAAGAAAGAACTACACACATCAAAAGTGTCTAGGGATCAACATATATTTTTGCAATAACTTTTCTCCTGATTGATATTAATTAAAATTTTCTTTAAGGATTCATCAAATAAAGTGTTTTCGTTTGTCACAGTAACGATAAACCAAGTCACCTTTGCATTAATAAAGAAATTTGCCATTTTCCTAATAAAGGGATTTTTGACATTTGAACCACTAACATTAAAGTTCGAAAAAAAGACGGAAATAACAGTTTTCTTTAAAATTTTATTAGGTAACTTAAACAATTAATAATCCGTGTTTCTACCGCGAACACTAACAACACAAGAACATCGGTTTGGCATACTCAAAATGAGTTCATCCAAATCACGCTGTGGAACGGCCGCCCATGTTCGTTGCAACAACAAAAAAAGGTCTTCTTGCGACTGGATACCCTCCATATTCGGCAGAGCTCTTCTCTGTAGCATATCACATGCATGCTCAATCGGGTTCAAGTCTGGCGACTGAGCAGGCCAGGGCAGGACATTGATGTTAGCTGCGGCGAGAGTCTGTCTTACAACTCTTGCGGTGTGCGGTCGTGCATTATCATGCATTAACTGAAATAAGGGACCGATTTGCACTTGTAGAGGAACGATGACGTCTGATACAATCGTCTCAGCATAAATTTGAGCGTTGAGGTTGCCTCTGATCCAAATCAACTCAGTTCTTCCGCCGATCCAAATACCCGCCCATACCATGATGGTTCCACCACTATAAGGATGGACTTCCTGGCAGGATTTTAATCGCTGTTGGCGTCCAGGGGTTCTCCAGTGTCGTATACGTCTTGTATCCGGTCTCATACCAAAACGAGACTCATCAGAAAAGCACACGAAACGCCATTGTTCTTCTGCCCAATTTCTGTGTTCAAGAGCCCATTGATATCGAATCCTACGATTGTGCATTGCTATAGGTGGTACCCGTAGCGGTCTTCGGGAATGAAGGTTCACTTCATGCAAGCGGTTTCTGACTGTTTGGTCGCTAATTAAGTTCCCTGAAGAGTAATGAAGCCTCACGGCTAACATCATGGCGGTTATTGTTGGAGCTCTTCGAGTTAAGATTTGAATGTATCGGTCTTGTCTCCGTGTGGTGCAGCGATACCGTCCTCCATGGCACTCAGCCACGGTACCAGTGCTTCGGTAACGTGTCCAAAGTCGACTGATAACACTCTGACTTGTATTCAGAGCTAAAGCCACAGTACGTTGCCGGGAACCAGCTTCTATCACTCCCACGGCTCTGAGCATTTCTTCCCTGCTTAAATCACGACAGTAGCACGAATAATGTCTTCAATGCGTTGTATGTTTTTATAGGGAAAATATTGACAGCTGATTTTCATCTTTTACTCGAATTTGATTGACAGTTCCTGATTCAAATTATGAAATGCACCAAAAAGGATCCATATAAATTTATAAAATCATAAATTTATTACAAAGCCACATCTCAATCTCAAGAAATCCGCATAAAAATGCTTGATCCCTAGAACCTTTTGATGTGTGTATTTTGTACTAGAGAGTTGGAATTTAACAGGGATGTATTTCATAGGTAGAAAATTTATCTAAGAAATGGTTTTAAAACTGGTCTGGATTAGGTTCGTCGTAGGGCAATATTATATGAAAGATTATTAGTTATTTTTGGAACGAAGTTTTGGAACGCTTCCTTATCGCGAGTTGCGAAAGGGGGCTAGACGGAAAAAAACTGTAACGACACTTTTCGCACCAAAAGTTGTAACGACATACTAACTTTTAAACTTTTTGTTGTAACGACACTTTTAACATTGAGTTGACGTCACAGTGCTGGATTCTCAACGTTAAATATAACCAACTGATTGCCAACGTCCATACCATGTTAAATACATCGGTTCTCGTCCAATCACCGAAGTTAAGCAACAGTGGTTAGTACTTGGATGGGTGACCGCCTGCAAATACCACGTGATATTGGCTTTTTGCATTTATTTACAGAAAATATATTGTTCTATAGTATATTTTGTACAGTCTGATTATTTCTAAAATAATTTGAGTATTTTTATTGGTAGTGTAGCATATAAAAAAAAAAAATCTAAACTTCGTTCCATCCGGGTGTCCCTTGACATCTCTCAAGTTTTTTTACAATGTGACAATAACATAAGAAAAATTGCTGTCCTATAAAGGGCTCCTGGCTTCGAAAAGTCAGTAAAGACTGAATCGTAAGCGACAAATAGTTTTATTATGTGTTCTCTTTTACCTAATGTAGAACCCTACTTTTTCACTCGAGTACAGCGAAGAAAACATGAAGATCATAATTTTGGCAGTATACATATTATGTTTGTATGTTTAAGCGTAGCTCCTAGACTACTGAACCGATTTCAATGAATGAGGTGTCAATAGATACGTCATAATGACTGCCTCGTTGGTCTTGCGATTGACGTATGCGACTGCCGATCAAGAGGTCTCGGGTTCAAATCCTGGGTCGGGCTAAAAATGTTATTGAGTTTTTCTGATTATAGAAATACTTAATAACAGTTCGGAGTTTGGAAGTGGGGGTCTGAACCCCCGTGCCACGGAGAGCACGTCAAGCTGTGAGTCCTGCTCCCTGGTCATGTCGGTTAACCGTCCCATCGGATTATGAGAGAGAAGGAACAGAGAGTGCACCTGTGTTTGCGCACACACTTGTGCACTATAATATCTCCTGCGTAGTTCGCCGGTCTCCGTTGAGACTGGCCGCCCGTGGTAGTTATCGTCTAACATTATTATTAATAACTAGCTGTTGCCCGCGGCTCCGTCCGCGTGTATGTCCGACACACCGGTATACACCGATTTTGTGCAAACTTCACATAAACCATCTTCTAAATAGTCCGAACAAAACCTAAACATTTGGTTTGGATAGGTGAGCCCGTTCTCGAGTTATAAAATTACAACGAAAAGTGGGATTGATTTTTAACCGACTTCTTATGTATAGGTATTGATGACTCGGGTGACCGGCCCCGGTAGTTGGATTATAGCTTTTTAAACTTTACTTGTTCCCTAATTCCTTTGGAGTTTTGGCCAGTACCCAATAGTTCATTGATTAGGTATTTAATAGTGTATGTAGCTATCATATCAATCTATGAATAGCATTACATTGAAAAATTCCTTTTTTTAGGTTTAAATTTTTTTTGTGTGTTATATACTAACTTAATGGCCTTTAAATTTATTCACGTGTGACGGGTAGTCGTAATGACATATTAAGATGATACTTTATAGTAACATTCTCGGTTCCTATTTATCTAAGCGTGATTTTAACCATTATATATCTTAAGCACGCCTGCAAAACACATTTAAAAAATAACGTGAAGATCTGTCAGACAGATTGGGTGTTCATCGTGAGGAACATCGTGACACGACAAATATAAATATTCTAATACCGTTAAACTAGCAATTCTTGTATATTTAAAATCTGATTCTGATTTATTTCGGCGGCGATAAATCGATCTAGCTAGGATTTTTTTTTGAAAATTTAGCAGAAAAAAAAAATACTGAGCAAAGCTCAGGCAACAAGGTACTAGTTTTAAAGCTACAAATAAGAGATACAAATTCTAGAGTTCCTATTCACCACAAGAAACCCTTCGCAAGGTTAATGCTGCGTTGAATGTTAATGTGGTAAACCGCCTATGAAGCGAATGAAGCGATTAGCGGTTAGTTATTAATATGTACACGTGTAAAACATAATTGAATTTCGAGATCTCATTAGGATTAATTTCTAGACTAGTTGAGCGGTGCATCTTCTCCCGCTCGTCTCAATATTTTTCTAGAGCTATTACTTTCTCAAGGGGCGCTCATAGCCCAGTTGCAATCGGTGATTAAAAACAATCCATGTTAAGCAGTCGGTCCCGGTTGTTATCATAGGATAACAGTCGTGAAGCTTAGTTAAAGGTTTTTAGGTGGCTTAAAAACACCCAACAGATTACGTAGCCAAACGTTAGCTTGGCAGTCCCCAACCTGCACTCGGCCAGCGTTAAGGCCATACGAGGACGAATAGCCTTAACCCTCTTTGGAGACCCGCATTGTGGGTTGTTGATGATGATAACTTTCTTATAACCTCCTTGCTAAGGAGAGGCCTATGTCCAGCAGTGGACTATAAAAGGCTTTTGATGATAACTATCTGGTCTGTGTGGTAACGGATTAATAATACGAAATGACATTATGTTATTCATTCCGCGTGGGTATCGTAAGAGCCAACTCGGACAAATTTAGGCAGGACATCACTGCAAAGAGAATAAAAACTGTAACATGTTACTACTATACCTGTTGTGCTATACTGTAAGTAGGTACTGTTATACATAATTGAAATCAGTTGATAACCATTTTTAACCGACTTAAAAAAAAGGAGGAGGTTCTCAATTCAACTGTTTTTTTTATGTTTGTTACCTCATAACTTTTGACTGGGTGAACCGATTTTGATAATTCTTTTTTTATTTGAAAGCTGGTGCTTCCCGAATGGTCCCATTTAAATTTAGTCCAGTATGAAGTCGGTTTTTTTTGTTAAAATTTGTAGGTAATTATTGAAATCATTATTATGATACGGTGGTCGTCGGTGTGGCGTGCGATGACGGGGACCATATTCCTAGATGTTATGATAAATGATTTGTGTGATGCGTCTTTGCAGTGTGCAAATCAAAGACACACTGCACACGAAACTGGTTACTGCAATGGTATATTAAGTTTGTATAAATTTCAAAGACATTTAAGGTACGGAAGATGAGTTGACCGACTTAGACGACGCCGATTTATCATCCTTTAGCAACCTAACACACACACACACACACAACTGTGTAACTTGATAGCTTTAAGTTAATTTACAGGGACTATAAATTATTTATTTGTATACTATATATTAAGTTTATTAGTAAGTATGTTAAGTATATTTAAAAAATTTAAGTAACTCTGTCTGAATGTTAAATTGTCTTCGCCTCATGAGTGTCGAATCGAAAGTCGGAAAGACAAAAAAAAAACGTGTGGCACTCGGGGACTGCCGCGGTAAAGCCATTGCATAGCATTTTTTATCAGCTTATGCAATTATAATTATTTATTTATTTTTATATAGGCAGTAATTTTTGAAGGTTTGAAGGTGAGTGTGGCATTATAAAGATACTAGTTGTTGCCCGCGGGTCCGCCCGCGTATATGTCGGTTATCGCGGCAAATAGTAGCCTATGTGTTATTCTGATGTATAAGCTATATTACTGTAAAGTTTCATCCAAATCCGTTCAGTAGTTTTTGCGTGAAAGATTAACAAACATCTATCCATCCATCCATACTTACAAACTTTCGCGTTTATAATATTAGTATGGATATAGATGATAGATACCTATAAGCCTACTTTTTCAAACCCAGACTGTTTTGTCTGTTGTTCTGATAGATTCGTTGATTCGTCGTTCGGAGCAGCTCGTCTCGATCAGTGCTAGCTTCGGGTGTCAGGTTTTATTTTCGTTACGTTACGGAATTTCTGGATTCGGTCACCGCGCTCAAAGGCCTCAAAGCCCGCGATAATAGCTACGCAATAGCGCTTAATATTACCTACGAATACATTACTAGATCTGTTGTTCCTACTCCTACTTCGCCATAACGAAACTTTGTTCATAGGACCTAATTCATGTATTACTCGTACTGCGTGTAGGTATTTGTATAAAGTTACAAAACGATATATTGCAATTTCAGCGTTTCTACCCAGAAACAGTCTAAAGGAATGCCGGTGTCTTTAGCTGTAAAATCCACAAGACTAGTAAAAATGACTTTAAAGATTTACTTTCTATACTTACCATATATTCATAAAACTTGCTCCGTTTTTAGCAGTCCTCATCACCACTTGAATAGCGTAGATCTATGTGATATTTAACCTGATCTTCCATTTATCCTGATCCTGACCGTTTTATAATAAATATTTTTTCGTATAAATAAAATCAGATTCTTGTTGTATAATAGAGGTAGTATTGCTTTATTGTTAGTTATGCAAATGTTAGATGCTTTATTGCATTTTGCATGTGTTATGTTATGCACGCAATTGTTATTCCAAAGCAGTCCAGTATTAATGAGGGTCAAAGCGTATTTCAATAAAGAAACTGTACGCTATAACTCTAAAGATTAATTATCTACTATTTGAAATTCTCGTGTCAAGTTGTTGCTCAGGATAAACTCCGAAATGATCTTACCGATTTTCACATGTTTTGTAAAATGGGCGTTTTTCTGGCGTGCCGGTAACTAAGATATGATAGTTAAAATCACGATTAGAACAGTAGTAGCCGGGCATGATTAAAAAAAGACGCAATCGAAGTTGCGTGGCTCAGCTATTTGGGTTATATATGTTACAGTAAAAACCCGAATTAAGGTTAGTCCTAAGATTCCATAAAAAGCTAATCTTTACCAACTCCTAATGGTAAAAGTCCGAACCGTTCTATGATCATCGTTTATTTTGAACTTTTACCACCATTCATTTAACTACATATTATAAAACAAAGTCCCCTGCCGCGTCTGTCTGTCTGCCTGTTCGCGATAAACCCAAAAACTACCCCACGAATTTTTATGCGGATTTTACCAATAGATCTGGGGGCACGGTGGTGCCCCCGCCAAGACGAGCTAAGCGTAGCACAAGGGCACTACCTACCTTTTCTCGAAGTGTTTCGTCGTTTTTTTGAACCCCCATATACATTTTTACTGAGATGTTAAGTTTATGAAGTTAGGGTTGGTAGAGTTAGGGCGTGTAGATACAGAACCTTGACTCTACATGAGATCTGATATCTTTTTCACAGGGTAAGCCATATGCAGTCGTCTTAGCAACATTTTACATGAAAATGTTTTTGGTGGGATAGAGTAATTCTTGAGAATGTTTTCGTATATAATTTGTTAAGTTTTGAGTATATTGACTAAAATATAACGAAATTTGTTAAGGACGTCGGAAAAAATTAAGCCGTACTTCTTCTCAGAGTAGCATATTTTCCATAATGAACCCGTGCGAAGCCGGGGCGGGTTGCTAGTAGTAGATAAAAATGTGTAGCAGATTAGGATTTGACTATGAATATTGATGATGAATTAGTACCTAATTAACTGATACATAAAATTAAGTAAGTTGTTTACTGATAGTTAATGCCTCGCTGGTCTCGCGGTTGGCGTGTGCGACTGGTGATCATGAGGTCTCGGGTTCGATTCCCGGGTCGGACCAAATGTTTGTATGATCTACAAATATTTGTTTCGGAGTTTGGGTGTTTTCTATGTATAATATGTATGTATTTACAAAAAAAAGTATATATGTAATTGTATCAGTTGTCTAGTACCCATAACACAAGCTCTGCTTAGCTTGGGACTAGATGGCGTTGTGTGTTAGATGTCCGGAAATATTAAAAAAAAAAAAAACATTAATAAACAGTACAAATTTATTGTTTACTTCCCGAAATTAACACTTATCAACCGTCATCGTGCCACTAGGAAAACCTAGGATGTACTAAATTTGTATAGTAAAAGCTCGAAAAAATCGTTCCTTTTTAAGCGACTTCAAAAAAGGAGGAGGTTCTCAATTCGACCGTATATGTTTTTTTTTATGTGTGTTCCCGGATAACTTCGTCGTTTATGAACCGATTTTGATGATTCATTTTTTAATGGAAAGGAGATATCCCAACGGTGGTACCATTATAAGGACACTAAGATCTGATGATGGCATCCAAGAAAAATCGAGTGGAACTTTGAAGTCGGTTTTTGTTTTTCTTAATTTTTTTTAATGAAATCGTGCAATTGCCAACTCTTTTTGGTAAATCCTAAAATTTACTTGTTGGACGTAAGTTTATCGTCTATGCGATACCAATAATATTAACAAATAAATAAACGTACCTGACGGCAGAAATAAATAGGTTATCATTTAATCAACACAAAGATTGATTAATTTATCTGATATAGTTCAGTACCTGTTCGAATTTACTACGCCTTATTCGTGTACTATAAACAAGGTTAATGATTTTCCAATATGTATGTGTATGACATTTATGAGTATAAAACAAGATTCGACAGCTTATTAGAGTATTACACCCATTTTTGAAAAGTGTCTTAGTTATATTCTATAGTGCTGTTAAACCACTAAAAAAACAAAAATTTCGCGCGTAATCCGACAAAAACGTATATTGCTCTGTGGTATTGACGTCAGTTGGCTTTGTAAACAAAAACAAATAAATGCGCTGATCAGTTGACACTTTAGTATACAAAGCCGTTTGACGCATTATCATGGCGGCTTCTATTTCATGGTATTAGGGAACAGATTAAAAAAACTGAAAACTTTGAAATATTTTTTATTTTATTTTATTATTTTATGAACTAAAACTAGCATTTTCCGACTGCTTTGTGCCTAAGGTATCTCAATAATATTTTTAGATTTTTACTCGTATACAGTAAAATACCTTATTGTTATGATCAGACTATAGGACTAACAATAATTTCGTGTATATTATCCGGAGACTGTATAGACCGGCAGTATAGGTATTATGAAGCTGAAGAGTTTTGTTTACTTGGACACGCTAGTCACGGGTTCTGCTGGTTCGAATTGTTTGTTTTATAGTTGGATAGCCATATTTTTTGAAGAAAACTATAGGCTACTTATGTGCCCATTGCGTTACCACTAATAAAAGCGGAGTATCAATGAAAAATTTTACAGGATTTTTTCCCGTACACATTTCGTGGTCTGGTATGGTATAATATAACACGTAAATACATATACATGTTATATTATACATACATACAAACATCTGTACATTTTTGATGTTAAAGACCTATATATATGGAAACTTAGATCAGCTTTGGATAGCGACGTGTGCCATAGCGATGCATCGTTCTTCTATCTCTGTCTAACTGACCTGCAACATCTGAGGTGTTAATAACACATTTTTTTCTGGAATTTTTACGTCCGTTGCAACTGTACTTACATTCGTTATCTGCGAGACACGAATATCATGATGAATTGCTTTTATTATCTAATTGTGGGTAGGAATTTATTCCTGTGCAGTTATCAATTATGACGTTGAGTGTAAGCTTGAAATTGTGTCGACCAAACACCTTATTTTTGTGTTGAAATCCCCCGGATATCACCGACTGGTGGCTATGTCGGACTCGAACCGACTAAAAACCGCACGCCGTATCGGGTACTAGAAGCCGGGGAACTAGGTGTACCCTCGAAAGGAAATCCCTGGAACCCCGACCTCGGGCCACCAACGTTTGTAGATGGCCCCCTCCTGTGTAGAAGCCCTGATGCTCCTTTTCTGTTCAGAAAAGGGCACGCGGGCTTTGTAGCACTCGCAACGCCAGTACAGCATGCTTCTGCTAGGGTGACAGATGGCCTCACCTGCCTTACCTTTGATGAAAAAAGACACTTTGAAGCCTCATAGCACAACAACCGCGCTACGCGGCGTTACAGCGGTACGGTGCAGTGTGAACCCCCATAATATACTTGAGTATTATCTCGATTCTTGAACAATCGCAATCGCATTGCATCTCAATCAGTATATACATAATAGTTCATCCGTGATCCGTATAATAACTTATCCAGTCAGTCATGCCATATTGGTTATAATGGTTATTAACATGTAAAGGTGACGAAATGTAAACATTTATATCGTATCCTCGTCGGAATAAAATTATTAACATATTGTCGATGAAGTCACCTGTGTGTTCCTATGCGCGGTTGACTTCATTTTAATCACATTTAATTTATTATTACTTATAAAGCTGAACAGTTTGTTTGATTCAACGCACTAATCTCAGGAAGTACTGGTCTGATGTACCAGAACTGCACCTTGTGGTTTAAATTTAAACAATTTCTTTACAACTTTGTCGATTTTTGACAGTCTTTAAGCCCCGACCTAGACTTCTGACAATAATTTTCCTAGATTCCTACAGTTAAAAACTATAATTCTACCAAATTTCAGAACTGCACCTAATCTTTTTTTTTATTTAAAATTTACGACTTTGACCGCCCAACCACGCCTTCCGCCCCGGGAGAGAGTTCTGACGGGTATAGGATAATGACGAAGTAGACGCGCAGTGAACGTCGAACCTTGAAAGCCGTGTGCGTGTATTGTCGGGAAGTTCGTTTAATATGCACAGTGAGTGATCTCTCAATGAGCTGTACGGTATAATTCGTTGCTACACCTTATCGGTTCACGTTTTCGTAGCCAGCTCTCCGTCTAGATAGCACAGTTATCGCTATAAATCATCAGACTACCAAAAAAAGAAATGGTATCGATGAAATAATTACTATGTTGCAAAAACGGGAGAAAAAATTATTTCCTTTTTAGAGCTTCCATTGCTTGCGCTGCGTAAACGGTTAAAGTTTCACAAAAACAATGTACGAAAAATTCGATCCCCTTTAAAAGATTTAAAAAAAGTCCGCGAGGTATATATAATATCTTTAGAGGTTGGCTCACTATAACCTTTATTATGGTGACCAAATTTTCCTCACGCTTTATAACATCACACTACGGGCAATAGAAGACGCAGACGAGGTTGCGGAGTCAGTCTTTTATGGCCCTGCCAAAATGACTCTGCTCTGCTTGATATAAATCATTATAAAAGAGTGGTGGTCACCATACTCATTGCGAATGCAGACAATGCAACAATGCAGCATGGTGACCAACACCATGGCGGCCTAGTGATGCTTCTGCATCAGTGGGCATCATTTGTATGATCTGTAAATATTTGCTTCTGAGTTTGGGTGTTTTCTATGTATAATATGTATGTATTTACAAAAAAAAAGTATATTAAATAATATTTGTATCGGTTATCTTGGAGGTGCTCGTATAACTGACAAGCTCTGCTTAGTTTGGGAGTTGATGGCGTTGTGTGTTAGATTTCCGAAATATTGATTTATTTTATTTTATCTGGCATATAACAATAAGTATGAAAGCAAGTGATAGGTACCTAACAAGAAGATAAATAGTGATATAATGTCGTATGAGAAGTTAATTATAATGATTGTGTCATTTGGTAATGTGCAACGACTACTATCTGATTGCCTACAGGCACAATATTACTATTAATAGGCATTCTGAAATTTATAATTTATGATACTGACGACAATATTATCTAATATAAAATATGACTTTAATATAATAATTATATCACAGACGCGTTATCTTCGGCACCGAATGATCGATGATAAAGAAGTGTAGCATGCAAGCTCATACAAAATCGTATATGGTAGGTATTTTGAGTGTTAAATCGTAGTAGTACCTATATCAGAATATCTTATAACTTCTTAAATTTACTTATTGTACCTATCCTTGGGCGAGCAAGTCAAAGAAATAGTTTCAGGTACACAGACGACCGTTTATTATAAAGATCAATGATACACTGAAGTTATTACAGTTTACATTTAGTCGGGATAAGTTTTTTTTAATGTATGACCCTACCAAAATGACTCTACTCTGCCTGATGGAAAGCATAAGCAGAATCCAAGAGTTGTGGTCACCATACTCATTGCTGGTGCAGACAACGCAACAATGCAGCATGGTGACCCACACTTTGATGACCTAGTGACGCTTCTGCATCATTGGGCCTCCGGTCTCGCACTCACCAATAAAACAAGATAGTATGAACGCTGTCATTTTACGTTGATCTTCTGGGCGAGGGAAATACCGCCCCGGTCTAGCTGGCCCGTTCGTGCTGAAATCAGCGTGGCTCTACTACCTGTGTCGTCTTTACAAACTGAATGCTCCAACTTTAAATCTACCTACTTCAAACCTGTATCCGACTCTTTCTAATAATAGGTCTTTACCTACGAAATTGCAGTTTTGTATGCAATAAGTGAAAGTACTTATTTTTTCAAACTTTTTTATTTCTGTTATTCGAAGTAATCACCCATGCAATCGACGCATCTTTGCGAACGCATTGGCAGTTTATTGATGCCCTTCTTGTAAAAATCAGCTGGACGGGAGGCAACAAACTCTTCAAAGGCATTTTGTACTGCCTCTCGGAAATTGAATTTTTTACCCACTAAAAAGTAGTCTAAATTTTGGAAAAAGTAATAGTCGGTAGGTGCAAGGTCTGGTGAGTATGGCGGATGAGGGAGAGCTTCCAACTCCAGCTCTTGCAGCTTGGATACTGTCTGTTGCGCAGTATGGGGTCGCGCGTTGTCGTGAAGGAGCAGTGGGGACGACCGATTGACCAAAGCTGGTTGCAGATGTGCAAGCTTCTCCATCATTCTCTCCAGTTCTTCACAGTACACATCTGCATTAATGCTCATGCCGTTTTGTAAAAAGCTGTGGTGAATCACACCCGCACTAGATCACCAAACAGTTACCATCACCTTTTTAGGGGTCATTTTTGGTTTAGGGCATTGCTTTGGTGCTGAACCAGGGTCTAACCAACTTGCTGAGCGCTTTCGATTGTCGAACAGAATCCATTTTTTGTCGCACGTAACAATTCGTTTCAAAATTCCTTCATTTCTTTGCCTGTTGAGCAGCGCAAGGCAGGTCTCGACGCGTACGTTGCGCTGGCGATCGTTAAGGTCGTGGGGCACCCATCTATCAAGCTTTTTTACATTGCCAATTTGTCGCAAATGGATCAATATAGTTTTGATGCTTACATTAAAAGCTGCTGCTAGCTCAGCTGTAGATTGAGTTTCGTCAGCTTCCACAATCGCCTTTAATTCATTATTGTTAACCAAAGTCTCCGGACGACCGCGAGCTTAATTTTTCAAGTCAAAATTTCCAGAACGGAACCGGGAAAACTAATAACGGGTTGTGCGTTCGTTTGTACAGTTCTCTCCGTAAACGTTTTTGATGTTACGTGCCGTTTGTGTCGCGTTGGTGCCACGACGGAAGTCATATTCCATAATTACACGAATTTTTAAAGTATCCATTATGACGAAAAATGTTCAAATGTAATGAAAATACAACGCTAATCAAAAAACAAAAGACTTAGTTTGTAAATATACCAATCGCATCAATATCATTATCGACGCCGGCATTATTAAGTACCTACCTACACAAATCACTCAATATCAATTACGACATAGTGATTAAAATAGGATCTTGTGTGAACACAATAATACGAATCGCACTTTACTGCAGAAAGGAATCTAATGTGTACCTTTAAATCGAGCAATTCTTGTACCGGAGATCGGCTCCTACGATCTTCATGACATTTAGTATGTAGGGGGTTTCGGGGGCGATAAATCGATTTGGCTATACTCTTTGCGCTGTAGCATGGTGCAGACTGCAGGACAGTTTCAGTAACATTTCGTTTCACTCTTGAAAGTTGCCGCGATTTACAAATTATGACTTAGTATTTCAGCTGTACCGCATTTGCAATTTATAAATCATTAATAACTGTAGTAAATTAAATTAAACCAACCAGAATGTTCTAGTCTACAAATAAATGCCGCACCATGCTACAGCGCAAAGAGTATAGGATACATTTTTAGGCAATATACCAAAATGAAATACCTAGCAAAGCTCGGTCATCGAGGTACTTATGTAACTTTATATGATGATTGACAAGCTCATCGTCAAGCAAATGAGATTTATTTGATAACTAGCTGACCCACGCAACCCCGTTTATGTCTCATATTGCCCGTAGTCCGTAGCATAATAATTTCCCCCCGTTTTTGTAACATTTTTCGTTGGTGCTCCGCTCCTATTGGTCTTAGCATGATGATATATAGCCTATATATAGGATTTTTCAAATAGGACCAGTAGTTACTGAAATTAGTGCGTTCAAGAAAATAAACAAACAAACTCTTCAGCTTTATATATTAAGTATAGATAGATTTCGAAGAGAAAAAATCAAACATGGTTAGCGTACAAACGATCAATCACAACAGGGGGTTACAAATCTTAATATAATTTGTAGTAAAGTAAGAATTATATCCACTGCATATTTAGGTACTTATTTGGTAAATTATATTATTTAAATAAGTAAATATGCTAAGGAGAGGGCTATGTTCAGTAGTAGACTATTTGATGAATGAAGTAAATATGCTGGACAAAGGCCTCTTTCATTGCACGTCACTCTGATCGATGTTAGGCTTGTCGCATCCAGTTCATCAATGGGAGAGGCCTATTCAGCCTTGGTGCAGTCCACGGCTGGATATAGACCTATACAGGCTTAAGATAAGGATGAGGTAAACATGTACCTAACTTGTGACTTCTATTTAATATAACACTGCTAACCTTATTAATATACTCGACTTGGGTATAGGTGATTGCAAGATTGGTTCTGAAATGGACTACGGTCACATATTTACATAACATTTAAATATTAAAACAAAATAAAAATATTAAACTAATAAAAAATCAAAACTTAAACGTTTCGAGTTACAATCGAGGTTGCCAAAGATCATATTATTTCTGATGAACAAATCGTCTAAGATCTGGCTGCAGAATCTATACGCTCATCACGTAGATACTAAAACTCAAATTTCTACATAAAATTTTAAATAGAACAATACATTGGTAACAGGTTGCAAGTTAAAAAGTGAATGTAAAATTTTAGTTTGAGTATCTACGTGATGAACGTAGAGATTCTGCAGCCGGATCTTAGCCTAAAAGGAAATTTTTAAACGCACACAAGCTTGACAGTCTGATATTGAATCTATTGCGATCAAATATTACTGTGAACGAAGTTTTGTTATCAGTCAACCAACCCTCTTTGCGTCTAAGACATTGATAAAATAAAACACGGTAACAACTATCTAAAAATTAAAATGATTACTTTCTAGTGTTTTCGTAATTATTAATATAAACACTGATTATTATTTATGATTGGCCATGTAGGTAGTCAATAGGAATTATTTTACGCCATCAAAATAACAATTTTATCAAATTGTAAGCGTTAAAATAGTTAAAATTCAATATTTAAACTTAATAATTTTATGAAGATCAAAAATGACATGTATAAAGGCAGTTGTTAAATTATAACTTTCAGATCATATCTGCCACCGATGTTAGCAGCGCAGCAGCTGCACCTCCATCGTTACAAATTTACCTTACACACGGCTTTTTCATCTCATACACTGTGGTATAGAAACTACTGCTAAACATGTTTTTAATTTTATTTATTTACCTCTCATATTGCCCGTAGCGTAGAAATTTTCCCCCGTTTTTGTAACATTCTTCATTGGTGCTCCGCTCCTATTGATCTTAACGTGATGATTATAGTTTATAGCCTTCCTCGATAAATGGGCTATCTAACACTGAAATAATTTTTCAAATCGGACCAATTGTTCCTGAGATTAGCGCGTTAATACAAACAAACTCTTCAGCTTTATAATATTAGTATAGATGAGACTGCTAAAGTGACTCTACTCTGCCTGATGGAAAGTATGAGCAGAATCCAAGAGTAGTGGTCACCATACTAATTGAGTATGCAGACAATACAACAGTGCAGCATGGTGACCGGTGGCGATGCTTCTGCATCATTGAACCTCAGGTCTCGCACTCACCAACGAAATAAGACAGCACGAATGCTGTCATTTTAGGTCGGTGTTCTGTGAGATTGTAGTACATATTGATCAGCGTGACTCTACTACCTTAATATAAATATCAATACTAAATATTATATTGTATAAATAAATAAAATTTGAGTTTACTAAATGCATATTATTTATGTATACACGGTACATATACCAAAATAACATTAAAAAACCGCGGGTAACACCGCGGAGCTCAGCTAGTTATAAAGTTACATCTAGATACAGGAGAAATTATCGTGTTATTGCACAATTATTTGTTTTGACTCTAAATCTAAAATAAATCAAATTATTTATCTGTAGCAAAGTTCTTTATAGTAAAACTCGTTAAGCTTGGACCCCTCATCGTTACACTATCAAAATAATTAATACATTTTTCCTCTAAGAACTGTTAATATGTGTATTAGTACTTAGCAAATAGATATCTAATCTGTTCCAGACAACAACATAGCTATTGTACTCGTAAATTTTATCTGATAGCATTTCAAGTTTTATAAAAACTTATCCGAGCCTAACCTAAGTTAGGTAATTTCTCTAAAAACAAACCATAATTGATAGTTGAAAGTAGATCTTTTAGTCGACTTAAAAAAATGAGGAGGTTGTCAATTTTTACTGTATTTTTTTTTGTTTGGCATCTCATAACTTTCGACTGGGTGAACCGATTTTCATGATTCTTTTTTATTTGAAAGCTGGTGCTTCCCGTGTGGTCCGATTTCAAGTTGGTCCAGTTCTGACAATGTCATCCATGAGAAAACCATGTAAGTCTTCAATAAGTATGTGCGCGACAAATTGACGAATAACTCAATATCACGCTAACCGATTTCGATGATTCTTTTTTTATTTGAAAGCTGATGCTTCCCCTGTGGACCCATTTCAAGACATTCGGTCCAGTTGAAGTAGGTTTTTTTTTGTTGAAATTTTGTTCTTACCAATCTTCAATTTTCTGAAGTGACTAATTCGCATTATTCTACTTAGTATATATGTAAAACAACCTTAGAGCCAAAAAAAGCTGCCGAAACTTGTACCTAATGTCAAATTCTTCTCTAACGTTCTCCTTACTCATGGCAGCGTCAATCGGCTACGGTTGGTATGAGGTGCTTGATTCGGCAGCTATTTTTTATTTTTTTAGATACTTTCCGTATAGTTAACATTCATTTAATTACCTAAAATGTGAATGAAGTTTTTTTTTCTATTTAATTAATAACTTAAAACTGAAACAATTTGACTTCATGAATGACAAAGCGTTTAGCGGTCGCCTCGCCGATTTCTACTTCGTTGTGAATTGTGTAAAAGCGAGTCTCCACCAAAATTGTTGGCAATTTCAGTGTTTCCAACTGTTTGCAACACTTAAAAAAATCGCCAAGTTTTGTTTCAATTGTGTTTACACAGAGTCGCCAACAATTTGAAAAACGTTCTAACTAAGCGTCTCCACAGAGCCAAATAAAAACTGCAACAAGCGTATTCTTTTGTTGTTTACCGCCAAAAAACAGAAACACGGTTGCCAACATTTGTTGACATTTTTTGTTGCCAACACAAGGAAATTACAGAAACTTTTGTCACCAATACGTGTTGACAACACAAAAATTGACAACTTTTGTTCGGTGGAGACCCGGCTTAATGCAACAACACTTTGAGTGATCCACAAATTAATAGTTTGGCAGAGTTCTCGTAACTATGTCAAACCTCGATGGCCAGACAATCAAACTTATCACTCCACAAATTGTTATTCTGAGTCTGAGTGTTCTTTGTGTTTGTTTCATGTATGTTTGTAAAGTTCCCCGGGACACGCGATATATTTATGGAATTGTCTTGAAAAAATGACAAGTTTATTCAGAGTGGCGACTGATAAAGCTTTCAATATTAATGGAATTGGAAAAATAATAAGTCTTTCATATTTACTGCATTTTCAATTTATTTTATCCCATAAAATATAATTCCCTTGGTGCAATCTTAATATAGTAATAAGTGATTAAGCCCTTAAAACCAGTTTGTCTCTTATGATTCTAGTATTTTTTTTACGGAAATCCCTATCTTATTGTATAAGAAACTATTATTGCCAAATACTTTTACAAACAAGCTTTGAAATAATACATTCAAAAACATATTTTAGTAAGTAATGCACATATGCCTTGCCGTGGTAAAACCCCCTTTTAAGGAAAGCCTTAAAAGGAAGTTTTATCACGCTGACTAGAAGCGTTGGTATAAGATATTTTAAAGGTTTTCTCCTCTTTGCAGTGCAGTTGTTGCGCGTAGTTTGCTCTCATAATCGACTCTTAATACACCCACAGGATAAATAAGTGTGGTGATACCCTTAATCAGTCACCATACATAATATGTAAGAGATGAAAATAAAACTATAATGGGTGTGCGATCAGACAGGGGTTTCCTTTATTTACATGCTATGTTCATGTATCGCGAAGTGACATCTTTAAATTGAATCGAATTCTTATTGAATAATCAGTAATTACGGAGTTCGTAAATGTATTGAATAACGTCGGAGCCGGTGACGACGCCTTTTGGAATGAAGTAATCCGAGTCTGAAACAAGTAAATTGTTCTAGGTGTTAATAGTCAAACACGTTTTCTCACACACATGACTGCTGTCAAAGTTGTTATATTGACAAAGGTTGTGAAAATATTTTAACCTCTTACGGGATATTATTCTTACAGATGAAAACCATGTATGTAATATGAAACTTAACATTTATGTCTACTAGAAGAAATTATAGCCAATGTTACATAACCCCACATTGATTTTATCATCTGCCGTGAAAAGCCGTACGTTATTTAAGTTAAAATGGTTACGTGAAGACAATTTATACCCGACTACGGCGAAGCTAAAAGGAAGGGTAGTCGTTTTGGCAGCCTATGTTTTTTTTTTTTTTTTTTTTTTATGTATAGCCAGCCAAAATGACTCTACTCTGCCTGATGGAAAGCATAAGCAGAATCCAAGAGTGCTGGTCACCATACTCACTGAGAATGCAGACAATGCAGTATGGCGACCCACACCATGGCGGCCTAGTGATGCTGCTGCATCTTTTAGTCTAGTCAACAAGTATGCTACTTGTTGACTAGACTATTTGGGCCTCCGGTCTCGCACTCACCAACGAAACACGACAGCACTGCTGCTGTCATTTGACGTTGATTTTCTGTGCGAGGGTAGTACCTCATACTATACTATATACTATATAGCGATATACTACGATATACTATATACTATATAGCGATAGACATACAAACATACAAAATGTATGTTTGTATGTCTATCGCAGCGCCTAAACTTCTTACAATGACTGAAGTATGAGTAGATTTGTAACAACGGTCCGGGTGACATAGGCTTTATAATACTATATTGTACACTACCTCGTTGGTCTTGCGGTTGACGTATGCGACTGCCGATTAAGAGCTCTCGGTTTTGAATCCCGGGCCTTAAATAAAAATACTTAATAACAGCTCGGAGTTTGGAAGTTGAGGTCTGAACCCCCGTACCTCGGAGAGTACGTAAAGCTGTCGGTCCTGCGCCTGATCTCTCCCCGATCGTGTCGGTGAACCGTCCCATCGGATTATGAGAGAGACGGAACAGATAGTGCACCTGTGTTTGCACACACACTTGTGCACTATAATATCTCCTGCGTAGTGGCTGGTCTCCGTTGAGACTGGCCGCCGTGGCCGTTATCGGCGAGGAGAACATTATTATATTTTATCAAATGTTTGTAGGTAGGCGGTTTCTAGTATTTTTCAACTTTTTATTGTATTAAAAATATTTTACTTCTAATATTCTGTGACGAGTTTGATTGTCTGGCCAACGAGGTTTGACATAGTTACGACAATTACCTATCTGTTTTAAATACCAGTTTTAACAACCAGTATATTTAGGAAAACTTGAAATTCTAGATCAACCTGCATGGCAGGGGTGTGTAGTAGGCTAAGGTCCGTTCTAACGAGAGGCCTATCTACAGAAGTGCACTGGTATAGGCTACTTACTGGTATTTGAAATTGATATACAAACCAGTATTTTTGTCGTGTACTTCCTCTCCGATAACCACAAAAGGCGTAATGTCTAGTATACGGGACAGTAGACCAATTGTCGGCATTCCCTTTTTCCCATTCTCAGCTAACGTGTAACAATCTTTGGCAAGATGCTTCGACACAGGATCCTCAAAGTTAAATTCTTCACTTATGGAGTTCGGTAATTTTAATGGATTAGTTGCGAAATTACGGAGACTATCTTTAGATATGGCACCCACAAATCTTCTGAAAAGTTAAAGATATTAGTGACAAATGTATTACATAATGAGATTAGTTGTCATCGCATTAAGCTAACTTTGCGGATGTATTATGAAAGAAAGAGAAATTCCTAAGAAAAATTCCTAGTTACAAGTTAATATAGACTTTAAGGGCCTTATTGATAAACGTTGTTTCACTTTAAGGAACGGTTCTGTGTTATCTTAAAATTTAAACTTACAGCCTTCAAGTTTAAAATAACAAAAAAAACATTTTAAAGTTAAATAACGTTTATGAATAATAACTGTGTAATATAACACATATATTTTATTCATAATCACGGAATTTATAAGAAAATATGTAAACAAGTACGTATCTTCAGTTTAGCAATACATCCCATTATAGAGCAGATAAAATCTAAATTTAACATATGGTACCTTGACGATGGAACCTTAAGAGGGGAAGTAGATACAGTTTTGGAAGATTTATCTTTTATTAAAAATAAATTTAAATCTATTGGCTTGGAGCTCATCTCTGAAAAAAACGAAATTGTTATTTGTGATAACACAGACAGACTCTCGACTATACAGAAATTCAATTCTTTGGCACCTGACATTAAAGTTTTAGAAAAAATGTCTCTTCGCCTTCTGGGGTCTCCGGTCTTGGAAGATGGTTTTCAGCCTTTCATAGAGGACAAAATTAAAAAATTTGGTGAAATTTCGGATCGTTTACTTAAAATTAATATCCATTCGGATTTTACTATTATTCTTCATTGTCTTTTTGTACCTAATTTTACACATGCCTTCGGTCATCACCCTTTTGGAAATATTTATCTCTTTTACAAAAAGTTGACAAAATTATACACAAAACACGCTCAGCAAAGTTTTGAATGTGGCTTTAAACGATCAAGCCTGGCTCCAAGCATCCCTACCAGTTCGTTTGGGTGGTCTTGGAGTACGCAAAATTGTAGATGTCAGCCTTCCAGCTTTTCTGTCTTCGGTTCATGGCACAGAAGAATTAACCAGGAAAATTCTTATCAACACACTACTTGATTCTGAAGTGTCATGCAAGACCATTGCTATAGAAGCTTGGCAGATAGCTTGTCCCAGTACTATTTTACCTGCTAACCCATTTCCTCAGCGCCAATGGGACGCGCCGTTATGTATTTTAAAGCAAAGAAGACTTCTGGGTACATCAACCAGTCTTGCTGAGCGCGCTCGTTTGTTGGCTGTGGGAGAGTGGGAATCAGGTTTATGGATTCAGGCACTTCCATCGCCCAACATAGGTACCTTGTTGGACGATACTACATTTCGCCTTGCCACTTGCCTCCGTTTAGGAGCGCCTTGTATTTCTTCGCATTCTTGTCACTGTGGACAAGCTGTTGACAGTCTCGGACATCATGGCCCTTCTTGTAGCAGAAGCGCTGGCCGTATATCTCGACATGCTAATATTAATGACATTATCCGTCGTGCTCTTGTTGCCGCCGGCGTTCCAGCTGTAAGTGAACCAAATGGTCTGGTACGGGACGATGGCAAGAGACCGGATGGTATGTCATTACTGCCATGGAAGATGGGTAAGCCTTTGGTGCGGGACGCAACTTGCGTCGACACCCTCGCGCCATCTCATCTTCCAAGCACAGCTGGTTATGCTGGCGCTGCTGCTGCTTCTGCGGAAAGCCTCAAACGGCGTAAATACCAAAACCTAATAGGTAATTATATTTTTGAACCGTTTGGGGTCGAGACGCTAGGTTCATGGGGTCCGAGTGCTCGCACTATGTTTAAACAACTAGCTAAGCAACTTATCGCCGCTTCTCATGACCAGAAGGCCGGCCTTTTTATAGCGCTGAATTAGCATTGCCATTCAACATGGCAATGCTGCCAGCCTTTTGGGAACGCTTCCAGTAGGCGATAATGCGGAGGAATTTTTTGACGCCTTTATGTAAATATTGTTGTTTTCCTTATTTTATTATTATTTCCTAGTATTTTAATTTAATTTTAAGATAATATATTATGTATCAGTATATAATAATAATAAATTAACGAACGAAGTTAGACTACAATTTATGTTCAGTATTATGTTAGTTTCATGAATAGGTACATTTTTTTTTTTTTTTTTTTTTTATGGAATAGGCGGGCAAACGAGCAGACGTATCGCCTGATGGTAAGCGATTACCGCCGCCCATGGACACATGCAACACCAGAGGCGTCACAAGTGCGTTACCGGCCTTTGGGGGATGGGGGGGGGGAGATAGGGGGAGGGGTTGGGGTATGGGCCTCCGGTATCCTCACTCACTCGGTGAAACACAGCGCAAGCACTATTTCACACCGGTTTTCTGTGAGGCCGTGGTATCACTCCGGTCGAGCCGGCCCATTCATGCCGAAGCGTGGCTCTCCCACGTACATGTATTACTCAACAAGTACAAGTATCAAAACATATTATAATATTATCAAATGTAAAACAAATGAATAAACACTTTAATGACTTAATTAAACGTCAAACGATTATGAAGGTATTTCGATGCACTAATGGGCTTGATGTCTCGTAAACCTACATAAGTATTTCCTCCTTCGCATAATGCACTATATGCGTGCAGTAATGTTAGGTTGTACGCAACAAACTATTTTTTTATGTATGTATGTGTATGTAAATGTAAGAATACTTAAGTATTTACTTTTTGTCGTCAATGATTACGGCGATGTCTGCGTCTATCATGGCTCCCAACGCTTCCTCACAAGTTGAATTTTTATGCAACTTTGGATAATTGTGGCTCAAAGTCAAATTACTTATTGGATGTTTCCACCAACTGTTAAAAAAATTAAACAGCAAAATAAATACGGGCGAAAAAGATTTCCAGAAACATTAAAGCAATTACAGCAAAATGAAAATCTAATAAGAAAGCAAATATATTTGAATAAGGTTTTAATCAATAAGATCAAGGTGTTACAATTAGTCTACTTTAGTCTGTCCGATGTGACTGTTTCCACAAGAAACAGTTTCATAGAAATACTAAACGTAATTGGTGATGAAATTATTAAGATGAACTCAATATTTGAACTGCGGATGTTGTAAGTCTAATTTAGCGAATTTCTGTAAGGTTATAGTAGTATACCAGTAGTAAATAATAGTCCTCTAGTAATACTACTCTGTAAGTTTTGAAATATGATAGATCTATGAAAAACAGTGATTTAATAATTCCTTAACTTATAACTAACGAGATTTATAGTGAATAACATCTAAAAAATCTTTATTTTCCATGATATCCTTGAGATCTAGGCAACTAGGATTTCATTACGAAATAAAAAGTGGTTTTAGTCGGATTTTCCCCAACGTACCAAGCATTGTGTACTAAACTGATTATATTATGAGAATATTTTGAATATGTATTGTGGGACAATTTTTCTTATTCAGAAAGTAGTCTCGTGTCTGAGAGATTAATTAAATTGTTGAATAAAACATTTCACACCTCATTACCAAGAACATTACCTCATAGTGCGTTCAGGGGGATGCATAAAAAGCCGCGCCTCCATCCATTGATCGGAGACAAATTTGGTCATATAGTTACGAATCCCATCGGGTAAAATTACAACAATATTCTTGCCGACGCCGAAGCTGAATCTTCTGGCAGCCTTTATAGCTGCTGCTACGGCACAACCACTGCTTCCACCTAAGAATAAAATAATGTAACTAAAAAAAAACACACAGTGTAACATAGAACCTCCTCCTTTTTGGAAGTCGGTTAAAAATGTAGAAGCATAACTTATTTTGTATGGTTCTTTTTAAGTTAAATAGCATAGTATTCATTATAATCTCGTACATTTGTCGCACAAAATTGAAGATATGATTTTATTAGCAACCTTGAATAACCTTAAAAAATATTTATTGGAGACCTGTGCAATTGGTGGTTTTAACAACTTTTAACTACAATTGGTTGTTTTAACAATTATCGAAACATACTAGTATTACTTCGGAGTGATAAAACCAAAGCTCAGCGACTCAACTTTACGGTCTCAAAGAATAGCACTGAACACGTATTATATCCCCACTTCCTAATTGGGAGGCGATGGGGGACACACGACTTAGTTCCCTTGAATTGCAGGTAGACCATTGATGAGTCTGGGTTATATGTAGAAAAGGTAACGTGAGCCGTAATATATGATAAGTAATGAAGAGTTGACACGAATCTATTGACACCTCATTCATTATGACTGCCTCGTTGGTCTCGCGGTTGGCGTGTGCGACTGCAGATCATGAGGTCTTGGGTTCGATTCCCGGGTCGGACCAAATGTTTGTATGATCTACAAATATTTGTTTCGGAGTTTGGGTGTTTTCTATGTATAATATGTACGTATTTACAAAAAAAAAGTATATATGTATTTGTATCAGTTGTCTAGTACCCATAACACAAGCTCTGCTTAGCTTGGGACTAGATGGCGTTGTGTGTTAGATGTCCAAAATATTTATTTAAAAAAATATTTATTTATTTATTATATCGGTCCATTGAAGTAAAAGCATTATGAACTTGTTTTAAGACGTAACTCATATAATCAAACTAAGTCACATTATTAAATTGCATCAAAATGATAATGGTATTGTTCTACTAAAGCCTAGTAAAGCAATACCAACTCTGATAGCTAAAGTATAGTGTAGTACATTTGGGAAACAAACACAACCTATCACCATTTTTTTTAAATAAATCAAAGTATGTTTTTACCACATAGGATGCCTTCTTCTTTTGCTAGTTCCCTTGCCATCAGAAAGGCTTCTTGGTCAGTTACTTCTTCGAAGTAATCGACGACAGATCTGTCTACTACTAACCAGTTTCCACCATGTCCTCCTATTCCTTCTACCTGAAATTATTTTATATTAGCTTATTAAGTACAACAACCTTATGTTCCCGCGACCCAGTCACCTATGACTATCGCCTCTTCCAAATATCTTCCTAACGCCCATAAACTTGAGTGAGTTGATATTGATATGTCCTATATATTATTAAAAGCTTATTACCGTTCATTAAAAGTAACAGAGCATAATTTATGAGAGTATGTGAATAGATAGATATTGATTACGATAGTTTGTATCTAAACATAGTTTTTGCCTAGAAGTTAGTTAGTAAATTATAATACCCACCAGAAATGGATGTTCTTTACCAAATTTGTTGAACATAGTCGAACCCTCGGGCTCTCCTGCAACCACCAGGCAATTAGGGAAGGTTTCTTTTAATTTAAGCCCAACACCACTGATAGTTCCTCCTGTACCAGCTCCCATAACCACCATATCCACTTTATCCATAGCAGACACTATCTCCGGTCCAGTAGTGTCATAATGTATCCTTGGGTTATTATGGTTAATAAACTGAAACAAACTGTAGATTGACGTTATTTTATTCTCAGAGGACAATACAAATGGATCAACTGTGCTGATGGAACAGTTAAGACGTAGGTCCACTGCCGGACATACACGAAATGTGTATATCCGACAATTACTTCTAAGACGACGGGTGTGAATGGCTTGCAATCATCGTCATCTCAGAGTGCTATCTGACAAATACATAACGGACATGCTTCTTCTTGGATATATATATTTTACATATTTTTTTTTTCTTTAAGACACAACGCCATCTAGTCCCAAGCTAAGCAGAGCTTGTGTTATGGGTACTAGACAACTGATATAATTACATATATACTTTTTTTTTGTAAATACATACATATTATACATGGAAAAACACCCAAACTCCGAAACAAATATTTGTAAATCATACAAACATTTGGTCTGACCCGGGAATCGAACCCGAGACCTCATGATCAGCAGTCGCACACGCCAACCGCGAGACCAACGAGACAGTCAAAATATTTTGAAAAATATTATATCAAATATTATGTCAAAATATTATATCAAATTATTTTGAATAAATAATGAGAATATAAAAGGATAGATAATCTCATTATTTCTGCAAAATAATTTCGATGTCCCTCTGATGAAATCTGCCGGACATGCCGTGACGGATCGATTGTTTTCATAGTTTTCAAAATCTAATAATATTTTAATCCGAGTGATAATTAATACCTGATCCAACATGACTACAGTATTGGGATTTTTGTCCTTTATTTGTCGAGCCACTTTTATTTCGCCACCTTTTAGCATCAATACCTCAGCACCCATTAGCCGCATGGTGTCCACCTTTTCCTTCGAATTTTTCTCGTCCATGACTATTGTACATTTTTTTCCTGTAATAATATTAATACTGCTGTTCTCTTTTATCCAATCATTTAAACATAAAATTTGTTCATTTTGAACTATAAAAAAAAATAAAAAAAATACCTTCTATTAAAAGTCAACGTAATTAAACCCTGTTATGGTTCAAAAGTGATATTAAATATATAAAAGTTATGTAGAGATAATAAATATATATAGTAATAATACCTAAAAGTGCGGCATTAAAAGCAATTGCAATGCCAGTATTCCCCGAGGTTTCTTCGACAAATTCAGTGTTCTCCTTTACAACTCCCGCACTCTTCGCATCTTGCATCATTGCTACACCGATTCTATCTTTAATTGAGCCAGCAGGGTTCATATATTCACATTTCACAACTAAAATAAAAACATCCAGCCACCTTTTTTAAGTATTCTTAATATAATACTAGCTGACTCGGCGAACTTCGTACCGCCATATTTATATACAATAATTAGCAATAAATTAAAATTGCGACTATAATTTAAGATTTAAACTATCATATCTCTAAATTTGCATCGAACTGCACATGGTGTGCAAATTTTATTATAATCGGTTAAGTGGTTTAGGAGTCCATTGAGGACAAACATTGTGACACGAGATTTATATATATTAAGATTGTTATATTATTTATATAATATATATTTTATTTTACTTTAAATGTTGACTTCAATGAGTATCAGAGATGAGATTCGGTAAATGTTTTCGGATATCTGACGTTGTGTGTCAGACATCCGAAAATATTCGCTATCTAGTTTCAAACTGAGCAGAGCTCGTACCATGAAAGCTACATTGACTGATAAATTACTTATGTACATTTTGTAAATATAAATGTAGAAAACACCCAAACTCCGAAACAACAATTTGCAAATCAAACAAACATTTGGTTCAACCCAGAAATCAAACCAGAGACCTCAGCACGGCTGTCGCTCACGCTACCACTACAGCACCGAGGCAGTCAATAGATAGTAACTTCTACTACTGAGACAATTATAATCTATACTAATATTATAAACGCGAAAGTTTGTAAGTATGGATGGATGGACGGATGTTTGTTACTCTTTCACGCAAAAACTACTGAACGGATTTGGATGAAACTTTACAGTAATAAAGCTTATACATCAGAATAACTCATAGGCTACTATTTGCCTAGATAATCGACATACACGCTGCGGAGCCGCGGGCAACAACTAGTATTTTATATAAAGGTCTGCAAAATGCTTTTCCGACTGTTTTTATACATCAGGTATAAAAAAGAGGACAGTTAACAAATTGTATTCTATTTTGAAATTGCACTTACAAATATTACATTCGACTCCATGTTTTTTTGGTATTTTGTTTAATTTTACCAGAGGTGTATTGCCCACGTAGTCCAATATGCTGTTATGCACGATTTGGTTGCGGCTGTAAAAATGACGATCAATGAATGAGTGTTGCCAATTTTCCTTTGACACACTGAGCCTCACACTCATAGTCTGAAAAACTTAAGTGACTGAAAGCACACGTTATTCAATCATCAGGGAAATTATTGCAAGAGACTCGAGTATACTCTTACGAAGGAAGCCTATTACGGTCTGTCCCTTGTATTTACTCTTTTTTTTGGGTGGAATCCACTCGAACCATCATCCCACCATGGTTTGCAAAAGACTATGTGACGGGTGAGCACTAGTCCTATCCGGTCACCTTTAAGTGGGCATAATTAGTTTATAAAATGAATATCAAGTAGTGCCGCGCTGATTTCAGAACGAACAGGTTAGCTCGACCAGGTCGGTACTACCCTCTAACAGAAGACCAACCTAAAATGACACCTTTCGGGCTGTCGTGTTTCGTTGGTGACTGCTAGACTGGTGGCCCAAATGATGCAAAAACATCCCAATAGGCCGTCATAGTGTGAGTCACCATGCTGCACTGTCTGCATTCGCATTAAGTATAGTGACCATCACTCTTGGATTCTGCTCATGCTTTCCATCGGGCAGAGTAAAACACTGTGGCAGGCAGGTTCAACACAAAAAAAAAAAACAAAAAAAAACCACTTTGAATCAGAATTAGCTTATTGACACCAAAATTATTTCTGACAATAATACAATATGTGTTGGATTTGATAATCAACAAGAGAGTACATAACTGTATCTACTATAGCATATTTAAAAGTATAGTGGCTTTTAAAAACAGTAGTCTCTGCAGGATGATTATAGACAATGACTTACCGCATTTTTAGAATATTAGGACTGTCTTTTGTTGTTACATTTATCAAGTTACTCATATTGGAAAAAAAAACACCAAGGACAAGACAAGCAGATTATGGCTACTTTAGCCGATGTTAAGATACTGTACTTTATTTTTCTATGAATTCCTTTTATAGACGCGTCATATTATAATAATAATAAAAATAATCATATAATAAAAATAAATTGCCTATCCTCGAT